>JAVLUX010000016.1:28644760-29244760 GCA_032164185.1 Moxostoma hubbsi | reverse complement strand
CTGGCACTAATGCATCATTACTCCATGTGAAAACTTACTTGATCATTTTCACGTACTTTTGCATGAAAAATCTGACCAATCTTTATAAAAAATGTTTTAGCCTTTTTTTAAATGGAACTCCACCTTCTGTGTTTTCTAGTCAATCGCATTATGTAGCCTACTAAACTACAGTTAACCCTACCTCAAACCTCACAGTAGTAGGACATATTTTCTAGTTGCCATGTCAAAAGGTACTATACCAGCAAAGCTGCAAATTTGCCACAAACACTGCCACAAATGCAAACTGATTACCAGTTTTCTCTGGTTAGAGTTCAGGTTTTCCACTTTCTTTGCTGTTAAGTTTAAAATTCAGTACTAGATTGGATCTGAATTATTTTTGAATTATCACTCATTTTGTTCCTGTCTACCTCAGCTTGAATTCATTTCCAAATACAAAGACAGTATTCTTCTTTTTACACTTTTCCAACAGCCAGTATTGAGCTAGCGTTTAGTTTGCAACATGACTAGGCCAACAACACAACCAAAGACAAACCGATTGCAATTAACAATATCATTAATACAGCATCATCCTGTTATAAATTACATTTAATTAATTTCAATCATTCTTTATATTTAAAGCAAACAGTGCAAATGGTGTCTCAGAGACAGCATCCTCTGATGGTTTTGCTTTCTCAGATGGGACTGTTGTGGCATTAACAGTCATCATGAAGCTAAACCCTCCTTTGGTTATAAAATGTGTTGCTTGACATAAGCATAAACATATGTGTTGCAAAAGAGGTCACTTTCCTAATTGTTGCAAAAAATAAATAAAAGCAAGCTCCTTAAGCCTATAATGCCAATGTGACATTTGTGGCAAAATCAATCTCATTTTAGATGCTTGCAGCACAGGCAGTGTTATGAAGCATGGATTGATGATTTGACAAGTTATAAAGCACTCTCACCAACTTTTACACAGATTCTTGACTTTGATAGACTTGACCCAAAAGGGCAAAATATAGTTAGTTGAAAAATATAGAAAACTTTAATATTTTGTCTTTAATTTCTATCATATATCTTTGAGAAAGAGACCTTGAATACTTAAAAAAAGGAAATTTCCAGGAAGAACGTGAAGAAGGTTTCAGTGTCACGGGGGCGTTTTGATGTTATAAGGCTAGAAGTACAGGTGTTTGTGCTGTTTTGTTTCTTTCACTGTAAGCTATAAACCAGGGTATTTTAACTGTGAATGTATAGCAAAGATACATTAAATAAAGATTATTTGTGATTGTACGAGTGGTGTGTTTGCGATTATATTCTACACACACATTATAAACTCATGTTACTTTTAATGTTCTCAATGCATGGTCAGGTTCAGCATACACAATATATATTATATAATGTATAATACTATACTGAGCTTCACTTTATATATAATATATAGTATAATATTTATGTTTTTATTATATATATATATATATATATATATTATCACCCTATTAATTCTTATAGATCAGCTATTTTCAAACGGATCTTTATGAAGTTTGAGCGCGCACGAGCAGCCATGACTGGCGTTGTTGACGTCACGAGCGGTTGCTGCGCAGTTTGTCAGTCTAATCCTGCTAACGGGAGGCCCGAAGGCAGCTACATAAACATGACATACTAAAACAACGCAGCCTGCAGAAAGCGAATTGTTTTTTGTTATTTACACTTCCTAAATAGACGTGTTGCATGTGTACCCTTTATGAACGAGCATCTCGCGCGATTTGAGAAGCTTTAGCGTTAGCCAGTCAATCTGTCATTAGCATGGTTAGCATGTTAACCCAGTGACAGAGTGCACTCGACTGACCTGCGGCTCTTCAAACGACAAGAAATCACGACAAACGGTGAGAAATAGCGTATTTTCTCATCTCCACATTTTACATTCAAGTTAATTCATTTATACATTATTAAAAGGTAAGTAGTTTGTTTTAGCGTAGATGTTAATCATTCAGTTTGATGCAGCTAGTGGTTGTTTACCCATTTGTTGTTTCGTGTCAGCTTGTCATGTAAACGTGCATTATTTGTTTTTTGTTTTTCCCCTCTGCACTGATCTTTGACAGTGTGGATCCACCTCGTTGGAAATTATTTTGATGATTAATTTCAATACTGACGCCTATTAAAGATCTCGAATTGAGTTTTGTGGCAGGAGAAAGGGAAGCAGTTTGTCAGTAATAACAAACCACAGATTACTTATTCATGTCAGTGTTAAGTTGTATTATGCTAGACGAGAAGAGCTGAGATAAAGGAGGAATCAGAAGAGTAAAAACAAGCCGTAGACTGGGCAGGAAAGAAGACGTTTACTCTTCCTCTTTTTTTTGCCCCCCTTTCACAGCTTTACTAAATGCAGTACAAATACAGTTATCTTTGTTTGCCAGAGTGTCCATAGTAATATGATATTTAAGGCACTTCTTGTATAGTCAGGAAACCTTAAACATGAAAAAAACATTTGCCTTTGGGTAAAATTAGAGTTTGCTGAAGTGACCCTTGGCCATTTATAGTTTAAATGACCTGATTTGTCTCTTCAAGTTGTCTAGTTAACAACAGGGTGAATGTTTCAGTCAACAAAATATTCACTGGACAAAAAAAATAAGTAAATACATAAATAAATGCATGGCACAACCCTTATTGTTCTTGTATAAAACATTCTGTAGAACAGTAGTGATGATATTTCCAGTCAGAGAATAAAACAGTTTTACCAGTAGGATACAGGCCGTTTTCTTGCTTTGTTCGTTTCTGCATGTGTGTTTGTGGAGTTGTTTGTTTTTAAGGTGGTCTGTATATACAGTGCAATTCAGTTACAATACTATATTACAATACAGTTGGCTTGGAAAATGCTATAAGTGTTTCAAAATCATTCTGACTACTGTTCTTATCTAATGCTTTGTTCAAAATGTATATCCTCTTCAAAAGTTTTGAAAGGCATAACCCTCAACATACCTTTATTAAGGTTATTAACATTTTAATGGATGCTATTTTCTAAATATTGCATTAAGAAATGCTTGTTTTCTCTTTGCAGGCTGTGACATCAGCAGAGGAGCAGTGGATAAGTGCGGTTTTGACACAGAGGAATGAGTCATGACCTCTGTGGTGATTGTAGATGGTGGAGGGAATATATTGGAGTATGTGACTGGAGATGAGGAAGCACAGCAGGTGACGTCTGCACTTGTACAAAACACTCACAAACACACAAAGACTGTAGAATTAAACTTGCATTAAAATTGCAACTTAAGCATAAACTAATATCTGCATTAATAGGCATTATTTTGCACTTGAGAACTAATGTGGCACAGTTTGTGGCAAATGTTTTGTGACATTGTGCAAGACATGTCTCTCAGCCATTGCGCAGCACAAAGTAACACACCGATATCAACATAAGAAAGAACCATATTTTCATGAAGAATGCTTGTTAGATTAATCCTATGTCACCAGCAGAAGTACATCCCACTTCAATACAGCTTAACATACATCGGTCATTCATGCATTTGCATAAGAATGCAACACCATATGAAAGAAACTCAAAAAGCTTATAAAAGTCTTAAAGAAAGCATTTGTTTCATTGCCAGGAGGTGTGTCCTGATGGGTCGGAGCCTGTTGAAGAGAATGAGTGTCCTGCAGTAATAGTGGAGCAGGTGAATAGTGCAGATGTGGAGCAGTGCTACGCTGCTCAGGTGTTAGTCTATGATGATCAGAACACTTACCTGGTGCAGGATGTGGCAGAGGAACAAGTTGTGGAGACTGAGTTGCAAGACATGGCATCAGGTAAGCAATAACTCCAAATAGCAAAAAGAAAACACCCTCTACAAAAGAGCTGGACGTCTATGGTAGATCAATCAATACAGTTATGCTATCTCAACGTGTAAAATAAAACAGCTTTTACTAGTCTCCTGATATGACTGGATTTTTCATCTTGTTTAGAGTGTACATGATTTAAAAAAATGAAAATTAAAAAATTCAAAAGTACTTATTTCTTTAGGGGTAAACCCTTTTTTAATGAGGACAAAACAACTAGTGCACCTTTAAATGTGTTGTTGCTTGTAGATATGACTGATCTGATGCATCTTATTCTGAAAACCCATGAAAATATGGTTGTCTGTGACTTTGCACTTCCAGTCATATGATTTCATTTGATTATGATTTGACGATTTTAAATTAATACCCTCCACACTGGCAAAACTTCAAGGTGTATTTAGTTCATGATTCACTCTTGTTATCTTTCCAGTTTCTTTCACCAGCATGAATAGCTAAAGAGAGACATCTTGTGGCATTTTAAAAGGCTGAAGACAATTTGCTTCACAGAAGAGTATGTGTTGTTTGAATTAGGATTAATATAATAGCCTCTTCAGCAAATAATAAAATAAACTTTAAAAACTTTCGTCTGTATGTATAAATATTTAGTTTTAGTTTTTTTCTCAATTATTATCAGCGTTCAAAAATACAGCATACAAAACTGATTAGCAAAAGTGGTGTTGACCTTTTTTTGTATTTGAGGTTTGAGTGGGCATGAAGGAGCGTTTATACATCGTTTATAACCGGAGGTGGAGTTATCCACGTTGAGAAAATTATTGTTGATTTTTATACATGAAGTCTGTACAGCTGGCATGGAGACAACGTTGGTTGAGGGAACCGAATACATTTAGATGATGATTTAACATTTACATTTAGTGATTTAAAAAAAACAAATCACTCCTCACATAAGTGTACCACGTGATTTTATATAATAAGCGCTTTATTCCTGCAGAGGTGAAGGATGCAAAATCGCTTGGTTGACAATCAGGAAGTGAGTGTCTGTCGTGGATCCGTTGCGCTCAGTTTAAGTAACATTACAGACGTTCTTGTCATTTTGTTTAAGCGATTGAGTTATTTTCTGTTTGTAGAGTAATGTTTGCTACTGTAGTTGTTTAATTGTGTTCGTTTTGAGTGTGTTCAAGTTATGATTTGTTATAGAGGATCGATTGATGCTAGTGGCTGACAGAAACCAGGAAGTGTGTTTGTTTTCTTTTTCGCTTCTTAGCCACGCTGTTTGATATATTGTGTATAACATTATTTATAGTGTTTTGTGCTAGAGCATTGCGAGTTTATGTTTTAATGTGTAACAGTGGTTTAATGTCTTTGCGATATGATTTTCCGTCCAAATCAGCTAACGGTTCTTTACTCTATTGATGCTATTATGAATCAATGAATATAATACACACATTTCGCTTGTTCTTTTCTCTAAGAGATAACTGGTGATATGAAAAACGGTCTGCTAGAATTGCAAATCTGAATAGACCGTTTTTGTTAGCCTGCGTAAGATTTGTAAGATTAAACACGTAATTTTAGTTACAAATTAAATTCAGTTTAATTGTTAATGTTGTCGGCGAAATGTTTAAGAAAAGCATAATTCGATGGGTACAATATATACAAAATATTAATTTAAAAATAGCCTTTCATGCGTCTTTGAAATTTGGGGCGGCAAATGTATTTATAGGCGTTGTAGGTTGTTGAGTGACAGGGTATCTGACCAATCGCTGATCAGCATCGTTTTGAATGCCAAAAATGAACACACCGGCATGCAAATATGTTATTTAACCGCAATTTTATTAATGAACATATTCAGTAAAAAATGTTTTGATTTATTTATGAAAATGCATAGGAATGCAAGTAAATACTACCTTTTCATTTTAATTAAAAAAGCTCAATTTGAGATCTTGTTAAAATACATTACAAACCTGAATGATAAAATATAAATGCAAATTGTAAAATGATTTAAATGGTTTAAAAGATGATACGCATTACATGTTCAACATTGAGATTTTTGTAATTTTTTTTACCACAATTGACATGCAAGAAAAACATTTAGTGTATTTTTCTCTTTATTAGTGGAGGTCTCTGTTCATGATAAAACTATTGAAGCAGCTGAAGCTCTCTTGCACATGGATTCACCAGCCAGCTTGCAGGGGGATCGCAGTACAGGTGTGTGATTGCAAACAACCATGTCCATGCTTTACAAGTACTACACATTCACTTTGTAAAAGACACCATTTACAATGTCCTGACCTTTAATGATACTAGATCAATATTGTTTATTTAATTTTTTTATTATTCTTACTTGCTTTATTATAGCAAGTGATATTTGTAAAAATAGTACACTATAGTGTTTACAAAGAGAATGCTATAGTTTTCTTTTACTATCTCTCTCTTTACAGAGGAGCTTTTATCTGAGATGGAGGTGGAAGTGAGATCTGAGGACATGGGGCCCGTTGACAATAACATTGTTGTCCTACAGGAGACGGAATTACTGAAAAAGAAGAGGAGAGGTATGCCACACTTTGCTATTACCTCTTTAAGATATTGAGCAACGGAAAAGTTTGGATAATTTGCTCCGTACAATTCATTTAAAATGTTAAATCGACCATGTGATTAAAATGCGATATCAACTTTGATTTATTTTCTACTGTTAAATGTCATAATGTCATGCACATTATGATTTATAAATGGGGGGAAAAAAAAAATTGTTTTGCTCTTATTCGAGAGAGAGAGAGAGAGAGAGAGAGAGAGAGAGAGTGTGAGTGTGTGTGTGTGTGTGTGTGTGTGTGTGTGTGTATGTGTATATACATACAGTGCATTCAGAAAGTATTTAGACACCATAATTTTTTTTTGTTATGTTGCAGCCTTTTGCTAAAATGCATTAAATTGTTTTCACATCAATCTACACTCCATACCCCATAATGACAAAGCAAAAAACAGATTTTTCATAACTTTTATGAAAAATGTATTAGCAAATTTATTAAAAAGAAAAAAACTGAAATATCACATTGACATAAGTATTCAGAGCCTTTGCTTTGACATTTGTAATTTAACTCCGGTGTTTTTACACTTTGATTGTAGCCCACCTGTGGCCAATTATATTGATTGAACATGATTTGAAAGGCACACCTGTTTATATAAGCTCTCATAGCTGAAAATGGATATCAGAGCAAAAACCAAGCCACGAGGTCAAAGGAACTGCTTGCAGAGCTCAGAAACAAGATTGTGTCAGGGCACAGATCTGGAGAAGGCTACAAAAAATTTTTTTTTGCATGCATTGAAGTTTCCCAAGAGCCTCCATAATTCTTAAATGGAAGAAGTTTGGAACAACCAGGACTCTTCTTAGAGCTGGCCGCCCATCCAAACTGAGTAATCGGTGAAGAGGGGCCTTGGTAAGAGAGGTAACCAAGAACCTGATGGTCACTCAGGTTGAGATCCAAGATCATGTGTGGAGATGGGAGAAACTTGCAGAAGGACAACCATCACTGCAACAATCCACCGATCTTATCTTTATGCCAAAGTGGCCAGAAGGAAGCCTCTCTTCAGTGCAAGGCACATGAAAGTCTGCTTGAAATTAGCAAAAAAAAGCACCTAAAGGACTCTCAGACTGTGAGAAACAAGATTCTTTGATGTGACAAAATGAAGATTGGACTGTTTGGCCTCAATTCCAAGCGTCATGTCTGGAGGAAACCAGGCACCACTCATCACCTGTGTAATACCATCCCAACAGTTAAGCCTGCTGGTGGTAGCATCATGCTGTGGGGTCGTTTTTCAGCGGCAGGGACTGGTCAGGGTTGAAGGGAAGCTGAACTCAGCAAAATACATAGATATTCTTTAGGGAGGAGCAAGACTAGTTTGACTAAACGGTTCTGATGCTGCTAGACAACACTGGAATTACTAGTCGGTTAATATTTCCCCCCATTAAACTGATCATCATTTTTACACATTTACATTTGGCTTTATATTCTTACAGAGGCTGCTCTTAAATTACTGTCATATTAATGTTACATATTTTAAATAGATTTAAATATACAAATATTATTTTAAAAAGAGGTCATCTGGAGCAGATACAAAATTTAATTTGATCTCAGATTGCGCGTGCTTTTCCTTCTCTTACTCGCGGGGCGCGCAGGAAAATGTCCTCTCACTAGACAAGCAAACTCAGCAAAGTAGTTTTTAATTTTTTCTATCCTATAGCTACTTTTTATACATCGTAGGTGTTATTGGTTAACGTTCTTTACCGAACAGCTGTCATATTATATCAATGGCTAATGCATGACTGTTCTATATTTAATGTACAATGATGATGATGCAAGGTGAGCACATCACAGATAAATCCCCCTTTTCAGTGGAATTTAGCTTCAGATTTGGAATAGATCATGTATTTTAAATGGGTCACAAACACTCTTTTTTCTTTTTTTTTTTTTTTGGCAGTTTTCTGATAGTTGGTTTCTTTTTAGACTAGTCGACTTAAAATAATTATGTAAATGTCAGTGAAATTAGTCGTTCAGCATATCCCTAATATCCTTAATGAAAACCTGGTCAAGAGTGCTCAGGACCTCAGACTGGGCCGGTTCACCTTCCAACAGCACAATGTCCCTAAGCACACAGTCAAGACAACACAAGAGTGGCTTAATGAAACCGCTATTTCATCCAACCTGTCAGAGATTGAGAGAAGAATGGTAGAAAATCTCCAAATCCAGGTGTGCAAAGCTTGTCGCATCATATCCAAAAAGACTCAAGGCTGTACTCGCTGCCAAAGGTGCTTCAACTAAGTACTGAGTTAAGGGTCTGAATACTTATGTCAATGTGATATTTCAGTTTTTCTTTGTAATAAATTTGCAAAGTTACCAAAAATCTGTTTTTTGATTTTCCATTATGGGGTATGGAGTGTCTATTGATGTGAAAAAGAAAATCTATATATTTAAAGCATTTTAGAATAAGGCCGCAACATAAAAAATTAGGTCTGAATACTTAATGAATGCACTGTATATGCTTTTATACAATTCACTGTAGATTGTAGAGCAAGACAGATTAATTGTAAGAGTCAGCATACTTGAAAATTGTGTAATTAATTTGAAAAGAGTCATTTGCTTTGTGTGATGTTCCCCAGCAGGACGGAAGCCCAGAACTCCACGAAATTGCTCTGATGGTTCACTGGATCTGGTCTATAGGAGGAAATCGAAAGAGAGCAAGGGTAGCTATTCTGTTTATTATTTGTATATGCATCTATTCTTGTGGTGCAATACAGTTTACGTTCAAAACATGTATTTCTTTCAGGCTCGACAACCTACCTATGGGAGTTCCTTTTGGATCTCCTGCAGGATAAGGAAACCTGTCCAAAGTACATTAAGTGGACTCAGAAAGAGAAGGGTATATTCAAGCTTGTAGACTCCAAAGCAGTGTCTAAGTTATGGGGAAGACATAAGAATAAACCTGACATGAACTATGAGACTATGGGGAGAGCACTCAGGTAATGTTTTGACTGTTTGTTGTTTTAGATACATTTACTTGAAAAGGTTTTCAGTGAAGAACATGGACATCTGAACAGATTTCTGTTGTTTCTGGAAAATTTAAAATGTATATGTTTTGTATAGGTATTACTACCAGCGGGGCATTTTAGCAAAAGTGGAAGGCCAAAGACTTGTGTACCAGTTTAAGGAGATGCCCAAAGACATTGTTTTCATAGATGATGATGATATGGATGACAGCATTGATGAGGGAAAGAGATTAACCCCAGCTGCAACCAATCGCAGCAGTCCAAAAGGGAAAGGGGCGGCGGTCTCTCCCTCTACGGTGGTACCTAAAATCATCAATCTAAACTCAGGACAAGATGCCTTTGTGACTGTGCAGCAGTCGTCAGCCAACACATCGACAGCCCCTGGGTATTGTATCTAATTATTAAAGGTGTACTCAGTATTTTATTCATTTATTTTTGCAGTGACACAGCGGCATACATGCCGTAATATGCAAGAGCTAAAGTTTTCAGTTAACTCCATGTAAAATAAGAGGTTTTTTTAACTCTGGATGTGACTGAAATCATCTTGTCATGTTTTATTTTTATTTTTTGTAATTTTGTTTTTGTTGAAAACATTTTTAATAAGAAGAAATTACTGAGTGCACCTCTAACCTTACAACTGTCATGCTGATGTATATTGCACACAAAGCTGGAAAGCACTTTCTCAATCTATTAAGCTCTAATTTGGTTGGCTGGCTTTTTGCTGCTTCCTAGAGTAAGGGCGAATAGGTTTTTGTTTTTTTATTATTAGTCCACCTTGAAACAAACGTGTTTGTAAGGTACTGCGTTAATACAACAAGCACTTGAAGATGAAATAATGACTGGATTTGCCAAAGTTTGCCAGTGGCATCAGATATTTGAATGAGGTTTTTTGAGGCACTTGGTAGCAAGTAAACTAGATATTCATTATCGGTGTCCTGTTGCACAAAGCTAGTTGAACAAACTCAAGAGTTTCAGTGTAAGTTTCAGGTTGACAAAACTAGATCGAGCCAAACTGGTTTAAAACCTAACCCGGATTCTGCAATCTAAAGATGCTCGATACAGACATTCTGTTACCTCAGAGTTTGATTCTGAGATTTACTTCTCGTAGGAAATTCAGCACGATTCACGTCTCCACTGAAGATCAGGAGATCATTATCGAAGTATAAAAAAATGAAAACATTTAGTCAGTATAAACAAATCCCACTGCTGTCACAAAAGCAAAAACAAATATGTGAAATGTTATTAATAAAGGCTCACAATAAGAAAATACAGGCTTATTTGTTTTTCAAGCATAAAAATCTAAATATTTATTTAAAATGTAAAAGTTTTTATATTCATTTAAATTAAGGCAAGCCATGTAACGTGATAGTCAGTTGGACTCATTACAAAATAAGTCTCTTGAAGTGTGAGATTCACATGTCGAACACTTCTGTAAACAATTTTTGTACTGTATATCTAAATTCTTTAAATATGTGTATTTTCCATGTGAAGTGCGCTTTCATTTGGAGCGAGAGATCCAAGGGGCGGGCCTTTATTCAGAGATGTAACTTCTCATAGCTGATGATAGCCAGTTAAAACAGACCTGCTTTGACACCAAAAAAACAGAGTTTGCTTAAACTACACTGAATGGTCTCATTGTTTTTCTAGGACTGTGAGGCTTGCCATGCAGGTCCCCTTTCTCATGACAACACCACAGGGTCAAAAAATCTCCACAGTAACTGTCAACTCACCAACCACCTCAGTAACCGGGGGTAACAGCACTGGCAAAATGCTGCTCCAGGCCATTCCATCGCTAGTGCCAGCTCAGGGGCAAAGCGGCGAAAGAATCACCTTGCAGCTCATCACCCTTCCTTCTGTCCCTGGCAAAGCTGGCACGCCCATCACTCTGAGCACGCTCTCTCCCTTCACTGTGCCAACCAGCAACACCCAAGTTCTAAAGCTTGCTCTCCCGTCCAATTTCACCACAGCCTCAACTCCAGTGACTGTGGTGTCAAACGCTCAGCCAGCGATGTCATTACAGGATGTGACTATTATAAAGGTAGAATCTCCTGAAGTTTCTGTGTCTCAAACAGTTGACTGTTCTGCTGAGAGCACGGAAAGCACACAGACGAACGCCACGACAACACAGAGCTGAGTAAACATCAAACGCACACACAGGAACCAACATATGAACTTGTGATGTGCAGACTGACAGTCCTTGAATAGTGGCTGTGTGTAAAATGGATTAAACCAGCACTACAGCTTAGACTCGGTCACATCCCAACACATCAACACTATAACCATCATGAATAGCCTCTAGACTGGATTAGTCATTGGAAGGCCTTTTTGTCTTGCATTTCTTCTTCAATTAATCTATTCAAATCTCGCTTTGTTATAGCAGACCATCAGTGCTGTGATGCTGCAGGAATAAACTTCACTTGGTGCTAAAGACGAGAGAAAGTAGCAAAGGTGAAAAGAGGCTGCTGTGATGCTCTATATCACCTGCTCATCTGGAGGATAAAATAATCTGTGTATAAACATACCATTGTGGTAGTCAATAAAGTAAAACAAGCAGCCTTAGGTCATCTTCTTTCTCATTGTGAAAATGATTCGATTGTGCATTGTGTAAATATGAGAATTGTTTTTGATATTTTTTACCAGGAAGTGTTTTTTTTTGTTGTTTTTTTTTAACAGTTCAATGGAAACTGTTTTCAGAAGGACATTCAAATCTTTTTTTTTTCTTCTTGTCATTTGTTTCTGCACCATTTTTAAATAATTTTCTCTTTCTGTTCATTTACCACAGCTTTCTGTGTCATGCATCCTCTGCTTTGTACTTTGCAGATTCTTTAGCTTTTCCATATGTGTACAAAAAGGGAAAGAAAAATGTCTAAAAAAACTGTATATTGAATATTCAATATATGAATCATATATTTTGTTGTATTCTCAACCTAAAATGTATCCAAGTAGATTTAAAAATAGAGATAAGAATTATGTAAACATCTTGTTTTAATGAGTTTTTTTGTTTTGTTTTATATTTGTATGTATTTGTTCATTGGTCCTCATGAATCTTTTTAAATGTTAGGTTGCATTTAAGGGAATAGATTACTCAAAAACCCATCCTTTTAACCCGTCCTTTTGTTGTCTCAAACACGTATGACACTTTCAAAATTGTTCCATTTTCCCATGGAGCACAAAGCTGTTTTGATGGAGAAATTATGTGAATATATCCAGACAATGTAAGTCAATGGGGTCCAACACTTCCAAGCTCCTAAAAGCAGTATAAAGGTAATCCATATGACTCGAGTGGTTTAATCCATGTCTTCTGAAGAGTTACAATCGATTTTAGTTGAGAGCATACCAAAATGTAACTAGTTTTTCACTAAATCTTGCCATCCGCAGTCTCTTAGGAGTGACTGATTTCAAACTTCACTTTCGCACAGTTGATGCATGCTCAGACTGCATGTACATGTCCATAAATAACATCACATCAATAACATCTCCATCAAAATATCTTCATTTGAATTCTCCAGAAAGAAAGTCAAACAAGTTTGAGATGGCATTAGTGTGAGTAAATGAGGGAATTATAATTTTTGAGTGAACTATTCCTTTAATTCTAGATGATCAGAGTTGGACTGTTAACAGTGCGTGTCCATAAAGACTTTTAGTTTGACCTTTGGTAATAAAGTAACCAGTCTGATATCTGTTATTTAAGAGTTTGAAACTAATTGTAACCAAAAACAGAGTACATCTCAACACAAACTGACCCTAGGTAATACAGGCTAATATGTTGGATGTTATAGTAAGGGACCTTAGTATTTGTTACACATATATACAAGGATTGCTATATTAGAAAGTACAGTAACTTTGAACAAAGCCTTGTTCTGTAGTTCTGCAATCTAATTGGCTCAGAGGGATTGAGACCAGAATAGATTGGATTTGTAGGATCAGGATATTTTCATTCACATCATAAAAGTATTCATCACTTAATTTATTCTTTTATGAAGAATGTCGCAGATAAAGAAATCTTTTTGAGTTGTATACAAATTCTGTCTTAAATCTTTTTAGTTTAAACTCATCATACAAATTGGTCACTTTAATGATTGACCTATATTTAGAGGAAATTTTCATTTAAGATTTAACACCATTTTGGATTAATTTGGCAACAGCTGTGAATTGTATGGAAGGGTGCTTAGAAGGGTTATGGCAGGGGACAATTTTGTAATTCTGTGGCTTGACCACACCCGAGTGCAAAAGTTTACAGGGGATTACAACAATTTACAATGTTTCAATATCTTAAAATTTAGTTTTAATATGGATCTCAGAATTAAAATTATTTTAGAATCTGATTCTTTATGCAAACTTTGGTGAAACTGTACTCCATTAAGTATGAATAAATTCTTAAGAATGAAAACATAGTAAACGGACATAAATATAGGCCTATAACAAATGGTACTGATAGAACATTCCCCAAGGAGGATGTAACATTCTGAAGGTGTCCGTTTTCATATCAATCTGTTAATTATTTTATGCTCCTGGACCCCTAAATAGAGACTAAACGGAGTTAGAATAGATCAAAAACTAGTTTATTTATTTTTTTATGAAATTGAAGCCTACATTTAGAATGATTAACGCTTAATTTTCAATATGAAAAATAAAATTTCTAATTTGTTTAAATTGCTTTGAGTAAAATTGGACCTGAACATTTTCTTGACAGATTTCGTAAGAATAACCCTTTTACTTTACATTGAGGAAAGAGACCACACCCTTTAAAAATATTGTGATATTTTTGTATTTGTCGCTGGCAAACATATTGATGATTACAGTGTTATTAAAAGAAAAGAAAAAAAAAAAAAAAAGTACAGTCAATATAAATAAACATCTTTCAACTTCTGGATCCATTTAATCAAGAATGTGCGTCTTCCTGAGATGTCATATTAAGCACTTAATAAATTACAGAATATTGCACAAACGCTGTATAATAACAGAAAAAAAAAAAAAAAGCATAATGAATCTCAATCAGTGAAAATAATAAGCATCAGTCATCAGAGGTGCAATAAGACCTGTTTCAGCAGGTAAAAATAAGATTTATGTGAATTATAGAAGTAACATTCAGAGCAATAATACAAATTAAATGCATTCAGACATACACCCACACATTCTATGAAAGTCCTAAGCTGCTCTGGGACCCTGTTGGAGAACGCTTATGATTAACAGCTACATGAGCCTATGAGGCTGCTGATTGAAGCTGAGGTCACACACCAGGGAAAGATGGTCAGAGGGGTAATGGTAAGAAGGAAGCCGGTCCGGCCCAATCTGCTCTTCACTGGGTATCCTCAGCACAGTGTCCACATGGAACGCCCTTTCGGAGTACCAAATGTAGTCCAACGTGGAGCAGCTCTCTCCACTGGGCCGGATCTTCCAGCTGGTGTAAGGCGGCTCTGTGGTCCGGTCCTCACTGAGACACTTGTAAGCACTGTCCAGCCCCAGAGGAGATGTCATAAAGCGCCTATAGACTTCTTCGCTTGGCTCTGCATTGAAGTCCCCACATACCACCAATGGAATACATTCTTCGCTTTCCCCAACCCTAGTCCGATTATACTCCTCCTGTCCCATCTCTGGGTAAGACCGAGTGGTAATGTCATGTAGTTGTTGGAGGAGATGGGCTCCCTGTGCACTTCGAAATGCCTCCCAGCCACTTCGGGCCTTCAGGTGCGTCACTGCCAAACAAAAGACTTGGCCTGTGTGCCTGCAGCGAAGGGTTGCCACGATGGCCACCTGGTTGGTCTTGAGCATCATGGCAGAGAGTCTGAGGTGGGTAGTATGGAGCAGCTGGAAGCGACGGCGGCTGAAGAACAGAGCACAGCCATCGGGGCCATTGTTGTTGTGAACGTCCAGGCAGGGGGAGCAAGGCTTGGGGCAGAAGCTGCTCTGGTAGCCCAAGCTGGCCAATACAGGCTGGAAGGTGTCAAAGTAGTGGTCCACCTCCTGCAGGCACAGCACATCTGGCCTGTAAGTAAGGATTTCTTCCAATATAAGATACTTCCTTTGTGACCAGTTTAATGCCTCCATTGGACAACGCACAAAACCGTCCTTACCCTCTCCCAAAGCTGCAGAAATACAAGAAAAAGCAACATTGTTAAAAGGGTCATGATATACCTTCTTTTTATAATTTTAATATGTTTCTTGAAGTTCACTTATAATATAAGTTTAAAAAACGAAATAAAAAAAGTAATATATTTGTAAAACATGACAATTTTTACACTCATTCTGACCCTCTGCCAGATATGCTCGGTTTTGGTGCTGCTTCTCCTGTAAGACTTGATAGTAAACGCCCACTGTTCTGATTGGCTCTCTGCTCTTGACTGATCTGCTGTCTACTTGCCATCTCACTGCTCACCGCTTTTTTGCTATTAACAGATTTTATTGATTCCACACATAAATCATACAAACATAACATAAAATACGGAATCAATTATATACATTAAACCATCCCCTCGAACATTCCCCCTCCCAACACAAACATGCACTACAGTGGTCACCAACAATTAGAACATTAAAAAAAAAATACTACCAACAAAAAAAAATTAATAAATAAAACAAAAAAGCTATACTTTCAAACAACATCATCTATTCTAGAATAAGCCTTATTGACTGATGAAAGAATGTATAGTCCCTCCCAGATGGGTTCAAAAGTCTCCAAATATCTGTAAGACCAAGATTTTTACACATCCTGTGAAGCGTCAATGTTTCTCTAGGCGGCTTGCACACATTTGCTTCACTATGATCAATCAAAAGATTAAAGTCTCCTCCCAATATTATATCATTAGGAGTTTCAGCGGCTTGCAACATCCCTTCAAGAGCTATAAAAATGCCCCGATCATCAACATTAGGTGCATAAATATTAGCCAAAATAAGACTTTGCCCCTGATTTTCTGCTAAAACAATAATGACTCTTCCTAATTTATCTTTACTGTGTTTGAGACATTTGAAATTTAGATCAAAATAATAAAAGTTATCAAAGTAATGACTCCCCTGCTCTTACTTGAGCCACTACTGAAGAAAACATGCCCACCCCATATCTTCCCAAAATGTTCAGCTTCCTGTGAGGAAAGATGCGTTTCTTAAAGAAACACTATATCATATTTCTTACATTTAAAAAAAGAAATAACCTTTCTTTTTTATGGGGTGCCCCAACCCATTCACATTCCACGTGGAGAGAGACAATCCACTTATATTAACATTTAACATTTTTAAATATTAGAAAAAAATTGTGTGTCAAAATGTATTATAGCGAACACATTCAAACATTAGAGCAACAATCAAACCCCGAACTTCCCCCAGAACCAAATAAACAGCGCATTATGTGCCTCCAACCGGCATTCATCCCTCTAAACTCTAACAGTCCAACTACGCCTACGAGGGTCTCCGCGACAACTTTGCTGACAGATTGCTCAAGTCCGGTGTTAATAAAAATGTTGTGAGACAGAATTACAAACAGAAAATATTCTAGAAAACAAACTCCACCCAATAAGCAAAAAAAAATTTGTTGATTGCCCCAACGGCGTGTTCCTCCACAAAACAAACTCCAGCCACTAGCGGAACCGGCACCAAAAAAAACAACAACAATAAACAAAAGGGGGGACCGATCAGATCCTCGAATGTTCACTGAGCCGGTCCATTCGGTTCTTACATGCCCCAATCACTACAATGTCCTGCAATGATTCCACAAAACCAACTTTAGCCAACATAAGGCATAAACACCAAGAACGAGCAGATTCATACACAACTGTCCCAAATAAATTATTCTACACAAAACAAACTCCAGCCACTAGGCGGAAACAGCACAAAACGAAACGAAAAAGGCACCCAGTTTCCTCGGACAGTTGAGATCATGTTCAGTGAGACAGGTCCACTAGGCGGCAACATGAAAATCACTAAATGGCTTACTCATGCCATTGACATTATGAAGGTCAGTGCTTGCTGTGGGCATGCAAATTCTCTACATCCGTCTTTAGTATCTATTCTCAGCTTAGCTGGAAACAGAGCAAAAGAAATCTTCCGTTGATGTAAGAGTTTCTTGCATTCCTTGAATCGATCACATTTTGCTCTTGTCAAATTCGCAAAGTCTGGGAACAAGAAAATTTTGTGGTTCTTCCAAGAAAGCCTTCCTTTACTCCTTGCCTCGCGTAACAAGATATTTATTGTATGATCTCAGAAATTTGGCCAGAATTGATGGGAGACCGTCTCCCTCCGTGGATTTCCGAGCCGGGACCCTGTGAGCTCGCTCAATTTCCAGCTTATGGCCTGTTATGTCGAGCAGACTCAGGAAGGGCCCATCTAGGAATTTCACTATATCGCTGCCTTCATGCTCAGCAGACTATGATTCTCCAAACCCTCCAGTTTTTCCCTGACGCACTACAAATCTGTCTTGGTCACTAGTGGGTTAGCAGCTAATTCCCTCTCCAGATAATTAATTGTGTCTCGACATCCACCAATCATGTTACCAACTCAATAATGCCTCCATGGATGTGATCGATCGATGCATTACAGCAAGATCCTCCAAGTCTGCAACAACCTTCGTCAGCATTGCTGACACATTCATCAATTTACGCCTGATCTGGGGCTTCCGGCCTGCCGCTGAGGGGAATAAGCCAGAGCACATATGTGTCTTAATATCTCCAGAGGATTTTTAATTGCTTGACATATGGTCTTCCCAAAACAATTAAGGATCAGGGTGTATTGAATCTCACCAGTTTGTGACACAAATATTATTAAAATTATTACTAAAAGTGTGCAGAGCTCACGCATGGCATCCATGAGACTCTCTGAAGTACTGTTTTGCGATCTTCTCCATTGTCAGATCGTCCTATCGTCAGCCTGCGAGATCGCCAATACAATACGATATTATCGCGCGGGGGGGGGGGGGGGGGGGGGCACTTATTTAAATGTTTGCACATTTATCGTTGTCCATCATTTTAAAATGTCCCGTCACCTATTTGGCAATATTTTGGTTTTAACCCAGACGCAAAAGGCGAGCCTGTGGATATCACACAGGCAATTTGCAAACTTTGTGTCATAGTTGTGCCGGTGAAGGAGTCGCAACCCCGTATGTACATTTGCGTCCCCACCACCATGCTGATGCTGCTAAGCTAGTACCAAGAGAAGCTGTGGTCGGCAAAGATCAAAGTCAGCCATCTATCATCGGAGCTTTTGCAAAAAGCGTTAAGTACAAACGAAACAGTGAATGTGGGCCCAGTGCACAGCAGCTGTCTCCAAGTATATCGCAAAGCAGATGGTCTCCTATCATACAGTTGAGAAGGCAAGTTTTAGAGAACTACTCCAAACCTTTGACAAACAGTACGAGCTGCCGGGGCACAAATACTTCATCAACACTGCTATCCCTGATCTGTACAATGAAACGAGGGAACTAAATATTTGAATGCGGCTGACATTGTCACTTTAACCACAGATGTTGTCAAACATAAACATGACCCCCTACATGTCTGTGACAGTCCATTATATTTCGGAGGATTGGAAACTGGAGGCAAAATGTCTCGAAACGACATTCATCCCAGAGAACCACACAGGTATGGATGGTTATATAATTTTTAATCATATAATAATAACAACAACTTTTTATTGCAGTGTTATTAGTAGTATCATTACAATCTTATGTTAATGTGCTATGCAAAGTTAACAAAATGCTGACGAATGACGATGCCGTTTTCGCCATGGCTCAAACAACAACTATATAAGAATGATGCGTCTCTTTTATAACAAGCACTCTTGACATAATTTGTGAATATAGGTCTATCACCTTGCAATTTAATTATGATGTGGGATGTAGTTTTGTAATCTGTTTTAAATCATTTTCAATGTTTCATTTTTTATAATCCTCAGATGCGTGTGTCGGTGTCGCAAGTGTCGATTATATGCGGTGATGTCAATGTGAAAATATGGCAGGGCAAATTAATTGTAATATTAATTTGATGATAATAATAATAATAATAATAATAATAATAATAATAATACTACATTAATGGAAAAACAAGCCAAATATCGTCTTGATATCGTCAAAGTCATCAGCTATTGGCGATATCTCTGACTATCGTCGATCCCTGATATCATGGTCTATCTGCACAACCCTACTCTGAAGTGAGTACATTAAAATACTTTCTCCTATCCCAGTTTAATGTGCAGTCATGGTGGCTTGGTTTGTTTGAGTGGTCGAACAGGTCAACTTCTTGCTCCGCTAATGGTAATCGATTTCAAGGAATATTCCGGGTTCAATACAAGTTAAATAAAATATTTTAAAAATATTCACAAATATAAATATAAGTATATCCTTGATTGTGCCATTCACAGTGGATCTTGAAAGTGGGCCATCACTGCAGGGCTCTTTTGATGTGGTTTGTTTGCGGAAATTCTCTGATTGGTGTATCATTCTTTTGAGAATTTATGGGTAGTATAATTCTACTGTTTTATTTATTTTTTTATTAAGTTGAAATAGCACAGACTTATGACTTCAAATCGCAGCATATACCATTGATCAACAACCTTTGCACACATGGCAAGTCTGTTTTTAAACGTATAGAAGTTATCATTTAAAATACATTTTTCTATGGAGAAAATCAATGGGATTTTTACTTCTGAAACCCATTTTTTGTGCTCTACGGCAGGCAAGACACATGGTGGATGGAGTTTTTGGGAAACCTTTTTGGAAATATTCATTATCAGCTGCAATTACTTTTGATGCCTATAGTGGCACAGAAATTACACTTAACCTTTGAATTGACTAAACACTGTAAAAAGAGCAGGCTACAACATTATTCTTTAAAACCAGAAAGACCAAATTCATTACATAAGCAGATGGACTCTGTACCTTGTGCTAAGATGTTCCATTGCATGATGCGGATGGGCGAGTTCTGTAGCGAGCTGTCTCTGGTCCTGATAAAGTCTCGGTGCAGTCGAGGTGGACGATTTCTCAAAACCTCCTCACATTCACGCAAGAGTGCGTCCGGGTCGGCTGGCTCATACTCATAGTCCTCAGGATCAACATGCGTGTCTGCCAGTGGAGCACTGCTCAGAGTCTGCGCCAGAGTACTGAAGAGTCTACTACTGCTGCTACTGCCCATCTGACACACTGCTGAGACAATACACACACACACACACACACACACACACACACACAGATGTAAATAACACGTTATACACACTGGCATAATTCAAGCCCAGTAGATGGCAATATGCGTGAAGAATCTGAATCGTCAAAAATAAAAAGAATGTGAAAGTGAAGATTGATAGTAAAAAAGGACTTAAATATTGATCTGTTTCACATGCCCTTCTATCATAGCGCTCCTGATAATATGAATTAAATCACTGGAGTGTTCTGGATTACTTTAATGCTGCCTTTGTGCATTTTGAGCTTCAAATATTTGGTAGCCATTAATTTGCATTGTATAGACCTACAGAGCTGAAATATTCATAAAAGCTTCACTTTTACATTATTTAACCAGAGCATAAAGTTACATAAAGTAATCTTAAGAGTTCCTTAGTTCATTCAGCTTCATTCTAATTAAATTCAAACCAAATTTAGAAGTTCAATAAGTAATTGCATCAAGAATTAGAAAAAAAAGAAAGCTGTTTAGAGTAGTAGAGTAGTGTTTAGTTGTAGATAAAGTACTGCATGTTTAACTGCAGGACATTTAATTTGAACTACCCAAAATAGAAAGTACATGAACGAAGACATGACACAAGTTTCTCCAAACAAATTGCAGCACAAGGACATTTAAATAGTAAGACAACAGTACATGGTGTATGACAATATAAACAGTAGTATGACAGCCCGCGGTAAGTCTTTCAAGCACAAATAAAGGATGCACCCTATCTGTTCTTGAGCATAAATTGTTTTGCTATTGCCTGTGTGTAAAGTTTCTTTCAATATGTACAACCACAACAGAATAAGCACACTTAATGCACAGAATGACAATGAGAGCAGTTATGAAAACAAAATGGCCCTTTCAATTCTGTTTAAATAAGAGCGACTCAATTGTCCTCCAACTGCAGCATCATATCTCTAGTATTTCTTCCTTCAGGCTGGTGATATGCACACTAGATGGTATGTTTTACAGAGAAATATCTGATGACCTCAAATGCCTCAGAATCTGTCTGTGCTTGTTTTCAGTTTGCAGAAGAGGAACAACCAGATATGAATCACAATGGCGTAGGATGAAAGTTAAATTATTAATAAACGTTAATAAACAATGGTTTAACCACTGCCACGGAAACAACTGTCTGGCATCTGCCATGTAGACACTCACCACAGCCCAAAACACAGAAACACTGCCACTTTTGGAACAGTGTTGTTATTTTTTTCTTTTCTCCCCAATTTGGAATGCCCAATTCCCAGTGCACTCTGGGTCCTCGTGGTGGAGTAGTGCCTCAATTCGGGTGGCGGAGGACAAATCTTAGTTGCCTCTGCATCTGAGACCGTCAACCCACACAGCTTATCACGTGGCTTGTTGAGCGCGTTACCACGGAGACCTAGTAGGTGTAGAGGCTTCACACTATTCTCCAAGGCATCCACACACAACTCTCCACGTGCCCCACTGAAAGGGATAACCACATTCCCTCCCTAGCAACCGGGCCAATTTTGTTGCTTAGGAGACCTGGCTGGAACAAATAGTGTTCTTAAAAATATGTTTATTACACATTTAAGATTTCTCACCTTTTATTTGATTTTTTTTAAAGACTGTAGATCTCTAGAGACATCCACTGTAGAAGAATGTAAAACAATGACTATTCAGGGTCTATGGCCAATACAGTTACTTTCTAAAACATTTAGAAACATCACTCTTGTACAATTATTTAATATATTGGCACTTTAGAATACTTTATTCTGACTGGTCAATCGATGCACTCTGTGGTCAAATTATTTTTTATGTAATCACCGCTAAACTGTATATTTGACTCTCTCACTGGCAATCTCCTACGCTGACTCTCATATCATTCTGCATTCTCTTCTTAATATTTCATATTTAATGTCCACTTATTCACTTATTTGCTAAGTAGCCATGCAAAAAGCAGGATAATGTCCAGCTAGCCACTCATTATTGCAAATTCCACACCTCAACACGAAGTGGAGATCCTGAAGGGGTTTATTTGACCATGACCAACCTACGCAAAATAAACCTCCCTTATATACATTCACATATTTCTTTAAAAAATACCTCTTAATATCTCCTTTTGCAGTGAATGTCTGTTTGTCAGTTGCAGGTGAAATACGACACGATCCAGGACTAATCCAGTGGTGATCCAGTGTCCGGTCAGAGGGTTAGTGTATGGCATTTGTCGAAAAGAGGTAGAGAATGCTAGTATCCACCCATTCAGCTGACATGTGCGAAGATTCTGGGGCTGCGTGTGTGTGTGTGTGTTCCTATATAAAGGAGTTCTTGAATGAACCAGTGTGTCTAAACAATGACTCGTTTAATCACGAGAGGGATCCGATGCATGCCTGTGCATACATGTGCACACATACAGTACACTGGCACGCACGTGGATGAAGGGAACAGTTCAGCCCATAATTAAATCCATGGATTGAGGACAGTGTGCTTCATTAGTCTGGAATGTAATTCAATACACTCAATTGTCACTAATATTTCTAACCTCTCTCATAAAAATTTAGACATACAGCATAGATTCAGCAAGAGTTATAAGCAAGAGAGGAGAGAATAATGACTCTTTTATACACTCATTGGAAATGCATTACACATCGCTGAGCTTTTTTAACATCTCATTTGACCTGTTATGTAAGAATAGAGTTCATATTTGCCCGTCCTGCATAATGACCTGCATGTTTATGGTACTTTGTTCTTCCTGAGTAAGTTTTTGATGTGGTGATTTAACATTAGGCTTGTTAAAACTATAGCAAGTGGGAATTAGTGACTAAATAAAAGGATATTTTCCCCTTTAACACACCAGATGGATTCTCTTACAATGGCATTAGCAATGAAGATGAAGCACACCATTTATAACCTGAGAATAATCCCAAAGTGACATTTAGTGGGACCCTACAACCACCATAGATTAAAGTGTTCATACTGCCTTAAAACTTTTAAGTTGTGACAATTTAAGAGAAGTTGTTTAAAGAGAACAAAAGTTGACATAAATGAATACAACTTGTTAATTGAGCGTAATGTATTTAAGGATCTTTCTTAGTTCATTCAACTTCATTCTAAGACAGTTCACACTGAATATAGTAGTCCATTTATATTATAAATTTAATATTACTGATTACCGTAGAAGTAGATACAGCCAAAGGTTAAAATTAAACTACCATTTGATGGAAAATGGCCAGATGATAATCAGAAAACAACAACTGAAGATTCCTCAATCATGTTCAGATTTAATCTTGACCACAAGACACACATGGTCCTCAACACTTCACACACAAATCACATCGATGGCCACAATCAAACACATCATTTGGTAAAATGATTAGCATTGAATTATTGCTACAAGATAAATAACTGAAAGTGACAATAAATAAAACAACCAAGAGCATAAATAAAAGCAGCAAACAGTACAAAATTATAAGAGAATAACACTCCAATTTGCATAATTTATTAATGACGCACTGCAGGCTGATGTGTGTAGTTCTTTTGAGATATGTATACGCTTTTTTTTGCTGATTATTTAATATTTTTAGAATTATTAATTATTAAGTTCAATAACTTGTCACAAGTTCAGCCAACAAAAAAATTGGATAATTGAGTTCTTAACAA
Organism: Moxostoma hubbsi; assembly: GCA_032164185.1. Classification (NCBI taxonomy): domain Eukaryota; kingdom Metazoa; phylum Chordata; class Actinopteri; order Cypriniformes; family Catostomidae; genus Moxostoma; species Moxostoma hubbsi. The sequence goes on along the minus strand of JAVLUX010000016.1, from coordinate 29,220,697 downwards.
GATAAATATCCAGGGCAGTTAATAAAACTACATTTTAAGATTACTAAAAAGGCAAAATATATATATATATATATTTTTTTTTTTTTTTTTTACAGGAGTTTCTTTCAATTACTGTTTCTTAAAGTTTGCCCTTTGCCCCCAAACATTGATATATGTTGATATCATTGCCTTGCATCATGATACAGATTCACAGTTTTTCAATGGTACTTATAGTGCCTCCAAAAAAAAAAATACATAAAATTATTTTATTTTTTTAAAAAATCTAAAGAAATTTAAAATCAAATTATTAGTCCAGTCCTGCACGGTTAATATCTCATCTGTAACTGGAGCAGCGCTTATTTGCTTATTCATTCAATATTATGTAACATCACGGTTCCCTGCCCTTGTCCTAAGAAATCCGGGTCAAGTTCCTTACACAAGAGCAGTCCTGCATGGGCTTCAGATTGAGCTGGAACCAGAGTATTCTCCATCAGAGCACAATGCTGTGCCTGTTCTTATGGTTAAAAAAAAAACTTTTGGTTAAAAGACCATGCGTTTGTAGATGATTTCACACACCTACATTCACAATATGTCCTTAAAATGTGATGTTGCAAGTTCCACAAATCGCAAAGAATAGGTTTGTTCCCCAATTCAATTCAAGAACATATCTAATTCAAGGTACCTAGTATGAAACTATGACTGTTCCAACCACTAGGGGTCTTTTTACAAGGCTAGACTTTTTGCTGACCTTTATCCTGACTATCAAATTACCTTGAAAGAGCACTGGGTTGAGAATAGATCCTAGTACAGGACACCAAACTCAAACAAACAGAAAAAAAACTCACTGGTTGTAAATAATCAAGAACATGCCCGTCGTTAAACATGTTTTTACAAAGACCTAAAGAATGAAAATATGAAGCCTGTCAAAGAACAGTGAAAAATCAAGAGCCCAAAGCACTTTAATATTGAACAAATGTACCTGGAATAAAGAACAAAATACATTTCTGCATAATAAACATAATTTACAATTATTTTAACAAATCTGTTATTTATTTATTGAATTTAACCTTGGCAGAGCGATACTGCAGTTATTGTTAACTTTTGTAAGACAAATTGCTTGTTATGTTCCTCATTTGTAAGCTGCTTTGGATAAAAGGGTCTGCAAAATGACTAAGGGCTTTATTTTCATGCGTTCGCAAAGCACAACCCTATGCGCAACTACCGTGCACTGAATCTTATCTCATTTTCATGAAAGCGCCATTTCTAAGTGCTATTTTTGTGCCAGCACAAAGTGCAAGTAGCCATGGGTGGGAGTGTTTGCACTCTCTGTGGGTGTATTGTATGTTTATGAAGTGGCACAAGGTGCAATTTTGTTATTTTCCTGAGAAATAAATCATTGCGCTAAGATGTATCAGAAGCACATCTGTTTTCAGCACAAAGTCTAAACTAAGGTCCTGCATTTGCAGTTTGGAGATTCCACCAGCAGGCGGCAATAAAGTTCATGTCAAAACTCTGACAATATAGCGAAACATCAAATTCTGTCCCTGGCAATCACTGTTGTAGGCGTTTTATGAAACAAAACTTTATAGAGGTCATGGTTTATTGCTAAATTATTGTTATTATGTTTATATTTACAAATTCATGATATCATTTGCATTGGTATTTTTCCACCTGTTGTCGTCGAGTGATTTTTAAGTCACTGCAAAAGGGAGCGGTGGAAGAAGTTGGAGAGGGTAAAATGTTTTGATTTTAAGGGAAGTGGTTATATTTCCTGCCCACTTCATTATTTTAATCATATATTTGTTTCATTTGAGTGTAATTTGAATTTAGAAATAAGTTTATTTATTTTATTTTTTTTACATTTCAATAAATGAAAATTTTTCAAAATCAAAATGGACCAGTAAAAGTGAAGTGTGCGCTGATACAATCACATTAATACTAGCTATGATTTGCATGCCAGTAGAGGAAAATTATTAATAATACTTTCATTCTCTGTTATTGAACAGAGCCTACATTAAAATCCTGAATCACATTTTCCATGCATATTAAAGGATTGTGTCCCTGTGATAAATATGCCTGACATTCAACAAGGACACAGTTACTGCACAAAAGAATTTAAGTACATTTTTCAATTCTTCTAATTAATCACATACAAACTATTTACACAACTAACTTCTCATGAATGTGCTGTCTTTGTTTATATCACTAGTGCTTGACAGGGAAAGCACTATATAATAGGATGCAGACAGGTCCGGAGAAGAAACTCACTAGGGTTGTAGACTGCTCACTAGGGGTTTTGAGACTCATAGTTATGGACTAAATCATAATGTACTGGCTTATAGGTGCGCAAGAATATGGAGCTGTTCAGATTGTTAAAAGAGCTAGATGCATGCGTCTCGAGACACGTTATAACAGTCATTTTTAACCCGACACGACGTCTTAAGAACGCGGCGCCCCTGCCAAACACGTCCATTTAGCGCATGCTTACGTATAAATGAATTGAAAGACTGCCTTACTGAATGATGCAACAACGTGAACAGCCCCTGGGTGAAATGTATGAATCAGAAGTTACCTTGTAAAGCACCGAGCAGAACAGGTGATGCGCGTGATCTCGGCGGAGGAGGATGGTGAACACCGTTGGAGCGGTAGTGTTGTGATCTCGGAAGGCTGGTTTCCTTTAGTATACCGGATTTCTTCGGATGTGTCCCCAGAGATGACAGACAGAGAGCGGTCAAGTCCCGGTGAAACAGCGATGAATAGCGTCGTGCCGGATACATTTTACTCTTCGGCTGACAGTTACACGAACCGACTCAAAGAAGCCAAACTATGGCTTCAAGTATGGCTAAACCAGCAATAAGTTTACTCATCTATATAAAAAAAGCTAATGAACCATTTAAAACAGCCATCTGGCTATTATTTGACGCACGCTTCGTGTTCTTTCATTGAATGAAAAAAAAAGCCGGTAGACGTGTCATCATATTCCAGAGGGACACATAAGCAACCACTGAGTAGGGGAACCTAGCACACTGACTTTTTGAATATTATTAAAATTGAGTAACTTGTGAATATATTTTTTTATATGTAATATTATGACTTATATTGAAATGTAAAATTTTTAACAGATTCAATGCATAGTTTTGAATAATTCGGAATAGCAACTCATTGTGCGGCAATGACCCCTACAGAGCAATTAATGGTTTAGCCCGAATGTAGGGGGACAGCCTGTGCTTTTTATGAAATACAGCTGTACAATGGGAGGAGCTCGGAGCTGATGCAGCCAATCAGCGGAAAATTCGCTAAGACGTAAGGAAAACGCATATCATCATCATTGACGTACATTACATAGCTGAAAAGCACTTTCCATATTTGTTAGTTATATTGACCGGCTTGTCATATCAAAAAGTACATGGAGTAAAGAAATGGCCACAACCTAGCTTTAAAGATACATTGTACTGCCTTGAAAATGTGAAGTCTATTGTTTTATTAATGAGCTGTACATTTGTTAATAAAAGACATGAAGAAAAATGGTCTACAGAACTGATGTATATTTTTGAGTCCTTTGACAGATTGTCTTTACAGAGGGACATGAGAGACAAATTGTTGCATGACACATACAGGTGCTGGTCATATAATTAGAATATCATCAAAAAGTTGATTTATTTCAGTAATTCCATTCAAAAAGTGAAACTTGGATATTATATTCATTCATTACACACAGACTGATATATTTCAAATGTTTATTTCATTTAATTAATCATTAATTGTGATGATTAAAAATGACAACTAATGAAAATCCCAAATTCAGTATCTCCGAAAATTAGAATATTACTTAAGACCAATACAAAAAAAGGATTTTTAGAAATGTTGGCCAACTGAAAAGTATGAACATGAAAAGTATGAGCATGTAAAGCACTCAATACTTAGTTGGGACTCCTTTTGCCTGAATTACTGCAGCAATGTGGCGTGGCATGGAGTCGATCAGTCTGTGGCACTGCTCAGGTGTTATGAGAGCCCAGGTTGCTCTGATAGTGGCCTTCAGCAGTTCTGCATTGTTGAGTCTGGCGTATCGCATCTTCCTCTTCACAATACCCCATGGATTTTCTATAGGGTTAAGGTCAGGCGAGTTTGCTGGCCAATTAAGAACAGGGATCCCATGGTCCTTAAACCAGGTACTGGTAGCTTTGGCACTGTGTGCAGGTGCCAAGTCCTGTTGGAAAATGAAATCTGCATCTCCATAAAATTGGTCAGCAGCAGGAAGCATGAAGTGCTCTAAAACTTCCTGGTAGACGGCTGCGTTGACCTTGGACCTCAGAAAACACAGTGGACCAACACCAGCAGATGACATGGCACCCCAAACCATCACTGACTGTGGAAACTTTACACTAGACTGAAACCCATGTCTTGCATACGTCTGTGCGTGGTGGTTCTTGAAGCACTGACTCCAGCTGCAGTCCACTCTTTGTGAATCTCCCCCACATTTTTGAATGGGTTTTGTTTCACAATCCTCTCCAGGGTGCGGTTATCCCTATTGCTTGTAAACTTTTTTCTACCACATATTTTCTTCCCTTCGCCTCTCTATTAATGTGCTTGGACACAGAGCTCTGTGAACAGCCAGCCTCTTTAGCAATGACCTTTTGTGTCTTGCCCTCCTTGTGCAAGATGTCAATGGTTGTCTTTTGGACAGCTGTCAAGTCAGCAGTCTTCCCCATGATTGTGTAGCCTACAGAACTAGACTGAGAGACCATTTAAAGGCCTTTGCAGGTGTTTTGAGTTAATTAGCTGATTAGATTGTGGCACCAGGTGTCTTCAATATTGAACCTTTTCACAATATTCTAATTTTCTGAGATACTGATTTTGGGGTTTTCATTAGTTGTCAGTTATAATCATCAAAATTAAAAGGAATGAACACTTGAAATATATCAGTCTGTGTGGAATGAATGAATATAATATCCAAGTTTCACTTTTTGAATGGAATTACTGAAATAAATCAACTTTTTGATGATATTCTAATCATATGACCAGCACCTATATTTAGGCCATCAAAAATGCACCATCGGTGCTCTGGCCCTAAAAATTAAACGAGACCGCCTCCGTGAGGTATGCGACCTCCGGATGATGCGTCCTTCCAGACGATGCAAAACGGCAAGTTTTTTCTTTTTCTTTTATTGAACAAAAATTACAGTGAATAAATATCACAAAAAAACAACAACAAGAAACTCGAAGTAGAGCAAGTCAATAAAGAACATTTTCAAACAAGATTCAGTCAACAAATATAGTCTATTAAAAAGAAAAAACGAATTCACAAAGCATATAAAGCAATAGAAATTAAACATAAAATAAATTAATAAAAATAAACAGCGGCTAATTGTTACACGCACTTCTGTGTGACGTCTGTCTTCCTCGCTGTGACGTGCTGCATCTGTCTAGTGCGTCTCAGAGTGTGTCGCCCACTGCTGGACTGGAGTGTATTACCCTAGGCAAAACGAAACGAGTTGCTGGGTGTTGTTTTAGAAACGTTTGTTTGAGGAAGTTTAACATTTTCACACAGTGCTATTTCTGCTCCAAGTCTCCTTTTGACATAATATGTTAGGGTTATATATAAAAAAATGCTGAGCTGCTGTCCTCCATGGATGTTAGAAGTTATTTTAATTGAAGGGTTACACTTCCCTTTCAACTTGCCGGTATATACTGATAAACAAATATCAAAATAATTAAATCAAACTGGGATATTTCTTTTTTCCCCCTTTCTTTTTTGTTGTTGATGTTGTTTAACTGGTCAAACTGGACAAACAGCCAACACCGCAGAGATGACACTTCCCTTACGAAACAAAAATATATGTGAATATATTGGAAAATATAATATAGATTTATTATATATTAAATATTATATATTATTATATATTAAATAGATATATTAAATCATACATTTTCATATATGGGAATATAGTGCTTATATTTTTCAATATTCTGCAATATATGTGTGAACCATGTATGGCTATATTTCGACACATATAAAAATATATATAGCAATAACAAGACAAAAACTGTACAAAATGTTTTTATAGCGTTATTTAAAAACTAATAATTTCTTTCATTTGTTAACGCATGGGTTTACATACAGCATTAAATGTCTCAAAATGTATTCCCAATATGCCTACAAAGGTTCCCAATTCTTTACAGATTCAGGCAAATGAGTACACACACACACACACACACACACACACACACACATACTGACTCTATATATATATATATAACACACACAAATATATATATATATATAATTAATACATATGGATATATATATTGCAGAATATATTTCTCTCAGATGTGTATATATATATATATATTACATGTTCCCATATATATGTTAAAATATATTGCATATATGTTCAAATGTACAGTATGTATACTCAATATAGAAATATTTGTAACTATATGACTATATATATATATATATATATATATATATATATATATATATATATATATATATATATTAGTTATATTTATATATAGTTTGTGGAACAGCTCTTCGTTCAGTGTATACATACATACATACAATTCTGAGCTATATATATATATATATATATATAGCTCAGAATTGTGCAGACCTATATCACATACATATATGCAATATATTTTAACATATATGTGGGAATATGTTCAAATGTGTTTATATATATATATATATATATATATATATATATATATATATATATATATATATAGAATGACATATATATTCACATATATGGATATATATTACAGTATATATTTCCTCAGAATTGTGTACATATATTGCTCATACATAGTCCCATATAAATGTAACTATATGTACAACATATATGTTAAAATATATTTAAGCACACACTACCATTTTTCATCACATGCACATCTATATATTATGAAGTGTTTTATTGAATACATTATTCATACATTATGACATACATTACAATATATAAAGAAATATTTTGTCATATGTTTCCCAATATATGAAAAGTGGCAATTCCTTTTGTATTACTCAGTATATTGTAATATATTAACACAATGTATGATTCTATATAATTATGAATATACTGAAAATTATTTAATATTTTGAGCCTTAATATATAAAGAAATATATTTTCTTTGCGTAAGGGCTTGTCAAACTCAGTGAGTCAATACAAAGCTGTTCCACTCAACAACTATAAAAATGACACTGGCAGACTGTAATCTAGTTACAGTAACAGAAGCTCTGTTTGACAGAGATAGGAAATTGTGCATTGAAGGCTGCTGGCGAGCAGACCTGCTATATGCCTGGTCAGTCAATGATAAGCAGTGGTTTCCCGAAGTGTTACTCAAATGATATGGAAGACACATTAATGATGACAAGTGCAATGACATGTTTTATGACAAAAGTTCATTACATTTACATTTATCAATAATTCATTTAGTCATTTTTTAAGTCATGTATTTGGTTTGATGAGATTTATGTAGACTCAGCAGCTGTACATGTAATTTGTTTATTCTTGCTGAAAACATGCATAACTTGCCGTTTACATGGTGTGAGTTAGTTAGTCAAGCATTCTCAAAATAAATGATTTTAGATTGATCACTAAATTATTACTCATTGTTTTAAACAGTTGCTGTGCAGTTATAACACTGTTTCCTTCATAGCTTAGTAATTTTTTTCTCTGTTGTGCCTCTGTGCTCAGAGAGCCTCGTGGCCACCGGTGAGTTTGTGGAACAGCTCTTCGTTCAGTGTGTCACTTTGGACTCGAGAGCGTGTGGACATGAAGATATATCCTCCAATGTACTCATGCACAACCTTACAGTCAGCATTCACACAGCCGAATGCGATGTTAATGTTTCCATCGAATTCAATCGCCACCTTGAATAGAGAGACAGGTGTTAAGCGCTGATTGAAGTCACAAATTTGCTTAAAATGGTGCAGAATCATATATATTATGTATTTCTGTTATCCACCATTTCACTTGAACACAGAAGTGTTCCACGATTCATCACACAAGTTTTTATTCAATTAACATTTAAAATGGTTGTGGTTCTCCATCTGGGACGCTCGTATTGGTAGTATTTACATTTGATTCTTATGGATACTGGAACCAGAAAACAGTCCAGCAGCAATCATGGCGGCACCCAGTTGTTGATCAGGAAAACTGATGCTGAATGCTCAAAATCCAAAGATTTCCTTCCAGGGTTTTTTCCTCTTTCCAGGTTTAAATTTGAGAAGAAATCCCAGTTTTGTTGTGTGGTCCCAGATTTTGGACTCTACATAACGCAGGTCAAGGTTCCTTTATTAAATTTCAATTGATCAAGGTGTTTATTGAATCCTACCTGTCTTATGTCCCAATTAACATTCCACTGTCTCATGTTATTGTAGCGCCACGTCTTCACCACATCTCCAACTCCCAGATCTATACGGATCAGACGGTTGTTAGCGATGCCCAGAACTTCATCCTTACGACTTCCTTTGAACCTGAGAAAAGATATGGAAATAGAAGTAACCTGGATCAATTAGCCGACTTTTATTTTCAAATGTATCAACATGTATCTCCTCATAGCATCTCCATATTCATCATTGCTTTGCATAAACATTTAGACATGATGTACATCAGTAAAGGTACTCGATCATGAGCTGAACATGCTTTTCTGTGCCTCTAAGAGAGGTTATATAATCCACAGTCCATTCACCTGACCATGAAGTAGGAAATGCCAAAGTCAGGCAGAGCTTGCCAGATCTGCAGAAACTTTAAGATGGCAGATGTCAAGGAAAGCTGGGCAACATTCTGAAAAGCCTCCAGGATACGAGGGGTTAACTGAAAATAGTGAGAAGAGCTGAGGTTGTAGTGATTATTTTTAAACCTCTGAGAAAACCGTTAACCTTTAAGACACATTCAGGTTTAAAAATATTGAAGTTCAACGAGTACAGTGAAGTGAAACAAACATTTGAGTAATGAGCCAAAATGAAATTGTACTAGGTGAACTTGCTGGCAAACACGTTATTGGTCAGTATACCTGTTTGGGCTTGTATCTCTTATGGTATCTTGGCGAGACAAGGCTGTGTGTGTTAATGCTTTCGTCTGTTTGTGTAGCTGGAGTTGATGAGTTGGAACGCTGCATGGAGAGGAAGGTCTGGATGTTCTTCACTTCATTTTCATACGAGCTGTCCAATAGCGTCAATCCTTTGGAGGCCAGTTTACAGGCTGCCATCCACTGAGAGTATTGCTTTTCCTGAAAGGTGAGGATGGTGGGAATCACAACTAGTGTTCAGGCTAGTTATAATTTTCAGTCATTGCTGAGCTCTCTGGATGGTTATTCATTATCCATTAATATAGTTGTGTTTATGATTTTTCATTGATCTTATGTTTTAACAGCTGAAAATTATGTAGTCACTCACATTTTCACATCGTAAGTATATTTCGTTCATGCCTTCCGGTGCAGGAATGAGTAGTTTTATACAAAACTTTTGGCCTGCTATATTTACATCAGGGGACACCTCACAGCCTAGAGAGATGTAGATGAGTTACAAATAACAAACAGACTAACAGTGCTGCATTTGCCCACTCTGGTTTCAAACTCCACAGAGGTGTGAATGCATATTCACATGATGCAAATGCACAGTGTGAGGAGCTGCATGCAATAATGACTCCAGGAAAGGTAAATCTTGCAATGGCTTTATTTGATTTAAGGATTAAAGCTAATATCTACCTTTTCTTAAAGGGATAGTTCACCCAAAAATAAAAATGATCTCATCATTTACTCACCCTCATGATATCCCAGATGTGTATGACTTTTTTTTCTTCTGCAGAACACGAATAATGATTCTTAGAAGAATATTTCAGCTCTGTAGGTCCATACAAGGCAAGTGAACAGGTACCAAAATTTTCACGCTCCAAAAATCACATAAAGACTCCAGTGTTTAAATCCATATCTTCAGAAGTGGAATGATAGGTGTGAGTGATAAACATAAATATTGAATACATTTTTAGAAATTCTTCTCCCTGTACAATAGTGGGCCATATACATAAATGATGTGAATCACCAGAAATACAAGAAGAATATGAAAGTTAAAGTGGAGACTGACTGAGTAGGAGAAAAAAAAGTTAAAAAATAAAATAAATAAATAAAAGAAACACTCAAACCAGCCCATCTGGCACCAACAATCATTCCTGGCTCCAAATTACTGAGATCACATTCCCCCACCCCATTCTGATGGTTGATCTGAACATTAACTGAAGCTCCTGCCCTGTATCTGAATGGTTTTATGCACTGCTCTGCTGCCACATGATTGGTTAATTAGGTAATAGCATGGATGATTGTTGGTGCCAGATGGGCTGGTTTGAGTATTTCTGTAACTGCTGATCTCCTGAGATTTTCACACAAAAACAAAAAACATCCATTGAACAGCAGTTCTGTGAACAGATATGCCTTGTTGATAAGAGAGGTCAACAGAGAATGGCCAGACAGAACTGACAAAGTCTACAGTAACTCAAACAACCTCTCTGTACAACTGTGGTGAGAAGAATAGCATCCCAGAATTATATTCTGTGATGCAGGTTGGAGCTGTTTTGGCAGCACGAGTGGGACCTACACAATATTAGGCAGGTGGTTTTAATGTTGTGATTGATCGGTGTATGTGATTTTTGGAGATTCAAAACTTTGACCATTCACTTGCATTGTAATGACCAAAAGAGATGAGAAAGCCTTTTAAAATCTTAATTTGTGTTCTGCAGAAGAAAAAAAAGTCATGCATGAGAGTAAATGATCAGATAATTAAAGTTTTTGTGTGAACTATCCCTTTAAGACAAATTATATATATATATACTGTATATATAAGGACAAATTGTTTAGTCAATCTATCAATGAGACTTCATTACTCAACTGAAAACTCTTTTATTGCATGCAGCATGTTCAGATCTTTCACAACACTGATCTATCTCTCATTCAAAAAGTGTGGCTATTAGACCTAAATCTAAAAAATAATAAGTAATATAATAAGATAATAAGTATGAAAATATAATAATATAAATAAGTAAAAAAAATACAAATTATAAGTAAAATAATATTATTTATTTTATTATTATTAAAATTGTGGCGTAATTAAAACAAATTAAAATTAAATAAATTAACAAATAAAATAAACAAATGTTTTTTGTGACATTAGACTGTAAGGCAGTTGGGTTCACCTTTCAGGTTGAGTTGTTGTATAGGCTCTCCATATCGTTCTTCTTTACTCTTATAATAGGAGATTGATGTGTCCTGAAAGTTGCACCAGTACTGCTTGTAACCCTTTAGAGTCAGTTTCCTAGGCCTAAATGGTGAAAAATGAGAAATGAGACAAATATATTCTAATGACTAAAAGTACAATGCAACCAAAAAATAACCTTACCGAAATATTTTCAAAAAGCCATTCAGCTCTGGAGCGGTCATGTTTTCCTGTGGAAAAATCAGAGATATCAATGACACAAGAGTTAGAAAGTACCCGTCTGTCTCTTCATCACTGGAGTTGAATCTGCAGATAACACCCTGTTTCTGTTTAGTTTATTAAGTGGATTAACTGGAACTTCCACCACCATGTTCCAGCGCAACAAACTTAATGACTGTCTTTTACTAGCATGTCCGTGCTGTTGCTCTCTCCAACCATCTTGACTTCCAGAGATTTCAGGGCAGACTCCAAATCATCCATCCCCTGACAGGGAGAGACCATGTCCTGAGACAAGGACAGTTTTCCTATGTGGTACTAAAAGTCAAAGAGAGAGTGTAAAACTGCTTTAGGACTGTTACTAAATTGATAGACTTCAAGATGTCATTATTGTTAGCTTATTAGCCTGTAGGTTATTTACATCTAGAACAAAAAGCATAAATGGATAAAGAGATTCATATTGTACCTGCAGGGCTCCAAAAAGCATCATTTCCTCCTCTGTGCAGTCTATATCCTCCAAGAGAATAGCCCAGCGAGCTTGCTCATATAACTGTGTCAAACGCACTGCATCATACTACAATAAAAAGAGAACCAGGTTACATGAGTGTAACCTTATTCTGATGCATTGCTTCACATACACATCTTTACCCAAACACTCATACCTTGGGATCCATATCATGGAAAGTGTAGTATTTGAAACGAAGCCACAGCCTGTCGTTCTCTTGTATGCCCTGCTGCATGAGTGAACGAGATGAATCCAACCACCTCGGGAATAGAAGATCATTTAAATGAAGAAAGAAATGTGGATTGTATTCTTTAAAGCCTGTGCTTGTTTCTCAGTGGTACCTGGTGTGAATGTGTGTTTTGTCTACCACACTTGCCGGCCGGTAGAGTTTGGCGATGGTTTCAGGGGAAGGGGAGGGAAGGCTGACAGAAAGCATTTTGTACACAGCCTCAGTCTTGGGAGAATCAGCAAAATGAGCCGGCATGCCATTGTACAGAGCTTGAACAGAACCTGTGTCCAGATCAAATCAAGCTTAAACTGTAGTGCTTTCTCTATAGTGACAAATGAATATTGCTTGCTATTTTATTTAAACTACATTAAGGCCTATTCATTTAAAACTGGAGCATTTGATCTGTTGGAATAAGATAGCTTCCTTTTATGTTATTTGAGCACCTGCAGTTAAAGGCACATCTGTGAGATCATACAGCTCGTTTGAGGAATCTTTATCTTTCTTTTTCTTTTTCTCCTCAACAGGACGAAGCAAAGAGAGCTCCTCCGGTCGACGGATATCTGAAAGTGGAAAATTGACATTTTTTTTGTATTTTATTTACATCGTACTGTACATTTAAATCTTCATTTAGAAGATGCTTTTATCCAAAGCAAATTAGAGTTCATTCAAATGATACATTTCATTTAGTTTGTATTTTTTTTACCCCCTGGGAGTCAAACCAATGACCTTGCCATTGCTAGTGCCATGTTCTATGAGTTGAGCTTCAAAAAAATAATACAGGTGCATCTTGAACTAAGCAAGTTATGACCATTACATATATTTTTACACTGAGGGTTGAAAGATTCCATTAAACTCAGCAAGGATTCACTTACTGAGAACCCTGCAGATGCCCACGACAGTGCGAAACACAGGAGTGGAGAAACAGGCTCGCATTTTCAGTGTCGCCCCATTCGGCAAGCCCAGTCGCAGAGGCTTGTGCTGTGGGGTGAAGACGAGCCGAGCGTCTGCATGGACCCCACACTTGTCCAGAGTCCAGGTGGTCCGGAGCAACCACTGCTGTTTCTGCTCCCACCACAGAGCATGATCGGACCAGTCCTTCTTCAGCTCTAGAGATGAAAAACATGTGGAATAAGAAACCCTGCATAACACACAAGTAAGCAGCTAAATTGCCATCCATCCATCCATCCATCCATCCATCAACTTTTAAATCTGTTTTAAACTTTCAAGCAAGGCTTTGTCAAGCTAGCGTCAAAGTATTTCTTGATAAACTTTACCTATCATTGTGTTTGTATTATTCCATATATATCTTATTCTTCTGTTATTCTGTGTCTAGCTGTTGTATTTCTGGAAGCATCTGTTACCCAAGCCGAAAACTCTTTCTGATTTCTAAAGTGTAACTCACTGGTTTGCTCAACTAGTTTGAGAATAACACCGCCAATGTGGAGGTCAGAGGTCACGCTGATTTTGAGGGGTGGGGTATCAGGACCAAGATCCTCCACGGTGACTGTAAGGTCCCACGCTGCCATCCTGCCAAGAGGCCCCAAGATAAGAGAAATTATAAGGTTTGTTTCAATAGAATGTGGAAACAGCAGAAGCTATTGAGTTTTATTTATAAGTGCATTACATCTTCAGTATGTTCTGTCAGTCATCAGAATGTTACATTTACAAAATGTGTTAAAGATCAGAACTTTAGATGCATGATGAGCAGTACATCACAAGGTTAGCATGACCAAACTGATGTTACTGGTCATGACACCCACCGCCAGTACACGTGTACAGTACATACCGCATGCTTCATCCACCCTTGCTCCTAGTCAAGTTTACTGTGGGAGATACTTCCCTTTAGACACGAATCACATAGAACCACATTTCCTCTTTTGGTCTAGCATCTTATCGCCCACTAGAAGTTTTTGGGTGGTTTTATGTTTGTGTGTTTGTCCATGTGTAACCTGATCATTTGGAATTAATTTTATCACATGAATATGATTCATTGAAATAGACGCAGTCCCGAGTTACATTTTAAATTGTTCATCGAAATAATTTCATATGGACACAATACAATAAAATAGGGCAACATGAGTAATCATCACCTATGAATATTATATATTAATGCAAAGTGTGTCAACTTAAGGGATAGTTCACAAAATGATCACATTTTGTGATCATTTACTAATCCGAATCACATGAAACCACATTTCCTCATTTGGTCAAGCATCTAATCGCCTACTAGATATTTTGGGTGGTTCTGTGTATGTGTGCTGGTCTGTGTGTAGGCGTATGTGTAAACTGATCATTTTGAATTCAGTTCATCACATGAATATAGTTAATTGAAATAGACGCAGTCCCAAGAATATTTAAAAATGTTACTTTGAAATTGTTCATCAAAATCGTTTCATACAGACACAACACTATAAAATAGGGCAACATGAGTAATCTTCACCTCTGAATATTATGTATTAAGGCAAAGTGTGCCAACTTAAGGGATAGTTCACCCCAAAATGAAAATTCTGTCATCATTTACTAATCCTCGTGACTTCCATTCTCTTGTGGAATACAGTTAGCCTCAGTCACTATTCACTTTCATAGTACGGAGAAAACAAGATACAATGGATATGAATGGTGAGTGAGGCTAACATTTTGCTAACCTTTTCCAAACAGATTTGGAACTACATGTGGTGAAGTAAATGATGACAGAATATTCACTTTAGGGTGAACTACAGAAATAAAGAGTTTCTATTTTAAATATAGGTCAAAGTTAATTGTTGACAGCTTAAATTTATTTAAAAGGCAATTAACTATTTTGAACAAATAAATAGTTTTTCCTTACCTTTTCTGTCTTGGTTTGGATTTGTTAGTGTCTCTCTCCTATGTAGTCAATTATAAGTCGGTAGAGATCTTTAATAGGTACACAGACACACACACACATATGCATAAGACTGCTCTGCTATGTAAAACTCAGTTGTGGTTTTTCTTGGTATGTCAGGGCTGACAAAAAAGGGTGTTCCTCTTTTCTCAATTTCCGTATAACGGAACTGTACTCTATTTGACTATGGTTTTACACTGGGTGTGAACTTGCACAAAAAAACAAAAAAAACACAACTATTATAAAAATTGTGACAGAGTGTGAAAATGACACAGAGCCAATTGAGTCTGGCAGTTATGTGTTGTTGTTTTCCTCATAATGTAAGATTGTGCCACTCATATGAATGATCTTCTTGAGGTTCATCTGTTGAAACTGTATGAAAGAAAGAGGCTTCTTTAGAATGCTTCATTCGGATATGTAAAAGATATGTAAAAAGGTAGCTGACGTGACATTTTAAGCATTGACATGATCAGTGTGCTGCAGTGTGACATACTATAGTACATTTAAATCTATTTTACACAGCAAATTTTTTGTATTTTTGTTTTTAAATCTTGTTGAATAATTACTAGTGCAGTTTATAGGACCTCATATACTCTGCTTCAGTCTATTTTTTTAAAGATATATTAATTTTAATTGTAACTAAGAAAAATGTCCATCAAATTGAATTGAGTAATTAGATTGTACATAATACATAAGTATTTAAAATGTATGAGGAGAATAAACATTAAAAACTTAGTAAACAAAATACACACGTTTAAAAAAAAAAAACAGATTGATAAATGGCAAAGCAACTACATTAAACTAGGCTACTTGTATTTGCACAGTGGCAAAGTTAAGCTTATTTAAAGGGATAGTTTACCCAAAAATATAAATCCTCTAAGGATTTACTAACCTTCCTGGGATCCCAGATGTGAGTGACTTTCTTTCTTCTGCAGAACACAAATGAAGATTTTTTTTAGAAGAATATCTCAGCTCTGCAGGTCCATACAATGCAAGTGAATGAGTGCCAACATTTTGAAGCTCCAGAAAGCACATAAATGCAGCATTAAAGTTATCCATACAACTCCTGTGGTTAAATCCATAACTTCTAAAGTAAAATTATAGATTTGGGAGAGAAACAGATCAGTTTGTAAGTCATTTGTTTTTATAAATTCTCCTCCCTGCCCAGAAGAGTGTGAAATGCATGAAGAATGTGAATTGCCAGAAGGTGTATTATAAAAATCTGTTTGTCACCCACACCTATGATAGCACTGCTGAAGATATGGATTTAACCACCAGAGTGCTCTGGAGTACTTTTATGTGACCCTATTGTGAATTTTGGAGCTTCTAAATTTTGGCACCCATTCACTTGCATTGTATGGACCTACAGACCAGAGATATTCTTCTAAAAACAATAATACAAATATTTGTTTGTGTTCAGCTGAAGAAAGTCATACACATCTGGGATAGCATGGGGGTGAGTAAATGATGAGAGAATTGTCAATTTTGGGTGAACTATCCCTTTAAATAAATGTAACTTGAACCTTTTTTTTACATCTTACTTTTGCTAGGAATCATTTTTAAATGAATTAATTGAGACACTATGCAATACTTTTAGATAAAAATAAATAAATAATGTGTCAGAGGACAGGACTATTTACTGTAAGCGCACTAAAGCTAAAAGGTGGTTAAAATGGTTGATGACCAATTATAGAATCTAAACTATTCACTTTAACTTGACACATTTTAATTTTCACTTTCACATTTTTATAAAAATATGAGGATGAATTTAAAGAGTTCACGTATATGTTATTCCTCAACAACCCAAAGTCAAAATAACCGAAATATTGCGTTTATATTTTTATTCCTGCTAGATGGCAGTATTGCATATATCGTGTGATCCGGGACAGTCCAAGTAAACGCTGATGGACCCCTACATATTGGTATTGCCTCGATTGTTTTCACTGTTGCAGAAAATTTAGTTTCGATTTCAGAATATATTTGTTATCAATTGAGCGCCGTTTGTTACTATTAATTGTACATCGACACCACGGTCAAATCAAAGTGCAGTCGGGAGACTTGTGGGCTTAAAAGTCACATTTGACAACTGTGAGGACAGAGTCAGGACAAAACACGCAGGCCATGGCGTTTCAGGTGTCAAAACTTGCCACTCGTGTTTCACTCTCAAATAGCGTTGGATTGATATCCAGCGCTGAAAATAGATGCCCGAGTCATGTAAAGTCTGTCAGCAAACTCGCACAAAGCTTAACCGAGCGCTCTTTTCACACACTATGCAGCGCAGGTAAAGGGATATTGCATTGTCAGATGGTCTTTCCTAAAACACAGTGGGAGAAGGTCTCGGCAGCTTCAATTTCACTCTTGTCACTGAAGCCCCGCGGCTCCACCAGAGTTGCCCTCGGTGCTGTGGGGCTGTCAGCTGCGGTCATCGCGACTCTGCACACGGGCACACTGCTCGCCATGAGCGAGTGGACACCCCTGAACCTGCATTCACCCAACACTGACTGGAAAGAGTCAAAGAGTGAGTCTCTCAGTTGAAAGTGAACTTATGTCAAATAGTCTGGATCAGACTTCTGAGACGCAGTTCAGAAATGATTTAAATGTAATTTTCATACAGCATACGCACATTCAAAAAAATGCTGGGGTTAAAATGACCATTGCTGGGTTATTTGGGACACAATTCTGGGTAACTATTGGACAGAACACATGCAGTGTTATTTTTTACTTGATTAGTTGGAAAGGTCTACTGTACATTAACCAGTGTGCTGAGTTGTTTTTTGACACAATGCTGGGTTAAAATTACATACATGTTGAAGGTTACTCATTTGGGATAATGATGACAATAAGTAATAATACAAATATTAGGTATGTTTATTGATTTCAAATCATTCCAAAGGGTTCACATCACAAAATTCCAAATACACAAATAAATAGATTAATACATAAAGGCTACATCGGTGGTTCTCAACCAGGAGGTCGGGACCCACTAGAGGGCTAATAACCATAAATAAAATTAACAGTTTGTTACTTTGTATAAATTTTAGAATGTTTTAGTGTGTGGAGTGTCCTCATTTTGCTTTATTGACAGCATGCACTCGAAAAACCTGATGATCCATGTTATCCAGCATGATTTAAGAATGTCCAAGGAACACCAAAAGGAAATCTGACTTTTTGTACAAAGGAGTTAACATGGTCAATGTCACAAAGTTGCTCATTTTATTAGCTTTCTATGTCAATTAGTGACAGAATTGTACATATTTCTTATTCATTTTATGGCCTAAAGTTTCTTTGTTTTTTAAATGTTCAAAAACCTATATACAGTGCATCCGGAAAGTATCCACAGCACTTTTCCCACATTTTGTTATGTTACAGCCTTGTTCCAAAATTGATTAAATTCATTATTTTCATCAAAATTCTACAAACAATACCCCATAATGACAATGTGAAAGAAGGTTGTTTGAAATCTTTGCAAATTAAAAAAAAAAAAAAAAAAAATCACATGTACATAAGTATTCACAGCCTTTGCTCAATACATTGTTGAAGCACCTTTGGCACCAATTACAGCCTCAAGTCTTTTTGTGTATGATGCTACAAGCTTGGCACACCTATTTTTGTGCAGTTTCTCCCATTCTTCTTTGCAGGATCTCTCAAGCTTCATTAGGTCACTGGGAGCGCCAGTGCACAGCTATTTTCAGACCTCTCCAGAGATGTTCAATCGGGTTCAAGTCTGGACTCTGGCTGGGCCACTCAAGGACATTTACACAGTTGTCCCGTAGCCACTCCTTTGCTATTTTGGCTGTGTACTTAGGGTCGTTGTCCTTTTGGAAGATAAACCTTCGCCCCAGTCGGAGGTCCAGTGTGTCTGGAGCAGGTTTTTATCAAGGATGTCTCTGTACATTGCTGCATTCATCTTTCCCTCGATCCTGACTAGTCTCCCAGTTCCTGCTGCTGAAAAACATCCCCAAAGCATGATGCTGCCACCACCATGCTTCACTGTAGGGATGGTATTGGCCAGATGATGAGCGGTGCCTGGTTTCCTCCAGACATGACGCTTTCCATTCAGGCCAAAGAGTTCAATCTTTGTTTCATCAGACCAGAGAATTTTGTTTCTCATTGTCTGAGAGTCCTTTGGGTGCATTTTAGCAAACTCCAGGCAGGCTGTCATGTGACTTTTACTGAGGAGTGGCATCCGTCTGGCCACTCTACCATACAGGCCTGATTGGTGGAGTGCTGCAGAGATGGTTGTTCTTCTGGAAGGTTCTCCTCTCTCCACAGAGAAATGCTGGAGAGTGACCATTGAGTTCTTGGTCACCTCCATTATTAAGGCTCTTCTCCCCTGATAACTCAGTTTGGCCGGGCGGCCAGCTCTAGGAAGTGTCCTGGTGGTTCCAAACTTCTTCCATTTATGGATGATTGAGGCCACTGTGCTCATTGGGGACTTTCAATGCTGCAGAAATTGTTCTGTACCCTTCCCCAGATCTGTGCCTCGATACAATCCTGTCTCTGAGGTCTACAGACAATTCCTTGGACTTCATGGCTTGGTTTGTGCTGTGACATGCACTGTTAACTGTGGGACCTTACATAGACAGGTGTGTGCCTTTCCAAATCATGTCCAATCAACTGAATTTACCACATGTGGACTCCAATCAAGTTGTAGAAACATATCAAGGATGATCAGTGTAAACAGGATGCACCTGAGCTCAATTTTGAGTGTCATGGCAAAGGCTGTGAATACTTGTGTACATGTGATTTTGTTTTTTGTTTTTTAATTTTTAATAAATTTGCAAAGATTTCCCGTTGTCATTATGGGGTATTGTTTGTAGAATTTTGAGGAAAATAATGAATTTAATACATTTTGGAAAAAGGCTGTAACATAACAAAATGTGGAAAAAGTGAAGCACTGTGAATACTTTCCGTATGCACTGTAGATATTTTAAGGTTTAAAGGTATAGTTCATCCAAAAATGAAAATTCCCTCATCATTTACTCAGCCTCATGAAAGTATGTGACTTTCTGTCTTCTGCAGAACACAAATTAAGATTTTTAGATGAATATTTCAGCTCTGTAGGTCCTGTCTGCAAGTCAACAGGGTCCAAAACTTTGATGTTCCAAAAATGACAAAGGAGGCATAAAAGTAATCCAGAGGTGTAAGCCATATCTTAAGATGTGATGTGATATAGGTGTGGGTGAGAAGAAGTGAAAGTCTAGATTTATAGTAAAAAATATCTTAAATATTGATCTGTATCTCAGATGTTGCATTGTATGGACCTACAGAGCTGAAATATTCTTCTAAAAATCTTAGTTTGTGTTCTGCAGAAGAAAGAAAGTCAGAGACATCTGGGATGGCATATGATGAGATAAATTTTCAATTTTGGGTGACCTATCCCTGTAAATTAGTTTTTAAATCTCAGATTGTCAATGTGAACTCAGACATTTGTAATCATTTATCAATAGAAATAAAGTGACGCCTGACATTGCTAAATACAGTTTGCCTCAGGTAGAACATTTTCTGACTTTGAAATTGTTCATGATTTTGGTGTATTTTATGCTTTTGTTTGTATATTTGTCTTTGGTAGATCAGCTTTGCTCTATGGATAGAGAAAATAGGAGGAAAGTGTACAAGGACTACATTTCTCTGGAGAAGATTCTTGTCTGGACTCCATCAGGTAAACCAGAAACACAAAACACTCATTATAAAAAACAGGATTACCAGCTCTGTGACAAAACCATTGAAAACTAGCTTAAATCCAGCTCAACGTCCAACCCACAGAGACCTTGCAATGTTGGTTTACAACAGTTAAACAATACCCATTTTTTAATTATGGTAAAAAAATGTAGAGTAAAAGTAGTTGACACTCTAAATGGTCTTGCAATAACAGTTTTGGTGGGTAGAAAAAAAATGCAAATTTAACTCTTAAATGCATGGTAATTTTACCCAAAACTCTTACATATTCAGGCTTTTAGAAACCTGACACTTATATCTATAAAAATATATTTTCAAGAGAATTAGAAAGCAATAAAATAAAATATATTGAAATTTCATGAGATGCAACTGGCTGTCAAACACATATTGAGCTACACATTATCTACACATGTGTAATGTACTGTACGTATGTGTAACGTGTGTAGCTTATGTATATCATATGTGTATTTTCACAGGCACTTGTTGAGTCTAAATAGATGCACAACAGACATAATTTCAGTAGTACACCCAAATGACTATAGTCATATAATACTGTTCATATGTTGTACTTGCTGTAATTTTACTTCAATGTTGTTTCTTCATCAAACAGCAATGTCAAATTTAAATCAAGTCAATCACTGAAACAACAGTGCCAACTTGAGTAAGAAATTGCATGTATATTATGTATGTGTACAGCCGTGGCCAAAAGTATTGGCAGTGACATGCATTTTGTGTTTTGCAAAGTTTGCTGCTTCAGTATTTGTAGATAATTTTTTGACATTTCTATGGTATACTGGAAAACAATTATAAGCATTTCTTAAGTTTTAAAGGATTTTATTGGCAAAAACATTCAATATATGCAAAGAATCAATATATACAGTGGATGTATACCCTTGTTCTTCATAACCTCTGCAATTCATTCTGGCATGCTGGATATCAGCTTCTGGGCCAAATCCTGACTGATGGCGATCCATTCTTGCCTTATTAGTGCTCGGAGTTGATCACAATTTGTGGACTTCTGCTTGTCCACTCGTCTTTTGAGGATTGATCACAGGTTCTCTAGTTGTTCTTAATCTGGCCACAGATCCCAAATTTCAATGTAATGATCTCTGAGCCACTTCATTATCACTCTTGCCTTGTGACATGGTGCTCCATCATGCTGGAAAATGCACGGATCATCACCAAATTTCTCCTGGATCGTTGGGAGAAGTTACTCTTGCAGGATGTTTTGATACCATTCTTTATTTGTGGCAGTGTTTTTGGGCAGAATTGTGAGAGAGCCCACTCCCTGTGATGAAAAGCAACCCCACACATGGATAGTCTCAGGATGCTTCACTATTGGCACAACACAGGACTCATGGTTTCATTCACTTTTTCTTCTCTGGACTATCGATTTTCCAGATGTCCCAAACAGTTGGAAGGGGGCTTCATCAGATAAAATATCTTTGCACCAGTCTTCTGCTGTCCAATCCTTGTACTTCCTGCAGAATTTCAGTCTGTCCTTGATGTTTTTCTTAGAGAGAAGTGGCTTCGTTACTGCCCTTCTTGACACCAGGCCATTGTCCAAATGTCTTCGCCTCACTGTGTAATCAGATGCACTCACACCAACCTGCTGCCAATATTGAGCAAGATCTGCACCGGTGGTGACACGATTCTGTAGCTGACTCCTCAGGAGGAGACATCCTGGCACTTGCTGGACACTCTGGGATGTCATAAAGCCTTCTTCACTGCAGTTTAAACTCTCTCCTTGAAGTTCTTGATGATCTGGTAAATGGTTCTTTCAGGTGCAATATTCTTTGCAGCAATTTCTTTGGACGTGAGGCCATTTTGATGCAAATCAATGATGGCTGCATGTCTTTCTTTAGAGGTAACCATTGCTAACAAGAACACAATGATTGGAAGCACTTCTTCCCTCCTTTTATAGCAATCAGTATGCTCTTATAATCCAATCAGAATGATAGAGTGATTTCATCTGACTAGTACTCATTCACACTTTCCCAGGTGCTGCTGATATGATTAGTGAAATTATGTTAGCTGGTCATTTTGTGCCAGGACTAAAAAACAGTGAAATTTGGGTTTTTGTGATTTAAAGTAAAACAATTTGGCCAACTAAGCTTTTTGCAATTATTTAAAATGCATGTGCACAATAATCTAGAAACAATGTGAATCAACACCACAACTGAAGCAGAAAACTTTGCGAAACACAAAATTTATGTCACTGCCAATACTTTTGGCCACGGCTGTATATGCATATAAAATACTGACCATTGTTGATAGTTCAGTGTTGCACAGAAAGTCAACGTGATCTTGTATTTATTTGTATGAATATAATACTAATTTCTCTTGTAATTCACAAATTAATAGATATCCTGGGATAGTAATCTTAAATAGATATGAAATAATTATGTATTAAAAAAAAAAACCTAGACTCTTGCATGCCTCGTGTCTCTAGAGACACTATACACTTTTAGTACTTACTGTAAACCATTATCATTTATTTTAATTGTTTTTTTTTTTTGCAATTTTGCCATTTTTTTTTGTGTTACTCCAAGAAATGGATTTAGGAATACTAAAGATGTGTGGGCACAAGTCAAAAAAACGGATGAGGTACAGGGGGTATAATGAGGTCCCGGGTCTCTATAGACCCGAGGTATGCGTATAAGTGTTATTAAAACAGCTTGCTAAAATCACCTCAAAGCAAAACTTGCTTAAAAAAAAATAATTTGTATAATCAGTGGCTTCCTAAAAACATACAAAGAGGAAAAAAAGAAAACACAACATCAAAGCTTTATGCTTGGGTCACTGAGTGTTAAATCACCCCAAATACTATAAATGTGCCACAGATTTTACAGTCCCTATAATTTTCAAATTTCCCTGCATTCTGTTGGCCTACTGTATAATGAAAATACCATCATTAAACATTTGCAAACTTCAATAACCGCTGAAAATAATCAAGCTAATGCCATAATTAAAGAATGTATTGCATTTTGTTAATTTGTAAGTAATAATGTTTTTTTTTTAAGCAGGACAGGCTTTAGGGGGTAATTTGGTAACAGAAATGTGTATAGTATCATGTTGATTTTTATATTGTAATCATAATCACATTTGTCCTGATTTGCTTAAGTTTCTGTTTTATCAAAAATGCCTTTCATTCAACATTCAAATCTAATTAGTGCAATGTGTCAAACCCTCAAAACATGAATTAAAAATCAACCCTTGGCTGTTTAAACATTCTGCAGAAGTGTTAGAAGGCTGTAGACATGAATAGATTGTTGCGCATAGCATACAACTGGGGTTGTTTTATGTAAATAAATACATGTTAATGATGTTTATGTTAATTATATGTATTTATATACATTAATTACATTCTTAACTTTACTGTTTGTTACCTTATAGGTGACTCCTTTTGTTCACCTCACTGCAAACCCAATGAAGAGCTGAACAAGAAAATATCCCTCTTCTCTGGTGACATCACAAAACTGGAGATTGATGCGATTGCCAATGCAGGTGAGAGTCGCAGTGCAGGAAAAGTCATTGTCTGCATTTACCTGGTTGAGTTTGTCTGCCAGGATTTATTTTATTGTTTCCTGCATGCTTGTACAAAAGCCATATATCATAAACTTCAAAAACCGATTCAGCAGTTTATTGTTGAAAGTTTTTCTTTGAACAAAGAGTACAAAAGAGTTGTTTTTTCCTTTCATTTAATTATTTATTTTTTCTTAATCATAAAATTCATTATGATTTACTTTTTGTTTAATATTACAGTGCAAGATATGGCATATTTGAACTCATATTTGGCATGTTTATGACCCAGTTCTGTCTGAATTAAAGCTGACATACTGTATATATAAAGGCAATGAACCTCTGACTTTAGGTTGCAACAGAGGAGATGTGTGTTGTTGTTTAGAGAGCCTGTGCACTCAACAAGAACTTTAGTGGACAAAATAAAAAAAGGCAGTTCAACCAATTTACAATTTTCAGTGTCATTTCAATAATATTAAAATGTAAAAAAGAGCAGATTTTTTTATTTACCAGTTAGTAGAGCACATGTCACTAGGTGGAGTTAGAGCTACTCTATCCAGTTTTATCCAGTCAGCCAATCTGTACACACACTAGTTTTTTTAAAATATAACTTATTTTATTAAATTGTATTTACGTGTTTTTTCTTGGCAGATGCAGAACTAAGTGACTTAGGAAAAGTGCTTATATTGTGTTTTCTCTTAAAATTGTTTCTATAAATAGCAAAAGAAACAAGTCAAGCACTAAGATGGCACTGCTAAGCATCACTAAAAAGTCTCTTAGTTTGTTCAGGGTTCTCAGTAAAAAGGTTAGGAGGAATGTGCCATGCACCATAACACTAAAGTGCATTTATTGCAGTTCAGGAAACTAAACTCACAATTAATATAATGCCATCAGAGTCAACATATGCAGTAATTGGCATATTGACATTAGCATGTTCATACAGCTCAATGAAAGTGCACAGGTTTATTATTTTCTCCATCATCTCTAATCTGCTATAAAGCAAAGCAATGACTGGTTAATGTTTCTGCAATCTTGAATGGATTTCCATATTGGATGTTTCGCTTGCTGCTAGTCGGCCCAATGTAGTTCGGTGTTTAAACTCATTGCAGAGAGATTTTTCCAAATTAGTTGCAGCTTGAGAAGTGAACATAGGAGACAAAGAAACTGTAAGGCCTAATTAGAGTCGGGATGGAGAAAGAGAGAGAGAGGAGCTAGTGTGACAGGACATTGATTCATCTCTCCCTGTTGATGCATTGATTGGCTGGCTGTAGGTCTCAATGTAAAAGCGTGAGGATTAACAGACTGTCCTGCGGTCATTAATTTGGAGGTTGGAATGAACTTCCCGGGACTGCTAAGTGTGCATCTCCCCAAAGTACCCAAGTTAGCACAAACACACTCTCAAATGATTGTACCTAGGATGCTTTTTTTACAGCATGTTGCTTTATAGATCTTACAAGTATGACTCAAGTGCATCACATTTTACTTCCGCAATGTGATGAATTTCAGAGAGAAACAGGACATTCAATGAGAAATAACTGTTGGGTGGGACTTGATTTGATCCAGCGGGAAATAATTGGATCATGAATAATGGTCTCTATGTGACAGGTGGTTGAAGGTAGGGGTTAAAAGCGAGAGCTTGTTGACATCAGACGAAAAGTTGTTTCAGAGGCGAAGCAAGTTACATTTACAAAATAGAGATTTTTTTCTTTGAAATAAAGTGCACACCAATGAATTGTTGCAACCTGGTCATCATGCTACCATACCACATTTTGCAAAATACACGGCTCGTTGTGGGTATCACGGCAGTTTCCAGGTGAAATATACACTAGAGGTGCTACAACAACAATGACTTTTATTCTCTTTCACATAAATCATAAGTAGAATGGCATATTATCAGTTCATATACACTTAATTTTTGCCTTGTTCCTCACACAACGCTATCTTATTACTTCTTTCAGGAAGACTCTAAGACTTGAGTGAAATTTAAGATGACATTTATTTGATGAATATAAAACAGAAAAGTAATATCTCTCTTTGGCGTAGGCCCCGTCTGGCGGTCCGAAGAAGTTGTACTCGGAACCGTTATATCCTGCTGGAGATAGGAGGCAGGGGTGAGGAGCCTACCCCCATGCAGGACGGGACTACACTGGTGGTGGTGGAGGTTGCCATGTTAGCACACTGAAATAGCAATGTGATAGATTGTGAGCAGACTTATAAAGCAATGGCTTACATGCGATTGGCTGGGAATTACCCAGCTAATAGTGCGATAATGTACAGCTGCTAGTCTTCCCGCTAGAACTACGCTGCGCTAACATATCTAAACACTTTTATTGTAGTGCATGGCTTGTAAAAAAGATAGATTTTAATGTTTGCATTACATATCCAATTACATTTACAAGTTTGTTTGAGTGCGATCCAATTGCGCGGCAACTCACTTGCGATGATGCAGTGGACTGTGGTAGGAGTTCTGAAAGTACCGCACTGTAACCCAGATTTTTCCTTATTTTAAAGAAAAGAAGTAGAAATAATTTTTTGTGGTAATCAACTTTTTGCCACAAATGCTGTGGATTGAGCTTAACTTGTATTGAACCCGGAACATTCCTTTAAGAACAAAATATTTTTTTACAATAATAACAATTGCTACAGAAATTGTGTTTTTCATCTCCCATTCTATAACACTGTCAGTTAGTTTTAGGTTTTGGGTTTAGGGTAGGGAGATGTGTTTTGTTGATTTAAAACTCGGTAGAGCAGTGATTTTCAACTGGTTTTGCTTCAGGACAGATTTTACATTGGACATCAAGTGGCGACACACCATAGTAAAAACGTAACCAGTATTTAATGTATCCTGGGTCACATATCCTTTTATCTTGCATAGTTTTGTTCATGGTTTCCCCCCTTTTAAAAATTGAAGAGCATATTTACTATATATGAGCCTATTATTATCCCGTTTTTTAACTAATATTACATATTTATACACATATTACAAAGGCTCGTCATTACCATGGTTAGGTCAGTGTAGCTAGTCTTAAATAGTAATAATAATAATAATAATAATAATAACAAATTATAGTATTTATGATAAAATAAATACTTGTTGAACACATCTTGAACTTTAACTACAACTGCAACTTTAATGTATTGCCCTGTAATGTATTGCCCTGTAATGTATTGCCCAATGGGTCAGTACATTTCAAGTGGTCCAATACTGTTGCTTGACAATTTAAAATGTTCCTATTTTTTTGAGTGATTAACTCTTATGTATTGTTATACAACCACCAGTTTTTTTTTTTTTTTTTTTTTCTTGTTTAAACATGACGACCATCTTTCTGTCATGGGGTGTGAAAAATTTTGGTTATACAGCTGTTTACGGAAACCTCAATATCTCGTCTCATGATGGCCCTAGCTCTTTGGAACAAAAACTGATCTCTAGATTACATTTCAAGGTATATGTACATATACACTGATCAGCAACAACATTAAAACCACCTACTTAATATTATGTAGGTCCCACTTGTGCCACCAAATCAGCTCTGAACCATCAAGGCATGGACTCCACAAGACCTCTGAATGTGTCCTGTGGCACCAATACGTTAGGAGCAGATCCTTTAAGTCCTGTAAGTTGCAAGGTGGGGCCTCCATTGAATGGACTTATTGGTCCAGCACATCCCATAGATGCTCAACCAGATTGAGATTTGGTGATTTTGGATGACAGGCAAACATCTGGAACTCTTTGTCATGTTCCTCAAACCATTCCTGAACAATTTTTGCCATGTTGTAGGGTGCATTATTCTGCTGAAAGAGGCCACAGCCATCAGGGAATACAGTTGCCATGAAGGGATGTACGTAGTCTTCAACAATCTTTAGGTAGGTGGTACATATCAAAGTAACATCCACATGATTGCCAGGACCCAAGGTTTCCTAGCAGAACATTGCCCAGAGCATCACACTGCCTCTGCCGGTCTGCCTTCATCCCATGGTGCATCCTGCTGCCATCTCTTCCCCAGTTTAACGACACACCCGGCTGTCCACATGATCTAAAAGAAAACGTGATTTATCAGACCATGCCACCTTCATCCATTGCTCCATGGTCCAGTTCTGATGCTCACAATCCCATTGTAGGCGCTTTCAGCAGTGGACAGGGGTCAGCATGGGTGGCCACATACGTAGCAAGCTGCGATGCAGTGTGTGTTCTGACACCTTTCTATCATGTCCAGCATTACGTTTTTCAGCAATTTGTGCTACTGTAGCTCTTCTGTGGGATCGGGCCAGACGGGTTAGCCATCGCTCCCCACACACATCAATAAGCCTTGGGCACCCATGACCCTGTCGCTGGTTTACCAGTTGTCCTTCCTTGGATCACTTTTTTGTAGGTACTAACTACGGCTGCCCCAACGAAAGATTTACCTAGTTGACTTGTAGGCGTTAGTTTAAGCCATTAGTCGACTAGTCACACATTTATGATATTAATTTAATTACTTATGTATATTTTGGGGGGCATCAGAAAATGGTTCGAGTTCCAGGACTGAGAAAGAATGTTAGAACTAAGATTGCTAACACTGTTCTACATTACAGAGAAATACTAGACTGTAATAATGAGCCTTTAAAATATAAGCACACGCACGAAGCGAGCCATAGCGACACCTGCAAAAGAGGTAAAGATTCTGAATGTGTCGGAAAAACCAGCAAGGAGACTTGATTTATAGAGAAATGCACATAGGGTTCTGCCGACAGACGATGATCTCAGGGATTGATGGTGGTCAGAGTGATCGCCAATAGCTGAAGCCTTTGACCATGTCATGACGATATTTGGCTTGTTTTCCCATTAATCTATTAAATTATTATTATTAGTTTATTATTATTATCAAATTAATATTACAAATAATTTGCCCCGTAGACACACAGACACATGCTTGAAGAAACACACTTTATAATTATTAAGAGCTGATGACAGAAAAGTGTCTATGCGCATGTCTGACATGCTGATTGTAAGGAGGCATGCATGTAAAAGTTTCTCAATCTTTCTTTATTTCTGTTTTCTCATTTCTGTCTTAATGTAATGCTCAAGATTACTCAAAGTTCCATATTTGTTGTCAATTTATAATTGGGAAGGGTTCGAGTCTCAGTCTTACATTTTTTAGGGGGTACTTAAGTATAGTGTTCATGCAGAACATTTCAGGTTTGAGACTTTTTTTTAATGGGGGCCAGAAAGTGTAATTTTGTAAAAATTCCCCTCATTTTCGGGTTGAATATCTCTGCTGGGGGACAAGATAGGAACCTGAAATTTTCACAGAAATAAGTCCTCTATAGTAGCATTCAGTTTGAGATTCCACTGGTTACAGAGCTAGGGCTAGTAGAAATCTGTGAAAAGCCTACTTTATTCATGCATTTTTTTAAAAATGAAGAAGTGTAATATAAGCATAACAAATAATATATATATATTTTTTTACATGTTTTAATAGAAGCTGTGAGATTTCCTCAGTCTCTCTGAAATGTTGTGGGAGCATCTGGTGACTGTAGTCAGTTCGGCAGGTGTCAGTTTTCTGAGAACATTGTTCATGGGAACCCACACTTCGTCCTCAGTAGACATTTTGAATGATGTTCTTGGTCCAGATGAGTGGAAGACTTTTACAGAAACATCACAGTTATCCACATTGATGTCCTCAACCAATGGTGTGTCTTTAACGCATTAAATTTCTCAGCCAGAGAAACAAAGAATTCATCCCTAGGGAGAATGACATTGATCATATCTGTTCTGTCAGTCACAACCCACTGCTTAATGGTGATGTTATCAGGAAGTGTCATCTTTTTTTCCGGCTCTTCAAGCATCTGCATTAAGGCCTCTTTACCTGGACACTGATCACACTTGTTGAGCATGCAGTCATAACTGTTTATGTCACAGACTAGAAGTTCCAGCAGGCTTGTCGTCCTCGTTTAGCTTTGCTGACTCAACCATCAGCTTGATGTTCTGATGTTGTGTGCAGACAGACAGTGTGAGTTCCAGATGTTCCTGCCAGCACACACCATTTTGCCTCTGTTCACAAAATCTTAATCTCCCTATCTTTAATTCTGGGTGCTGATTTTTAAACTCCACATGCAATTAATTAAGGTTACTTAACTAAACTCTTTTGTTTATGAACTTTTTGAAGAACCCTGCGTCAGATCATGATTCACTGTTGCTAATATCAAAAGTAGTAACATTTTAGACCTCATTGACAAGCATAAGATTGACAAGTATGTCAATCATAAACATGTAAAATACTGTAAAATACTGCTCGTTTTTATTATTTGTTATGCTTATATTACATCTGTTCATTTTTCCACAGATTTCTACTAGCCCTAGCTCTGTAACCAGTGGAATCTCAAACAAATTCCCATTATAAATTGACACTAAATGTGAAAAATTAGGACTTAAGTTCTATGTCTAATGAACAAGAATGTTTATGTATGTGCATGTACCTTGTAATCTGTTCTAGAGATCAGTTTTTGTTTCAAGTAGCTAGGACTATCTTGAGCCGAGATATTGTTTCCATAAACCATGGTATAACCTAAATTTGTCGCGTGCCATGACACAAAGATGGCCGTCAATAACTTTACAATTATTGGACCACTTAAGATGGACTGACCCCAAAGACAAACCTTTGAGATTGTTTCCATTCCGTTTGTACTTGCTTATCGAAGCTGCCATATTTATTCAGATTGACCCCTCAGTATGTGCTTTTATCATTTATGGTATTCTGTACCTTAAAATGAAACCAATAGGAACTCAATAGGCATCAATATGTTCTACTGTGTTACTTAAAGGTTGAAAACATCATATTTTACATAACAGTGTCATGACCCGTGCTAATCGAACCGTTAGGAAGGTTAAAAACAACAGTATAACTGAGCAAAAACACACAAATGCACTTTTTTTGAAACTTTGCTGAGAACTCAATCAATCAAGGGGGGAAAGTGATGGAGAGGTGGGCCGGAGTGAGCAGGACTGTTTGTCTGTCATTCTCAATAAAGATTGGATTTACAATAACATTGCCTTCACCCCCCTGTCCTCTCTCTCCTCCCACTCACAACATTTTACAGCTCTTGGCTCCTGGATCAGCCCTATAAAACACAGTAAACATAAAATCCACAAGCACTTAGGAACTGTCCTTCCGAGAGCAGGGGTGGAGGGAGGGATAAACATCCTTTTTACGCCACCATCCATCCATCCCTCCGTCAACCCACCCATCCATCTAGTTAGTGGGAGACGATATACTGTCCTGTATTGGTTTTATTAAGATGAATTACACAGTGAATGGACTATTGTGATTGAGTTTGCGAGAGGAAAGCACATGCCCTTTTTTATCATATGATGGAAAAGTAAAGAGAAAAATAATTAAATGTTAATATTAGGAGAAGATTTAAGATGTTTCTCTTGAAACAGAACCAACAGTGCTATTTTGAGAAGATTTTTTGGAATGTTTGCCCACTGAGAGCAGTTGCGTTTGCTACAGTTTGCCCTCGTGTTTATTCATTATCTAAAAGGAATTAAGGATGAGTGTCAGTATTCCGAGTCACAGATAACTGATATTCCAGACACAGATCTTCATATAAGAGTGACGTATTGCAGTATAGATTATAATGCAACTTTTTGGGGATTTGATTGAATTTATTAAAAAAGCAACAAAAAAAAATGGAGGGTGCTCTGACTGAGGTTACAGTTTCTATTTATTTTTAATTCCTTCTTTTGACTGACAGCAGAATAATCTAAAAAGCCCCAAGACATGTTTCACAGCAGCATATCTTAACCCTCAGACAGAAAATAGCCCCACAGACTGATAGAGAGAGGCATGACAGCGGATGAGAATGAAGGGAGCATTGCCGCATATCTGTCGGTGCAGTTTTAGTTTCTCTGCCTGCAAAGATGGTATGCATAATTCACACTGATATGTCTTCCTTACACAGAAAGCTTGTGATATTCACACAGTTTTTGCAGGGAGTATGGATAGCGCCGCACAGGCACATGTAAAATATGTAGACATCTCTAAATAGGTCTGAAACTGCAGCTTATTTGTCAAAGAGCATAATCCATTAAATCTGTTATCTGTTGCAAATGAAGCTCAGCATCTTCACTGGTGGTTCAAACCCTCTCAGCAGCGTAGGCAAATTTAAAATGAGTTCACACTGAGAGATCGCGCATCTCTCAGCATATGTCACATTGTTGCTAATTGGAAACCAAGCTTGTTGGAGGGAAATGGTTGTCACACTTACAATCCTAATAAATTCATTCTGAATCGTGTATAAAATTTCATTTCAGGCCGATGGCTTTTCTTTGTAGACAATTTTCCAATTTTAAGGAAAGAAGATTTGAACATCAATATGAACAATAAATAAGAACGTGAAGCGTTAATATGTTTTGGCACGTCCAGAAATTCCAGAATGTAGTGCTTTGATTGAATTCCGTTTGATGTCCAAAGCTTAGAAATGAGCTCTCAGCTGTTAAAACTTTAATGATATGAATGATGTGTCAGATTTAAAAAAAAAAAAAATTGCAATTATTTCAGAACTTGTTAAAAGCCTCCCACCAATACCATTCTCTCACAATCAATCGCCACTTTAGCGTCAATGAAGGAATGTGAAAATGTTGGTCTCCTCTTGGTCTAATTAGCTTAATTGACCCAATGTGGTAAATGCAGGGAAAGGAGGGATGCAGTTCATCTTTGACGACTTCTGCTAGGTGCGTGCAACTGCTCAACTTAATTGAAATTCTCAGTTTGGTTTCACTTGGTACAATGTTAAAGCCACTGCAACACCACTAGGTGTAGCTTCTTGAGAGTTTGCTTTACCGGTAATTGGGACTTGTCAAGCATTAAAGTTAATTGGGTTAAATGGGTTTTGTGAAGTTGGCCTCAGAACTGATCATTTTAGCAGCAAACACACACTTTACTAAACGTTGCATTCAGATCCTTATGGATGCCACATCTGTGCCTTCCACCATATGTTTACTTCACTGTTTAACACCAGTCTAATGCTTAATAAGACTCAATACTTTTATGTTGCTAAGAACTGTAAATCACTGCAAAAATAGGCGCCGTTTATCTAGAATTGCATTATGTTGAGAAATGTGTTGGGATACGGGTGCAAATAACTAATTATACTGTACATTGTCTGAAAAACTGCAGAGGACACAGCATGTTCTTTAAAGTACTTATTAAGCTATTGAGGGGCTTGCGTTTAAAGCATTCATTCTAGGATAGATGGTGCACCCCCCATTATATTGATCACTGCATTGCTTACACAGGCATTACCACACTCTCCAGATTTCAGGCATGTCTGCTCTTAAACAAACTCTACTCAATTGGCTACTCTCGTCCTTGTTCACTCTTCCATTGTGTAAGTTTGCCATATATGCCGTGGGGATTTTCTCAAAATCTTTTAGCCTCTTTAAGGTCCTTATGAAATGACAAGGGGATTTGGTCTGACACATGGAAATACTTTTGTATTATGGATCATATATTTTACAGCTTCTCAATTAACTAAGTACACATCAATAGTGTGTTTCATCACAACTTTTAATGACATATATCAATGAAGAAGATAACAAGCTTTATTTTCTATTCATCAAGATGGTATTCCATATCTATAATGAGAGAAGGAAGTGATTTACATGTACTACTGGTTTGAATAGTTTACTTTTAAAATGCTTCAGAAAAGGCTGGAAAATCTCAAGTCCATTATATCATTTCGTTGGTCCTACCTTTCTACTCTCCCTGCTAATGCTGCATTAAATCACACAGAGTCAGACTGTGGAAAAGTGGATTTCTCTTTAACGGGATAGTTCACATAAAACAATGAAATAAAAAATAACTCTGTCATCATCTACTCCCTCTCATGTAGTTTGTAAACCCATATGACTTTCATTTTTTTTTTTTTACGGGGAACACAAACAGAGATGTTCACCAGTCTCAGTCACCATTCACTTTTATAGAAAAATTATGCAATGAAAGTGAAAGATGACTAAGGCTAACATCCTGCCAAACATTGGCAGGAAGAAAGTCATATGGATTGGGATAGGGATGTCCCGATACTTCCTTTTCAGTAACTGCCAATTTCTGGGTGAACTATCCCTTTAATCAGTTAAAGACTTTTGTTCACTCTCTCCCTTTATAGCCCACACAAAAGATGCAGAAGTTCACAGTGTTGATTTTTTTATTAGTCCCTGATATCTGTTTTTCCTGCACCTCAGGGGTATAGATATGCACATAAAGATTGTAATGAGCCCACACATGTAAATGTTGTCTGACATGTGTCATCTTCTTTAATGATTTAGTGATACTACAAAAAAATGGTATATTCTGTAAACAATCCACCCTTTAGCTTGCATTTTGTTTTCAGTGCTCAATTGACTGTGTTATCCATGTCAACCTGTCAGTTTGGGTTGATTCATCAATTTGGGGAGCCCCCTCAAGGTCATGATTGTCTTTAAGTGCCTTTATTTAGGTTTTTATGATCTTAAATATTTTAAAGACGTAACACTCTTAACTGTTCATAAAAGTGGCGCAATTTAAATGCGGTTGCCTTTTTTGGGCAGGATAAACAACTGAGCTTTATAACATTTTGGGAAACTTCCCCCCCCCCCCCCCCCACACACACACATGTAAGATATCCACTTTTTTATTGTCTCTCTTTTTTTGGACAATTTCCATTGAGACTATGAAACCATTCTCTGTGCCTTCATCTCTTCCCCTGTCTTGCTTTTGTCTCCTTCTCCCCCACTTTTCTCACTCTCATTAAAAGAAAAGAAATCCAGTAGCATTTTGAGGTCTTTCATTGTCAAAACCATTATCACCACTGTCAGCTCCCTGGGCTGGGAACAAAGTCTTCGTGCTGCATGCAAAAGAAAAAGAGAGAATAAAGGAAAAGTAGGGATCCAGTCAGTATCCTCCAGACTGGAAAGGCTTCAGTTTTCCCCAGTGCATATATACACATTAGAGCCCAGGTAATAAAATTCGATCTATTTTCACCTGGTCCCAGATGTAATCATCATGCTAACCCTTAATGTGAACTATGTTCAGAAAACTGATAATCATTGGAACTCCGATGTAAACCCAGCCTTCAATTATCATCAGATATTTGTTAACATGAACACCAAGAGTGGTATGCCTGGCACTTTCTGACTATTATAGATGTTTAAGCATGTTCCAGAGTATTTTTTTTTTTTTTTTGCCCATTAAGAACATTGTTTTGAAAACAGACTGAAGGAGGCACAAAGGGTACTTTGGAATAGGGGTGTGCCGAATGAAAACCTGCTTCATTCACAATCAGAAAATTTCAATAAACTTCAAAAGACACATATTATTCAAATGTGACTGAATTAATCAAATTAAGAAACATTTCAGAGAAGCATGTTATTTTTTTTATCACCTGGGTTTGAATAATGAATAATCTACATTTACAAAATTGAACTTATCCTATGCCCAAAATGTTACAATTAAATTGACTGAATCCAGATATATTTTTAAGGAATCATTCAACTAAAAATGACAAATCTGTTATTCTGTACTCAGCCTAATGTTGCTCCAAACCTGTATTACTTTGTCTTCCATGGAACACAAAAGGTGAATTTAAAAAAAAGTCTTAACAGGGTTTATTTGCCAAGTCATATTTGATAATATATATATATATATACACACACACACACAGCAAAAAAATAAATAAAAAATTCAATATGACTAATGCACTATATTTCTTTCTTTTTCTATTTCTCATACTTTTAAAGTACAAACAACAACTTTATGTGACAAACAAAATGTAATGTATCAAATAAATTAATATAATTGATAAAGTGCCCAAATATAGCGGCCATATCAATAACATAAACCTCATTGGTCTGACCAAACTTCATGGCATCATGTTGCAAGAACCAGTGGTCAAAGTAGCCATCATATTTTTTTTTAATGATTCTTTGTTAATGATTTGTTTTGATTTCTGAGTGATTAATGACTTTTATGTTTTGTTAGAATTATGGCAATTGTTAAATTCATCACCCTGATTTTTAATATATTAAGTATTACTTTAAAGAGATCTAACAACATTTAGTGGTGTTTATGCTTAAAATAAGAAAGACAAAACATTAGCCAATATTATGAGACAAATTCAATTGTTTTCCCTTTTGAATATATTTATTTTTTTTACCCCATTTGAAAAGTTTTTTTCAAGGGGCTTGAAATAAGCATAAATGTTAATTTTTGGTTGCATTTCTTTGAAAAAGGACAACATATTTTAATTTTGTCATTTTTCTTCTCAATTAAATGCATGTTGTTTTAAGAATGTTTAAATCTTTTTACTGGAAAACAAGACAAAAATACTTCTGAACACTGTATAAAAAAAAATCATTTTGCAGTGTTCAGAAGACTTAGAATATATTGAGTCGTATCAATCATATTTACTGTCATTTTTTTTTCTGTTTCGAGTTTGATAGACAAGTCGCTATTAAATAACATAATATGAAAAATAAACACTGTTAAGACTTTTTAAAAATCCACATTTTAAAAGACACACCCACCTACTGGCCATTCAGAAGATGGAGACACAACCCATATTTTTTGGGGGTGTGATAAGATCCAAAAGGTTTGAAGGTTCAGACACATAAAAAATTGGGCCCTGACCAGTATTATGATTGGCAGGCAGATTATTTTTAAAGGGGGGGGAGTCAGATGAGACTCCCTCATTTCCGGAGTGGTGTGCGGAGATGGGGAGGGTGGTGGCTTTTGAGAAGTTGAGCAGAGGGCTGGGGGTTCAAGATTTGTTTGCTACGAAATGGGGCAGGTATTTTGCGTGTGTGTGTATTCTATTTGTGACAACAGGGGTGTTCGTTGTGGGTTGGTGATAGTGGGGGTTAAATTTTGACTCAATGTATTATACAGAACTGTGCAAATGTTTTAGGCACATAAGATATTTCACAAAATATTTGTCTTAAGATGGTTATTTATATCTTCTACTTTAGTGTGTCAATAGGAAATATAAATGTTATTCTCCCAAACATTACTTTTGCAATTAGAAAAAAATAACAGGGAGCCCTGCAACAGATGGCATGGCCCTCACAGAGCCCGCCACCTGAACATCACGTCAGTCTGGGATTACACAAAGAGACAGAAGTAATTGAGATGGCCTAAATAAATAAAAGAACTGTGGCGAAGTCTCCAAGAAGCATGGACCATCCTATCTGCCAACAACCAAGAAAAACTGCATCTGAGTGTACCTAGGAGAATTGGTGCTGTTTTGAAGGCAAAAATTTTCACACCAAATATTGATTTAGCTTTTTTTGTGTTTACTCGACTTTGTATGACGTTAATTGATTAATGAAAATTATTTGTAATTTTTTTTAAAGAAATCCTCACTTAAAAACCTACTAAAACCTTTGCACAGTACTGTATGTTGCATTTTTTCTTTGTTAAATGTGTGTGTGTGTGTGTGTGTATATATATATATATATATATATATATATATATGTATATGTGCGTGTACACACGAGTCAATAAAAAATGTTTACTGAAAAAAAAAAGAAACATACACATTTTATGTTCCACAAAAGACCGAAAGTCATGTGGGCTTGGAGCGACATTAGTGTGAGGTTTCATATTAGGTTTAATTTTTAGCTCAACTATTCCTTTAATCTTACAATAATCTTTATTCTCCAATTGTGTTTTAACTAGGCTATATTAAATATACATATTTAGATTTATAAAAATCTGCTTGAAATCCAGCATCCAGTAATCAGCACACCCCTACTTTGGAACCTAGGGAAAAAGAACCCTTGCCCAGACTGCTTTACCTGAAGACAGGAACAGAACTAGCAGGGGGTTATAAAAAGGCTATCACGTGTATGAGTAATCTATGTCTGGTATTCCCCCTTCTCTGTACCCTCGATTTGTTCCATAGCCTGGATTTCCTGTGTGGTTCATAGTGCTCCTATAAAGAGTTGTATTATTAGGGGGAAATATAGTATGGATGTATGTCATGTCCTCGACTTTTGCCTTGGGCTGCAAAGGCTGTTGGGCAGGCATTGGTGTCATTTGAAAACCGTGAGCCCTGATTTCTAAGATTGAGGTGTCTTTTATTGTTCCAGATTGTGTATAGTCATCATAATGTTTGCTGGCACCTTGTGATCCAACAACATCTCTACCATATATGGAATTGTCAACTGGTTCAAGGTACCCTGCACGGTGTCCATACCAACAAAAGATGCCAAAAATTAAGAACAAAGACACCAATGCTGTTGCACCTCCAATAATTCCAGCAAGTGGTAGGGCTGACAGTTGGTCAGCTCCTTGATCACTGTCCTGGTCTGAAATGGGCTGCTGTAGGGAATCTGTCTCCATTTTGGCACAAGCAGGATGCTCATGTTCTGAGTTTGTATTTATGTTAAACCCTCCCGTTGCTGTGAAGGAGGTTCTTTTACCATCATTTGCAGAGAGAGGCAGCAAGCATATAATATAGCTTGACTGAGGCTGTAGCTGTGTGAGTAAATACTCACGGCGATCCCCTGGCACAAGTGTCTCTGTGATAGAGCCCATTGAAGGATTGTTGCCTAGTCGCAGCCAGGAAAGCCTGAAGGAAGGAACAGGTTGTGCAGCCTGCCAGGTAACTTGGACTGTCTCTGGTGAGAGAGGTTTCAAACTGATTAATAATGATTTACCAGTGACGCTACTTCCACCTCCAAGACCATCCTGTCCCATATCAGGATACTTGTGTACTGGTCGTCTGGATCTGAGGGTATAAAGAGACCCCTGGGGAAGTGGAGGGGTTGTTGTAGCTGGTGCTTGTATTGGAAAATTGCCTTTATCTTTTTTTGCTCCATCATTTCCAACCATCCCTCCAGCACCATCAACACTGATCTCACAGTCTTCCAGTTGACTGGTAAGGTCCCTTAGTGACATGCCTCTTACTCTCTCTGGTCCATGGCAAGTTAAACCTCTCACAGTCACTGATGAACCTCGCTCATGCAACCAGTCATGAAGCCAACGGAGGTTACAGCCACAGTGCCAGGGATTTCCTCGGACAAGTAACTGTGAAAGACTGTCTTGGTCCTTGAACAAACCTCTTGGAAGAGTCGTTAAATTGTTGCCTGATAAGTCCAGTTTCTGTAGTCTTCGCATGCCGTCCAGGGAACTTTGTGGCATGTGGGCTATGGCATTGTCCTGTAGATTGAGCCGAAGAAGATGCATGCTTGGAAGATTTAAGGGTGGTGCCTGGAGCGAGTTACGAACCAGAGAGAGCTCTGTCAGATTAGATAGCCGTGAGAATGTGTCATCTGCGATTCGTTGATTCGCCAATAGATTGCCATCGAGGAAGAGACGTCTTAGAGATGAGAGTCCTCTAAATGCATGCGTTGGAATAGTTGAAATTCGATTGTCATCTAGCCGGAGTTCCTCAAGTGATGCAGGCAGTCCCGATGGTATACTTGAGAGGTGGTTGCGTGACAAGAAAAGAAGGCGCAGCCTTGGATTGTTGGCGAATGCTTTGTCTTCGATACTTACGGTCGAAACGGAATTGTCATCCATGTGAAGCTTCTCCAGCAGGGGGAGACGTGCAAGAGCAGCACGGGGTAAAGTTCGTATATTATTGTCCTGGAGGTGAAGTTCCCGTAGGGACGGAGGGAGATGTGTTGGAAAATCATCCAGTTCATTATCATAAAGGTAAACTACTCTGACAGTCATTCGTCGCTCTAAGGATGTCGGTAGCCCAGCATTGTCAATGCGGTTGTTTTGTAGGTAGAGCACGGCTGCAGTTAGTGGTAATGGAGGGATGATACTCAAGCCACGGTCATTGCAGTAAATGAAGCCATCATCACACCTGCAAGCAGAGGGACATGGCACGTCTCCCTGAAGCTCCACCTCCCCAAGAGCCGCCTCAGCAGCAGCAGCCGTTGCTGCAGCAAACTCGAGGACTTCAACCAATAATGTCAGACACAGGAGAAGTAGGAACAACCAATCACGGAGTTCAACAAGGCTCTCTGTGGCCATAGTTCCAGACAATGTTCCCCACTCTCTCTGCAGTTAATTTAACCCAATGTCTTTTGAAAATTCTTTGTAGACAGTAATTGGGGGTACACAGGTCTTTCTTGTCCTTTTTTGCTTCCACTCACAAGGCCTGTGGGAAATATATAAATATAACACAGAGATTGTATTAGTAGGTATACTGTAGAGGCCAATGCATTTATAAATCCACATGCTTGTACTGAAGTATACTGTTTGACTTCTACAATACTTGAGCCTAAATGTAAAAAAAACATCATAAGGTAGTAAGAGCTTAGTAAGCAAGATCAGAGAAAATCAGTCACCAACTGAATGACTCACTAGATAAATTTAACGGAGAAACTGATTGATATGGTGCATAAGACATTAGAATAAAAAAAGGAACTGAGAGAGAAAGCCAAATGAAGGAGACCGAGCTAAATAAATGGATTGATGGAAGAGAGGTGAATGTAGCTATTATATTACTGCATTAAACATTGAAAACTGCAGGTTTGAGGTGGTCGTTTTGAGCATATTAAAATATGATTGGCATTTGAGATCCTGAAATACAATTACAAGTTTATTCTTGGATTGACCTTAAGACATATTACAATTCAAATGTTACAGGGAACCATGTCTGAATAAATCACTGGTTTAATTTTAGCCCAAGTTTTGGAAAGTTCATGGAAGGGTCAGATAGATTTCTTCTTTTCTGTCTGATTTGCAATTGAGATTTGGATGAAAACCCACAGACATTTACAACAAATTGACATGCATAATGGATGCTGTTCCTTTGTTGTTATTGTTTCAAAATAGCATGAATTATTCAAAGGCAATACATGAAATGCCCAACAGAGATTTCACTCTGATCTTTAACTAGTTTAACTAGTCATTGGCTGGAATTGTGAATTTTCTGTGTATGTATTCTCTGCGAGTCTTGTTTGTGAATTTTATCAGTCTAAAAAAGAGAAAGAAGAGAAATACAGTATGTGCAATCAGGATGGAAATTCTTTTTAATATTTTTTCAGTATCTAAGCAGTCCCTTCAGGTCTGAAGTGGAATATTTACTAATCTACTAGAATATTAAATAGATTCCCAATAATCAATACAAAATTTATTTTAAAGTTTTACAATATTTTACCTCATAATAAATCATAGATACTCAACCACCATTCTAACCAACCATATTCTAACCAAAATTAAATATACTGCCACATTTGTTCAATGAGCACTCTCATTTGTTCAATGAGCACACTTTATTCGACCAAAATGCAAACTCAGAACAAGTTTTGAAAATAAATTGAGAGGCCCTATTTTAAGAGTACTATGCCCAAAGTGCAGCGATATGCGATTCGTCATGCTTGCAAATTCAGTGGGCATGGCCATGAAGTTTTTATATTTTCGTGCAAGTATGCACCAAGTCTAGGCGCAAGTTGGTTGGAAAAATCGCACGCGCAAAACGCTTATGGCTGGGACAAGTGCAATCATATTAAATATAAAATTTCCAGTCAGGCAAAGTCAATATAAATGAAGACAGCCCATTTATCTACCACCACTAGAGTTCACGAGTTCGAATCTCAGGGCGTGCTGAGTGACTCCAGCCAGGTCTCCTAAGCAACCAAATTGGTCCAGTTGCTAGGGAGGGTAGAGTCGCATGGGGTAACTTTTTTGTGGTCACCATAATGTGGTTCGCTCTCAGTGGGGCGCGTGGTGAGTTGTGCGTGGATGCCACAGTAGATGCCGTGAAGCCTCCACGTGTGGCATATGTCTCCACAGTAACACTCTAAACAAGCCACATAAGATGTGCAGATTGATGTTCTCAGGCGTGGAGGCAACTGAGATTTATCCTCCACCACCCAGATTGAGGCGAGTCACTATGCCACCACGAGGACTTAAAATGGATTGGAAATTGGGCATTCCAAATTGGGGTGAAAAAGAGAAGAAGAAAAAAAGACGGCCCATTCATAAGAATTTGGTAGTGTAAATCATCTGTATGCAATGCATGCCCAGCTCTGTGACTGTATTGCTGATTGCCCCAGACTGCGATGTTTGTGTTGTACATGTTGTACATGTTCTCATGGACTCTCTTGGACTATCGGCCCTCATCTTACTCACTCATGTCTTACCTACTTGATATATGATTTGCGTCTCTCCCATTGTTCTGTTTTTTTATGTATATTTGTCATGTTTTTCTATAAAACGCTATACAAAATAAACATATTATTATATTATTATTAATCATATTGATATACTGACTCATGGCTAGTACTAAAAGGGATCGATTTGATACCAAACTGCAAATGCTGGAACTAAGTTTAGACATTGGCGAGAGTAGATGTGGTTCTCAAACGTCTTAGCTAAATGGCCTGTTTCTCAGTAAAATAGCTAATTGTTCTTTGCCTTCCTTCGTTTGTGCACATACACCCACAGATAGCACAAACACTCCAACCCATGCCCACTTGCTCTTTGAGCTGGCATGAAAATTGCACTTAGGATTAGCACACTCATGAAAATTGGATAATAAGTAGTGCACGGTCATAAAAATAGAGCCCTATAACTTTTTCCGTTTGTGAGGTTGTCTGTAAGACTACAAGCGTTTTCGTACTATGAAAAACATGCTGCACCAAGGTATTCTATTCCCTCACATAGTTTTTTTACTGACAGACTTTTAAGGCTCTATGATGCAGTAAAGTATTTTTTTCAGTATTTTTATTACATGAATGAAGAGTAAAAGATTGCAATATACTACAGTTTTGAATCACAAACACATTATCATATTGTGACTCAGATATCGATATAGTATCATAAACAAATAGGCCAAATATGTAATATAGCAAGCAATTTGTGTAGGTTTACAATATAACATTTTAAATTTCTAAAGCCCTTTGGGGAAATGAAATTATATTGTCATAATGTTAGACAATACACCATTATGTGCTTCTTTTTTTTTTTTTTTTACTGAATGCTTCAGTATAGACACATTAAAACAGTGGTTGCTTTGCACTTTCTCATCGTCCGTCATTTTGAAAGACAGGGTCCTAAAAATTCTGTCATAATCTATTACCCATCATTTTAATTTTCAGATTTAAATTTTTAACAACAGAGATACCACACAAAGCAGATTAATGCTTTTGTCCCCTGCAGTGACAGCAGAGGCCACTAAAACACGACATATGAACAACGCAACAGTAATCCACACATTGGAACACAAAAAATCAACAGTTTCATTCTATAGGACTGAAAATCCATGTCTCTCCGTGCATATGTCTCATCATCTCTCTCTCCGTGCAGCGTAGTCTGTTTAACATGCATGCACTCTCGTAAAGGGACAGAGTGCTAGATTCATTCCCACTGTAAAAAAAAAGAGCACATTTTCTCTCATTTATTCGCCTTTAGAGATGAAGCGCAGAATGCAACGTTGCAAGAATGCAATGTTAACTTTGTTAAACCCCAGTTATCCACGTGCCTGGAAATCATGGGCTGCTCAGTATAAAAGTAAATATTTATTTAGGTAATGTTTCAAAATCATTATCATTAATTCAGCATGATAATGGCGTTTGATATGAAAAGAAGAAAGATCACTATGGCTATTAGGATATTATTATCAGAGCTGTTTAGCAGCAGGGTGAAGATAAATATTCAAAACAGTCTACTTCATATCATCTTCATGAAACCAGTTATATTTCTCATTTCTGGACCGCACAGGTGTTTTTGTGCTTCGTGAATCAGGCTGTGTTGGTCTTTAAGTTGTCTGATTTCATGTTATATACACATTCTTAATTCACAGATTAGGCCTAATATCCCCCTAATGTATATTACATGTCACAACTGATTTGGAAGTCATGATTTTTTCTCAGGTATTCATATGTTTATTACATTCAGCCAATAATCACATCTTTAACTCAGTGATTAAATTTTTTTTTCATCCTGTGTGTACATACACTACACATGGCCAAAAGTTGCATGACAGCATGACCAAACGGGTGACCGAAAATCCATCATCTCCTCCACAGAACTCTTCGCTTAAAAACTCATGTGTAAATGGCAAGAAGGCTGAGGTTAATATGATGAATTTATATAAAATATGAAAATTTTGGCAGGGCCAGTAAAAATCTGAAGCACTGGCCTGACCGGGCAAGTAATAAAAATCCTTAGCATTGAGCCCCGTGCAATATTACAAAAACAAATATGATTAAAATATGAACAAAACTCAATTGACAACTCAAACCTTCCTCCTGGTCCGCATCGACTTAAACTGGGTGCTCGCCTATGCGTAATCAAACGCATCAAGTGAAACTGATGCTGAGGCAATTGTCATTAGATTTTGTG
Source organism: Moxostoma hubbsi (assembly GCA_032164185.1). Taxonomy (NCBI): domain Eukaryota; kingdom Metazoa; phylum Chordata; class Actinopteri; order Cypriniformes; family Catostomidae; genus Moxostoma; species Moxostoma hubbsi. The sequence goes on along the minus strand of JAVLUX010000016.1, from coordinate 29,176,174 downwards.
TCTTTGCCTAGGACAGATGATGACTTGTGGCAGTTTTAATTTGGTTCTGGAGGCTGAATCCGCACTCTGCTGACACACTGGAGACTGGAATTACCAGCGCTACTTCAGCAAAAGTTTTGAAGTCAGGAAACATTTCTCCCAGGGAAGCGATCAAAAGTTTGCAGGACTCTCTGAATGTGGGATTTCTCCCGCAAGCACTCTTCACCAGGAGGAAATCCCGCAAAATGCGCTCCTTCTGCACCAGTGGTGCAGCCGCACCCCCTGTGTCCAGTAGTGTCCACAGACGCGAAAAGCTGTAAACTCTGTGTGTCTGCCTGTGTGAGATGTCACAGAACTTGCCGTCTTGTAAAGCATTTTTCAAATTGAATTTCATCTCCGCCTCACCTGGCCCATTCATCAAGTCCTCTAGGCTAGCAAGAGTCATGTTCAGGATAGGTTGGATGGAGGAGATGTTAACATCTTCTTTTTGGAACGTGAGATTCATGTGGTTCACCACGGACAAGAGGTCAGTCAGCAGGTGAGTTAAGGCAGGGAATGTGTATTTTTGGAGGTGCTTTCTAATACCCTTAGCTACCGGCCAGTCTCTCGCAGCTTCCTCCTCCAAATCCAACACCAGAGAAACCCAGTTGGCATGTATGCCCTTAACCTCCCTCTCCAATGACAGCCAGTGCGTAGCCAATGGTTGTTTTAGGCTCAACATGTCGTGTTCCTCAATTTCATTTTGGTGTTAATTTAATCTGTGTGTTCGAATGGGGGAAATCTTGTAGTATGAGTATATGTTATTAATTGTGGTGATGTATTCACTTATTTCACGCACAGACTTGGAGGCATCACGGGCAGCCAGTGTCGTTCTATGCGCACCACAGTGAATGTTTATGAGATAGGGACAGTCATTCTGTTGCTGCTGTTGTGTAACTCCTGCCTTTCGACCCACCATCACACTCGCTCCATCACTTCCCAATCCAACTACCCGAGCCATAGCTACACCGTGACCTTTCAACACATCTTTTATTTTTGATGTGATGGGTTAGGTTAGAATATAGGTGGCTCAGGGTGTTTGTATTTGCCATATGCAATACAACCTTAAGCTGTGTTTTTTATGCCTCGTTACAGGCAGCCTGTGATTTCTCTACATGCTTGACCATTGCCACACTCTGGTTTACCACCCGTGAAGCTTCGATGCGGCAATGGCTACTTTTGTAGATCATTCAAAGCTGATATCTGCATCGTCGTGTACACTCGGACAAATCAGTTACTTATGTTAGCTTTTATGCAGATGTCGCAGAACATTTTGTCACCTCTGCCACGTGAACTCCTGCTCCCACTGCTCTCACCCGGTACTCAATCCTGACCTCCTTGCTGCCACTTTCTTGTCCCGTAACATTAACTGCCAGTGATTGATAAAAATTGTCTGTTGTTTGCCCTTCATCCTCCACCGCATCTGCATCAGCCACTCTTTTTTCACCTCTTTTATCAACAACATCACAACTATTTGGCTGTTTGAAGAAACTTTACACTCAGCTGCCGTGACATTTTTACAATTGTATGTAGCGGTGACTAAATCTACACATGAGACAATGCTAAATAATAGCTAATTAATACGCGCAGTCGCCACCAACTGGACTGGGGCAGAAATTACAGTTCCAAGTTACTATAGATCACCCTCCATGTAATCCGTCAAAATGACGGATGGACTTCAAATTTTTCCATCACTGCAAAAAAATAAATAAATCACTCAATGATGGAAAATATTCAGTTAACGCGACCTCAGCATTAAAACACTCTTTTCTGTGTCACTAAACTTAATGCACCTGATTGCTTTTCTACGTGTTTGTGTGAGAAGGGTGTGTGTGTGCATTACTCTGCTGGGGCCTCATTCTTATTGTTGCCTGCATCCTATGGGGTTGGACTCAAGGTTGTTTTTGTTGCAGGCCAGGCCAGATGGGAGTTGGTTGGCTGCCCCTTGGTTACAAATGCTGTTACCTTAGGCAGAAACTACATGCAAAACAAACCCTTAAACAGAGTTAGCACTCATGCAAAACCACTTGAATGTTTACAGATGGGGCAAGCAAGTGAAATACTGAGAAAGGCAGGAATAGCTTGCTTTCATTGGAAATCACATTTCATCTTGTTTTCTCTGACTATAGACAACATTTCTACCAGATGTGATAAAAAAAAAACATTCTAAGGAAATTATTTGCAAAACTAATACTTTATTTTTAGATTTCTCTTTCATACTGTATCTGATATAATTGTTGCCACTTCAACTCCCTCCTCTTCAAGTCTGTCTCTCGTTTTAAATGAGATATGTTGCATGAAAATGGGAGCAATTTAAATGTCATTTTTAATGGCTCTCCTAGTGTGTATATTCTTTTGGTATTTTTAGAAAAAAATTGTCTGTCTCTCAGGCCTGGCAGTGTATTCTCACAAAGAGGGGTGGTGGTGCGTGGATTGAAAGAAAATGGCAAAAAGCCACCTTCTTGAATATCTAAGAAAATGTGCCTTTATGCTACAGACATTTTTTTTTATCATAATCCATTTAGCTAAAGCCAGCAAAATAAAAAAGCAGTATGTTTGTGCATGTGCATTTATTTTTGTACATGTATGGGACTGTAAGAAAGAAGCACTGAGGAAAGAGAACTCAAACAAATAAGTTTCCCTTTAGAGGGTGGATTGACCGCGAGATGCTGTCTCTAACTTGCTGTAGTTTGAATGAAAAACTTTTTGTGTAGGCAGGATACCTTTACGTTCTTTGTTCTACATCTCTTGTCTTTTTCCAGCTCACTTCCTCTATCCTTCACTCAAATGCTTCTCTGCACTGAAGAATTTATTTTTTGTATCCTGCCCATCTCCATAACCACCCGCTGTGCATTTTTAATCTCTTGTAATCTGTTCTTACACTCATCTTTAATCGTACTAGGTTATTTTTTTCCCCCTGTATATCCTGCTGATCCTTCTTTATCTATCCTGCATTTTCATTCTGTGTAAATCGGCTTTTTTATCCTCCTTGAGTTTGTAGTTCCTTTCTTTTTTGGATTGTTTTTCAATTCTGGTGATGACATAATAGATTTTATTTCTGCAGCACCATCAACATTTATCCTGCCTCAAAACTCTAAATCTAACTCTATACATAATTATTGTTTTAGGACAGGAAACATCACCATGGTAGAAGGAAAATTCAAGCATTGATGAAATAGTCCAAGCAATTTTATGTTGGTTATTTTTACATCAGATCTAGTTACAATAGTTCTTACCTGTGTTTACTGAGTATCCCACATTGTCCTTTGCCTTGCAGGTTAGAGGGGTCTGGGTTTGAACATGTCACTCATCATCTTGATTTTAGGTAATTGCTGAAGGACTACCTTCTTGATTCTTTATGTCCTTTGGGTTCAGTGACCAATGGAATTTACAGCCCTTTATGGTAGGATTGAATTGTAGGCACTGAAATAAACATAACTTCACTTTCAGACTTTAAAAGAAGCCAGAATCAGCTGCACCATTTCCTCACAACAACAGTACATCCAAGCTGGTGATATGTATTCAAGTTGTAATGTGTCCATCAAAGATGACATCATGTTGATTTTCATTTCTTAACTGATGAGTGACAGAATACAGGAATGTTGTTTCCCATCATCTTTGAGACCACGTTACCTGTGAAGAAAACCAAAGCAACATTTTCAGTTAGTGCCTGGCCAGGAAAGAAAACTTTAATATTCATAGTGTGTCATTTCTCTTTAAACTTGGCCCAACCTAAAAAGAACTGTACTTCAAAGAATGTCAACTCTGAAATGGTGAAGACAAATTCAGTGTGCAGAATTAAGTGGAAAATCTCTTTTAGAGACTGCTCTAAGCCATAGCCCTGACCAAAAACACAAAAATGAAGGCACACACACACATATTTTTGCAAAGTGGGTCACACTGTTGACTGAAGAAAGACAACAAAAGATGGCATCAACCCCACTCAATCTGCTGATTTCTGTGACCAATTATGTTTTCAGGTGAGCCTAAAATGATGCCTAGTATATTTTTATATATTTAGATCTTCGCTTTGAGTGTTTGTTGTTTTTGTTTACAAGAACTGCTGCTATGGGAGTCAGCCACTGAACCAGCAACTGTTAACTCTCTTTGTATCATAGTGAGCTGAATCTGTTTAAATTCCCAGGCCTGACGTGGTTGATTTGTGTTTGTGATGTTGGAAGTCTCCTTAGGGTCCCATTGACTCCCAATCTAATTGCTTTTTCACAGTCCAGTCATAGATTGGGGGTGATCAAAAACATTATTGCAGAAATGTAATGCACTATGTGGACACAGCAGCCTAGTGAAGATGGATCAGTGGAGGGCCATTGTACCATGTGTGCAAGGAGACAGGGAACATTTGCGAGGCGCACAGCTAATGTAAAGGGAATAGAGCAGAGGAGGAGTAATAAGGATAAAGCAGGCTAATTAAAATCAATGAACGTATTGGGGAATTTCGAAAATCAATGCTTGTATATAGTAAAAAACGTAAAGGCTATCCAGGCAGATGCTTTAAATGTCTTGTCGGTGTAAAAGCATAAAAATACACAGCCCGCTGCCCTTCTCCGTTCACCTTTTTCACTCTGCCTCTCTCGCCCATGTATGGTATAATGGGGCATTCACATTAGGGAAGAGATTATGATGGGAAATGATAAGACATAATATCTTTGCTGCAGTCATGCTTGTGCTGACCTCCATTCCCAAACGTGTAACAGTAAATGCTGAAAATGGACAGTGATAATGTTCACCTAGAGTAGACAGAGCAGTGCATGGTACAGTAGTCCTCCATTCTTAGAGTTATTACAATGGTGACTATTGGTGACACATCAGTCGCCCTTTGTGTGTGTCCTTGAATATTTTAGGGTGAACATGTTTGTGTATATGTCCACGTATGTTTGCTCGTGTGTACGCATATGTGTGTGAGCCCATGTCAAGAATTTTACTATCCTGTGCACGTAACCTACCCATCTCTGCCTTACAATTTCTCATTTGCTGAGTGAGAGAGAGAGAGAATGGAAAAGAAAGCGAGGCAGATGGAGAGGTAAAGGAAAGAAGCAAGATTGATGAACCTATTGGAATCAAATTTGGAGGCAGAAATGACTGTCTGGCCAAGTAGAGTTTAAATCCCTAGAACATGAATTCACAGCCCTGACATAAAGACAGAAACATAAACATGCATACAGTAGTCATTCTCACTAGGCTTTGTCTAAGGATCATGAAGGAGCATCAAATTTTTATGGTCTGTCTTGTTCCTCACACAGCTTTGTCATTAAATTTTACTTAAGTACATCATGAAAGAATTATTTCCCAGCAAATCCAGTTCATTATTAATTCAGATCAGGCACTGATGAATAGCATCATTGCATTGGCCAGATAACAATATAAACAAATGGAGAGTTTTGTGTAACTGTCTAGTCACTTGCACATAAGAGCAGTAAACTCGGTTAATATGACATGATTTGAATAAAGCCCACATTGTGGTATTTACTGAACAGCGCATGGCCAAAATGACTGTATGTGTGTGAGAGTGAGACTTGAATCGGGCAGACGAAGATAGACGGTGTTATAGTAGAGCATGGGCTGCAGGGCATACTTGTGTGTCAGGATATTTTTCAGCTCCCATATCAGCACATGCCTGTGAAACTTGTACTCTTGGCCTCCCGGCTAAGACATTGTACTGATAGTCTTCAGCCCAGTTGTGTTTTAAAGCGGTTTCATCAATGCAACTCTGAGAACTCTGCATTCTTGTACTGTATTCTAAGTGCTCTAGAATATTCTACAGTTGCCACGTTCACAAAATGTCAGATCCATCTTGTGCTAATGATGCTTCAAAGCTTCTTTTTAGGAAGCAGTCTAATTCATTGATCTGTCTACATGTTGCAATTACCTACTATTCAGCAGCGAAATAAAAAATATATATAATTGCTACACAGAGATGTTTTGACAGTTCAGTACAAACACCTTGATTAGATGTGCCTAAAAAGGTACCGTTCTCTCTCTTTTTTTTTTCTTGGCAGTCCAGTGATGTCTCAGATCTTTAACTGCCAGTGGCCCTGCAGTACTGAATAGTAATGTGTGTGTGTGTATGTGTGTGTTTCGCATTCTAAGATCTAATGATAATTAGTTAAAGGTAATCTGGGGTAATTCAGCAACAGGAGTGAAAATGGCAGGAGATGCAGGGATGTGACCAGCCTCTCAACACACACCCACACACTGCAGCCTTATAGTATGAACAACCAGGAGCTAAGAGAGGCAGAAGCAGGGATGAGGGGAAAGTGTCACAGGCATGGATGGACAAGGAGATTGGGAAAGCCTGTACTGTACTGTCTCCCCATTTTCCCATCAGTTCTTCATGTGCATGGTCTCTCTCTCTCTCTCTCTCTCTCTCTCTTGACTTCCATACTCTTGGATGTTCACCAGTGCATTTACTGTAATCTGTGAACCATTAACGCATAAACGCCTATACTGATTTATGTCCTTATTATATGCATTGTTTGGGCACTGAACAGAGCCAGTGGGTTGTGAATGTGATAAAGATGCACTAAAGGGGCATGGAGAAAGAGAAGAGAGAGAGGACTCTTCTAAAGAATTGAAGGGACTCTTGATTGTATACATGCACAATCCAAAAACCTCAAGGCTTACCTGTGATTAAAAATACAACTTTCACATGTAGGGGTGGGCAATATGACCAAAATCTTCTATCACGATATCACTAATTTTATATCATGTTAACAATATATCACGATATAGTTACACAAAAAATTAGAATAAAAAAAATCAATAAAAATGTATTATAAATTAAATATATTATAATGCCTATTATTTTTTATCCAATATTGAATTAAATACGCATGAATACTTTTCTCTTTATTAGGAACTTGACAAACATAGTAAGAGTATTTAAAAAGTGGTAGTCAACCTTACCACAATGCAAAATTTCACATTTCAGGCTGATGCTGTTGACTAGTATTATTATAATTATAAATCTTTCCTCAAGTAATGTGACATCTTCTGAAAGCAATGCAACAAAGGAAATAATTAATCTTATTCATGAGTAAAAAATATCCTTCCTATCCTTGATAAAAAAAGCACTAAATTGAGCTATTTTAAGTAATCTCTTTAGATGATATTTTAAAATCTGAAAGCAAAGCCAGTTTGTTTTCTAATATCTAACATCATTCAAACTGAATTTTATTAAGGGTGATAATGTGTAGTTTAAGAATATGCATGACATATGACACATAATTGTTGGTGCATGACACATTCACATTGTTTCCATGCATTTTTGAAAATGCGTAAAAAAAAAATTGCGACATTTCCGTCTTCTGCCTGTTTCCATTCAAATGGCCTTTTATAGTTAAAAACGGTGTTCGTGATGACATTGTGCTTTAAAAAACACTTTGTCGCATAAGTTTTGGTTTATCACAAAAGAAATCTATCCTTAACTCTTTTCCATACAGAAATGTGTGTATATCGCTAATTGTGTATCTTTCGCCTCCCAGATATCCCTAATGTTTCCCCCCAGAGTCTTTGAAAAATGGGGAGAGTATTGAGACAATTTATTGAAATTTGCCAGCTTACTGTCATTTTAGTTTCACAAATAAAGGGAATCATAAGATGAGGAATTGCAGTCAAAAGGGAGCTGTTGCCCTTCTGATAGGACTGTATTGCAGGTTTGCCACCGGTTCTGACCCAAAATCAAATCTTCATGGCCCTGTTCAAGCAGGCAACCTGCACCAAGTAGTGGAGGAAACTTTCAGTCTTAATAGAAGGACCATCGATGTGTATGTGCTTTGTGTACAGCCATTAAAGAAAAACTGATGCGGTATAATATCAGGGTTTACATATGATACATTCCTGATATTCAAAAGGCTGTTTTGAACAATCATCTAATCTAAAGCATCGCTTTCACAACTGCATTATGTCCCGCATATTTCTCCAGCAACTTTTAACGACCAACTGAACTTGATTGTCATCTAAAATTCATTTTATGTCATAATGCAATTTACATTTTCCTTATTAAATTTTGTGTGAAAAAAAAAAGGCATATATAGGCCTATCAATATTACTTTTTAATTTGGTACTTGATTTTTAATGTAATGCTTTATTTGTTTGGTAATTTATTATAATAAATGAAATATCAAGTTTTTCGTGACATTTGAAGTATCGACATAGAGTTTATGTGCTAGATTTAAACGGAAAAATATGATGTCGACATTTATGGAATTTTAGCTATAATTTGCGATTCCATCAGCTATATCGGTAAACGTTTTGATGCACTACACTTTTTGTCACAAAAAAAAATCCTTGGATGGAAACAGTTATTGTTTTAGCTGTTTACCTTGATTAGAATGCAAGGCTGTCTCACCGTTTGAGATGTTTGACTTCCTTAAAAAACTCAAGTCACGAGGATCACGCAAGTTTTGAAGTTTGTGCCGCAATAGAGAGAAACTGGATTGAGTAGCGCAAGTGATCACATGCTCTGCGTTATCTTGTCTGTGGAGCACAATCTGGAAGCCTGCTGGAGTGGACTCAGGCGTGACAATCACATGATACACAGCTGCGTGTGTGAGATGAGAAGCATATTCAGAATTTGAGACGAATGTCATTGAATTTGCTTCGGCACCCTTAGATTTTGCTTGAGCTACTGCAGTAATGGTCAGTACCTGGAAAACTCTGTTTTTTCAATTCTCTCAGTCTCACGTGAAGTTGCCCCGCCTTCCTTTATTTCCGTATACGTGTGACGTGAATAGAATGAGGTGCAAATTTTTGCCACTTGGTGGCAATTTTGGGTTACCGCGATACAGGCGATGATCCAAAATGTATGCCGGTTGCCAAATTTCTACCGGTTTATCATGTATACTGGTATATATCACCCACACCTACGCACAAGCATCAATTCGTCTTAGGGCTGGTTGCATTATTAGCAAAGTGTGACAGGGATGCATGGATAAGGAGTGAGAGGGTAAGTTGTAAATAGACAAAGGACATTCATCCTTACAGCGCATATAGTTCTGTTACATGACATAAAACAAAGTTTTTTTTTTGTTTGTTTCCGAAGTATGATTTTTTTTTTTTTTTGCGACACGTCTTTGCTCTCTGTATTCATTTGCATGTCTGATGCCAAGATGACTGTGCGAGCTAAGGTAATTCAGGTGGTACAAAAAAGATACATTAATAGACTACAATGTTTGTTAGAGATCTTCTGTAAATAAATACCATCAGAAAGAACTGTAGTGCAGAAACAGTGTGCTTTATTTACCTCTTCTTCATCGTCAAAGATGGAGTAAAGCAGCATGGCAGAAGCAATCAGTGGTGCATTTGGTTTTGCATATCTGCACCTGCAACATGCTAATCAAACTCTATACACCTCATATAAAGGTTGACAGTCTTCACACATCTCATCTGACTATAAAATGTGTACTGAGCAATCATTTTAATGGACAAGGATTAATGTTCTTGACCCTGAGTTTAACAGAGCATTTTAAGGGATTTGGTTTGATGATACGTAAACACTAACATCAAAACATTTTTTTTCCAGTATTGCCTGAACGAAGCAAATTAAATGTTTATAATTCCAGTCACCTCATGGATTAAACACATTTAGACTTAGCCTATAATAATTGGAAGTCAGTCTGTCTCTTTCTCGTTTACAGATCCACTACTAACACTACTATATAAATACAGTGCATTAAATTTTATGCAGTGTTTTGCCACTGAAATAATTTATGCTTTTCCACCTTCTCTCTAAATTCCACCACTCATCTCTTTCTCTCTCTATCTGATGGTCCCTAATGAACGGGTAAATGCTAAACCACATTCTATTCTGCCAATCCTGTTGTGTGTTTTTCCTCTTCCTCTGCATATTTGTCCCATTTTTATTTTTTAGAGGAGAAAATAAATCTTATTTCATCTCACAGTTCTATTATTATTTGATATTACGTTTACCTCTCCTGAGGTGAGTATCGCATCAATGTTATAAATATATGACAGACGTTTGTCATTGTCACAAAGTCCAGTCTTTTTCTCGTCTTTTCCTTTGAACCAATCTATTTTGTTTTCCTCATTTGTTTACTGTATTCTTTTTTTCTTTTCTTTTTTCCCCCATCAACCTCCCCATTTTGATTCCAATAAAAATAAAAGATATTTTAACTGTGCTATCCACCCTTCCGGATGGATGAAATGGGCTTTTATTAGAATTGTGCATGAACATTGACATATACCTAAATCACTGTCTAGTGAAGTTACACTGACACATTATAACTAGCTCGCTCCAGTATCTCTTTCAAATAATATTCTTCTCTCGCATCGCATAACCATTCCACTCCTATTTCCACTTTGCTCCCTTTCACTCATACTCCCAGTTTCATTGCACATGATGCAGTCACTGGAAATAAGCAGACAATTTAAGTGCTAGGTACTTCACTGCTCTCCCTTTTTCTGTCTTCAAGCATGCCAACACACACACACACACACACACACACACACACACACACACACACACACACACGCACATAGACAAACCAATCATACCTCTTGCTGTCCCTCAGTCAGTGCTTATGAACATCAAACACAAACACTCAAAAATAGAGTGTGTGTGCACGGGAAGAATATAATTAGGTTGTCTGAGTTTTACTTAATGTGGGTACATTTCTCTTATCAGCATTTCACTCAACAAGAAAGAGCAAACAAATGTCATAATTAACAGCCCCCACTGAGGGTTGAATAAAAAGTGGCAGTTTTTATATAAAGACAATTCATGCATTTACTGTAGGTCAGTGAACAAAGCTGCCCACATGTTCAACAAACCCCAGTCACAGAACATAGAGTGAAACAAACCATATTTAGAAGCATTCTCTACTACGCCGAACAGTGTTTGGCTTCCTATGGCAGGCCTGTGCATTTGTTTTTTTTTAATAGCTCATTTAGAGACAAACTGCAAGGCACCATGCTGTGTGTGTGTGTGTGTGTGTGTGTGTGTGTGTGTGTGTGTGTGTGTGTGTGTGTGTGCGTGTATTTGTGCGTTCTTCCAACAGTACAACAGTATCACTTTAAGTAACAGAGCATAAAAAAAAAAATTATTAACTCTGCCTGAATGGGTCTCTCTCTGCATGTAAATTATAAATGAGTTGTAACGATTTAACAAGCATGTGTTGGGGTTTGATAAACTATGCAATTCAATAAAGGCTGTAGAGTTTAAATCTGCATGCTTTAAACCAAACGCAGTCTGTAGGCATACTTTACATCAGATCTGAATTCACATAACTTAACCTCTCAGTTGAAATTGCCACATGCTTATAGCAACTTCAAAACTAGTTGCATTATCAAAGCAAATTTACAAGAGAAGCCAGAACTTGTTGCTGGTTTTGCATGGAATAATAAAAATCAGCTATTCTCACAGTTCCTGGCACAGTCATTGTCCATTTAACCAGTACCACATTCACTAGGTTCATTTCGTCTCCATTTAATAGATTTTTAGAGCAATACAAGAAACTATTTAAGACCACTTTTACCTACTAACTCTCCCCCAGAGACAGTCTCCTCTATAATAATTTCTCTCAGACAATGCTGTCTTTTTCTTGAATGGTTAATGGCAGGCGAGGGACACAGAAGATCGTTTGATTCCAGTGAAATAAAAAATTACTTTTGTGTCAATTACCAAAACGGCCACATTGATAAATGAACGACACTGACATAGGTCCTGTGTCTATGACAACCCCGGTCTGGCAGAGGATAAGACAAAAACACTCGTTGTGTGAGTGCTGTTCCCTCTCCAGAAAGCAAGATGAGTCCGAGTGCATTTTTGCCTTTAAAAAGCACATTATTAGGAGCTTAGTTCTCTCTCAAGCTGAGCATTATTCTCCTTACTATAATCCATAATTAAACAATAACTTTGCAATTATGATTAAAATTTGCTGAATTTCAGTGTGTCTTAAAAGAGTAGGTGAATTAAAAAAAGAGAATTGTTGTCATAACCTTGTTCATTTCTCTTTTGGTTTTCCAGAAGTGGTTATTGATGTTGCGTAAACATTCACTTTAATTCTACAACTGGGCAATGTCGCATTATCAAATAGAAATTATTGTTGTAGTTCAATGTGTTTGTTGCATTTTTCTGTGTTGCCCCTGATGAAAAGGGAAAGAGGATTTAAAAACGTGAAACATTTTGATATGTTTTTACCACAGGTAAGTAACAAGGTTATTGACAACAGAACCATTCTCGCAAACACATTAGCAGAGATGGTATTCAACAGAGTCAGATCACATCCATAAACTTATTTACAAGTTGCAAGCAGAAATCATTTTCAAAAACTGCAAGGCACACTGCAACTTTAACAATGTTGTTGAGAGCACTGAGGTAGCCTAACAGCTCCAGATAAAAGTGTTTGGTAATGCTAAGGAGTCTGGGAAATCAAATGTGAAATTATTACAACTGCCAGGCTGAAAACCATGAGCGAACACTGTATTATTGTGGTTTCCGTATTAGTTGCGTATTGAATGGAGACTCTGATGCTGTACCGAATGACTGCTTGATTGTTTCTGTTTAGAATATTTTATAATGGTATGACAAAGTGGTATTGGTCTGTGTGTGATGTTTGCTATTATGTGCTACAAACAACAAAGAATATATGGTGTAGAGGTAGACTGATATATCGGTTTTACTGATTAATCAGTGCCAATAGTTGCTTTTTAGAACTATCGTTATTGTGAAAAAAATCATTGGCGATATTTACAGATAGTTTTTTCAAAATATTGTTATTTCAAAATAAGAGTCTTGTTTATATTTAAAAGTCCCACGTTATGCACCGAAACATCATTTTTCAGGTTATTTGGGGGATTTTGTTTGAACAATAAACTTCTTCTGGGATTTTATTTATTTAGGACGCTTTGTCTGTGCCCATCATACTAAGGGATTTTTTTATTTTTTACATTCTATGAATCAGTTTTAAAAACTATTGGCCAATTAATCGGATATTGGCCTTTCCCACCACCTTAGTTATCGGTTTCGGCAAAATCCACTATCGGTCGACCTCTAATATGGTGCTCTAGGACCTGTTGTCTATAGCTAGATCATGATTCACTCATTGACGCTCAGACTGTCTGTCTGCCAGCCACAAACCACTCACCAGCCACTGGCAGGTCTCACATTACCATCTATTGTCTATTTCTAGCTATTTTTTCTGCGCTAAGTTTATTAGATTAATTAACACATACAAACCTGTTTAAAGTGGCTTTGACAAAACAATTAATTATAAACAAAAAAGTTAGTCGATAACACTGTGTTCTAACCAGACGCGATGCCGGGACACTCGATCAAAGGCATCTTTTTCATCATAATAAAAGTTTTTGCCCTATCACGAATAGAAACGGTTTCTATTTCTGCGACATCGCGCCAGCCAGCACAGTCTCCAAATGGATCTTAAATTATTCTTATTGCAGTATATTATACCCGGCATCTCACTAACCGGTTCACAACAACTTGATTTTGGCTGGGGGTGACACACATGTACTGAATGTTGTGCTTGATGTCTCGCTCTCTTCAGCCGGAGCTCTGACACACACACACACACACACACACACACACACACACACACCAGTTCAGAATGGCAGAGGGGAGACATACTGGCTCATTCTGACTTTCTCTCCACTTCCCTGTCATGTGGAGATCGGCGAAATAACATCAGGAGTACCGCATTAACATAAACCATCGTAACAGACTGAATTATGAAGAAATTCATAAAGTAACTTTGCCCTGTGTATGTGTGTGATTGTGTATTTATCCAATATTGTTTGCTGTATGTTGTATGTTGTGTATGAAAATCCCAGGAGATCAGAAGTTCTCAAATTAGAAATACTCAAATTAGCCAGTCTGGCACCAACAATCATCCATCCGAATATCTAATCAGCCAATCATGTGGCAGCAGTGGAGTGCATAAAATCATGGAGATATAGGGCAGGAGCTTCAGTTAAAGTTTACATCAACCATCGGAATGGGGAAAAATTTGTATCTCAATTATTTAGACTGTGGCATGATTGTTGGTGCCAGATGGGCTGGTTTGAGTATTTATGTAACTGCTGATCATGCTACTCTCTGCGATCCACGCACAACTTACCACACGCCCCATTGAGAGCGAAAACCACCAATCACGACCACGAGGAGGTTACCCCATGTGACTATACCCTCCCTAGCAACCGGGCCAATTTGGTTGCTTAGGAGACCTAGCTGGAGTCACTCAACACACCCTGGATTCAAACTCGTGACTCCACGGGTGGTAGGCAGCATCAATATTCGCTGAGATACCCAAGCCCCGACTCAATGGTTCTTATGTAAAAAAAAATCTAAAAATACTGAGCATAGTTCTGGTGGTGCTCTGAGATCCCAAACTGTATTTGGAGGGGGCATGTATGTGTGTGTGCGTATGTGTGCATGCATGATGCAGGCCTTGCTGTAATTGTCTCATGCAGTGTAAAGTGTGTTTGTTACATACTGGACCCACTGTGTTGGCACAACTATGGGCTCATGGCGAGTCTACAAAACCCCCACTGTTTCCTGGCTGTTACCAACAGGGTAGGAAAAAAGATGAGAAATAAGGAAATGTGATCAAATATAGAGAGGTTACACCATGTAAACACACATAGTGTACTTGCACACACACGCGCACACACACACACACACACACACACACACACACAGGTTCTCTCTCTCTCACTCTACAATTACTACACTTTCATTTCTGAAAAATTACTTCCCTTTAAAGGTTCACACTGGAGTGCCTTTTGGCTTTCATAAATAAGCTGCAACCCAAAACTGCAACTCCCTCTTGTTTCCCCCCCTCCCTTTACACAGATGTTGTCTCTTGTTCAGATCTGTACTGTTAAAAAGAAGAACTTTACAGTTAAATTACAAACAACAGGATATAGCCATCAGACATGACATAAAAATGAGTTGCATTGTAAAGTAAGAATAAATAAAAATACATCGCATAAATCAAGCATCCTGCTCGCCTTTACAACCCCAATACAAATACATCTTCAATGATGTTTCTCAGTTGAAAATCACATTACAGTCTAGGACAATGACCATAATCTGTGCCATAAAAATGACTTTTAATATCCAAGGATTTAAATAGATGCTATATGCAGCTGTACTATCCCTTTATCATCTTTATTCTTAATATGAGAGAGTTGGCGGGAATACAGCAAAAAAATATAAACACGTGCATTATAGAGCTGAGCTCCAGTCCATCTCTGCACCAGGTTTCAAAGTGCAAAAACAAATGCAAATCTCTAGATTATATAGCTAGTAATATTTAAATAGCCAGCATGAAAAGAACAAGCTCATTTTGTATACGCAGTATACACGCCTATAATAACAGCTCATTAAAATAAACTACTGTAAGTGCTTAATTCACAGCGCCGCATTTAAATTGTATGTGGCTGCTGCCTCAGACTGATTAAACAGGCGCTTAAGAGCAAATAAACGAAAGACGAATTTAAATGCTTCGCATGCAGCCAACATACCTCGGTATTATGCTTATAATGTGTATCAAATACATAATTATACATAATTTCAGTTAAAGTTGACGGCAGGCAGACCAAATTATAAACGTACCTAAGCCGTCTGACCGTTAGTAACAAGTAGCTTACATGAAAAACTGTTTAGAGCAACATACCTCAGTATGAGAAAACGGCATCTTTCCTCCTTTTGTGTTCAAGTGAGGAATGTTTATTTTCTTCTGTTCTAAGTCGCCTTTTCTAATGGTTTTGACGGTGTACTTCTCGGTTTCAGACTCCAGTCAGTCAGGTCTGCTGTGACCGTCGCTCAGACTCTCTCTCTCTCTCTCTCTCTCTCTCTCTCTCTCTCTCTCTCTCTCTCTCTCTCTCTCTCTCTCTCTCTCTCTCTCTCTCGCCACTCCACCTCTGGCAAATTGAACATGGCACACTTTTTGTGCAAAACAATTTTGAAACAAAATATTTGCTTGACATGTGAAACGAAATACACCAACTCCGAATTGTACACAACGTCGTGTTGGATGAAGCTGTTTTAGGATGGAGATCATGAAATGCATAATCATAATAATAACCCTGTCAGTCATTTGATGCGTGTTTGCATATTTATTGCGACTTTGATTCCCCTTTTGAATATGGATTACTGTGATTTGTTTACAGAAATATCAGCGTTGCTTTTTGTCCTTATTTGTAGTCGTCATATCAAATGTTTCTCCCTCTAGGAGTGTATGTGAAGCAGTGTGTGTGTGCAGTATGCATATCCTGAACTATAAGTGCACTGAACTGTGGGCAGGATTGACTCTGAACCACATGTCACTCTAGCCCTGCTTTAGATGTGATGTAAATGTTTATGAAGCCATCTGCTGCAGCGCAAGCAGGCCTATGTGTAATGTATGCATGGTGCGTGCGTGTGTGTGTGTATGAATGAATGCGATTGCATGCATTAGCCAAGGTGTCTGCAGGGTTCTGGAGTGTCAGACATTAAGGGCATCTGTTCGGACACACACATGACGTCTCTCTCTCTCCCTGGGTTTCACCTAGTCTCCTCAGAGGCAGGCTGTTTCAGAAACACAGACTTCCGTTCCAAAAACTTGACCATCACCTCTTCTGAACACCTCTTGATATTTTCTTCCTGTGATTCCTATATAAATTATGACAGTTTTCTGTTAGGTAGACATCATTCTTTCAAATAAATGAATAAAAACAGTTGCAAGTATAAAAAAAGATTTTAGATGAATTCATATATCTAATAAGAAAAAAAGGACAACAAATATAATAATAAATCTCTTTTAAAGTTTTTTTTTACCTTATTTTGTGTGCATCCAACATATTTGTTTCTGTTACGCCCTTTTTTCTCACTGCTGAACCCATATTACACTTTTGTTTACCTACCTTCAAAATCTTTTTATCTCTCTCTTTCTCTTCCTTTTCTACTCTCTCACCAACCTTCTGTTGAACTTTCTTTTATTCTCATCTATCCCTCCGTTTTATTTTTCTAATCCTTTGTGATCCTAATCCTGATGCCTGCTCTAGATGTTGGAATATACTGCATTTTGTTGTGTACCATGTGCAGCTTATACAAATCTTCACTGAACACAGTTTTAGTTTACATTCCCAACCTTGGTATTGATGTTCATGGACATTGTTTTCCTCAGAGATCCATTTCATCCTGCCTGAAGGGAATTGTTACAGTTCTGAATAGGAAGATTGCATTTTGTGAACACATTCCCGAATACAATTTGGTCATGTCAATATGCCTCACAGAACTGTGAGAGCACAAGTGTCTCTCTCTTTGTGTGTGTGTGTGTGTGTGTGTGTGAGTGTGTGTGTGTGTGTGCGTATGCGTGTGCATGCATGTGCATGCGCGCGCATGTGTGTGTGTGTGTGTGTGTGTGTGTGTGAGATCATCATCATCAACTCCACGGTATTACTGTCACCCTTCCCCTGGGTAAGACACTGCGCACGGGGTTTAAGCAGATGGCAAATCTCTCTCCCTGGGGTATCATCAACTTCACAGCCTTCACTCATTCTCTCTCCCACTGTTTCTCTCACTCTGTCCTTCCTCATACATGTCTGGTCCCTTTCCTCTTCCTGCTAGTATTTTTTTCTTTGACAGACAGGAGTGAATGGGGCCTCCACTTGCAAATTATATCTCTCTCCTGCTCCGTCTCTCCTGTCTCTCTCATCTAGGCTGTCTCCACCTCTCCTCCTTTCCCCTATCTGTGTAATTAACTAGGTTTCTGTAACAAACCTTTAGGCTTTGCGGTTGCTATGGTTACTCCTCTCTCTCCATCCTGTTTTCTGTTTGTCAGTCTATCCCTGTTGCAAATTTGTGTGTTCATTTGAAAAAAAAAAAAAAAAAATTGTTTGTCTGGGCGTACATTAACTCCATCTGGTAAATTATTTGTCAGCTCATAAGGACATCTCTCATCATGCAGTTTAGCGTCCGTGTGCAGAGGTGTAATGAATTTTAAATGGAAAAAATAATCAGCGATCTTATTGCTCATTTGTGTTTTAGCTTCACAGTGTGATTATGAAACAATAATCTCATTGCGATAGCCTCAGACTCTGAACTTAAATTTGAAGCACTGTTTGCTGCAAACAGAGCCAACTGTCCCTCTTTATTGAGATTTAACTGGTAGACAACATTTTTGCATTTTGTCTGTAATGAAAAGGCAGCTCTGTATCGACAAGTGTAATTTATAAAATTGCATGAAGGCTTTCGTTTCACCTGTGACACAAGTTCAAGACCTTGCTTTTTACTGCATTGATGCATCAATTAGCGCATTGGATGGCCACTTTGTACAATCTACTTAGCAAGCAGAAAAGTGTACAGGTCCTAATGCAGTTGTGGCATGTTGGAAATGCAGATTATTTGCTGTCCGAAAAAACATGAAACATTTTTAAATATGTGTATTTCAGTGGAGTGTTTTTGAATGTTCTCTGAATGAGAATCTTCATTATAATTAAATATAATGATAAAACAGTTCAGAGTCTGACTCTACATTCTGATGGGATGAGCAATGTTTGAAGTCATTGCAAAATGTAGATAAACGTACATGTGTGACCGCACATTCTACCTAAATGTGGCAAGTTGAGATGTTACTTGTTACAACCTACAGTTAGAGGCTGATGGACTTATACAGTATATAAATCTGTATCTTGTATATATTCTTAATATTATTTAAATCTCTCTCTCTCTCTCTCTCTCTCTCTCTCTCTCTCTCTCTCTCTCTCTCTATATATATATATATATATATATACACACACACCGATCAGCCACAACATTAAAATCACCTGCCTAATATTGTGTAGGTCCCCCTTGTGCCGCCAAAACAGCGCCAACCTGGCGACTTTGTCAGTTCGAACCAGTCTGTCTATTTTCTGTTGGCCTCTGTCATCAAGTCATTTCTGTCTACAGAACTGGCACTCACTGGATGTTTTTTGTTTTTGGCACCATTCATGAGTAAATTCTAGAGACTGTTGTGTGTGAAAATCTCAGGAGATCAGCAGTTACAGAAATACTGAAGCCAGCCCATCCCAACAATCATCCACGCAATTATATAATCAGCCAATCGTGCAGTGCATAAAATCATGCTGATACAGGGCAGGAGCTTCAGTTAAGGTTCACATCAACCATCAGAATGGGGAAAAATGTGATCTCAGTAATTTGGAGTGTGGCATGATTGTTGGTGCCAGATGGGCTGGTTTGAATATTTCTGTAACTGCTGATCTCCTGGGATTTTCTCCTGGGTATTTTTTACTTTTGCTTTTGGACCAGATGGGATTGCAAAAGTAATATTTGCTATGGTCTCCCATTCACAGCTATGTTTACCCCACTATGTTTTACTTCTGGATTCCGAAGCCGGAAATGTGAAAAGGGTGCATAGTTTATTCAGATAATTAATTTGAACTATTTATTAAACATATTATGTGATTTGTATCATACCGCAGTTGCCGACATTTAATAAAATCAACAAGCCGTTCAAGGCCATGTATTTGGGTAATTTTACCATGGTTAATGGTGTTAAATGCTTATAACTTTTCTCTTGCTAATTCTTATTCTTGACTGAATTTGTCTAGGATCCTCTATTTTTTGTCAATCACCAGCATGTTGCCAACGTCACATTTACAGCAATGTCTCTGAAGAGTCCTCTGTTTTGTTTTTCTATCATTTCAGCTAACAAGACACTGCTGGGTGGAGGTGGAGGTGAGTCAATTTGTTTTTCCTATTTTTCAAAGGTTGACTAAAAGGAATCTAGACACTGCAGTTTTGCTAAATAGAGGACATTAAAGGAGAGAAGCACTGGAGAGAAGTGTGAGAGGAATTAGAAGGTGGAAGAGAGCAAGTGAGAATCAGCAGGTGGAGCAAAGGTGAGAGAGTAAGAAAGTGTGTGTGTGATGAGAGCTGTTGTCAGCCCGAGGCTTTGCACTTCTCTGAATTTGAACAGCCGATCTCTGATTGCCCTGTGAATGAGAACAGAGGCGCTATTTGAGGAGCAAAATAGCGATTAGAGAGACCTAGTAAGATGAAATGAACGCTAAACTCTTAAACCATCTCTGATAGAGCAACCCTTTCCTCCACACACACATGCAAAAATTGACAAGAGAAAAACAATTCATCAGCAGATTCTGAATAAAACAGCGGAATTAAAGAGAGACGGTGCTTTTCCGAAATCATTTGCTCTCTGTGATGTATTAAAAAGTCCTTTGATCTGACAAGACGGTAGATCTTCCCAGAAATACAGTAAAACCTTCAGGTTCCTCCCCTCTATCTGTACAAACATATACTCATCAAACAGTGAACTCTTTTGCAATAGCCACACATACAGTAAATTCTGAACTAATATTTAAAGGGAGAGTTTCCCCCAAATTCTTCTATGGTAGTTGTAGGCTACTATTTCATTATTTATAGTGCTTTGAATCACAATATAAATACCATAGTGCATGAATATGTTTATCATGTATACCAAAGTACCATGCTACTGCCACAGGTCTTGTTTGTAAGGAGAAACAGGACCGTCTTGACATTGGTAAACATCCAACTTATAAATTTTGGTCGATCAAATAAGTAGTGTTCTTGTGAGGATGCAGAACTACATCTGCAATTATTTGAGAGCTGCTTTTTTAGTCATTAGTTATGAGCCGGTAATGATCCTGGTCTCGGGAGGTTCTGAACAATCAGTGTGTTACATATAACAACTGTTTTTCTAGTAGACTGTGCACTGTGAGAAATCACATTTACCTTATATAGTAACTATCTCCTATCAGCACATCTGTTTCCACCAGACTAGCTGTTAAACCATCTTAACAAGAGAAAATAAAGCTGTTAATTCCACCCCTCTCTGCAATCCTTGATTCTGATTGGTCAATCATAGCATTTTGTGGTCAAATATGGTTGTATAATAGCTGCTAAACCACATATTCGACCTTTGTCCTAGCCAACCGTTATTATAGCTGTGCTGTCTGATCACTCGTATCACTTTTTATAATTGTAAGCCATTAATCTTTAAAAATAAACTTGCAAACCAAAACAATTAAAAAGATGTTCAAAATAACTGAAAAAATAATAATAAAGGCATGCGTCCATATTTTGTTTTCCACATTCAAGTGGTGTTTCTATAGCCTTTCATCTTTCACCCATCAAGCCACAAAGTGCTTCCTTATAATGTAGGAGGTTCAGTGGCATGCATCCCTGTGAGATTTGTAATTTTGTATTTTTTTACAATATGATTCTGGTGACATTTGGAGTAGCATTTTTTTTAAAGCACAGGTAGGACCATTGATGTCTTCTCTACTGTGTTATGTCAATGTAGCTGGTCTTTCTTAAAATATATATATATATATATATATATATATATATATACACTCACCTAAAGGATTATTAGGAACACCATACTAATACTGTGTTTGACCCCCTTTCGCCTTCAGAACTGCCTTAATTCTACGTGGCATTGATTCAACAAGGTGCTGAAAGCATTCTTTAGAAATGTTGGCCCATATTGATAGGATAGCATCTTGCAGTTGATGGAGATTTGTGGGATGCACATCCAGGGCACGAAGCTCCCGTTCCACCACATCCCAAAGATGCTCTATTGGGTTGAGATCTGGTGACTGTGGGGGCCATTTTAGTACAGTGAACTCATTGTCATGTTCAAGAAACCAATTTGAAATGATTCGAGCTTTGTGACATGGTGCATAATCCTGCTGGAAGTAGCCATCAGAGGATGGGTATATGGTGGCCATAAAGGGATGGACATGGTCAGAAACAATGCTCAGGTAGGCCGTGGCATTTAAACGATGCCCAATTGGCACTAAGGGACCTAAAGTGTGCCAAGAAAGCATCCCCCACACCATTACACCACCACCACCAGCCTGCACAGTGGTAACAAGGCATGATGGATCCATGTTCTCATTCTGTTTACGTCAAATTCTGACTCTACCATCTGAATGTCTCAACAGAAATCGAGACTCATCAGACCAGGCAACATTTTTCCAGTCTTCAACTGTCCAATTTTGGTGAGCTCTTGCAAATTGTAGCCTCTTTTTCCTATTTGTAGTGGAGATGAGTGGTACCCGGTGGGGTCTTCTGCTGTTGTAGCCCATCTGCCTCAAGGTTGTTCGTGTTGTGGCTTCACAAATGCTTTGCTGCATACCTCGGTTGTAACGAGTGGTTATTTCAGTCAAAGTTGCTCTTCTATCAGCTTGAATCAGTCGGCCCATTCTCCTCTGACCTCTAGCATCAACAAGGCATTTTCGCCCACAGGACTGCCGCATACTGGATGTTTTTCCCTTTTCACACCATTCTTTGTAAACCCTAGAAATGGTTGTGCGTGAAAATCCCAGTAACTGAGCAGATTGTGAAATACTCAGACCGGCCCGTCTGGCACCACCAACTTAAATCACCTTTCTTTCCCATTCTGACATTCAGTTTGGAGTTCAGGAGATTGTGTTGACCAGGACCACACCCTTAAATGCATTGAAGCAACTGCCATGTGATTGGTTGATTAGATAATTGCATTAATGAGAAATTGAACAGGTGTTCCTAATAATCCTTTAGGTGAGTGTGTATATATATATATATATATATATATATATATATATATATATATATATATATACACAGTGTGGAAAATAAGTATTTGAACACCCTGCTATTTTGCAAGTTCTCCCACTTAGAAATCATGGAGGGGTCTGAAATTGTCATCGTAGGTGCATGTCCACTGTGAGAGACATAATCTAAAAAAAAAAAATCCAGAAATCACAATGAATGATTTTTTAACTATTTATTTGTATGATACAGCTGCAAATAAGTATTTGAACACCTGTCTATCAGCTAGAATTCTGACCCTCAAAGACCTGTTAGTCTGCCTTTAAAATGTCCACCTCCACTCCATTTATTATCCTAAATTAGATGCACCTGTTTGAGGTCGTTAGCTGCATAAAGACACCTGTCCACCCCATACAATCAGTAAGAATCCAACTACTAACATGGCCAAGACCAAAGAGCTGTCCAAAGACACTACAGACAAAATTGTACACCTCCACAAGGCTGGAAAGGGCTACGGGGAAATTGTTAAGCAGCTTGGTGAAAAAAGGTCCACTGTTGGAGCAATCATTAGAAAATGGAAGAAGCTAAACATGACTGTCAATCTCCCTCGGACTGGGGCTCCATGCAAGATCTCACCTCGTGGGGTCTCAATGATCCTAAGAAAGGTGAGAAATCAGCCCAGAACTACACGGGAGGAGCTGGTCAATGACCTGAAAAGAGCTGGGACCACCGTTTCCAAGGTTACTGTTGGTAATACATTAAGACGTCATGGTTTGAAATCATGCATGGCACGGAAGGTTCCCCTGCTTAAACCAGCACATGTCAAGGCCCGTCTTAAGTTTGCCAATGACCATTTGGATGATCCAGAGGAGTCATGGGAGAAAGTCATGTGGTCAGATGAGACCAAAATAGAACTTTTTGGTCATAATTCCACTAACCGTGTTTGGAGGAAGAAGAATGATGAGTACCATCCCAAGAACACCATCCCTACTGTGAAGCATGGGGGTGGTAGCATCATGCTTTGGGGGTGTTTTTCTGCACATGGGACAGGGCGACTGCACTGTATTAAGGAGAGGATGACCGGGGCCATGTATTGCGAGATTTTGGGGAACAACCTCCTTCCCTCAGTTAGAGCATTGAAGATGGGTCGAGGCTGGGTCTTCCAACATGACAATGACCCGAAGCACACAGCCAGGATAACCAAGGAGTGGCTCTGTAAGAAGCATATCAAGGTTCTGGCGTGGCCTAGCCAGTCTCCAGACCTAAACCCAATAGAGAATCTTTGGAGGGAGCTCAAACTCCGTGTTTCTCAGGGACAGCCCAGAAACCTGACTGATCTAGAGAAGATCGGTGTGGAGGAGTGGGCCAAAATCCCTCCTGCAGTGTGTGCAAACCTGGTGAAAAACTACAGGAAATGTTTGACCTCTGTAATTGCAAACAAAGGCTACTGTACCAAATATTAACATTGATTTTCTCAGGTGTTCAAATACTTATTTGCAGCTGTATCATACAAATAAATAGTTAAAAAATCATACATTGTGATTTCTTTATTTTTTTTTTTAGATTATGTCTCTCACAGTGGACATGCACCTACGATGACAATTTCAGACCCCTCCATGATTTCTAAGTGGGAGAACTTGCAAAATAGCAGGGTGTTCAAATACTTATTTTCCTCACTGTATATATATATATATATATATATATATATATTATAGTACTTGTTGTGAATATATAGTAGCCTAAACACATTTAAAAATGTTAACTAACTGCCACAGTTGTAATAAAATATAAGTCTAATAGATTACTCCTATAGATTATTTAATATATAACTATAACATGTTTATACATTTTATCTCAAAATACCACAGTTACTTTTACTGGTGTAAAATTCCTATACATTTTAGTAAGGGTGATGACTTGACTTCTCTTTTCCTCCTCATTGATGTCAGGGCTGCCTAGCTGTTCAAGAGTTTTGAGTTCCTCCACAGCTCTTAAAACTAGAAAATTCTCAGTAGAAATCAAATTTGCTGCATATATTTTCACCATCCTCCACCATATTCTCCCCCATCGACGTTCTCGTAAACGTGTTCAGCGGGAGACGCTGATGTAAACACAGCGAAGGTGCGCAACGGATAAACCTGTCCGTGTAGTGCTTGGCCGTCGAGTGATAAAGTTAAGCCTCCAACCTGCATTCAGTATCTGCTTTCCTGTTGACCAAGTCATTTACAACAAAAAATGCAACTCGCTTTTGCTGCCCCCATGTTTACTTTTCACCTCAACAACACTTCTAATTTTGGCCACTGGGGCCAGTGGTATCAATTTCGGTAAGTGCAGACCGATTTCAGCAGCAGAACTTTTGACCTCCTGATGCTGAATTCACAGTGTGATCAGTCTGAAATTAAACTTACCTCTTTTATAACCAATTATAAGCAAACCAGAATATTTCACACAACAAACAGACGAGTCGTCATGAAGCATGACTCACAAAAGTGATCAGCGTTGTTTTGGAACACCGTCGATTAGTGATGTGCAAAAGTGAGTCGTTGTTAAGGACAATAATGTATAATTAGGCTGCGTTATGTTCATGTGACCCCGATCAGACACATTTCAGATGGATATACGGATGCTAAGCGCAGCATTTCAACATGTTAACTAACAGATATTCAACAATTATTTAGGCTAAATCAATATAACATCTTATTGCACTGCAAGGCTGGCACTGGGATGACTGTGCAATTCTGCGAGAACAAAGTCATAAAAACTCTTACACAAAAGAACATCTCCACATGAAAAAACACCCTACTGAGCAAGGACCATAAAATGCAATTCTCAGCCACATCTGCCCCCCTCTCTTACATACCTCACTTCAGGTAATTTTAGCGTCACCTAAAACTAAGTAATGACTTATACTGTTCTGCAGTGTAATAGGTTTTTTGATCATAAATGTTCGTTATCATTCAAAAGGTCTCAGTGCGACTGGTACTATGGTCTCATCCCCACAACCGATAATATCTGGTAATTCAGTTTTAACAATGTAAACTAATTCTGGCCATTGCTTGGGGGTGTGCTTAGCTCCTGGGTATTTCATCTAAATTACCTCCTGTATGCAGATAAAGTATGACCCCCGGGACTTCCAAATCTATCCTCTCCCAAAATTCCCTTTGTTTATGTTTTCTCTGGTTTGGGTCTTTAAGGGAATGTGTCACATTGTTCAAGGAGTCTGTAGTCAGATTTATCCCACACAATTGATGTGTGTGGTTTTAATATTGGTATCTGTATTCAGATATCCCACACAATTGCTGTGTAGTTTCTCAACCGGGTATGCAAATCTTATTTCTTATGTTTTGATAAAATGTCTAAATTGGACTTGTCTAATTGGAACTGATGAATGTATTATTTTACCTGGTAAATAAATTGTTACATTTGAGTTTATTCTGATTTACTCTGAGACTATTGTCTTTAGTAGATTACGTTAAGTCCATGTTTCAGCAAATCTACGATCAGGTTAGTAGCAGACTAAAGCTCAGTTCTGAGTGGAGCATGGGGCACACCGACTGAGACTTTAGAGCTCTGACTAACAAATTGGCATTATTTCTAGGGTACTTAAAGTGTACAGGCTCAATATGGAATTTCCGTTTAGTGTCGACAAAGCCTAAATAGGGTGAAGTCTAAACCTCTGGTTATTGTAATATTTTCTAGCTATGTGTACATAGGAAACTATGGCATAATTATATAAAGTTATTTTAACTTAAGTATTGTTGGTCTATCTTTGTAAATTTAGGGGTCATGACCTCGGAGTAGAAATAATGTTACACTAATTAAGTGTTTACTATCTAAGGGGACTATACAGAATACAGTACTTTTAGATAAAAGGGCAAGCGTGAGCAGCCATCTAATTAGTATTTAGTCAATTACTGATTTAATGACCACTACTGGCGTATTTGTGACTGTGAGATCCGCGTAAACATCTGGTGCGAGACTCTCTAAGCGACAGGATTTCGAAAGAACGAGTAAAATATCAAATAGAGTTAAATTCGATGACCAAATGTTAAACCAAAATTTATAATAATATTTAAGATTGAAACATTAATATATCCTTGGAAACTTATAATTGGAGTCAGATTAATTAAACAGGAATCATAAAACAAATAATATAGTTAAATAATTGAAAGGAAATAACTTAAACTGAATACACGCTATAAGACAGAACGCGCAGGAGACCTTCAGTCACGCCATTGGATACCGTCCTTTGGCCAGTTGGGTGGCTTCCTATACCTCCTTTACCTTATTCCTCCTCCCCTTTACAGCACAAAACTATCAAAGTAAGAGAAGAAAGAAATTAGAATGACTCCAACACGGAGCGGCTTAAAACTGCTAATGCACATCCTGAACGCAGAATAACGCACTTCAATGTAGCTGGAGCACTTGGGAGTCTCAAAGTGGTCCTCGCTGCGCATTCAAAATCGCTGAACTGCACGATAATGATGCAGGAACATATCTAGTTCATGACATCAAGCAATTAAAAAAAATAAATCACTGCAGCTATTTATTTAAGCTTTGTCACGACAGAATAATCAAAAGATTTAAATCTTTCCAAAGCATCTCACAAATACATGAAAATATTACTCACAGCAGAGAATTTAACGTGCATAAATGGACTAAACGTAAACGAGACAAAACTTATTGCAGAATAATTTACTGTGCTATTATTCACTTTTAAAGCACAGCAAGCTATAATCACACAAAAATGCTCTCCAAGAAGTTAATAAAAATACAAATATTAATGTTAGTAATCGACCCCACTAATCGAATAGTCAGTTGTTCGACGATTAGTCGACCACCATGGCACATATCTTCTGTCAATATACTGTAAATTAATTATGTCAATAGATATAAATGTCAATTATGCAAATCATATTTTACCACTGTGCATTACAAATGTTGTTTTTATAAATCTAATGTACATTTCCTGAATCTAAATGAGAAGTGTGTGTGTTTGTAAAAGTGCACTGCACAATCTTTTATATGTAATTAATGATGGTACTAGTAGAGTGTCATGCATATTAACAGAAATCTCCAACTGTTGACTCAGTATTTGTGTGTGTTTACATGTATGTGTGTTATTGTAAGCATGTGCCACTCGTGCTCTTTGTGCCCGTGTTAAGTGCCTGCCTGTTAGCAAATCAATATCAGTGATAAATCTGCACTTGAGAATCCAACTCATCAGAACCACGACACACACACACACAAATTCAGAAGTGTGCACTGCTGTATATTGAGTTTTATGTAGTTCTTCCAACTCAAATGGCAAACTGGATTGATTTAGGCCTGACCTTCACCTCCCTCATTTTAAACCACACAGTCAGTTTGTGCCTCTACATGTCTTCTATCTCTCTCTTTCTCTCTCTGTCTCATTTTTGCTCTCCACCCATCCTTTTGTCTCTCTTCCCTACCCCATCACCTCTTCTCCTCACTCCATAACACTCCAACACCTCTTTTCTCTCTAATTCTGTCGCCAATATGCAAACACATCAGCTTCCTCTCGCACTCTCTCCTTCTCTTTTTGTTGGCTGCACTTCTGAGGTTTGTTAAGACAAACCTGGGTGATGATTAGGCAGGGACAAACTATACATCAGGGAGGACACGGCCTCGGAGCACTGCATGCTAAGAGAGATACATGAGGTGGGTGTCTTTGCATGATGGTGTTTAAGGCAGGAAAAGCACTAAAGCTAGCGGGGCAAAGTGGTGGGTTGCATTAAAATAACAGAAGAGAAAATAAAGAAAAGAACTCTATGAGATAGAACTGTATGTGCCCAGTGTCAGATATGATTATTTATTTTGTATTATGAAAGGGATAGTTTACTCCAAAATGAAAATAATAATAATAATACAAACTTTATATACTTATACATTCAATGACACTCCCCAGCTGAGCCAGCAAATACATAAAGGTCTCCACATGCACTAAATTCTAACTAAGACCTAGAATAGAATATTATAAAAAATAACAAATGCAAAAAAAAACCCAGAGAAATTCACCCCAAACCCCCTTTCTGACAACGTATGTGTTGTATGGTGGTATATGTTATTTTTTGTATGTACTGTTTTAATCATTAGCGTCCTGCATTCTCAGACAGCTGAGACTACAAGACAGGAAATGAAAGGAAGGGACATATGGAAAGATAAATTGAGTGAGGACAGAAGGTAGGAAGAGAGGCAAGAAATGAGTGATGGTAAAAATGTAACTCATGCTGGATTTCCTAGTTTCACGGTCAAATGCATCATACTTGCAAATGGCTCATATAACTATAGGCGATTCAAATTTCAGTTTGTTACAGTAGAAGACATCAGTCAGATCAGTCCTGATGCTCAGAGCGGAGGAGAGCTCCAGATTGTATTAAAGTATGCTTTGACATTAGAGTCTCATTCAGAGTGTTGTTGTATTTATGGTGTAAAGGTGCTTTCTGGCATATGCTTTCCTTTTAAAAGGATAGTTCATCATTCATTTACCCTCATGTTGTTTCAAACCTAACATGGCTCTCTTTTCTTCTGTAAAACAGTGCAAAATGTAATGGGACACCTGTTTATTGTAGGCGCAACAGATGTGCAGCAACAGACAAGCAGCAACGGACACTTCTAGTGTAGACAGCAGCATTGATTATAATGGAGTTCTATTCATTTCAATGCTGCTCGCGTCTGGTATAGACAGGCTGTCACTCTTTTCTATACAGTTACAATGAATGGTGACTGGAGCTTTTCAATGAATCAGATGGTTCGATTCACAAAACTTGTTTGCTTCACAAATCAGACATAACTGCTTTTCTAATTAACTCTTAAATGTGTAATGGAGCCAGCTGGTACGTGATAGCCATGCTGTATGTATAAACCTCACTCCCCTGGCCTCAAGAGGCCCACTAGCAACAGACATAAAGGCTGTAACCTTTAGCCTCCTCATTAGTGTGCCCACCTCCCATGCTGGCTTACGCCGGATCTAATCCCACTCGGAGCGGGTCGAGCAGGACCGGTTACATATGCACCAATGAGATGTTGGATTTCCAATGAATAACAACTTAAATTTTGGTCTGTTCGACCCAGCTTTTTTATGAATTCAGAAGACCTCAGAAGAATAAAGTGCATGATTCATATGGTACATTTATGGTGCTTATGCATGCATTTTGAAGCTGCAAGATTCAGTTTGAAGAGTTGTTTGTTCGTGTTCCATGGAAGCAAGAAAATGATTTGGGTTTGGAACAACATGAAGGTGAGTAAATTATGACAGAATTTTTATTTTTGTGTGAACTATACCTTTAACTCCTTAAAGTCACAACGTGTGTAAAATAACTGTATTTAGCTGTGCAGAGAGCCGCATATAGATAAGGGCTGATTGATTTATTTTATGTGTGTGTGTTTCTCTGTCTCCACTTGCCAGAGAGAGTTCTGTTGGTATTCTGGTTAAAAACCCAGAATGGTGGGCAAGTGTTTCGAGAGAGATAGTGCTTTGGTGTCGAGGGATTTGTGACACGGGCAAGCAGATGTGCCAGATTCTATCAAATGCTCTTACTAATGGCTGCCATGGTGACCAGCTCAGCTAATAAGAGAAGGCCTTTCGGTGACACTTGTTAGTGCTGCCCAGTCCAGGCCAAACTTATTTGACTGGAAATTGAGAGCAACTGTTAATGAATGCTTTTGTACACAGAAATCCTATGTGTGCATTGCATATGCATGCATGTTTTTGTATGATGGGGTGTTGCGTGAGGTTGCATGCAAGGAGCAAATGTGAGTGTGTGCTGGAAAAAATATCTGTATGGAATATAGGAAAATATTCTATGTTTTTTTCCATGTCACAACCACCCTGTCAGGTAAGCAAAGAGCCAATTAGCACCTGCTAACAAGATGTCAGTCTTTTACATTAAAGTGCCTGTGTGTGTGTGTGTTGCAATTACACAGGAAGGCAAGCTATTCCCAACAGCCGTACCTTGTCACCACATTAGCATCTTTTGTTTTATTCCTTTCTCTCTTCATCCTTTCCTCCCTCAAAAATCCAGAGTACAGCTTCCCTCCATCTGTTCTTTCCCCATTAATCTCTTGATCTTTACATGGCATTACTACATATCCTTATATACTTTCATCACTCTATTATCTCGCTTCTACAGATTCTGAGCACATATCAGAAAAAGTGCTAGGGTGCTGAAATCCCTCGAGTAAAACTGTTATTGCTCTCCATTCACTGCCTTCAGTCCTGTAATAAAAATGGGGGGGGGGGGGGGTGGCTGGCTTCTTAAAAGGCCCAGCATTAAAGCATTTTGCATTTAAAGTAAATCTTGAAGTGTCATCCTCAGATATTTGGTGGATTTTAAAATTCGTTTTAAAGGTAACTTAAAACAAACATAAATAAATAAGCAAATAAGCATGCATACATGCATCTTGCGCCACATTTGTGTTTATTAAAGGTATAGTTCACCCAAAAAGGAAAATTATCTAATCATTTGCTCACCCTCTGGCCATCCCAGATGTGTGACTTTCTTTCTTCTGCTATATACAAATGAAGATTTTTAGAAGAATATCCCAGCTCTGTAGGTCCATACAATGCAAGTGAATGTTGACCTGAACTGCATTTCCCAAAAGCGTTGTAAGCCATAGTAGATTGTAGAAAACATTGGCGCCAGTGGTCTCTGTGATCAAGCTTGTGATGCTTTTGGGTAATGCAGCCCTGAACTTTGAAGGTCCAATAAGCATATCAAGCCAATAAACATAAAAAGTAATCCATATGGTGGTTTAATCCATGTCTGCAGAACCGATATGATAGGTGTGGGTGAGAAAAAGATCAATATTTAAGTCTATTTTTTTTTACTATAAATCTACTTTTCCACATCCCTCATAAGCACCTTCATGAGAGTTCTTCTGTTTTTTGTTGGTTTATCGGTTCTTTTTTTGCCATTCTTCTTGCATATCGCCACCTGCTGGGGTGTTCGTCAAATATAATTGATTATTCTTATCTTTTGGTTTATCCCTCCCTTTTTTTATTTCTCCTCCCTGCCCAGTAGGTGGTGATATGCACGAAGAATGCAAATTGGGGAAGAAAAAACACACAGAAGAAGAACTCTCATTAAAATGCATATGACAGAAGGGTTGTGTGAAAGTATAGTTATAGTAAAAAAGGACTTAAATTTGATCTGTTTCTCAAACACACCTATTGTATCAGTTCTAAAGATATGGATTTAACCACTTAATTTGTATGGTTTATTTCGTGCTGCCTTTATATGATTTTTTGAGCTTTAAAGTTCTGTCCACCTTTCACTTGCATTGTATGGGCCTACAGAGCTGAAATACAATTCTAAAAATATTTCTTTGTGTTCTGTGTAAGAGAGAAAGTCATACACATCTGGGATGGCATTAGGGTGATTACATGATGAGATCATTAAAATTTTCGGTTGAACTGTGCCTTAAATAATATTCTCTGTATAAAGATTGTTACAATTTTATTGTGTTCAACAGTCTTTAGACATCTTTTTCATAATTCTACCCCTTCAGTGGATGGTGCCATTCATCGCCGAGCCGGTCCTCTGCTGAGAAAGGAATGTGCGACTTTGAACGGCTGTGAAACAGGGGAGGCCAAGATGACTGGAGCCTACGGCTTGCCTGCAAGATGTGAGTCTCTCATGAAGCATACTGTAGTTCGTCATACAAGAGCATTTTACAAATGCCATCAAAAATCAGTCAGAAAGGTTTTTAGCTCTTTAGTTTATGTATGATGGATACAGAATATTTTTGTATAATTAAAGCTGAGCATCTTTTCCAGTACAGTGGTTAGATAAGGCAGAGAACAAAATTAAACGCTTGATTGCTTCAAAGTCAGCGGTGTACTTTTATGGAAACTAAATTACACTTGATAAATGTCAAAAGTGCATTTTCCCCCATTTATTTAAATTTTTAGTCTCAGGAATGTGAGCAGGTGTTGGGCAAACTCTCTAGTGAAATGTCAAACGGTAGCATACATGTTGCACGTCGCTGTATGAATAAAGCATCAACACAAACCTTTTTGCCTAACAGTCTCCCTCCCTCCCCCATCCATCTCTCTCTCTCTCTCTCTCTCTCTTTCACTCTTCCAGAGAGAGTTCAGTAATTATGTAGTCAGACAGTGTTTACCGAAGCAAGCACACTTTAATTTATTCGCACACTTAGCAGTAATTTCCTTGTCTAATTTATGACCCCCCCCCAATTGTACCTAGCTTCAGAGACTAAGACTGCACACGCAAGACCCCCCCCCCAACACACACACACACACACACACACAGATAAACATCAACCCATCACCACACACACACACACACTCGCACACACTTCAGAGTAAGTCCTCTGATAGGTTCTGTTTGATTTTTACTTGTTTTTTCATTTTTTTTCATAATCTGTAATATACTGAACTGCAAGGAGTAGAACAATACATATCAGCAGTAATTGTAGGAGTGAATTTAGTGTTTGTGTATGACTCTGTCAAGCACATGCTGCTTCTATAATGACTGATCTGATTATTCAGTTTTGAATGAACAGTGTGCACTTTTAGTTATTTGTGATGGATTTTTAAAAAACCCTCTTTAACTTTTTATCTTTTAAAAATGTACTGATCCATGTGCAAAGAGCCCATCCGCAAGTCTTTATAAAATTCTGGACCCTAGAAATTGCTCAGATCCCTCTTTTAATGCGTGCATTTACAGCGATATTGTTTAAGAACCCAACAATGTGTGAGGTCATGTAAACACCTTATACAGTTTTCCTTTATTGGGGTAAGAAATGGTTTAATCATAAATGATTGTCACAGATTGCCAAGATTGCCCATTGTCCATTTTACTTTGCATGTAAACACCTTTACTTGGCATTCTTAACACTTTATCCTTGGTGTGTAAGTGTTGCATGCATGTCTGTTTACATTTTGATGTCAAAAGTAGAGAATAATCCAATGATTTCAAATCTCATGTAAACATTGATTTCTTGCATTGTCTGTCTTTTTGAATAAGCTGAATTTGGTAGATATCAGCGCATTGGTGTACATGTAAATATCCTCAAAGAAAAACTTTTTTTTTTTTTGCCCATTTCAGTGTATGCAAAGTCTGAATGGTTCTAATACCTTGCACTTGGAAAAGTAATAGCACATATTTCCTCACTAATCCACACAGTTTGAGCTATCATTTATGTCCATTGCACAAACGTTTAAGAGTTAATAGTCAACATATAAAGGAACAGTTCACCCAAAAATGAAAATTCTCCCATTAATTACTCACCCTCATGTCATTCAAGATGTGTATGACTTTCTTTCTTCTGCTGAACACAAATTAAGATTTTTAAAAGAATATTTCAGGGCCAAACAATTAAAGTGAATGGGTACCAACATTTTAAGCTCCAAAAAACACAAAGGCAGCACAAAAGTATTCCATAAGAATCCAGTTGTTTAATCATTTTTTTTTTTTAAGTAATCCAATCGGTTTTGGCAGAGGCACAAAAGCCATTTATGCAATGTGTCAATGCATAGGGGCGCCATACATAGGGGGGCACCCTATGTATCCTATGGATTACTTTTATGCTGCCTTTATGGGATTTTTTTTTTGGAGCTTCAAAGTTTTGTTCACCATTCAGTTGCTTTGTATGGGCCAAAAGAGCTGAAATATTCTTCTAAAAATCTTTGTTTGTGTTCTGCAGAAATAAGAAAGTCATTCACATCTGGGGTGGGATAAGGGTGAGTAAATGATGAGAGAATTTTCATTTTTGTGTAAACTATTCCTTTAATACTTTGGATTAGGGTTTAAAAACAAAACACAAAAACAAAAGACAAGCCAAGCCCTGAATATGAGCAACTGCCTTGGCAAGCACCACTAATTAAATCAAAAATCCCATAAATACAATGTTAAAGAACAGATTTTAAGAGATTTGTGTGACTGTGGGAAGTATTGTCATGTTTTGATTGCCTCAGCTGAAGTTTACACATGTGCCCCCACATCTGTTGCTTATTGGAGGAGGATAAGAGAGTGTATGTTTGTGTCTTATAGTGAAACAGACTATAGTATTAATATATACCCTCTCAGTGTTGAGGGATGAGCAAAAGACCCAGTGGATCCTCTGTCAGTCACTAAGTCCACCTGTGTACCAATACAGCCTTGACTAGGGACGCAACCATACAAATAACAACCATTGCAAGGGGGAGAGAAAGAGAGGAGAGAAGTGTATTTATCAATACACACACATACACACACACATACACTCTCCGAGCCCTCATTTCCCTATGTGGCCAATTAACACTTATTAAAATCCACACAGGCCAATCGAACACCCACTCTCCACTCCTGTTATTTAACTAATCCCTTTCTCTCTCTCTCTCTCTCTCTCTGACTCTCTCTCTCTCTCTCTTTCTCTCATAGTATAGATGAAGAACAAGGTTCAATTTATTCATTATATTTATTAAACAATCCACTGAAACACACTGTACATTTACAATGACCTCAAATTTGGGGCTGTTATCTCAAATTACTTTGGGCCACAAGCTTTCTCAAAATCACAGCCTCCACTTGTCAAAACCAATTGGATAAAAGCCAAGGTGAATGGAGAGGGATCTATTGTGTGGTACGTTCTGCTTTATAGGACCTTCAGGGTGGGTACAATGTAACCCAACTCTCAAGCAAATTTGAATTTGTGAGATAGAATGAGAAAATCGGGTGGAGTCACTGGAGTCAAACACCTTCTGATCTTTTCAGATGATAAGCAGTTGTGTTCTCGCTCCCTTTTGCGCCGCTTTAGCTGGCTGCCTTTTTTAAATCGACACACCTGCTATTCTACTGCAACAGAATGGGGATGGAGCACACAGTGGCTTTTTCTCCAGGGGCTTGGTGGGAGAGGCCAGGGCCTCCCTTTGTGCACAAGATCTGGGGTTGGTCTGGCTGAGTGAACAGCAAGGCTTGGTAAAAGAAAGACAAACTTATACAGAGAGGGAAGGAGAGAGAAAAGGGGAACAGGTGGGAGGAGGGATGTAGGGACAGAGAAGTGATGTAGAGCTTGATAATAGCAAGTCTGGAGAGCATTCTTTGATACATTATGGGTTTCGTCAGGTTTTGGTGTGTGGTATGGGGGCTGCATGGGGAAATATGGCACTGAAAGAGAACAATATGTTTTTGCAGAGCGGGATCTATAAACCGGATGATATGGTGAAGTAGAACCATTTAAATAATGGCAAGCAAGATGGCCACACAGCTTAAGGGGAACAGACATGTATAGAAAATCTCCTGCCTGGTGTAGACAAAGCAAAAAGCCACGAGAGGCCATGTGTATCAGGGGACATGCGCGGTGTTAGGCAAAATGCAAAACTGTGGGAATATCTCTTTGTACATTTACATGCTCTTCAAAAGTTTGACTTTAGTCATAATAAAGCAATAACATTTTATTATGAATGTATTTCATTTTAACTGAATAATTTCATGACAAAATTTCAGTCACATTTTTGCGCATTCTGCAAAAGACAGGTGATACGCAACATGTATTTAAAACTTCCCTCCTTCAAATATTCGATTATTGTGTCATTGGACAGACAGATGAGGACTGTAGCTTGACTGTGCAAAAACTCTTGTACTCTTGTAGCTTGATTATAACTGTGTATGTTAACATACTGACATAAAGGAAGAACCCCTATTAGCTTATTGCTTAAAAAACAGCAACCCAGATTGAGGCGAGTCACTACGCCACTATGAGGACTTAGAGCACATTGGGAATTGGGGAGAAAACAATTAATTGCTAGTGCGTTGGATTGAGGTTGCCAGGCTCTGACCTGCATTAATGTGTTGTTTTGTGGTTGCTAGGGTGTTCCAGGTGGTTGTGTACTGCTCAAGTCAAAGGAGCCCACTCCCAAGTCTCTATGATATGGGTTCCTCTTTCAGTGAAAGTCTATAGACTTTTTATTTGCCAGTTTATTCATCTGCCAGATAAAATCATTTATATAAGAACACTTATAAAAGTAATTGCACCACACCTTTCCTCATTAAGTCTCATGATATGAGGTATCATTCAGTCTGCTGCACAAACAAGTTACGAGGTGAATTTTAATACACAGTAAGGGTTTTTTTTTTTTTTTTTAAATATAGTGATGCTTGCATTAGCATTGGCAACCCCCAATAAATAATTCCTTTGGAAAGTAATGTACCTGTAGGTTGTACTCTACATATGTAGACTCTGCATGTTAATATACAGTAGATTTCAATTTATATGAAATGTGATGTGTGATGTGCTGGCATGTTGTCCCTACCACAACTTTAAAATGTGGTTCATCCAGTTAGATTTAACAGCAGGAACTATCTGTTTCATAAATGTATCTTTTACCTACAAAGTCTTAAATCTACACTGTAGAAATTGTTTTTTCACCTGCACATTGTTGCAAGTCTGGTTGTGTGTGTTTGTTTAGAGGAAAAGAGAGAGTGAGGAGTTTGAGTTGAGCAGTGCGATATCTGAACCTCTTGGGAGTTTTCTTTAGTTTGCTTTCATCCCCAGCTGCATCTGTGTCTGCAGCGATTATGTCATCCTGTCGCTCTCTTCCTCTCTACCTGCTTTATACTGTAGCTCATGTTGTACTACAAACATGACAGACTTGTGACACTGTACTTCCAGGGAAACATATGCCCAATGTATTGCTATTATCCTTAAAGTTATGGTTCACCCAAAAATGAACATTGTCATAATTTCCACATCCTCATGCTGTTCCAATCACGTATGATTTTCTTATGCAGAATAAAAAAATAGATGAATTTAATTAATGTGTTACCAATACAATGACAGATTACGGTGACTCACTTAAAAGTATTGTAAAAGTTTAAAGGGATAGTTCACCCAAAAATGAAATGAACTTATTTACTCACACTCATGCCATCCCAGATTTGTATGACTTTCTTTCTTCTGCAGAACACAAATAAAGATTTTAGAAGAATATCTCAGCTCTTTAGGTCCTCACAATGCAACTGAAAGGAGACCAAAACTTTGAAGCTCCAAAAAGCACATAAAGGCAGTATAAAACAATTATCCAGATTACTTAAGTGTCCATGTCTTCAGAAGAGATATGATAGGTGCGAGTTTGAAACAGATCAATATTTAAGTCCTTTTTTACAATAAATTATCCTCCCTGCCCAGTAGGTAGCAATATACTCGAATAATATGAATCTCCAAAAACAAAAGAAGAATGTGCAAGCCAATGTAGAGATTTATAGTAAAAAAAAAAAAAAAAAAGAGGAATATTGATCTGTTTCTCACCCACACCTATAATATAGCTTCTGACATGAAATAGACATGGATTTAACCAATGGAGACGTGGATTACTTTTATGCTGCCTTTATGTGCTTTTGGAGCTTAAAAATGTAGGTAACCATTCGCTTGCATTGTTAGGACCTGCAGAGCTGAAATATTATTCTAGAAATCTTAATTTGTGTTCTGCAGAAGAAAGAAAGTCATACACATCTGGGATGGCACAACGTTGAGTAAATTAATTTTGGTTTTGGGGTGAACTATTCCTTTGGTCTTTTTTTTTATTTTATTTTTTGTGAAGATGAGAACTTAAATTTCATGTTATTTATGACCAAAGCCTATCTTTTATATGTTTTTCTTAAGTAAGGCACAATCAACTGTCATTGTATTAAATAGATGGACCGCGACATTCATCTGTGTCGAGCGGAGGAGCGCAGGGCCAGGCTGGAACAATGCACGCCCGGTACCCAATCAGCCTGAAAGGGGGGGGGGGGGGGGGATAAAGGCGGCCGGTGATGACAGTTTGAGAGAGAGAGAATGACAGGCAGCTGCTTTGTGGGTTTATATTTTTGTGTTTTTCATTTATTTCTTCATTAAACTATTATTTATATTGTCAAGCCGGTTCTTGCCTCCTCCTTTCCCTTAACTCCTTTCCACTGGTGCTGAAACCCGGGAGGGAGGAGGGATGCCCGTTGCGGAGTCCTCGACACTGCCATTCACCCAGGGGAGCCAGGAGACAGAGTAGCCCGACCGCCAGGACACGGAGAATGGCCGCCATCCCCGAGGTGAGTGGGGACTGGACTCCCCGACTGCCTGAAGCGAAGTAGCCGCTGCCAGGGGCAGAGGAGTGCCCTGCTTTCCCCCAGAAATGCAAAGGGGTCGAGAAGACGTGGTCCACGAGGGGAGGAGGGAAGCAACTCCCCAACCGCCTGGAGCAGTAGGGCCGCTGCCAGGGGCGGAGGAGTATCCCCACGGGTCGTCAAGAATGCGGAGGGGTGTTCTGTCTGTTGGGGGTCGGTCTGACTCCGGTCCGCCCGGGGAGGAGTGAGTTTTTTTTTCTCTCCTCTCTCTGTTGCTCCGTGTTGGCCTTTCCCTCGCCTATTTTGTTTGTTGTTGTTGTTTTTGCCCTCCTGTCTTCTCCCAGGTCGAGCAAGGCGGGGCGGGGATGATCCGGGGGGGTGAGTGGGGGGGGGGGGGGGGGGGGGGGTTGTAGGTCATGGCATTGTAGGAGGCAATGCCAGGAGGAGTGTAGAGCGGAGTAGGGTGGGTGACTGTTCGATAGAGAGAACAGAGAACTCTCTCTCTCTCTCTCTCTCTCTCTCTCTCTCTCAAACTATCGTCACCGGCCGCCTTTATCCCTCGGGCACCCCCATCAGGCTGATTGGGGACCGGGTGTGCGTTGTTCCAGCCCGGCCCGGCCCTCCTCAACTCTACAATAGCTCTGTTATACGGGTTTGGAACACCATGAAGGTAAGTAAATTAAGAGGGGTTTTTTTTTTGTTTGTTTTGTTTTGGGTAAATAAACAAAATTTATTCCATAAATTTAAAAAAAAACTTATTTCTATTTATAAAAAAAAATAGAAATAAAAACAACATTCATTATACATAACGATAAACTGTAACTGTATTTTCTTAATTTCAACTAAAATAAATTATATGAACCATGAATTTATAGTTTTTCATACACATTATGAATTTGATACCTTTACAACCTACTTTCATTTAACATGAAAATGTCACTAGATAGAAATTGAATTCAGTTAATCAGTTAACGCATTACCTTTGGCAGCCTAACATGAAATTAAATTAAAGTTCAAATTTAAAACAAAATAATAACTACAGTTAAAGTCAGAAGTTTACATACAACTTAGCCAAATACATTTACAATTCACAATTCATGACATTTTAACCGTAGAAAACATTCCCTGTCTTAGGTCAGTTAGGATCACTACTTTATTTTAAGAATGTGAAATTTTGGGGCCTGGGTAGCTTAGCGTGTAAAGACGCTGACTACCACCCTTGGTGTCATGAGTTCGAATCCAGGGTGTATTAAGTGGCTTCAGCCAGGTCTCCTAAGCAACCAAATTGGACCGGTTGCTAGGGAGGTTAGAGGAGGGTAGAATCACATGGGGTAACCTCCTTGTGATCGCTATAATGCGGTTCTCGCTCTCAGTGGGGCACGTGTCGAGTTGTGAGTGGATGCTGCGGAGAATAGTGTGAAGCCTCCACGGTATGTGCTCAACAATCTATGTGATAAGATGCGCGGATTGACGTCTCAGACGCGGAGGCAACTGATATTCGTCCTCTGCCACTCGGATTGAGGCGAGTCACTACACCACCATGAGGACTTAGAGTGCATTAGGAATTGGGCATTCCAAATTGGGGAGAAAAAGGGGAGAAAAAAAAAAAAGCTGAATAATAGTAGAGAGAATTATTTATTTCAGCTTTTATTTCTTTCATCACATTCCCAGAGGGTCAGAAGTTTACATACACTTTGTTAGTATTTGGTAGCATTGCCTTTAAATAGTTTAACTTGGGTCAAACATTTAGATAGCCATCAACAAGCTTTTCACAATAAGTTGCTGGAATTTTGGCCCATTCCTCCAGACAGTCAGATTCATGTTTGTAGGCCTCCTTGCTCGCACACACTTTTTCAGTTCTGCCCATACATTTTCTATCGGACTGAGGTCAGGGCTTAGTGATGGCCACTCCAATACCTTGACTTTATTGTCCTTAAGCCATTTTGCAACAACTTTGGAGGTATGCTTGGGGTCATTGTCCATTTGCAAGACCCATTTGCGATCGAGTTTTAACTTCCTGACTGATGTCTTGAGATGTTGCTTCAATATATCCACATCATTTTTCTTCCTCATGATGCCATCTGTTTTGTGAAGTGCACCAGTCCCTCCTGCAGCAAAGCACCTCACAACATGATGTTGCCACCCTCACGCTTCAAGGTTGGGATGTGTTCTCCGGCTTGCAAGCCTCACCCTTTTTCCTCCAAACATAATGATGGTCATTATGGTCAAACAGTTACATTTTTGTTTCATTAGACCAGAGGACATTTCTCCAAACAGTAAGACCTTTGGCCCCATGTGCACTTGCAAACTGTAGTCTGGCTTTTTTATGGTGGTTTTGGAGCAGTGGCTTCTTTCTTGCTAAGCAGCCTTTCAGGTTATGTCGATTTATGACTTGTTTTACTGTGGATATAGATACTTGTCTACTTGTTTCCTCCAGCATCTTCACAAAGTCCTTTGCTGTTGTTCTGGGATTGATTTTCACTTTTTGCACCAAAATACGTTAATTTCTAGGAGACAGAATGCGTCTCCTTCCTAAGCGGTGTGATGGCTGGTCACCATGGTGTTTATACTTGCATACTATTGTTTGTACAGATGAATGTGGTACCTTCAGGCATTTGGAAATTGCTCCCAAGGATGAACCAGACTTGTCGAGGTCCACAGTTGTTTTTCTGCGATCTTGGCTGATTTCTTTTGATTTTCCCATGATATCAAGAAAAGAGGCACTGAGTATGAAGATAGAACTTAAAATACATCCACAGGTACGTACACCTCCAATTCAGTACACCTCTATTACCAAGAAAGCCCAGCAGCATCTCTACTTTCTTCGAAGGCTGAGGAAAGCACATCTCCCCCCCCCCCCCCCATCCTCACAACGTTCTATAGAGGGACTATTGAGAGCATCCTGAGCAGCTGCATCACTGCCTGGTTTGGGACTTGCACCGTTTCGGACCGCAAAGCCCTGCAGAGGATAGTGAGGACAGCTGAGAAGATCATCGGGGTCTCTCTTCCCTCCATCAAAGACATTTACAAAAAACAGTGCATCCGCAAAGCAACCAGCATTGTGGATGACCCCACACACCCCTCACACAAACTCTTCACCCTCCTGCCGTCTGGCAAGAGGTACCGAAGCATTCGGGCCCTCACGGCCAGACTGTGTAACAGCTTCTTCCCCCAAGCCATCAGACTCCTCAATACTCAGAGACTGGACTAACACACACACACACACACACGTGTCCTGAGTTGCACATTATTCA
The DNA here is from genome assembly GCA_032164185.1 of Moxostoma hubbsi. Classification (NCBI taxonomy): domain Eukaryota; kingdom Metazoa; phylum Chordata; class Actinopteri; order Cypriniformes; family Catostomidae; genus Moxostoma; species Moxostoma hubbsi. The sequence goes on along the minus strand of JAVLUX010000016.1, from coordinate 29,134,283 downwards.
TTGTCTCTTTATAACTGTCTGCTACCTCAATAACTGCTATGTGCATAGGACACTATCTCTAAGTATGTTATGTTTACATTGGCATTTTTAGAAACTGTCATCTTTTTGCACTACTGTGTACTGTTCGGCGCTGCACTGTCTCTTACTGTGTCTATTGTCCTGTTCATTTTTAGTAATTTATTTTACTGTCCCGTACTTTTTGCACATGTTTGCACGTGCACTTTATATAGGTATTTTATTTAGTCTGTGTAGTCTCATGTGGTTCTGTGTTTGTCCTATGTTGTTTTATGTAGCACCATGGTCCTGGAGGAACGTTGTCTTGTTTCACTGCATACTATATTAAATGTATATGGTTGAACGACAAAAAAAATCCACTTGACTTGACCTACTGTCAGAAGCTAATTGGCTAATTGTCTAAAGGCTTGAAATCCTTTTCAGGAATTTTCCAAGCTGCTTGAAGGCACAGTTAACTTAGTGAATGTAAACTTCTAACCCTCTGGAATTGTGATTAAAAGTGAAACAGTCTGTCTCTAAACAATTGTTGGAAAAATTACTCATGTCATTCACAAAGTAGTTGTAGATGTCCTAATGACTTGCCAAAACTATAGTTTGCCAATATTAAATCTGTGGAGTGGTTAAAAAAAATTGTTTTAATTACTTCAACCTAAGTGTATGTAAACTTCTGACTTCAACTGTATATTAAAAATACAAATCTATAATAACCCTGGCCCATTATTCTACATTTCTTTTTTCAGTCGATTGTTTTCTTTTGCACTTCATGCGTGAGCATCTTTGAGTGTGGCTATGTTTGTGTGTGTGTGTGTGAGTAATGTCTCTGCCCAAGTTGATGTATGATGATGCTGCTGGACTAAACAAACAGAGGTGGATCGATGCTGTAAACACTGTAGAGTGCAGCGGTAAATATACGCAGCTGGACAGCTCACAGCGCAGAGAGGTATTGGAGAGAGAGAGAGAGAAGGGGGGATGGATGGATGAGGGAAAGACGAGTGGGAGTGTGACAATTACTGACGCTGGGCTGCTGAAGGCTCCTAGCACAACTGGGGCAAAAGGGGGAGATTGAGGACATGCAACAGATATATGACACATGACGAGTGGAGGGACATAAGCTATTGAGAGGACAGATGGATAAATGTTGTAGACAGAAGGTAGACAGAAAATGAGGACCAGGGAAATGACACACTGGTTATAATTGTGTGTCCATTGAGTGTACAATGGAGTTCAAAAGTCTGAAACCACTAGTGAAATTTATAATATTTTTATTTAATTGTTTTTCATCATAAATTAAATTATCAGCACAAAATTTTTTTATTGAGAAGCAAAGAATTTACATTCCAGAATGTTCTTTGTATTTAGTATGTTCCCGTTTCCCCTTCTGTCACTCACTCAACAATTGGGTCGATATTGAGAGCCCCGATCACCTCAGATCTTTGAGAAAAGGCCAATGAAAATTGGCGAGTGGAATTTGTATGCCACTTCCCCAGACATACGGGTATAAAAGGGAGCTGGAATGCAGGATTCATTCAGATTTTTTCTTCGGAGCCGAGCGGTTGTACTATCAGCGAGCTGAATACCACTGCTGTTCCATTCACCTCTACAGAAGCAGACGTTGTTGGATATACAGCACATTCCAATGGCTTTCTCCCCTTCTGCACACCAACTGCAGATTCGCCCCTGAGCACTTCGGAAGTGATAATAAAGAGTGTATTTTCTGCTAAAAGAATATATATCTTAAAAGAGCACACACATTGACGTTGAATGTCTTTTTAAAGATGCCTTTCTGTCCTTGTGTGATTTCTAGGTGCAATCGTTATCTCTCCGCCTCCAATGGCCTCGGGGCTGCCTCACGTGTATGGGCAACAATCACGCTGAGGCAGCGTTTGTTGATGGCTCATGTTCTCATTGCGAGTATATAACCATGGCAGTATTGTGGTCGCGGCTTTCCTTCTTCAAATGAGGGAATGCCACTCCAGCTGCCCCCTGGACTGCACCTTCTACCAACAGGTATGTCCAATGGGTGCGTTTTTGCTGGGTAATTCCCAGCGGAATTCCCAGCGGAACAGGGAAATCCCGTTCCCCATCACGCTCGTTTGCCCCCATCCAGTTCCGAAATGAGACCAGCCCGACTCACGGCCAGCTTGACGTGTCTTTCAGGGCCCTCCAGCTGGATGATTGCTGCATCAGAGAGTGCACTGGCGATGAAGGACACTGAGAACTCGACTGGGCTGCCATCTTCGGGTCTGCACGGCCAGTCTGAATCCGATGCAGAGCTGACCACCATGCTTGCCTGGACCACCACAATTATCGAGTTGGATTGGAGCCTTCCAGCCTCCACCAAGCGCTCGTCTCTTCCGTTCTTCCTGGAGGTGCATGACGAACTCACAAAGTCGTGGAGGGCACCTTTTGCTACCCGAGACAGACTTCCGGGTTCGTCCACTCTCACTACCCAGATGGCGGGGTGGCCGACGGGTACACGGAGATCCCTCAGGTAGATTAGGCAGTTGCTATGCACGTGTGTCCGCAGAACGCCTCCACCTGGTGGGATTTTCCGGTGCTCCCCTCCAGGGCCTGTAAGACTAAAGCCTACAGTGCTGCTGGACAGGCCGCCTCCGCCCTGCATGCCATGGCCCTCCAGCAGGTACACCAGGCCAAGGCACTAAAAGAACTGCAGATCCCAAAGATCCCGATGTGTTGTAGGAGCTGCAGAAGCTCAACGAAGGTCACAGCGCGTGCACTCAGGCAGGTGATGTCCAACTTGGTGGTCCAGGATCGCCACCTGTGGCTGAATCTGGTCAAGATGAGGGATGCCGACAAAGCACGCTTTCTCAACGCACCCATCTCCCAGATTGGATTTTTCAGTGACACCGTTGAGGACTTCGCCCTGCAGTTCTCGCCGATGAATAAGCAGACGGAGTCCATCGAGCACATCTTGCCCCGGCAAGATCCCGCACCCAGGTGGCTCCACTTCAACCCGAGCCCAGTTCTCGTCCTCAGCATAGAGCCCCCCCATGGAAGCTGATGGCCCCCATCTCCCGGGCTGGAAGGCTCCTGAGTGGACTCCTAAGTGCCCCTGAGACAGACGACCCAGGGAGCGAGACGTCTGCTATGGAGCTGGTATCCAGACCACTCCATCCCCTGGTGGAGGTCCGGGAGGTAAATCTTTTGTTTCCTTTTCCTTTTTGTTTGCTGCACCCCCAATGGACTATGGTACCCAAATTGTCCAAAAAAGAGAAGTTTCATAACTCCTTGGGTCACATAATTGGGTCGCATAACCCGCGAACGTGTCCTCCCTACCTTTACACACCCAGCCGTGCCACACCTACAGCCAGCCGGTTGTGACGAGTCTCAAGGATGGCCCAAGAGCCCTCCTCTTCAGTTGCTAACCCGCCCTATGCCGGTTTCTCAGAGCAAAGTAAGTGCTTTGAGCTCAACCTCAGCACCGCCACCTCAGGTCAAAGCAACGTTCCTCAATGCAGTGTTGCCTGTTCCCCCCGCCGTGAGGCCCCACCCCCAGGTATGTCAGATGTGATTGTCCCCTTAGTGCACCTCGGCCGGAGCTTGGACTCGTGGCTAACGCTTTCCGACCCATCGCGGTGGCTGGCCAGGAATATCCAACTCGGCTACGCAATTCAGTTCGCCAGGCGACCGCCCTGGTTCAGCAGCATCCGCTTCACTTCGGTGCTGGACGAGAACGCCGGCACTCTGCGTGCGGAGATTGCGACCCTTCTTCGCAAGGGACTGATAGAGCCTGTCCCTCCAGCCAAAATGGCGAAAGGGTTCTATAGCCCTTACTTCATCATGCCAAAGAAAGGCGGTGGGTTGCGGCCAATCATGGACCTGCAAGTTCTGGACCGGGCCTTACACAGACTCCCGTTCAAGGAAACACATTTTGACATCAATATTGGTTCGCGGCGGTAGACCTGAAGGACCACCACCTGCTGTTACGCACGCAGCAGCATGCTTGTACCTGCATCGGCAGTTCACGTAACATGGTTCAGCTGTTGTGGCGTTTTTCCATAGGGACCTCTAGTGTCACTACATCGACACAACGTCGAGTCAGTGACAGAAGGGGAACTTCTCGGTTACTGTTGTAACCTCCGTTCCCTGATGGATAGAATGAGACGTTGTGTCCCTCTTGCCACAAAGCTGTACTATCCGCTAATTGCCGGGACCATGTCACGGTTCCTCTGCATAAAACTTGAATGAATCCTGCATTCCAGCTCCCTTTTACCCATATGTCCGGGGGAGTGGGATGTAAATTCCACTTGCCAATTTGTATTGGCCTTCTCTCAAAGATCCGAGGTGATCGGGGCTCTCAAGATCGACCCCTAGTGTCACTACATCGACAAAACCTCTCGTTCCCTCCATCTGGGAACGGAGGTTACGATAGTAGTCGAGATGTTTTCTTTATTGACAATATGTAGGAATGAACTACATGATCGTTTCAGAAAAACCTGATGATTCATGTTATCCATTATGATTTCACAATGTTTAAAAAAGCATCTTGAGTACTTCAGTGGAAGCAAGGAGATCTGACCTTTTGAACTATGGAGTTAACATTGCCTATGCAAATTTGCTTTTTAATTACAGACCTAGAAACAGTACAGTATCTAAAATATTTCTTATGCATTTTACATTTCAAAACTCCAAAACTTTTCCATTTTCAATATGGACGCCCCACTGTAAATGGGAGGAGGAATATTGAGATACACGATGCAGGATTAAGAAATGTGGGGCTTAAGAGGTTGATGAACAGCCAGATGGCAAGACGAGAACAACAAACAAAGAGTGCAGAAAACATACGTGAAAAAATTACGAGAACAAATCTCAAGAAAATGAAAGAACAAGTTTCCCCGAAAAGTAAAAGGGAAGGCTAAGAGACAGGAAGTTGACGTTATGAAAGAAATTTCACATATATTTTAAAAAATTTGGGGTTGACTTTTCATTTTAACTGTGCCCCTATCTTTCACAGATGTCATTCATACTGTGGGGCCAATAGTCCAAGATTTGGTGGGGAAGAGAGAGGAACAAGCACTGAGAAACTGTTATTATAACTGCCTGCACACAGCGACTAAAAACCATCTGCGGACTGTGGTGAGGGCTTGATACACACACACACACACACACACACACACACATACACACACACACACAGTGTGTGCAGGCCAGTGGTGTTATCTTCAATGAAAACTAAAAGAAAACATTTAATTAACTGGAATAATAAACAAAAAAAATTTAACTAAACTAATATAATATATTTCTCCAAAATTAACTTTATAATAATAACAAAAATGACCACAAATTGATTTGAGTTTGAGGTTTTTTTAAGAATATTTAACGTTATTGCTGTATATTTTTTATTTTAGATTTATAATATACTAATAAACTATGATGGCCCTGAGAAATTTACAGCATTTAAATCATATCAATTTAAGCATTAACTTGGAGAGCCCTAAACTACTTAAACTAATCAAAAGTATAACTAAAAGTATAACTAGACTGAAACTCAAATCATATGTAGCCATGCCAATCATAACAGCCCACAACAATCTCACACTTGTAGATGCTTCATGCAAAATTTGATCCGCTCTTGAATGACCTCACATAAACACAGGAACATATAGTTTACACGTTAAACTCTCACCCTATATTACTCACGTCTCATAGCTGCATCAGGGTTTAAGAACCAAAATGCCTCCAACCCATTCATAACACAGTACATAACTCGCACTCCACTGATGCCCTTACAATTTTTATATGAATTTATAAAAGAGCTGTAAAAAACAGCTGAGAGCCTTTTCATCTTTATTTCTTTTAGGGATTGATTTATAGATTAAAACTGTGCACCGTCAAGGATAATCATACACACAGGAACAGCTAAGATCTATTGTGACGGTTCTCAAGAAGGAGAATTGTTTGTCTGTTTTTCTTTATGTGACTGGTGTTCTTTGTGGTAAATAAATATTATCCCAATATCTTTTTGCCAAGTGTTATTTTTAAGAAATAGTTTACCCAAATATGCTAATTCTGGCTTGATTTTCTTTCTTGCATGGAACACAAAATGAGTTATTTTGCTAAATGTCTTTGACGCACTTTTCCATACTTTAAAAGCAAATGGGGTCACCATAAATGACGATCACCGTAAATGACAATAAAAGCACCATAAAAGAAGTCTTCTGAATCCATTCAAATGCTTTGTGTCAGAGACCAAAAGTTGTTATGCACAGAAAATCTTCCCCTCTGCCATAGCTCTCAAATCTCATTTGTGTACATGACGCCCAATTGCATATGTACTTAAATGCTAAAACTATTTGAGAAACTTTTATTGTACTATTAAGGTGATTATTTATTTTTTTCATAGTTGGAGCTTACCATTACTTTTATGGAAAAGACAGGCCAGGACATTTAGCAAAATAACTCATTTGAATATCATAGAGGTTTGGAACAATATGGTTAGCATGCTGGCACCACAGCAGCAAATATCTTTAAAAGCAGCATCAACTGACTTTGACTCGCTCCATTTGTTTTCAAGTAAAGATTTTGTTTTTAAGGCCCTTAATTCTAGGCCGCAAGTGGCTCAGTTTCATTATAAATGGATTGTATACTTAATGGGTTGTAATTAATCAGTTTACATTCACTCTCCCTTGTAAAAGCTGTTTTTGTTGTTGTTTTGGACAAATAGCTACAACTATAAGTGCTTCGTAAACCTTACATTTGTTTTATTTATTATTATTATAACAGTACACGTGTATTTATTAAAGCATTTAGGTGTTTGTATATAGTACATTTTATGTATTTCAATGTTATACAGTAAAGAGTGAAAAATTGTTTTAAGTTGCTTTTGCTTTTACTGATTTTTTTTATGTTCCTGTAGGCTTTTCCCTGTATCTCAACTGGAGTATATGGTAGGTGAAAAGTTTAGAGACCGTCTTAATATTTGTTTTTTGTCTTATATCAATAATTTATATTTTTTATACCTCCTTTATAGTTATTGACTATAAATGACTATATAATTGATATGAGGTTTACGATTGGGTTGGTTGATTTAGAGTTCTCAATTCTTCTTGTAAATGATTAAATAACGTTGATAATTCAATGATTATTCATTAACAGAATGTATTACCTGTCAGTGGTTCTTCATTTACTATTTTTATGATGGACTGAAGAACATCTTTCTTCAGCACTCTATGGACTTTGGCTATGATGTGACCTCTGTGCTCACGGTGTGCTCTTATTTGTGGTTGTTTATGTAGTAGGGACCTCATTTGAGGAATTCTGAGAGTGGATATCACTTGCAGTAGCGTGGGGGATTTTCAGATTAAGGGTCGGATTAGACGGTCAGATTAGGAGAGATTAGGTGTGAGAGCATGTCACTGTGATTATAATCCCCCTTCTTAGCTATACGTGTCGAGATTAAACTTAGAAATGAACCCAACAGCTTCAGTTCTTCAAAAACAACCACCATCAGGTTTTTCTTTCTTTTTTTTCTTTTATATATATATATATATATATATATATGTAAGTCTTCATGCTAAGAATATGGTGCCATGTTTTTGGCACATTTCTTAAAGTCAACATGAAATCATAATTGACTCCTTTACTTTCATAAATCACGTTTTTGGTCTTATTGTGCACAATTGATCATTGCACAATATTCCAAAACAAAAAATATCTGTCTTTTTAATCTATCATCAAACAAACAATAAAAAGTTGCTCCGCTTCTGAAACGGCTTTGATTTTCATCTGACTGAGACAGCATGAGGCTGTGCGGGCAATTGGTTGATGTTAACTAATAGTATCCAAATACTGTATTTATTTATTTATTGTTTAAGGGTGCTGTTTTACTGTAGGTAGTGCAGCCTTTCTAAAATCTTGCAATAGTTAATGTAGTTATATGAATGTAATAAATGTTACTTCAAATAATAGCAAATAATAACCATTTTGAAAAAGAAGCACTACCAATTGGGATACTTTGGGATACATTGAAATGCTCCTGAGAGTGAAATTGACTTTCAGCCTCCGTGTCTTGTCAAAACGACTCTAAAAGGGGGTGCCTGCATTGTTTTAGGAGTGGAGTAGTCCTTCACAATCATCTGCAAACTCACATTCACGTCTGGGTCCATTCTGGTGCGCTCTTTTCATGACAAAATCAGTTCCCAATGGATCACATCGAGTACTGCCCAACATTTTAATTTCACAGCTTCAATATTCAAATATTCTGTCTTACTCAAAAACTTCCAGTTCAAAACCCTCTTAAATGACATTGTTTTTATGAGTTCTACCCATTTCACTTTGCAACAGTCGTTGTGTAAACAAGTAAACACAGTAAACCACAATGGCATGCATTAAGGCAAGGGTCAACTATATAATAAATGTAGATTCAAATCAAAAGATTGAAAGATTTTTTTTTTTTTTTTTTTTTGTCTGTTTTATGAATTGTTTCATATTTCAGAATTATATAACTATTTAAATTCTGCTGAAAAGCCTATCCTAGGCAGTTTAACGGCAGGCTCCATTGTGACGACTTACCCCGTATAATGTAAAAAACATGCCCCCTATTGTGTTCTATGAGCTGTATATACCTGCACAATAACAGTGAAGCTGTTCATTGTTTTTGTAGCCAAGTCTTAAAGGTTTGTGTCTATACAGCAGTTGACTTTCAGCAATAAACATGCTCTGATAAAATAAAAACTGTAACAACTAGCTCCAATCTCCCAATCTGATGTGTTTTTTTGTGCCTGGGTTGCGTGACGTGTGTGATGCAGGATACCCTCCTGATCAAGCAGTCGAAGTTGCCCTGAAAACGGTGAGAGAATACCTGGAGGAAAATCATGAGAAGGTGTGTGTTTGTCTTTTCCCTATTGGTGTTCTTTTTTGCCATTGTTGTTATTGTTCGATGAGAAACACATACCGTGGCAAACAGATGGTGGCTGCATGGGGACTTTCTTTTCTGAGTCAGCACACACAGTCATAACCTCACAGCTTTAATTGGTTCCTAACGGGGCTTGGACAGGCTGTGCAGAACAGCATAAACGCAAAAAAAAAAAAAAAAATATCCACAATCACATATCCTGGCCTCTGTGAGTTAATGTGAGACCAGAGTAAATTTAACAGGAAATGAGCCATCGGGACATCTCCGACAAAACTTCTGCGCATCCCACGGTGTGGCCACATTGTTTCTATTGTCCCTGGGCACATGTGTGTGTTGCATTTTTTCACTCTCATCTCTCACAGATCTGTCCTGAGCTTTCATCTCATTCTGAGCTGTGTGCTTATTCACTCTCATCTTCCTTTACACCACAGACATGCGAAATGACAGAGACACCCTAATTACAGCACACTAATTAACCAGCGCCTTGCTGCCTGCTAACCCATCCGCAATCCTAACCCACAGTGAGAGAGTGGGAGAGAGAGAGAGAAAAACATGGAGACAAAGAGAGACTACATTTATTATTTTTTCTTTATTTGATTGTTTTTTGTGTAAATGTATATAGAATATGGTGTAAACTTATAAACTCTAAACCCTTATAACCCCTGTCATTACTGAAAAAATCAAGTTGTCTTAATTAAACATTAGTTGAAAGGTCACGTTTTGAGTTCATATCTCATATATCTATGTTCCTTAAACTTATTTATCTTATGAATCCTTAGACTTTCTCCATAGATTTTTTTTGTGTTAATAACTGAAAAGATTGAGGACAAAATTGAGGCTTAATTATTTTTCCTTGGTCAAAGAGAACTTATGGATGCATTTAAATAGTTCATAGTTTAAAAAAAATTAATAGAGGTTTTAGCTCTTTTTTTTCTTTTAAATTTGTTTCTACCCAATTTGAAATACCCAATTCCTAATGCGCTCTAAGTCCTCGTGGTGGCGTAGTGACTCGCCTCAATCCTGGTGGCAGGGAACGAATCTCATTTGTCTCTGCGTCTGAGACCGTCAACCCGCGTATCTTATCACGTGGCTTGTTGAGTGCATTACTGTGGAGAAATGGGGCGTGTGGAGGCTTCACGCTATTCTCTGCAGCATCCACGCACAACTCACCACATGCTCCACTGAGAGTGAACCATATTATAGTGACCACGAGGAGGTTACCCCCTGTGATTCTGGATTCAAACTCGCGAATCCAGGAGTGGTAGTCAGCTTCTTTACTCGTTGAGCTACCCAGGCCCCCCCAGATTTTAGCTCTTTTGTAGTTTTATTTATGTTTTTTTTTTGTTATCAGTAGTTGTTTTGTGTTGTATGACACTATTAGCGTGATCTGTGCCCCCTTTGGTCAAATTGGATTGTGTTGAAGGGAATATTCAGCCAAAAAAAAAATCTCTCAGCATGTAATCACCTTAATGCCACCCCAGATGTGTATGACTTTCTTTCTTCTGCAGAACATAAATTAAGATTTTCAGAAGAATTTCTCAGCTTTCTTGATCCATACAATGCAAGTGAATGGTGACCAGAGCTTTGAAGCTCCAAAAAGCATGTAAAGGCATCATAAAAGTAATCCATAGGACTCCAGTGGTTTAATCCATGTCTTCAGAAGCGATATGATACATGTGCATGAGAAATCATATTTTCTATATACTATATTTGATAGTCACCATTTACATTTTTTTAGGCCTAAACTGCTAATTAGAAGAATTTAGTTGCTGTTTATCGCTTATTAGTAACAATTACAGAACAGGAGCATCTGCACATGTTAAGATGAGTGGAAGGAGAAATCGTACACAACTATTTGCTAGCACAGTTCATTTTTCCCTTCCAATCATATTTTGCACAATAATTGTCATAATAAATGATAAAAACACAGGATTAGGACTTCACAATTAATTAAAATAAAATCAAAATCATGATATGGCCTTGTGTGATTTTTAGACTACAACATAAGAGCTGCTGTGTTTTTTTAAATGTTATTTTAGCCTTTATATCCAAACAGTAGCAGTATAAAATGTTAATTGTATATTAGAATCGCAGTTCAAACCGCAATAAAGTATTTGTCAAAATAATTGCGATATGATTTTTTGACCAAGTCATGCAGGCCTACTTAGGATCAATGTTTTTATGTGAGGATCAATCAACAACAATATCAATAGTATCGACAAATCAAGATCGATCCACAGACACCTTTCGCTGAATCAGAAAGACTAAGCAAGACAGGATGAGTGAGCTAGCGAAGGAGACATTTAGCAGAAAGGAATGGAAAGAGACAGAAAATGAATGCTAGATAGGAAAGAGAGAATCAGAGAGAGATAGAGATTTCAGTAGCAGATGAGGACGGCTAGCTGAATGCAATGATGTGTTACAGGAACATGATTAGAAGCAGGAACAGCCCACCTGCCCTCACCACTGTTGTCATGGAGATAGAGGTTCTAGGATGCTGGCACGGAACACAGTGTATTCTTTTTATGTTGTTGCTTGCCATGAAGCATTTGGGACTGGTGCTGGTGTTCTGTCAAGGACAGTAAGGTCATTGGCACAGAGCCTCTCCAGTTAGAAAGGCCCGGCTATTAGAATATGCTTAGCAACTGCACCCCTGAGGACCCTCTATCCACTGGGAGAACATTCGACTGAGAGGCTCAAGTGTTTAAAAAGGATAAATAAAGATTTTTAGTTAATATCCTGGGTTAAATGGAAGTTAAGCTCTAGTCACAGCATGGTTCAAGTCGAAATAATTTTCTGTGGCAATCAACAGCATGTTACAGATGCTGCAATTAAGCAATAGCACACAAGCTAGAGGAATGTTGCACTGAATATCAGCACAGTTTGTATTCAGCGGTAATCTCGAAGCTTCAGATTTTAAAACAAATTTATTAGTTAAGACAATATGGACTATTTTTTACTGTATATTCATTTTGCTCTATTCATGAAACCTAATTCCTGCTGTAGGTTAGGAAAGTACAGTAAGGATAAAACATCATATTATTTATATTGAAAGTTATTATATTTCATCATTAAGTCTATGAATATTGTTTATATTTGTGTCCGTGCAGTGCTGTCTCACTTTCTCTCCCTTTCTTTGCTGTGCAAAATCATAGCTTGCACTACTAGTCTGTGTTGATTTATGTTTCATTTATTTGTTTTATCTGCTGTCAGTTGGACCGGGTCATCTTCTGTGTGTTTCTGAAGTCTGACAAAGAGCTGTACGAGAAGAGGCTGTCTGCCTACTTCCCACAAGGTCTGTCACTCTCACACACACAAATACACTTTACAGTTACTTGTATCTAAGACCTTTTTCAGTGACTACATCCAAACAGTATTCTTTGCTCTGTGTACGTTAGATCAAATTTAACTCAAAAAGTTTTTTTTTCACATTTTATGTTTTTAGTGTTGATGTCATTTTTTTAGACCGTTGTCTCCATTTATTTACTTAAGGCCATGCCCCTTAAGAGGAAGCTGTCATTTGTGATTAATAATCACCCTTGGTTATTTACTGTATGCTTTCTAAATAGAGCATAGTCAATGGTTAAATGCTCTTTTCACATTACCAATATAGTTCTGCTTGTAAATGTATATACCCCTTGCAGAACCTGCAAGATGTTTATAATTTTTTTTCTTAAATAAGAGGGATCATAAACATGTATTTTTTAGAACTACCCTGATAAAGCTATTTGTTTTAATATTGTTTGTTGCCTCCTGGGGCATCAATGACTGTTTGTGCCTTTTGTGATGGTTGTGCATGAATCCTTAGCATGTCATGGGTTGTAATGCTGTCCGCTCCATATACTGTAAGTTTTTTGGTTTCCTTGCACGTTTGACACTTTTGAGTTCCCCCCTACAGTGGTTCATAATAATGTTTGATGTTTATGTCTAGCTTTAACACAAATTCAATACAGAAATGTCACAAAAAGCTTTAAACAGCCATTGATGCTAAAGGATGCAACACACAATAGTAGACCTGCTTAAGAGCTAAAAACAGACAAAAACAAAAATATAAAAACAAAATAATCTCAATATTGTATTTGGTAAAAACACCATTGGATTCTCCACAACAATGAAAACATTTATTAGAATTTTTTTTTTTATTTCATTCATTACATTACTTGTTTATAATTATATGACAGATATTATTTGCACCCCAACCCTGGTGCAAATAATAGTAGATACTATTTGCACCTATATTTAAATAAATACAATACGGGAATCACTGCAGTGTGTTTATCGTGTTTATTTAGAGTCCCACAGACACACTACAACAACCCTTACCCCTAAACCTAACATACAGTAACCATAGTTTCACCTTGGTATTTTGTTTTACCACTTTATTACTGTAGGAACACCATGGTCAATAAATTAAGGTTTCTGCCAAAAAAAACAAACATGGTTACTACAAAATTACTAATACAGTAGTGATTCAATCTACACACAAGAAATGCCAAGCCGTGGAGAGAACGAGTGTGATTGACAGCAATGACTCTGGATCAAACCCTTCTCTGCACTCCCCAGCATTCACCATGACCAAATCACTATGATGAATTCGACCTTTATATATAAAAAAAATGTGAGACAAAATGCAGATTCAGACCACAGTCGCTAGGACAACATTGTGTGTGAAATTGTGGGGGTGTACGTCATGCCGGGGGCTCCCTGGCCTGAGAGAATGAGGGAGGAATGTGACAGGGCAGAGAGCGGGGCTGGGTCGTGATGCTACACACCCGACCCCTAATCAGGCTAACCAAGCCTCAGAGAGGGATAAAGGCCAACTGGAGACTGCAGTGGGACAGAGAGAGAGATTTACAGGCAGCTGTCCGACACCTTTGTGTGTTTGTCTTTTTGGTTGAGTTTCATATTAAAATATTATTTATATTGTCAAGCTGGTTCTCGCCTCCTCCTTTCCCTTTAATCCCTTTACATACATATATATATATATATATATATATATATATATATATATATACACACAGGTGCTGGTCATATAATTAGAATATCATCAAAAAGTTGATTTATTTCAGTAATTCCATTCAAAAAGTGAAACTTGGATATTATATTCATTCATTCCACACAGACTGATATATTTCAAGTGTTCATTCCTTTTAATTTTGATGATTATAACTGACAACTAATGAAAACCCCAAAATCAGTATCTCAGAAAATTAGAATATTGTGAAAAGGTTCAATATTGAAGACACCTGGTGCCACACTCTAATCAGCTAATTAACTCAAAACACCTGCAAAGGCCTTTAAATGGTCTCTCAGTCTAGTTCTGTAGGCTACACAATCATGGGGAAGACTGCTGACTTGACAGCTGCCCAAAAGACGACCATTGACATCTTGCACTAGGAGGGCAAGACACAAAAGGTCATTGCTAAAGAGACTGGCTGTTCACAGAGCTCTGTGTCCAAGCACATTAATAGAGAGGTGAAGGGAAGAAAAAGATGTGGTAGAAAAAAGTTTACAAGCAATAGGGATAACCGCACCCTGGAGAGGATTGTGAAACAAAACCCATTCAAAAATGTGGGGGAGATTCACTAAGAGTGGACTGCAGCTGGAGTCAGTGCTTCAAGAACCACCACGCACAGACGTATGCAAGACATGGGTTTCAGCTGTCGCATTCCTTGTGTCAAGCCACTCTTGAACAAGACACAGCGTCAGAAGCGTCTCGCCTGGGATAAAGACAAAAAGGACTGTACTGCTGCTGAGTGGTCCAAAGTTATGTTCTCTGATAAAAGTAAATTTTGCCTTTCCTTTGGAAATCAAGGTCCCAGAGTCTGGAGGAAGAGAGGAGAGGCACTGAATCCACGTTGCTTGAAGTCCAGTGTAAAGTTTCCACAGTCAGTGATGGTTTGGGTTGCCATGTCATCTGCTGGTGTTGGTCCACTGTGTTTTCTGAGGTCCAAGGTCAACGCAGCCATCTACCAGGAAGTGTTAGAGCACTTCATGCTTCCTGCTGCTGACCAATTTTATGGAGATGCAGATTTCATTTTCCAACAGGACTTGGCACCTGCACACAGTGCCAAAGCTACCAGTACCTGGTTTAAGGACCATGGGATCCCTGTACTTAATTGGCCAGCAAACTCGCCTGACCTTAACCCTATAGAAAATCTATGGGGTATTGTGAAGAGGAAGATGCAATATGCCAGACCCAACAATGCAGAAGAGCTGAAGGCCACTATCAGAGCAACCTGGGCTCTCATAACACCTGTGCAGTGCCACAGACTGATCAACTCCATGCCACGCCACATTGCTGCAGTAATTCAGGCAAAAGGAGTCCCAACTAAGTATTGAGTGCTTTACATGCTCATACTTTTCATGTTCATACTTTTCAGTTGGCCAACATTTCTAAAAATCCTTTTTTTGTATTGGTCTTAAGTAATATTCTAATTTTCGGAGATACTGAATTTGGGATTTTCATTAGTTGTCAGTTTTAATCATCACAATTAAATAAACATTTGAAATATATCAGTCTGTGTGTAATGAATGAATATAATATCCAAGTTTCACTTTTTGAATGGAATTACTGAAATAAATCAACTTTTTGATGATATTCTAATTATATGACCAGCACCTGTATATATCATTATTTTCAATAATTAGCTTTCATTTTGTTGGACTATGGAAGAAAACTTCATTTCACAGAATGCTCTAATGTACACCAAATTCTTCAAAATGGGGACAAACAACATTAAGCTGGCTTAGAGAAGACGGTTTAGACAAATAGGCCGACTGAGGAATAAAATGTATTCTGCATATCAGATATGTGTGTCAAAAAGGTATAGCTTTTCAAGATTTCATATGTAATTATTTTGTGACTGTGTTGAATTTCTTTGAATTCTATTCAGTTAATTCTATTTCCTGTCATTCCAATTAAGTTCCAATTCAACATCATGTGGGGCGTGGCCAGTTCAATTCAAATAGCAACTCATGAATTGAAAGTTAACCAGTTCAGAAATTCAGAATTTTGCACTACCATGGTCAATGTTCATTGTTGTAATCAATAATTGTACAGATTTTTTTGGGGGGAATTTCAGTTATTATTTTGACTTGTGGAATATACTTGGGTTTTGATATGCAGCAGGGCAGTACTTAATTAAAAGCAAAGCACTTTATGACCACTTTAAACATAACATGAAGAAAAAAAAAGCTAAACAAGATGACATAACAGCAAGTTGTGTTAACTGAAGAAATAGGTTGGTAAATTATGAGCACAACCGTACACTTCAAAGATTAAAAAACATTGCTTCTTTTCTCCACAAATTCTAATATCTGTCCCGGTCCCTCTCACTTTAGCCTGCAGACCAGTCAGTGACATCAGTTAGAGGACAGGTAACTGGTAGTCCCGACTGTGATGTCAATGCATGTGTGTTGTTTTTTCTATGGGACAGAGTGCACAAATGTGTGCAATATAAAGTTATTCTTTTCATTAAGCTGTTGATAGCCAGATGCTTGCTAACAAACTAACACTGACTACATTAGCATGTTAATTAGATGCAGTGTTTAAATTGTTAGGAAATTAATTACAAAGCACCAGGTTGACTAATTTAATATATCATAGTACTCAATTTTATGTCTTTATTAAAATATTCACAAACATATCGACTCAAAACCTGTTACTGAGATAACACTTTTTTTTCTTTTTTTTTTAAGTAACATATTGCACGGACAAACCTCAGTCTGATATTCACAGTTATGACACAATATGATTGAGATTTCACCTTGAACTCCAAACATAAGTGTTAATGTAGGTGTCTGACATATGTTATAACTATAGTCATGAGTGTTCCTGTAGGCTATACAGTATGTGTTCTCTCTCAGCTCTATTAGACTGTTTTTCTCTTGCAGGTTCACCACCAAAGAGCAAATTATGAGAAGATATCATAGTTGCTGTGGAAACGCCACACAAGTTCAACCAGCTTCTCCGTCACATCTGTGTGTCTCACATTTACCTGATGCTGCCCAACAGACAACAATGGCAACATCAATAACAGCTGCCTGACACCATCGGAGTCATTAAAATTGCCAAGCAATATGACAATAAAATTCAGTGATTGATATCAATTTCCCAGTGGAGCCATATTGCTAAAATTACTAAACAAATGAATAAAAATGTGCTTTGAGGAAGTTATTATTTGCGATTGATTCAGAAAGCATACCCGAGCCTTCATAAAACATTTATGTCTCAAATCCAGCATCTGATAAATCTAATTATGGCGTAGTCCAGGTGTTTTCAAACTGGGAACTGTGGGGCACAAGGGGGTGCTGTGGGTTCTGCTGAAAAATTTAATTGAAAATAGGTGTAAAAAAATGTATTAGATAAATAAATAAATATTCACCAAATTTGGCATTGTTGTTTGTTGTTATTGTTATTTCTGCTTTCTAAAGACTATACATTAATTGAAAATGTTTTTCTTCAGGTTTGTACACTTATTCAAGTGTGGTAAGTTAATATTTTCCAGAAAATATTTTAATAATTTATTTTGACTTTAAAACAACAACAATTGTGTAATTAATAACACAAGTAGTTGTTGGCCTGCTATGGCATTGCTGCCTGACGCACCTCCTCTGGTGCCCATAGGTCAGCTGCAAGGTTGTCAGCCAGGTACCACCGCTCAATAACATTTCACTCCTTTAAACCTGGAACTTCTCCTGGTGGCAGTGCAGTGGCAGGGACATCCACCCCTGCAGCTGGACCCCAGGTTAGGTGGTGCTACCCCAACATTTCTCCTTTCTCCTCACCTAGAACCAAAATCTGCTCTTTCTGCCTCTTCAGCCAGGTCTTGCAAGGCCTTCTGCTGGTTCACTCCAGTTACTCCCATATCCCTCAGGAGGCAAACCGCTGATGTTCCAACTGAACAAAACAGAGGCATCCTAATTCTACCAGGTAGATGATGGTTCTCCAGCCAGCCTCCTTGCACTCAGAGGCCAGATCTGAGTACTTCAGCCTCTTCCCCTCAAAGGCAGCTTCTGCTCCCTCCTTCCATGGGACAGATAGCTCAATGAGGAGCACGGTCTTAGAGTTGCTGGACCACATCACTATGTCAGGGCAAAGACTTCTTTTGGTAATCTCCCAAGGGAACTGGAGCTTCCTGCTGACATCGACTTTCATTATCCAGTCCTGGGTGAAAGGAACTATCCTTGGTGGAACCCTTGGTGTGGCGCTTGCATTGCCCCCACATTGTCTGACAAATTGGATGTTATGACACACTGGCGGAGAGTGACCTCTACTCATGTCCTGTCTGTGCTCCTCCAGCACCTCAGCCATTCTGCTCAGGACATGGTCGTGTCACCCTTGAGAGAGCGCAATCTTGAAGCCTGACAAGATATGCTGGAGACATACATTTGGACTGCTGCAGAGAGAGTGGCATTCTTCCTGGCCAAACCATGGAGAGTATTGTATGTTGCCCTGATAAGAAAACTGAGCCTTGCTGTTGAATCTTCCACAGGTCCACAATACTGATGTTTCTGCCAACAACACCTTCCCACTTTGTCCAGCCTCCCTGTTGTCCCTGTGCTACAGCCTTATTATTATTTGAAGTCATTTATTTGGGGAGTCACGTGACGCCATGTGAGGGTCGGATGTGTGAAGGGCAGGCTCTGTGCACTTTGCTAGTTTTTCATTCTTTTTGTGTCCTAAACTGTTGAGATTCGATACACTCTGATTCATAACTGTTCTATGAAGACAACATGTCAAAGAATTAAAAATCCTCGGGATCTGGAGATATTAAAAGACACTTACGTGCTCAAGCTGATACCCCTGATAGTGCCACAGACCAGGGACTCAATTTGGACGGTGCAGCGGGAGAAATTCAACGTCAACTGTCGAGCATGTCTGTGATGCTGACGAAGGTCGAAACGGACTAGGATGATCTTGCTGTAATACATTGATCGTTTATGGTGATGGAGGCCGATGTTTTTTTTTTTGTGGAATATTTTTTTGCTGGACATTGGAAGCACTAGGTCATCTGCTACACTCGTGAACAGCCGGCTCACTGAACAGTCGTTTGACTGTCCGAGGAAACTGAATAGTTCTTCATTTTATTTAATTATTTTGTGTGTGTGTGTGTGTGTGTGTGTGTGTGTCAAGTCAAGTGGTTTTTATTGTCGTTCAACCATATATATTTAGTACAGTACGCAGTGAAACGAGACAACGTTCCTCCAGGACCATGGTGCTACATAAAACAACATAGGACAAACACAGAACCACATGAGACTACACAGACTAAATAAAATACCTATATAGTGCACGTGCAAACGTGTGCCAAAGGTACGGGACAGTACAATAAAATACTAACAATGAACAGGACAATAGACACAGTAAGAGACAGTGCAGCGCCGAACAGTACACAGTAGTGCAAAAAGATGACAGTTTCTAAAAATGCCAAATGTAAACAACATACTATGAGATAGTGTTCTATGCACATAGCAGTTGTTGAGGTAGCAGACAGTTATAAAGAGACAATAAATAATGTGCAACTCAGAACGTGTGTGTGTGTGTGTCAGTCCAGTCTCTGTAAATGTCTTTGATGGAGGGAAGAGAGACCCCGATGGTCTTCTCAGCTGTACTCACTATTCTCTTCAGGACTTTGCAAGTCCCAAACCAGGCAGTGATGCAGCTGCTCAGGATGCTCTCAATAGACCCTCTATAGAATGTAGTGAGTATGGGGGGGTGGGAGATGTGCTTTCCTCAGCCTTCGATGAAAGTAGAGATGCTGCTGGGCTTTCTTGGTAACAGAGCTGGTGTTGAGGGACCAGGTGAGGTTCTCCGCCAGGTGAATACCAAGGAATTTGTGTGTGTGTGTATGTGTTGGTTCCGCTAGCTGCTGGAGCTTATTTTGTGGAAGAACAAACCTTCAGGATAGTATGTGGATTAATCTACATGTTCTTTGTGTTTATTCTGCCTATTGGCTGGAGTTTTTTTTAATAGATTTTCTTCTGTTATGTAATTCTGTCTCACAAAATGTATATACAATCACTGGACTTGAGCAATCTGACGGCAAATTTGTCATGGGGGCTCTCGTAGGCATATATGGACTGTTTGAGTTTAGAGGGAAGGACACCAGTTGGCGCTGTCATGCGCTAGTTTGATGTGTACGTTTTTCTTTTTTCTTTTTTTCTTTTTTCTGTTTGTTTGATTCGGGGGGCACTAATGTTGGAGAGTGGTCTTTATAATCTTGTTTTAGAAAAAAAAAAGTGTGCATAACGACGATTTGTGCCAAATAAAAAAAAAACATTTAAAAAAAATAGAGGAAAAGGCCAACACCGAGCAGCAGTGGGAGAGAGAGAGAGAGAGAGAGAGGAGAAAAAAACACTTACTCGCTGGTTCTCCGATATGCTACATCTTGGTCCTCGGCCAGTCCTCCACCCTCTAATGGACTACAGCCACGCCTCCCCGGACGTAACGCCCCGCTGCGTTCCGGTGGATGGAAGGGGTCACCCCCGCCCCTGGCAGCGGTCCTCCCACTCCAGGCAGTCGGCCAGGAGCCCCTCCCCGCTTGTGGTCAGCGGTCTCAGACACCGCTGCTTTTCAGTGGCTGGTAAGGGTCTCCTCTGCCCCTGACTGCTCTCGGTGGCTGTACATTCGCACTCTGGCGGCCGGGCCCATCTGTACCCCGGTGAAAGGCCATGGCTGCTCCATCAAGCTTACCGGAGAAGTTAAGTAACACCACGTTGTCTCACATTTGCACTCGGTATGGAAAAAAGTGTCCAGAGTGTTTAATTCTGACATTTATTTAAATGTTGCTTTGATCATATGCTGAACCCCAAATGATGTATCAGCAATTCCCCTTTTTGCTGTTCAGAGTGGATTCTGAGGGGGTTACTACACTCGGTGACCTATATGAGAATAGAGAGTTGAGATTCTTTAAAAATTTGGTTAAACATTTTGGGATTCCCAGATCTGACTTCTGTAAGTATTTACAGCTGCGCCACCTGCTCTGTACTGTTTTTGGGAGTAGATTACACCCCCCTAAAGAGGCAGATACTCTGGGAATGGTGATTACTGCTTTTGGAAAATGTCATGAGGCATAAATGTATTACTACTTGCTAATTCAGAGTCTGGGGAATAGAACTCAACTTCTCTTAAGAGATTATGGGAGAAAGATCTAATCTTGGTATTGGAGGAGGGAGTGTGGGCTAGGATTCTAAATAACATCAAATCTGCATCTACTGATGCAAGGGTTTGCCTAATGCAATTCAAGATTTTACATAGTCTATTGGACTCCCTCTAGATTGCATAGGCTTGGTCTCGAAGACACACTCACCTGCTGGCAATGTCAATCAGACGATGGAGACACAACCCATGTCTTTTGGGGATGTGTTAAAATCTAAGAATTTTGATTGAAGATTCATAGTTTTATGTGTAAGGTATTGGGCTCTCAAATTTGATTTAGCCCCAGACTCTGTATTTTAGGTGATGGGGAGGTCATTAATATGGAGAATAAGCACATAAAAAACTTGGTCCTAACTAGCATTATGAGAGTTGTGAGGGTTAAATATTGATTCTGTTTGTATATTTTTTACTTTTCATTGTTTAATAGATGAATCAATAAAACGTGTTAATCACAAAAAAAGCCATTTATTAGATTTCTTTTTTTAATGTTGTTTTTTTTTTAATATCATAATTGCTAAACTTCTGTTAATGGGTCTATATTAATATATGTATTATAAGCTGTCTTAAACTTTTTGGAAGGAGGTCCCACTTAAAGGGATCTTCATTGTTGGGGGTCCTTGGCAAAAAGTTTGAAAACTGCTGACATAGTCTATACACTTTATTTTGAGTGATGTGTATATTACTTGTTCCAAGAATAATTTCTTGCTATTTTGAACTAGATATGATTTGCATTGTGGCTACAGTTGAAATTATAATAGATTTCATGTGTGAATATTGTTTATAGAATGGAATATAAATTTAATTATAGCAATCAAAGGAACCAAAAATGTATGTCAATGGTTGTATCACTTAACCTATAATGAAAGTGCAGTATTTCTAATTCTTCAATGTACTTTCTGTCTTCCAGTGTGATAAAAGACTCTCATTAAAGTCAACTCCTTTCTCTATACTAATGGCTGGGGCCACGCTTAATGCAACTTTCATTAATTACACCGTAAGCCTCTGAGTTAATAGTATGTCAGCAAAAGGATTAACAAAATTTTTGTTAAATGAAACATTTTGAAATATTGATGCAGACTGATTTTGTTTCCATGTCAAACAAACTGATAATTGTTATGTTATGATGTTTTCCCCACTCGCCACACAAGATTTGATCTCTCATAACAATTTAAAAAAGATAAGACATACTCAACATACTCTTCTATCTGTGAAAGAATTGAGAGAGAGAGATGAGTTTAATAAACTCATCTGAAGCAATTTTCATTTTTTAATAAGCGTCAGGCAGCTCAGATACTGTCATCAGGCGATCCTTTCCAAATAATGAGAGGAGGAGGAAAAAGGGATCGAATATGCAAAAGAGAGCAAACACGAGGAAGAGCTCAGCAAAGTAATTATAATAAATCCAGACTTCATCACGTCCCATCAGCACTTCTCTCTTCCTTTCCCCCCTCTTTCTGTCCAGCTCTCTGTCCCTCTCCGGCCCTCTTAGTAAATTGTTATTTAATTTGCTGTATTTGCACAGTGAAAGCAACCAGTGTGGGAATGCTGCTGAAATAGGAACCCTTCAGTGAAGATCACACTGGAGAGCATCATATTCGCCAGCAGTAGAACCACAGCGAGACAAGAGAGACATAAGAGATTCTCATCTCTATTTTTCCTGCTCTCTCCCCTTATCTCTCTTGTCCATGCCCTTAGTGCACTCATTCTCAATGATCCTATCATCTTTCTTCTCGCTCTCTCTCTCTCTCCCTCTCCCTCTCCCTCTACCTCATCCCCTTCAGCTGCATTCTCTGTCTATTGTCAGTCTCAAACATCCTCAGATTCTGCCATTCAAACCGAGCTCACACTCTCGCAGCTATGCTATTTTATCCTGGTTTAACAAGTAATTTTTTTTGTTCATTTTGCTCTGGCTGATATGGCTGTGGGCTCAGACTGATATTCAATGACAGTAGGTCAAAAGTTCTTCAGTTAAAATTGGCTTGTGCTTACTGAAATTTAAACCACTGCCCCAAGTGGCCAGAGCTGGAAGTTCATTGTTGAATGGACGGGGTGTGTGAGCTCCAGATTCTGAGTGAAATGTGCAGAGAATGGTGCCAAAAGCGAGTTGTATATGATGTAATGCAGTCAACAGGAATGCATATTTATTCAATATATGCCCTAACCCAAACCTAGTTTTTACCCTGTTGAGTAAAAATTTTATCTTAGAGAAATATAGCCTCTGAATTGTGTCATCGTTGATTGGGTGAAAGCGATTAGTATTATTAACAATTTTTGGTTGAAGATACTTAGACGTTTCATTCTACTGCATAAATTACACGTAATTCAAATGTGAATTTTGAATAAACAAATGATCAGTGGTATGCCATGATACAGTCTTTGACACATACTGCTGCAATGTCATTACTGGACACAGGGCTGTATGGGAGTCATCGTCATCATGGCAAAATGCAGCAAGATGAATAGGGTGGTTAACAAACTGTGCAAACATCACCTTGTGTTGAAAAGCCAGGTTCGGCTAGAGAGTAACCAATAAAGAGAGTTGTCCTTGGGCCCTCACCTGAGGCATTGCAGACTTACAGAGAAGGCAAGCAGCTCACTGACCTTTCTAGCTGATGTTATGGCCAGGAGAAAAGCTGTCTTCATAGAAATATTTTTAATGTCAGCCTGCTCAAGAGGCTCAAAAGGCATTGAACACAGGCTATTGAGCACCACCTGCAGGTCCCACTGAGTGTGTGCTATGCGTCCCGGTGGAATAAGGCACACAGCTCCGTTAAGAAATGCCACTACATGCTTATTTGAACCAATTGACACATCTCCCACAGGGTTTTGGTGAGCTGCTATAGCTGCCACAAACACCCTTAATGTGGCTGAGGAACGTCAAGTCTCCAGTAAGTGCTGCAGAAACTCCAACACTGAGATAAGACAGTCAACTGGATTAAGGGCCTGATCTGTACACCATGAAACAAACAGCTTCCACTTACTGGCATATGTTATACATGTTGAAGGGGCTCTGGTGTTCATGACAGTATTCCTGACTCCTACCGAGCAATGTGAAAGAGTCTGTTCAAATCCAGGGGCAAGACACACAGCTTCAACCTCTCCAGGGATGGATGCCATAGCACCCTTGTCCATCTGAGACAATTTGTCAATGGTTGAGACAATCCAGTTGTGAGGGCTAACAGAAGACTTAACCAAGGCATTGCTGTCCAGCAGGGGGGCTATTAGGATGAGCCTGTGGTGCCTCTCCTGTGTGTGATGGTCTATAAGACTGCCCCTGCATGTGCTACAGAAAGGTTGTGTGGCGGACCGGCAGCCGGTGTGTTGAATGATCTGAATAACTCACACTTCACTCAAGGTGTTGAGAGTGAGACCATTGTTCATTGATCCAAATGCCTATAAGGAAGCATCAAGCAGTTCTGAAGCGGTGCCTTGCGGTGGGGCAGCAGTCATGGAAGAATTAAGTGTGAGCAACAGGTGGGCCATGGAATTCCCTAACTGACTTAAGCCTGAAACTGTTTTTTAGACCCTGGCCAACAGGTCATCCGTACGTCTGCATTCTGGGTTGGGGCAGCAGAGATTTTTCTGTGAGTGCTTCAACAAGGGACACTACCAAGGAAGATATGCATGGCTCTAACGGAGGCATATTACCCAGTCCTCTTTCCTGAGCCTTGGCCATTGCCGCTAGTGTTCGCGCCACATGATCGGGCCTGTTCGATGGAGTTGAGTGAAAAGGAGAAAAAAATACCCCAGGGAAGTCAAGACAGCTCGGCATTATAAAATCCTCTGGCCAGGAAACTGGGTGGCGCAAGATGTTCGAGGGACCCAGCACAGGTGAGGGCGGATCCAAATTCAACATGGCTAGTGCAATTTTAAGTGTATCCTGTGTCCTAGAGGCCCTTTTTTTCCCTTGGAGGCCCCTCAATCTTACCTGCTGGCCATTTGCTGCTGCACAGCCGAGCTGGAGTCCTGGTTGAGAGGATATCCTGTAAGTCAAGGTCAAATCTTGCAAGCCGGTGTTGCCTTACCTCCAATGGAATTAAACTGCATTCAGGACCCTGATCAACCACTGAATTATTAAACAATAATACTCACTTTAGTACCACTGGTTATTGAATGCCACTGACAAGATAACGGGTCCTTAGTCAGAAAAAAATCCACGTAGCTGAACCCTCGTGGGGCTTGCGACTCACGTCCAAAATATCCAATGATATTCAACAACCATTCAATCCAATGTTTAAATTCCAATGTTTTCCCGAGACATAGCTATATGGGAGCTATCTGCTTGACCCAAAAACTGTGCATGCTCGAATGAGATCTCTTTGGCAAGAATGACAAAGAGACAGACCATGACTCAAGCGGAAGCATATATGGCTTCCGACACATCATTGGCCAGGGTCACGTGTGACAAATCAATGCAAGATTCCCTATATTATGTGTGAGCACACGACTCCTTCCACTATATTAAACCGTCTCTGGCAGTCTGGCACAATGAAATAGAAACATATTTACAAAAAAGTCTTGTGACAAAATCCTCTTGGAAATTATACATGACCTGAGACCGTACAACCTCTTAAATGAAATGCAACCTGTTAATCTAAATGTAGTGTTTACCCTGACTGAGGTCTATCTATAAGGTGTTATTGGTCTACAAGAGTAGTTTTTGGTTGGTCATGTGATCACATGTAAAATAAAGCAGTTTGTATTATGTTAATAATGATGGGGTGTAATGAAAGTCCATCATTTCAAACTTATTTCAGAATACTGTATATTTCTTAAGAGGTAAAACTTTTTAATGAAGAAAAACTCACCTTGTGAGTAGAACAGAGACCTTATCTTATTTGGAAAGTGAGTGAGGAAGTGAAAGTGTGAAAAGGGAGAGAGAAAGGGTCAGGAGGAGTTGGAGGGGGAGGTTGGTGATGTTTATGGATGCTGGAGGAGATGTTGGCGTGGGGTGGAGGGGCTGCTTGTGAAATGAAAATGGATCTTTAGCAGAACTCAGGACACTCCACTACCCCACAAGATCAATTCACTGATTTACTAGCTGAAAGCCTGTCAAAGCCAGAAACACCAACATTGAGGGGAGTAGAGGGTAAACCGGGAGGAGGTGTGGGAGGGGGTATGAAACTCTCCAGATCTGAAGGGTTGAAGTCTCCTTCAACCCTTCAGAACAGGACAGTTTCATTCGAGGGATATGGTCATCAAAAAATGTGTCACCTTGAAATGTAGGCTGCATTGGAAATTTGAAAAATGCTGCTTTTGCAGGTAGAAAGGCAACAAGGCACGTCTGATTCCAATGTTTGTGTCATATCCTTTCTACTAAAATGCCTTTTTTTGGTTTGGCTTTGAAGGGAGAATATGTATCTTTTTGTTGTGTTTGAATTGGCAGTGTGATTCAAGCAGTTGGTGGAAAAAATAAAAATGGCATCTGAAGAAGCAGTAAAAAGAAGTAAAATTATTTATAAATGACCAACTCATGACTCAGTGTCTAATGAGAAATAAGCATTGTAGTCACTAGTATTTGCTCGGTTACCTCTAGAGCTCACTTAATTTTATTTGGATCATTTGACATGCCATTATCGTGCCTTGGAAGCCTGTTTGAAACCATTTTCTTTAAAAGGGAAACTTCATACCCAAAATGTCGCTTGTGATGTCTGTGAACGAATAGGGTTTGCAGAATTTACTCCAATCTTCTTAGAAGAGCACAGAGTGAGGGTGGTTTTAGGTGACAGCTTTTCTGTACATCTGCACAATTGCTTTAATTAAATATGCAGTTTACTTTTGTTCTTACCCAGTAAACATTATGGCAATCTAACAGGTCATGAGAGAATCATTTTTAGAGAAGCATCAGTGAAGTAAAACTGCATCTCATCCAGTGCTCCGTGGCGTCTACCTAAGGTGTGTGTGTGTTTTCTCTTTTTTGGTGTCTACTGAAATATTAAAGATGTTTACTGTATTGTATGGGAGTAGTGAGATAATTTCTTTCTGTCTGACAAATGTGTAGTGCATATCTAATATAATATTACTGATGTAATATTTAGCAATTGCAGAAATCCCAAAGCACATGGAGACTATAAAATAAGATTATGGTTTGTTTACCACATTACTCTCCAGCAGTATCATACTAAATTTTTTTAACCATTAAGCGGTATTACCAATAGAAAACCAGTTAAAGGGTAAGTGCATCCAAAAATACAAATTCTGCCCTAATTTTTATTTTTAGGCAAACTAAAGAAACCCCTTTAACTAAAGTGCAGTATTTGCAATAAAAACTACTAGATGTTAGATAGAGGGATGAGTGCTTTTCCTGTTAATGCAGAACGGGGTCAATTATGGGCATTGCATTTCCAGTACAAATACATGATTGCCTATTCACTCCTTTATAAAAATGATCTATTGTTTGGTTCTATTTTTGTAATCCATCTTCATGTTTTTTGTAAAATGCTGTGCTCTTATAGCATTGAATGCACTTTCACCACTGTCTTTCATGGATATTTTCATTGATCTAAGAACTCCAATGCATTTGCAATTATTGTGGGTCTCTTGCATTGTCTTCTTGGCATTCTCTTTGACTTTTCTTTTCTTGGCCCTGCCTGTTTTGTGAACTCCCAGCTACCTGTTCTGGTAATTTCAGCCTGATCGCATAGAGTAACGTTCATTCTATGAGACCAGGTTGGATTATTTCCACTTTTATGACATGCAGTTTATATACTTTGGAAAGAACTTGAGTGCTAAGAAAACTAGATTTTTTACATTGGCGAAAGAGAATGTGAGTGGTACTTGCCCACGCAAAAGATGTTACAGATGGCCTTATAGTTTCCAGTGTTAACTAATTTCTGGACTAAATATCCTGAGTAGTTTCCAGGGTGTTGCTAAGATTTTCTGAGCAGTGTCAGGGAAGCCAATTTGAAACTTTAGCTTCCCAAGCTACTCATAACTAAAAGTAGTTAAACTTCAGTCAAGCTACTCTTTTTAAAATATAGTTAGCTACAATGCAAAACTAAATTGTTGTAAGTTATTTATATAAAATATTTTATTTTCATATTTATACAAATTTACAGTATACTTAATATACACTAATAAATGAGAAAACATATTTTATAGAACTAAATCACAATATAGTTATAAACAGTAGCAAATAACTAAATATTTTGCTTAAAAAACAAGGCAAAGGGCCTTTAAGGCTGTGCAAGGCTTTAGTGAATCATTGTGGATCATTCATGTGAACTGGTTCATTTGCATGAATCATCTGAAAGAACCTAATCACTAAAGTGATTCAGATTTCCCAACGCTTGATATAAGGGAATAGTTTATTTTAACCTGTTCATTTACATAAACTGTCCAAAAGAGATTCCCTTAAATGATTTGGTTTTACCAGAGCTACATGAGAGAGTGAAAGAGCACATTTCATTATGGCTACACTTCTCTATTTGCAATCCAAAGTGAAAAATTTAGTGTTTTGTGACGTCAGTCGTTTTCTTTTGTGATGCTAATTGTTGGAAAATGTAGCTCATTATTGGAAAAGGAACACTATTGTGAAAATAACTGAGCTACTCTCACGCTACTGAAAAATGTAGTTAAGTTTGTTGCGTCACTATAGTTTTAGTTAACGACTTTCTACAAAAGAGATGGGGAACCTTTTTTCCATTAATGGCCATTTGAGTAATTATGAAATTATTCACGGGCCATACTATTGCTTGCAATTTCTGATTGTGGTGTTGAAATTCATGTATGCATTCTGTTACGTGCTCACATACCAAAAACACTAAAAGGTCTGTCTATTATACAATATTTTGTGTTGTTGTTATCATTTAAAAGTATTTTTAAACATTATTTGAAAGGAATTTTTTTTTCAGGTTAATTGAATCAAGGCCATTTTTTGCTTTTCAAATTATTTCTCAAATGGCCTTGAGGGCCAGGTAAAATGGTCTCACGGGCCTAATACAAACATTCTCCACCCCTGCTCTACACGATTGTGTCTAGAAGATCACCCCACAGTTTACCCAATGCCCCGCTAGAGCTGCATATGGTTCTTATTCATGAAAATGAGATTAACAATTTTGAATGTAAATGCATTTTTACGTAAATTCCGCCATTCAATTGAAAGGGACAATATACCAAATAATTGTTTTAATTACAATTTACACAAATTTGTTCTGCTTGTGTTTCATGAATAAGGCCTACTCTATTAATTGTGTTTATTTGGAGTCCCACAGAATCCCTATACCAGCCCCTAAATCTAAATCTAACCCTACCACTAAATCTTAGCCTCTAACTTCATTAACAGCGAATGAGACTTTCGCTGCCGGGGGTGACCCATGGCATTGCTTGGAGGTTGCTTACTACCCCGTGTCAAAAGATCCCACTTTCAAGTGTCTATATGTTTGTGGCATCATTCCAAAGTTAGTCTACTGGATTGTTTGCCCACTTAATCATAAGCCAGTCATAAACCGTAATATTGCTAGAATTATGAGCAATAATAATAGTGATGCTAGCCTCTGCTACAATTCAGAGTATGCAAATTTGTGCTCACATACATTTTTAGAGAGCTTATGTGATTTTGTTAAATAAGCTGACATAGTATATTTATACCTTTATGAAAACTCGGTGGCTGATTTTATTTTTTTTATTTTTCTTTTAAGTTTCAAATTTATGTATGTGTGTGAGTGTGTGTTAGTGGACAGTGTCTGAGTGCTCTCCTCTCGCCCACCTCGATTTTATTTTATTTTTATTTTGAAATGTTTAATGTATTAAAAGGGCCGAGGTAATGAATTATAATCTTTAATGCAGAGCGCGATCGATACCTCCACAAAATAAATCAGCTTTTTACTGAGAGCGTCAAAGTCTTTAATACACTGGGGGAGAGACAAGGGAGGGAGGGAGAGCAAGAGCGCATGGAGGGGAGGGGAGCATGACAGGAGTTGTTGATGGAAGGAGAAAGAGGGAACAAATGAGGTTAGATCAGAGTGCTTTGGATAGATGGCAATACGTATGCCCTTTTGTCAAAGGATTCCCAAAAAGTCTTTAGAGTATCTTCTACAACCCAAGTAGAGGGAGGAGGTCGGGTGATATCTCACCTCAAAAAAGCTGCATACAAGTTTACAAGTTGTTATATATGGAAATCTGGTCGCTTTGTTTTAAAAACCCAACTCAGAGACGCAATCAAGCCCTGAGATCTCAAAGAATAATAATTCTCCTCTCAACATAATGAAAGCCACCCTCAGGGGTCCTCTAATTTTAGCTTAAATTCTGCCAACTCTGCCACTCAATTTTTTTATTCAACACTGGGAGCCTGAAAAATATGGTGTTTTAGGCAGACAATAATTGATTTACAGTGTTTGTTCTAAGCTTTTTGAATGCAGCATCTTTATGACATTGTTTAAAATGTGGTCTACTGGATGACAATCTCGGATCACAGTGAATTGTGGCTCTCAGTATATCATCAATTCATCGACAAAATGGTATGCAGACTGGTGCATTTTGATTAATGTTGCCATGACAACTGCATAATTCATGAATTGTATTAGCGTTCTATTTGTCGTTTTTGAGTTATGATTCACCCCAGCAAGGGATTGTCAAAAAAAATTGCCTGCACCCTTGTTGTTTTAAGACCCCCATCATCATCCTCCCCTCCCTCTGCCTTCCAGCTAAATGACAAAGTTTCTAAAGTGTCAGCTTCTTTCCAATGAGACAGCATGAATTAATCTGCTCTCATAAATATCTTGTTAGCATCACTATGAATGAGACACACTCATAATCATACTGATAGAAAAGAACGCAAACCACTGGGCATTACACTGCCCCGTAGTGCTGAGTAATAGTAACTGCAGCCTCAGTCAACCCTGCATAGTTAAATGATCTAAGTCCACCAGTGAAAATGCTTCCAATTAGCATTTTTCTAATTTAATACAATTTTGAACTATAAATTTGAATATTAGCATAGCAATTGGAGTGAAAAGTTACACACTGAATTACAGATTTTCACTGTGGACTCTAAAACCCAACTATAAATATATGGCATGTACTTATTATGGAAGAGTACCATACATATGTGATATAATTCATTTATTTGTTTGTGTATATATGCCTTATGAATGTTGTATATGCAAAACTGTGTAAAAAAACTATGGAGACATACAAGTAGTTAAATGAACATTAACACATTTTGATTGCTTTACTCTTGTTTGTGATCTGAGTCTTGTGGCTTGTCAAAACTGGAGTGAAAATCTAAAGGAGAGAAACAGAAAGAAATGTAATGGCTTTTGGGATTTATTACAGATGCTAAGGTATATAAAATAAATCACTTTAATTCTGTAGACTTACCTTCAGTTCCCGATGAAACACGGCTGACATCTAAGTGTT
This sequence comes from Moxostoma hubbsi, assembly GCA_032164185.1. NCBI lineage: Eukaryota > Metazoa > Chordata > Actinopteri > Cypriniformes > Catostomidae > Moxostoma > Moxostoma hubbsi. The sequence goes on along the minus strand of JAVLUX010000016.1, from coordinate 29,102,871 downwards.
CAGGTGAGATGTTCTCCTCACTCGCAACTGAAACACACACACACACACACACATGTTTACATAGCTTTCTAATTGTGGACATACCACAGACATACAATATAGACTAACCCAAACCTTTCCCCTAAAAAACAAAAATAAAACAGCATTTTGCTTTATTTATTAATCAATTTTCCAACGTACGACACCCCCACATGTCCTCAAATGGAGGTTATATTTAGCTCACTTTTGGGAACAATTTGGTTACCAATCTTTAGCTAAGTATGTACCCACACAGAGATTATTCTCAAAATGAAACAAAAAAAAAAACACTAAGAAATACATCTTATTTGAAGTCATATAGATATTCTAACATCTTAACATTTTCTTCCACTCATTCCTCATCCATCCCATCATTATCCCATCTTCATTGTTCATCTAGTATATATCTCTATCCCTTTCTTTCTCTCTCTCACCTCTACCCTCCTCGCTCAGGCTGTCCTGGCTGGGTGTAGGGCTCCCGTCGTGTTCCCAGAGGGCTATGGAGCTTGGTTGGGAGGAGCGTAGGCGAACGCGAGGCTGTGTGCGCTGGTCTCCAGGACTGAAGGACTGGGAAACTCCTCCTCTGCCCCTGCCGAGAGCCCAGCCATGTCTGGAGCCCAACTTACGCCGACCGGACCGCAGATTCGCCTTGGATTGGTCTTCTGATTCAGGCTGGAATGAAACTCTCCTGAGTGGATTCGGGGAGACTGGCGCACTGATGGGGTCCTGCTCGTGATCTGAGGGGTGAAATAGTTAAAGGTGCAATTTACTAAATTAAAATGAAATATTTTTAGTCTCTCTCTTTAGAAATAGGTATTTATCGGAGAATCTTAGGAAACCTGTAAAGAACTAAAATATGGCTGGGTCATATTTTACCAAAAATAAAAAAATACAAAATTATATTTTGCATAAAGAGAATTAAGATTTTTTAAAAAAATTATAATTTTTTAAAAGACATTTTTAAGCATGTTTCCCCACACATGCCCATTGCTTTAATGCTAAAAAATTTAAATAGTAATAATAAATTATTTGTATTATTTCATTGTGAAAAAATAATGGCTTATTTAAATGGTAAAGTGTTTACTATAATGTTACAATAAAATATGCTGATTTTATAAAACAAAATCATTATATTATAGTAATTCCTTACTTTTATACAGTAATAGAAATACTGCACTGCAGTAAAAAGAATCTATTCAGAATAATCACTGAGAATGAGGAATTTTGCACAGTACTGTACACATACAGTACACATTCAGTATTTACATTTTCATAAATATCATTGATATCTACACTCTGCTGTATACAATCTGCACAATATTAATTACATCTACAAACTGCATTCCACTGCTCCTTCCCATAAATACAGAATTACTATGTCTGGTTAGGATCCAAGCAGGGAATGGCCTACTGTGGTAAGGGAACATCATCATTCATTGTTATGGGCTTTTGGGGACCTTTTTTGTATTTTACAGAGTCCAGGAAACCCTGCGGTTTTAACTTATTGGCACTCTCTTCCACTCTGTGCTATAATACATCTAATGTTATTACGCTGGGCCTTCCAGCCCTGTGGCTCTCACCACGCGCTGGAGCTGGAGAGGTGGGTGCACCGTCTATCACATCTGCGAGGTTCTCTATACTGCCAGCAGCAATGAATTGAGCACGACCTTCTTTACTTCCACCTTTCGGTTTTATCAGTTTCTTCATGCGGTCTGCTATCCAGTTCGACTTCCTGCAGACACAAAAGAATTTAGGTGATTGAAGGGTGGCGAGTAATGTCAAGTGCACACTATAAGACTGAAGGTCGTCATCATTTAAAGTCTGAAACAACATGACAGCAAACAAGAAACTGTAAGTCTTAAAATGTGCGATGAGCCAATGAGATTCAGTCTTGCAGTGTGCACTTGGCTTATGATTCAGATCCAGTGAGTCTGTGGTAAAGAGGTCTGCTAGAGGCAGATGTTAAATGCTGACTAACTTTGGTTGTTTGGGTGGACACATGCCAGGCAGCCCTGGTTCCAGAACTCGATACTGGTCCATTATCTTATCCACCAGCTTCTGCTTCTCCCTGCGCAGCTCATTGAGTTTATCACTGAAGTGGAGAGAGAGAGAGATGGACAAATGGGAGATAAATAATGAAGGCTGTTCACTGACGCAGATGCTCCCTACAGAGTGCAAGTGAATGTGTGTTTGTGTTCGTACAGGTACTCTCTCTGCTGGTTGTGGTGTTGGTCTCGGCTCTCCAGGCTGCTCTCCAGCAGAGATTTGTTCTCTTTGGCGAGACTCTGGTTCTGCTCTACTAGATGTCGGTTCTCCTCCTCCATGTTTACCTTCAACTGGGTAAGGAGCTATAACACACATATATCTGTCTAAATACTTGGGCTGTCAGTAGATTAGAATAATTAATCATGATTAATCTAATGATATTTAGTTTTATAGTGTAGTTAAAGTGATTAATATCAAATTTTCAATTTGTTGATATTTGCATCTAGATATATTTATTTTCAAATAGTTTAATTTAGTTTAAATACAGTCAGTTCCTCTTATAAGAATCAACATCAAAAGATGTTTGATTACCACAACAGTCAAGCTTCAATTATAATTACATTCTGCCTTACAAAGGTTGCAAATTACCCTACATTTGTTACAAGCCCTATCTGGATTACATTTTTTAAATAGATTAGAGGAAACTCCATCTGTTATAAAAGTATTTAATTACTCTCATAAGTAAATGTATAAACTACTGCATAAATACATAATTCAGCAAATTCACAAATTCAGATACATTCAAATTAAGTATTATTTTGCATGAGTAATATAATATGTTTAATAATAATAACAATTTTAGTTGTACTAAAATTGAAAAATGTTAGCAAAAACTAAAACAAGACAAATTCCTATTTAATCATAACTGGGACATACAGCGCATGAACATATGTGACCTGCTAAATCATTTGGAGTCACTTTGATTCAGAAACACATTTCACACTCATGTCAAAGGTACAGTCTATGCTTTGTAATTATACAATTATGATGGTTCTACTCCAACATTTTGTTGTGATATAATTATTACAATTTTGGCTGATTTAATCATTTAAATGCTTCCTTTTTACTTTAGTGCATTCATTTCATTTCGTGTTTCTGGGTCAAAGTGACACAGTGATGGAGCAGGTCACATTTCACAAACCCAGGGTTTGTGATGTGTTAAGAAAAGATGTCATGCACATATACACACAAAACTGTCATGATGTTTAGCATGCATTCAGACCTGATACTGGCTGCTGAGACGGACATTGTTGAGATCCAGCTGCTGGTTGTGTTCTTTAAGAGTATTGAGTTTTCCCTCCAGTCTGGTCCGTTCCAGCTGAGCTGTACTCAATTCTGCCCGCAGAACTGAACTCTGAGCCAGCAACTCGGATTGGACCTGAACCCACTCCTTCTGCAGGCTCTGGTATCTACAGATCGTCAATATATTCAAAGAGTTTTTAAAAAACATAAATAAAAAATAAAAACATTATTACATATTTTATTTATATATGTTTTTATTTATTTATTTATATATTTATTTCTGTATGTATATACATAATTTATGTATATTATATATATTTATATATATGGGCTGACTGTACAATATATCTTATTTATATATATATATATATATATATATATATATATATATATATATATACACAAATTGACCACTTTATTAGCTGCACCTGTAACTCCTCCTTGTTCATGTGATTATCTAACCAGCCAATCATGTGGCAGCAGTGCAATGCATAAAATCATGCAGATACGGGTCAGGAGCTTCGGTTAATGTTCACATCAACCATCAGAACGGGGAAAAAAATGTGATCTCAGTGATTTGGAGTGTGGCATGATTGTTGGTTTCAGATGGGCTGGTTTGAATATTTCTGTAACTGCTGATCTCCTGGGATTTTCACACACAACAGTCTCAAGAGTTTACTCAGAATGATGCCAAAAACAAAAAAACATCCTGTGAGGGGCAGTTCAGTGGATGGAAACGCCTTGTTGATGAGAGAAGTCAACGGAAATGGCTAGACTGGTTCGAGCTGACAGAAAGGCTACTGTAACTCAGATAACTAAACAACTGTAATAACCACTCTGTACAATTGTAGTGAGCAGAATAGCATCTCAGAATCCACAACATGTCGAACTTTGAGGCGGATGGGTTAAAACAGCAGAAGACCATGTTGGGTTCCACTTCTGTCAGCCAAAAACTGAACTGAAGCTGCAGTGACCCTACCATCTTTGTACCTCAGCAGAAATACTGACAGATTCAACAGGTTCAACAGACCAGGCTATGTTTTTCCAGTAATTTTGCATTTTCTTGTAGTTTTTTTCTTTATACAAAATGAAATACATTTTTTTCCTTTGATTTTGGCTTAAAACCTGGACATGTTTACATGAGATTTACCCCAACAGTGTCTCTTTACATCCATCCATTCAGCCTGTCGTCTAGAAAACAAATGATCAAAGCACCAATCTAATCTAAAAAACAGCCATTCAACAAACTGAACATGCTGAATAAATGTGAACTCCCTCCTAACGAGCATGTTATGTAAATTGTTCCTTTCATTCCGTTCACCAAAGCAACAAGCTTTACAAACACTTTCACAGGCTGTCATGCCATGGCAACAACTACTGGAAACTGGGCTATGACTCACACTGTGGTGAAACTTTTGTGGGGCGTGCCATCAGTGCACTGGATGACAATCTTTTCTGGTGGGTGGCAGCATCACTTCCTCTCTCTTTCCTATGAATCTGCTTGACTGTAACTTCAACCCAGTGTTGTGGTCAGATCAATTATGACTTCTCACCTTTCATTGTCCATTCTCAGTCTCTCCAGCTCCTTCTCGCTCTCCACTTGCCCTTGTGTCACTCTCTTCATTTTCTCTCTCTCCAGGTGTATCGATTCTTCTGCCTCCTCCAGCTGAGCTTTTCGCTCCAACAGCTCCTTATATCTGGACAAGCACAGCGTTTAGAGCATTTTACAAGCTTGAAATGTCATTTGCTAAACCGTAAATTACTTTTATTAAATGTACAATGTGTATCAACATACCGTTACTCATGGAGCAACAACTGACTGATAACATGTTCCAGTTTTCTCTGTCCTTTAATATTTAGGCGTAACGCATGTTTTCAGCCTCTGACAAAATTTTTGCAATTCAAGTAATGTTGTATTTATCGATTAGCTGCCATATGTTTTCGTATTTCAGGTTAAACTCAAGATGAAGCGGCATTCACAGCCTATCTTACTTAAGTAGTGTGACATATTTATGAGTACAACAGGATAATAAATGATTAAAAAAAATGTAGGCCGGGACTTGATTGGATTGTGAAAAGTGGGCATTCCATACCAGAATGGAGCCAGAACTGATCTGAGTCAGTTTGTCTGATTTGATTTGAGAGTGAATAGCTTAACTTACATTTAATTCTCTTCATTGCACAAAGTGATCATATCACTTCAGAAGACTTGGGATATGGTACATGAGCCTTAATGATTACTTTTCTTTTTAGTTTGACAGAAAGCAGTTACTACTCGCTTTCATTCTATGGCAAATAAACACTTTTCTGATCCACAGAGGAAAGTCAAAGGGGTTTGGAGAGACATAAGTCAGTAATGATAGAATTTCCATTTTTGAGTTAACTTTTCCTTTCAGAAAGTAAATAGGGTTGATTTTGATTTCTTGTTGATTGTATGTGGACAGCCTCATGTTTAGTGCTTCAAGAATTTCTTGAAACTTGTCTAAAGCACTGTACCTGGCCTCAGTGTCTTTACACTGAGCTTCTAGACTACGACTGGTGCTTTTCAGCCGACTGTGTTTGACCAGCAACTCTTCAAGCTCCGTCTCCTGTCTCAGCTGTAGAGCCGTCAATCTCTCATGATCCCTCCTTAAAGCCTCCAGATGCATCACTGTCTCCTCCTTCTCCTTTAGCCACACCCTTGATTCTCCCTCCAGAGCTGCAAAGCGAACCTCGCTCTCATTGATACGTGCCAAAACTGAAGCATGTTCGGAACTTAGAGATGCCTGTTCCACCTGAGAGTGAAAAATTATAAAAAGTGATTGACTTGCAATAACCGGATGACTGGTCTGATTTCACTTTATCCCTATATGTACAGTCATTCTTCAGAAATATCAGAGCGCCAGATCATAATCAAGAATTTGTGACAAATTTGCGAGACAAACTGCCGACGAGAGGTCTATTCACAATCACATTGAAACCAAAATGAATATAATGAAAAACAATTTTATCCCTGTAAAGTAAGCGGTGCTGCTCTGCAAACATTTATTCTTGTGGATTGAGCAATCAATGCATGATATTAATATATTAAACACAGTTAAGGCAATAATCTTTCTAATTTGTCATAACTGTTTTATTATGTTCTTTCCATGTTTTTGATGCAGTTAGAGGAATACAGAATCTGTGTTTATTGTGCGAGTGAGATGAATAAAGAGCGCTGTTACATTTGTCACATGTATTCTGTCTTTAAGATACAGTGATATAAATGCACATGAAATACTGTACATTAAGTAAAACAGGTATGGCATTAAGTATGATACATAACATTAAAAATAATATTAAGGAGGAAACAGCCTCTTGGTCTTTTCTTAAATTATTGCATATTTGTATCAAATTCAGGGTTACTTATGTGCTGTGAGAAAAAAAGCACACTTACAGAAATACTTTGTGTGTTATTTTATCCTTGCAATAAAAAATAGCAATGAGGTTCGGCAATATGTTTGTCTACACTCATAGAAGGGTATTGCGTGTAGGGTCTTTTTATGAGATATTTTACTACGAGCAAGTCCAAATAAATTGCAGAACCTCACTGCTATTTTTAATGCCTGAAAGCATTAAATTAATATACTGTATATATTAAATAAAGTACATTAAGACAAAAAAACATGTATATTATATAATATGAGGTATCAGCACATTACATTATAATTCTAAAAAATAATGTATTGTGTTTACTCCTAAATTATTTATTTACTGCATATTTGCATTGAATTATTATTAATAATAATAATAATAACTTTCTTTTTATAGCACTTTTAGCACAAAATTTAGCACAAAAACCTTCACAAAACATGAAATCAAAACACACTCAGTAAAACACAACACTTTCACATAGTAAAAGCATGTCTATACATGAGATTTCAAATGACACTTGAAAAACAGACACCGATTCAGCAGATCTAATGTGCAATGGCAGGCTGTTCCATAATCGTGGGACCTTCACTATAAAAGCTCTATCACCTTTAGTTTTACATCTGGAATTTGGAACAGCCAACAGTTCACAACAAGAAGATCTAAGAAGTCTAACACATGTGAAACGGGTGATCCTCTTTGAATACTTTGTTAGTTATATGTTATTTATTTTAAGAGAATTGTAAAATTAGCGCAACCCTCTGAGTGGCAGGCTAGTTTGTTTACAAATGGTGGCTGTGGAACTCCTCTCCTTTCTCAAAGCTTTGTGTGTCATTGGTTTTTGACCAGTCACAGGCTGGAGCACCTCCCACAGTCTACCACATTCCCTATATGTCCCAAAAGTACACTGTAAAAAGATTGCTGTAAATTTACGGCCAAATTCTTACAGAAATCCACTGTGATTCTTAAATACAATAGTTTGCCGTTAAAAATGTTACATTCTGGGAGATCAAGAGCGGGCTCACTTTTAACTAACTAGTTTTATGGTAAAAAGCTGTTCTATGCAAGGCATTAGGGTAAAATTAACATTTAAAATCATGTTATCATCTTTGCAAAAGCTATAGTGACAATTTGAAACATATATTTTAAAACCCCCCATGAAAATTTTAGTTTGTGGTTAGTGTTCATGATGTTTCTGACCAACTCCTCTGTTCTTTATCATCTCACATCAGCCTTCACTTGTCTGTCTAATGAGAAGTCAAATAAATAAAAAAAATAAACTTTTGAAGCAATGTACATATTAAATGTACAATGTTGCCAGGATTGAACAGTGTATTTTTTATGAAAAACAACAACCTGTACACAGTAAAATAACACCCCTAAGAGAAATACCCATAAGCCTTTGTGCTTGAATAAGTATGTAAGCTTTGGCAATGCATTGGGGCTACAATTTTTTTTAAAATATTATATTATGTTCTTCCAGCCATGTTTATGTTTAAGTAAAACGTCTAGGTTACTATTGTAACCTCCGTTCCTGATGGAGGGAACAAGACATTGTGTCAAAGAAGCAACGCTAGGGGTCTCTGTTGAGAGCCTCACGCATCTGTGAACTTGAGAAAAGGCCAATGAGAAATTGTCAGACAGAATTTGCATGTCCCGCCCCCGGACATACGGTATAAAGGGAGGGAAATGCGTCTGTCCATTCAGGATTTTTCCCTGAGGAGCCGAGACTGTGGTTCGGCCATAACAGTGGCTCGATTCAGCGTCGTGGCCTCGTTCCTTCCATCAGGGAACGGAGGTTACAATAGTAATCTAGATGTTCCCCGTCTGTCACTCACTTCGACGTTGTGTCGAAGAAGCAACACTAGGGGTCCATATTTAATCATGCCATGCGCTGAACCGTGTACGAGCACTGCTGACACAGGTGCGGGCAGGCAGTTGCGTGCCAAAGCGACAGGCTGCATCAGACTACACGTACCCTTCCCCAACGCCCCATAAAATCGTCATAACCTTCTGGTTGCCCACGAGGATACCACACTTCTCGTTGAGTGTTCTCGAACCCGCAAGGGGGCAGGCACAGCCTGGATGTGATAGGCCAATGATATGGCATCAACCACCCAGTGGGAAAGCCTCTGTTTGGAGACAGCATTCCCTTTCCGCTGTCCACCAAAGCAGACAAAGAGCTGCTCAGAACGTCTAAAGCTCAGCACGTGGTCCACATAAGTACACAGGGTATGCACTGGACACAGCAATGAAAGGACTGGGTCTGCCTCCTCCCGGGGCAGTGCTTGCAGGTTCACTACATGGTCGTAGGAACCTTGGGCACGTAGCCCGGTCGCGGTCTTAGGACTACGTGAGTGTCTGCCGGACCGAACTCCAGGCAGGTGTCGTTGACAGAGAATGCTTGCAGGTCCCCAACCCTCTTGATGGAAGCGTGCGCGATCAGGAGGGCCATCTTCAGGGAGAGGGCCTTGCGCTGGACAGATTCTAGTGGCTCGAAGGGGATCTCTGAATGCCAAGAGGACCACTGAGAGATCCCAGGAGGGGAAAAGGCTTGGCAGGGGAGGGTTCAACTTCCGGGCGCCTCTAAGGAACCTGATAATCAAGTCGTGCATACCCAAAGACTTGCCGTCTACTGCGTTGTGGTGGGTCGCGATAGCAGCAACATACACCTTCAAGGAGGAGGGGGACAGCTTCCCCTCCAACCTCTCCTGCAGAAACGAGAGCATTGACCCGACTGTGCACCTCTGCAGGTCTTCGGACCGGGAAGAACCCCAATTCACGAACAAGCTGCGGCGGCGCCATGAGGTATTTCAGCACTGACTGCGCGCGCTCATTAGTGAGGCGCGCTACCATTGCGACTGAGTCTAACTCCATGCCAAGAAAAGAGATGCTCTGAACAGCGAGCTTGCTCTTTTCCCAGTTGACCTGAAACCCTAGGCGGCTGAGGTGCTTGAGCACCTGGTGCCTGTGGGCCAGGATGAGCCTACTCCCAAGAGTCGGCTGGACGCGTCTTTGAGTAGAAGTGTCGCGATCCCTGCACGCAGGGTGTTGGCGTCTGCCGGAGAAAGGGGGTGGGGGCCTGGCGAACTGGATCGCATAACCGAGTCGGATGGTCCCGGCCAGCCAGCGCGACAGGTTGAGAAGTGAAAGCCACGCATCCAAGCTCCATGCTAGGGGCACTAAGGGGACGACCGTTTTTGACGTACCCAGTGGGGGCTTCGCAGCGGGGCGGAGCAGGCAATGCGGCGTTGGGAGGCAAAAGTGGATCCCAAGGATCTGGTGCTGAGAGAAGACTCAAAGCACTTACCTTGCTCTGCACACCCAGTGTGAATACCAATCCATTGTTCCTAGTCAAAAGATCGTTTGGAATTAACATTTGCTACTTACCAAATACATAAATACGTGGACATAAAAAATATTATTTTGATGTTAATTATTTTATTATCTTGTAGAGACCACAGAGTGATATGTGTGACAGAACACGAGTGTTGCCAAAGACAACAGTCATTATTCCGAAATATCACAATGAATGCCATGACTGACCAATCAGATTCAAGTAGAGACCCATATAACAAAATGAGAGAATGTGGTCAGTGAGGTGTTAATAATGAGCCTATGAAAAGCCTGTGTAATTTCAAGTGGTGTGGTTGTATGCTCTGCCAACAGTGTGATTGAAACCCTTGAGTGCCCACCTATAATCAAGCCACAACTAATACAGATTTAAACAAATGTCACTTTCTAAAATACATTACCCTTTAGTTCAGCATCAGTGGGTCCATTTTGAGACAAGCAACCCACACTCAATCACACTCACCTGTAGTTTGGTGTTGAGGGCCTGTAATTTAGCACAGTTCTCTTGCAGCGAGATGGAGTGGTGCTGCAGGGTGACCAACTGCTCACTGTGTTGAGTGCAGGCTGACTGAGACTGGTTGAGCTGAGACAGCAACACCTCCCGCTCACGCTGCAGAACTGCATTCTGGGATAAAACCGGAGGCACAGAATTCCACGGGCGAATCAAAGGACAGTAATTATCCATTCATTCAGAAAGCAATGTAAATCTCTGGACAGCATTAATAATGTTTAATTAAAGACAGGCATTAGGTAGCCCTGTGGGGCCAAAAACGTAATGACATTTCAAGGGGTATTATTCTGCATTTTATCTCACCTCCCTCTCTGTATTTATCAGTCTCTGACTCAAGACCTCCTGGCTTGCTGTGGCAGGCTCTGGTTTTGTCTGATGTTGTTTGTTCCCTTTGTTTTTTGAGTCTTTTTCTGTACAGAGAGATGTGGGCCCAGAGCTCTGGTTGTCGTTAACCTTATCTCCAGTACTGACAGCAGACTCCTCGGGGCCTCCTGCCAGCGGTACTGACCGTCTGTTTGATACAGAGTCTTCTATCCTCTGTGTGTGAGAGTCAGTTGGAGATGAAGTGACCTCTGGACTAGATCGGTGCTGTTGCGTAGCTGCCATTTTAAGCTTGGTTTGCAATTCCTCAAGTGTGTGGTTCAGCTGTGCCACTTGATTGGATAACTCCTGGCACTGGGCTTTTTCATTAGTCAGTTCCTGGTTGTGATTGGGATATCAAAGTTAGACAACTGCTGTATCTTAACAGCTTCATCCAAAACCAAACAAGCATATTGTTAAGAAAATTTTCCCAATTACAGCTTTCATTCAAACAGTTTAAAGGTGCTATAAGTGACGTAGGCCATTCTGGAACTTGTGCCAGATTTAGGGGTCATTCACACTGCCTGCGATTAGCAGCGATTCATTTTCAAATATAGCTGGAGATTTGCAGTGACACGTGACAAAGTTACAAAAAGTTGAACATTTTGCAAATGAGGAGTGATGCAATGCTTCAAGTACTAACAGGAACAGAGATCACATGATGTGTCTCTTCTGAGATACTGTAGTCGAGTGCAGGTGTGACAGAGAACAAGTTTAAGTTACTGAGGGCAATTTTCACTGGTGTCTTTAAACACATACATGGATATAACAAAACAAAAATTTAGACACTTAAAACCGTATCAGAAATTGTCACATTCTGAGTGAGTTTGATTAAAAAATGTATAGGATATTGTAAATAATATAATGCATTATGCATGGATGAGAATTTCATATAAATGCTTTCCCTGGCAGAATGTGAATTATTTTGCATTATTTGCAAAACAATACAAGTCAATACAAGTTAAACTCTACTTTCTAAATTAGACACGCCCCACTTTCCGAAACCCCGCCCTCCAAAGATACAGTTGAACCGTACAGTTGACTGTTGTAATCAGAAATGGAGCAGCAGCACATCAAGTCAGTGTTGTCACTTGGCAACTGCTTATTAAAGGAATATTCCAGGTTCAATACAAGTTAAGCTCCATCGACTCGTCCCTCCTTTTCTTTAAAATAAGCAAAAATCAAGGTTCCAGTGAGTCACTTACAATTGAAGTGAACGTGGCCACTTTGTGGAGAAATATGAAGCTTATAATTTTATAAAAGCACTTACATACATTTTTCTGTTAAAACTCGTGTATTATTTGAGCTTTAAAATTGTTTAAATTGTCATTTTTAAAGTCATTTTAGGGTTTCAGGGTTTATTGACATCACATCGTCACGGCAACAAAGCTGTAAAATTGGCTGTATATTTTATCACACATAAATCAAGTTAACACAGATATTGTTTGTGTCTTGCGTCTAAACGTTTGGAAAAAGTGAGTATTTTAGTGTTCAAAAATTGGCCCCATTCACTTTCATTGTAACTGCGTTACTGTCACACAGATTTGTGCTTTTTTTAAAGTAAAATTTATTTTTGTGGTAATCAACATTACGCCACAAATGCTGTTGATTTAGTTGAACTTGTATTGAACCCGGAATATTCCTTTTAACTGAATATGGTATTTGACTTGAATAAATGGGCTCTATGGGCTCCACTTTGAACACAAAAAATGACTGTCTGTGACAGTCTTCTGATTGGCTAAATCTACTGTTTACAGAGACTAGCGCTGTCACAGACATGTGGGATATTTCAGTTATATGTGGTAAATAAGGGTTTTTTTGCATGCAATTTTCATAAATATGGCTTAAAGCACCTTTAAATACTCTCACCAAGATGCATTTTAAGCACAGTTATCTAAGGAGCTTTAGACTAATTGAGTTAAAGGAACTAGAGAACAGTTCCTGGTTGGAAAAACATTATATAAAGTGGCTCATTTCTGTCGCATTCAGCACCAAGGGACGTCCAGGCAAACATAATTGCAAAACTTGGGTGTACTGCAAAGCTGTAGTAATTGCCTTTATCATTCAGACCTCGCATATACACAAACCTTTGCTAGTAAGTTAATCTGTGTCTTGCTCTCAGTGTTGAGTGTACTGAGCTGCTGGTTTTCCTTCTGCAGCTCCTCTAACTGTGCACATGTCTCTATGAGCTGGGAAAGCTCCTGACCCAACCGTCTGTGGGCAGATATAGTGATTGATATACATGATGTTCTTATACACATGATGCTATTTGTTTCACAAGATAAGAAAACTTGTGCAAAAGTGCCAATCAGCTATATTGTTCTGTACCTGTTTTGTGCCTCTAGGCTGCAGGCTCTTTGGTTACCATGCTCTAGGGCAGAGGTCGTACTCTCCAGTTGCTGTCTGAGTCGGGCCATCTCTCGATCTCTTTGTCTTTGCTCACGCCGTTGGCTGTCCAGCTCTGCCTGACACGCCTCCTTCTCTTGCTCCAATCGTGTGACTTCAAGGAGAGCTTCTTCCCGCCCTCTGGTCAGAGACTCCACCTCCAGGCTAGATTCCCGCAGTTCAGCTTCCATCTCTTCTTCACACCGCTTGGCAGACTCTAAGTTCCGCCCCAATCTTTCGAGGTCTGCCTTAAGGTTTTGGTTGATCAGCTCCAACTGATCACCCTATGAGTCAGAAATAGTTTTGTTGCCTATGGTTAAAATGTAAAATATGAAAATAAATCTATTTTATCTAAATTTAGAGGCTAGTTATCAACTTTTATATTTTCTACAGTAAATATGAGTGGTGCTTGCCCATGGAAACCTCACTGTCACATTGCTAGGATGTTATAGGTGGTAGCCAGGGTATCAATATATGGTTGCTACGGTATTTTGAGTGGTTGTTAACACATTGTAATGCAGTTGCTAAGGTGCTCTGGGACATTGCTAAGGCATTGCTAGGTGGTTAATAGGTTGTTCTGGGTGATTTTATTTCCAAGTCAAAAGAGGCCACCCCCAAGTCTCTTTGATATTCTGGTCCCTTGATAGGGCTCACTGCCTTCCTTCAATTTAAAGGGATAGTTCACCCAAAAATGAAAATTCTCTCTAATTTACTCACCCTCATGCCATCCTAGATGTGTATGACGTTCTTTCCTCTGCAGAGCACATAGATTTTTTGAAGGATATTTCAGCTCTGTAGGTCCATACAATGCAAGTGCAATTTGAAGCTCCAAAAAGCGCATGATGGCAACAAAAAAAGTAATGCATATAACTTCAGAAGCAATATGATAGGTGTGGGTGAGAAACAGATCAATATTTAAGTCCAATATTTTTGTACAATAAATCTCCACTTGGCAAGTCGTATTCTTCATGCGTATTGCCACCTACAAGGCAGGCGGGAGAATTTATAGTAAAAAAAAGACATTCAATATTGATCTGTTTCTCACCCACACCTATCAAGTAGCTTCTGAAGATATGGATTTAATCACTGTAGTCACATGGATTACTTTTATGCTGCATTAATGTGCTTTTTGTAACTTTAAAGTTCTACTCACCATTCACTTGCATTGTATAGACCTAGAGAGCTGAGATTATTCTTCTAAAAAATATATGCTGGGGTTCTGCTGAAGAAAGAAAGTCACGCATCTGGGATGGCATGAGGGTGATAACATTTTTTTATGAACTATCCCTTTAAATCTATGGGACATTTTGAAAAAAAATGTTTGAGTCTGATTACTTAGAAAAAAAATTGCACACCTCATCAATCCACAAGCCAATTTCAGGTATCATTCACAAACAGTGCAGGATGAGGGGTAAAATATCGTCTGGCCATGCCTTAAATGCCTATTGTGTCTTTTATATTCAGTCATTGTTATAGCATAACTTTCATCATAATGTTTCCCCAGTGATGTAATTAATGTCTTTTCTTTCACCGTAAAAAAGGAAATCTGTCTCACCTTGCGTACTGCAGCCCTGAGTGAGTCTATGCTGACTCTGAGTGTCTCTCTCTCTCTTTCCAGCGCTGCTCTCTCTCCCTCTAACTGAGCAATCACTGCCGCCTCCATCTTCTGAAACTCCACCTGACTACGCAGACGCATCAGTTCCTCGTCCTGCTGCATAGATTCACTCTGCAAAACCTGAGAGACTCACATCGTCAGGTGTTATTTAGCACAGTGGATTTTAACCTTTGGTTTGCCAATTGTGGGTTTAAAGACATTAAAAACGTTAAGGCACGTTTTCTATAAAGTTGCTCACTGGTAACATTAAGACGTTAAAGGAATATTCCAGGTTTAATCCAAGTTAAACTCAATCGATAGCATTTGTGGCATAATGTTGATTACCACAATTATTATTATTTTGACTTGTACCTCCTTTTCTTGTTTTCAGATTAACAATTTTTTATTGATTCACATATTTGAACATAGAAAAACAAAACATATAAACACAGAATCAACATTAACCCCCACTATTACCCCTCCACCTCCCAATTTTCAATCCCACCCTGGCCTCCAACAACATTCTAGTGGTCGTACATGATATAGACACACACACACACACACACACACACACACACACACACACACAAATAATCTAAATGACCCTTCTTCAAAGCCGCCACACTTCCCATCTCTGAGCATCACTCCTGAAAAGAGGGTGCTCCAGCCGACCCCAACCCCTTAAAAGTATCTGTCTGGCAATCATTAACAACTCTTTATGTGTCTATTCTCAACATTGATGACCGCCCCATTGCCCAAAATACAGAGTCTGGGGAAAAATGATACCCGAGGGCCCAATACATCGCACACCAAACTCTGAACCTTCAACCAAAACTCTTGGATCTTAACACACCCCCAAAAGACATGGGCTATGGCTCCATCCTCTGATTAGCATCACCATCAGGTGGGTGTGTCTTTAAGACCAAGCCTATACAATCTAGAGGGGGTCCAATAGAACTAATGTAAAATCTTGAATTGCATAAGGCGCACTCTTGCATCTCTAGATGCAGACTTGATCTTTTTTTTAATCCTAGCCCACCCTCTCTCCTCTATTTTCAAGTTTAATCTTTCTCCCATAATCTCTTGAGAGAAGTTGAAGCTCCATCACCCAGACTCTGAATTAGCAGTGAGTAATACACTTATGCCTCATGACCTTTTCCAAAAGCAGTAATCACCACTCCCATAGTATCTGCCACTTTAGGGCGGTGATGCACCGCAACTGTCATCCATCTGGGGGATCTCCGTGTACCTGTGGACCGCCCTGCCGTCAAGGGTAGTGAGAGCGGATGAGCAAGGAAGTCGGTTTCAGGCAGTGAAAGGTGCCCTCCACAACTTCTTCATCTCATCATGCACCTCTGGCATGGCTGTGAGTGGCACCCCAAACCCAGGAACCAATCGTCTAGCCACTACGTCTGATGGGAGGACGGAGGGTTCCAGTTCAGCCCAAAACTCACGGCGGCCTGGGCAAGCATATCAGACAACTCTCATCCAGCTCGGAGGTACTGAAAGAGTCAACACACTGGCCGTTAGGCGAGCCGGTCTCATCTCGGAACCGGACGGGGGCAGACGAGCGTGCTGGGGAACGGGTGGTCCGCTGGGATTTACCCGGCGAAACCGCGCCTGTTATACTCCCGCAATCGCCGTTCCTATACCCATGGGTAGATGGCGCGACGTGGGGGGGTGAGGGGGGGGGGGGGTTGTGGTTGGCGGCTAGAGTGACTTTCCCCCGGAAGAAGGAAAGCTGTGACCGCAATGTTGCCATGGTCATGTTCTCGCATTGAGAACATGAACCATCCACAAACGCTGCCTCGGTGTGATCGCTGCCCAGTCTGTGAGGCAGCGCCCATGGCCATCAGAAGCGAAGAGATAATGACCGCATCCAGGAATGACACAAAGATGAAAGGGCATCTTGAGAAAGAAAGAAAAAATCTGTCTGAACAGACGCACGCTTCCCTCCTTTCATATCCGTATGTCCGCGGGAGGGACATGCAAATTCTGTTTTCCTCACGGTCGGCGGCCGTTCCTCAGCTCTCAGGCAGCCGGTCTCCTCCGTCCCGGATTTCGGCACCTGTGTAACAAAGTTCAGTGGAAAGGAGGAGGCGAGAACCAGCTTGACAATATAAATCATCTTTTAATAAAACAAAAAGACACCAACATAAACACATGCAGGGCAGCTGCCCGTAACTCTCTCTCGAACTGCCACCTCGGGTCGCTTTTATCCCTCTCAAGGGCTTGATAAGCCTGATTAGAGGCTGGGTGTGCAGCATCACGACCCAGCCCCGCCCTCCTCCCTGCCACACTGGTTTACAGTGAGGCACTTACAATGGAATTGAATGGGGACCAATATTTGAACGTTAAAATACTCACTGTTTCAAAATTCTATCCTCAAGACAAACAATATGTGTGTAAACATGATTTAAGTGTGATAAAATCACTTATTAAACTTTTACAACTTTGCTGCCATGATGATGTAATGTCAACAAACCCTAAAATGACAGTTTAAACAATTTTACAGCTCAAATAATACATTAATTTTAACACAAGAATTATTTAAGTGCTTTCATAAAATTATAAGCCTCACATTTGTTTAAACCCTCCAAAAATTGGCCACATTCTCTGTAAGTGCCTCACTATAACCTCGATTTTTACTTTTTTTTTAGGCAAGGAGGGATGAGTCTAAATTCATTTTTGTGTTAATCAACATTATGACACAAATGCTGTAGATTGAGTTTCTCTTGTATTGAACCCGGAATATTTCTTTAAGTGTAAATCTTTCATAAAACCATTCCAACTCAATCTCATTTTTCTTAAGAATGGTTTAATGAACAATTTACACAAAAACTCATTCTGCTCATGATGCCATAAGGCCCAATTAGCAAAAGTAAAGATGTTTGAATGTCTGAGTGTCAAAGTGAGAAATTGTCTTATTTAACAGGTGTCTAGTAACAATACTGGATGTCCTTCTTAATTGCGAGTGGCAGGGGCTTTCTTTTATCGTCTAGACCATTATCTCTATGTGGGTGGATGGTGAAAGAGATTTTACTGGTGCTGTAAAGTAATCTTGTAGTAATTAGGTTTTTTGTCATAACATAATGGTTCATTACCTCTATCTGTTTCCTAGCCTCCATGAGGCTTTCTGCTGCCTTCTTCAGCCTCTGGTTCTCAGCTTCCAGGAAAACCATCTTATGCTCGACCTCCAAGACCTTCTTACTCTGTTCTGCCAGTTTGGAGCGCAGATCCTGGGCTAGAGTGCTCTGTCTATCAGCCTCTTCCAGGGCCTGCTGAAGCTGCTGATGGAGGATGAGGGTGTCAACGGAGAATTGATCTTCTTCTGTCTCCTCTTTCTGTGTGGTTTTCTGGGCTTCTGTGTTGTACTCTGATGGCTGGAATGTCTCCTCTGTGACATCTTTCTTATCTATGTCTTTCTCACCCTCAGTCTCGCCTCTCTCTTTGGTTTTCATTTCAACAATAACCTTCTTTTTTCTCTCACTGAGGATTACACTGCCCCCCTCTCCTCCCTCTCCATCCTCTCTCTGGGCTTTTATTATGTCTCGCTCTCTTTCTTCTTTTCCATCCTCTTTCTCTCTTTTTGTGTCTTTTCCCTCACATTCTCCTCTCAGGATTATTTCCCTTTTCTCTTCTTTTCCCTCTGTGACTGTTCTCTCCACCTCGAGGTCTTCCTGCTTCTGTTTTGTCCTCAGATCTTCCAGATTTATCTTCAAGCGGCTATTTTCTTTCTTCAGACACTCCATCTAAGAGTTGACAGAGAATTAAAATGACTTGATTCAAAAGTTGAGACAAGGACAACATGAAAGTCCACAGCAGAAAACCTTTTTGCATTGTCAATATTATTATCTTGTTTTCAAATAAAAGCACTGTTAAATGACTTGAGAAGAAAAATGTGTGTAAGATTGATAGTTTTTTCTTGTATTATGCATAAATACAACATAAATTAATTGGGTTCCAGCTTAGCACAAGAAAAAAACTATTTGCCAATGGAGATGTTTTTTATTAATTCAAGATATATTCTTAGAAAACAAGACATATTTTCAAATGAGCTTACATTAGTTTTTACTTTTCAAGTAAAGTTATTTTTACTGGAAAATAAGGCAAACAGCTTTCTGGAATACTTGATTCTGACTGGTAAATTGGAGCATTCTGCAGTCAAATATTTTTGTATAATGACCGCTACACTGTCAACGCTAGTTTCATGTCTCTTGTTTCATTATAAAATAATTTCAACTCAAATCAATATTTTGTGTCTATTTGTTTATTTATTAGGTAATAGCCATTTAAGAAACTGAATAATGTACAGTCTGCTGATCATTATCACAAATCATAAAATGAATAGTTTGACTTTACATTTTGATTGGATCATGTTTGAAGCTGTGAAACGAGTATAAACGCACACCTGTAACCACACATTTAATATTATAATTAGGGCTGTCAATCGCTTAAATTTCAAGACATTAAAGGGATAGTTCACCCAAAAATGAAAATTCTAAGATCGTTTACTCACCTTCATTCATTCCAAGATGTATATTACTTTCTTTCAACTTCTTAACACAAATGAAGATTTTTAGAATTATTTCTCAACTCGGTAGGTCCATATAATGCAAGTGAATGGGTGCCACCATTTTTAAGCTCCAAAATCCACATATGGGCAACATAAAAGTACTCCAGACAACTCTAGTGGTTAAATCCATGTTTCATGAAGTGATATGACAGGTGTGGGTGAGAAACAGATACATATTTACAAGTCTTTTTTGATGACAAATTCTCCTCCCTGTTCAGTCAATCTCCACTTCACTATCACTTTCACATTCTTCTTCATTTATGGTGATTCACATTCTTAGTGCACATCGTCCCCTACTGGGCAGGGAGGAGAATTTATCAAAAAAATGACTTAAAAATATGATTTGTTTCTCCCCCACACCTATCATATTATGTCTGAAGATATGGATTTAAACACTGGAGTCATATGGATTACTTTTAAGCTACATTTATATGGATTTTGGAGCTTAACATTTTTGGCACCCATTCACTTGTATTGTATGGTTCTACAGAGCTGAGATGTTCTTCTAAAAACCTTAATTTGTGTTCTGCAGAATTAATGAAAATAATTGCATATATCATTATTTGTTGAAAATAATAAGCGGGCCCAAATAAAGATAATTCAATATAGATAATACATACAGTAGCTATATAAATAATTATATAATTTAAATAATTATAAATATAATATTTAGGGCTAAAAATAAATATAATAATTCCGTGTGGTAGGGCGGGGGTCGTGATCCTACACACCCGGTCCCGTATTAGGCTAATCAAGCCTCCGAGAGGGATAAAGGCTGATCGCGGAGGATGGTGCGGGAGAGAGAGATCGTTTACGGACATGTCCGTCATGTGTGTGTTTGTGTATTTTGTTTTAAGTTTATTATTAAACTATTATTTATATCGTCAAGCCGGTTCTCGCCTCCTCCTTGCCCATCGACAATCCGATATTCAGATTAAAATATATTGCGTTATTGTGGCAGACAAGTAAACTTTTGATTAGACCATTAAAAAAGTGGCTTTAGAAGTCAATATATTGTTTGTTTTATTCCCATATCATTAAACAAGCCTACAGTTTACAGAAATCTGCATATTTGTTTTTTTATGATAAATAATCACAGTAAATTAATGCTTTGAATTGACAGCCCTCTTAATAATAAAAATAAATAAATAGCTAAATTGCTTGGTAACGGCAAACTCCTACAGTTAGGATTATTAAATGTATTACTTGGTGGAACAATTATTTAGTCTGTTAATTATTAATAATAAATTTAACTGTTTATTGGACATTGGTGTATTTTTTCATATTGCTTTTGTCATCACTGCTTCAAAAAGCAATGAGCCATTCGAGTCCTTGCATTACAGTGATTTTATCACTGGTAAGGGGTTTTAAGCACTACATTTTGCACCTTATTGCATTAATATACCCTTTTTGGGTGACACAAGACCCTGATCAGCCTGTTGGGTTTGTTGTGCTTCACTTAAATCCTCCTCTCCGTCTAAAACGTCTAACCTCTCTCAGTGTGCTTTGAAGCTCTTGTGAGAGTTGATCTGTCCGTCCCTGAAGCTCTTCAATTACCTCGGGGGAGCTGGCGTGCTGAGCCTACATGAGGATGGGAACATGGGAAATATGGGAATTTACACAGTGGTCTATTTGTATCAGATGATGAAACCTGTAAGACGTCCTTGACCTCTGACCTCCTGTTCAACCTGCAGGCGCTCTAGTCGTCTTCTAAGCTCAGCGTTTTCATTTTCAGCTCCCAAAAGCCTCAGCGAGGAAGCTTCATTTACCTCTTCACTCAACGGCTTCAGATCTAAATGAAAGCGAGGCAGATGTGCATGTACACACATGCGTATTAAAGGGAATAGTTCATCCAAATATGAAAATTCTGTAATTATTTTCTCACCCTCATGATGTCCCAAACCCATATGATTTATATTGTTCTGTGCGAGAAGTCAGGCAAGTTTTTTACACTCTTCTTTTCCATACAAAATGTGAATATGACAAAATGAATGGAGACAGACACTATTGAGCTTTAAAAAAGACACCATAAAAGTGTCATAAAAGTTATCCATATGACTTTTTACCTAAATTGTACACTATAATACAAGTCTTCTAGTTAATATGAGATATTCACTAATAATCTTCCCTGCAGCTTTTAATTTTGCACATAAAAAGACGAATGCCATTACCGTGTCATATTGTCATATGGACTATATTTATACTTATTTTGGTGATTTTTTTGTAATTTTTTTTTAGCTCAAAACTGTCCCTTTTACTTTAATAGTCTGTAAAAGCTCACCCAGGACAATCAGCTAAATGTCTATCTAATAATTCCAATAACCATATAATTCTCTTTTTTGTTGCACTGAAGAAAATTTGGAATGACTTGAGTGTGAGTAAATAATAACAGAATTCACATTTTTGGTGGGACTATTCCATTTAGAGAGAGTGTTAGCAATGTAGATGAAAGTCAGCTGGGTTGAAAATACATGATTTAAGTCATGAAATCAGTGGCATGGCGATAGCATGAGTCATAATAGCTAATTGAGCATAATTTAAACCTACCAGTCTGAGGGATATTTATTTCCTGAACTTCCTCGTCAGACTCCAGCTCTGATTGGAGAAAGCGTTGATGAGTCACACTTGGAGTGACATCCTCAGAATGAGCCTGACGTTGAAGATCCACCTGTAAACTCATATTCATTTCCAGCAGCTCATCCACACTCTGTCTCTCCACATCACGCTCCTACACACATTCAATTATATACCCGTATCAAATACATCCCTTTCAATTTTAGAAAACCACAACTCTCTAAACGTTGAGTCAATGCTGCTGTGTCACAAACCTATTACTTTGTCTTTGCATACTAAGCTGATATAGGAAAAATAATTTTAACATCAGAAAACATACAAACTTAAGCTTTAATTAATCAAAATCTAGCTCCACAGCCACAAATTGAAGACTGCCATAAAACCATAAGAGTGCTAATAAAGTCATGCATACACCCTCCATGTCCATGAGTTTATGCCTGAGAAGAAGATTTTCTTTCTCTAGTTCGCGCAGAGCTGTGCAGCGTGCACGAGTGTCGGCCAGCTGCTCCTCCAGCAGAGCTTTGTTCTCTTGCAGTGAGGCGCAGTACAGCTGCTGCTCCTATAGAGGACCAAATAAACCGATATTTACCGTAAACTTGTTTTACATTGACATGGTTTCTTTTACCTCAATATACATGTCATAAGTAACTAAATATTAGGACTGTCAATTTAACACAATTAAATGTTTAGTTCAAACAAATATAAATTCTGTTGTTATTTACTTACCTGTTGTCTCAAACCCATGTGACTACAATGAGAGCCTCAGTCACCATTCACTTTCATTACATGGATATTAGAAACAATGAAAGTGAATATTGTCTGAGGTTGTCAGTCGCTAACATTCTGCCTTTTCCGAATTTTCATTTTTGGGTAAACTATCCCTTTTATTATAAAACAACTAACTTAATCATGCCCCCATATATTTCCAAATCAAATGGACATACATTTCCAAATTAAATTCCATGTCATCATTCCTAATCCCATAGCATAATTGTTTTGTTTCAGCCTGATGTATGTATCTACCTTTAACTGTGTGTGATACAGCTCCATACTGCGGAGTCGATGTGTGCAGTTTTTCAGCTCCACCTGCAGTTGCTCCACTCTCCCTGCACGCTCTCGCAGACAGTCCAACTCATCCTTAAGCCCCCGACTCACACGCGCTTCAACCTGCAACGTTCGGTTCTGACCCAACCAAACACAGCACATAAAATAGGATGTCAGTAATTTGCCCATATCAAACAATACATTTATTAATCATGTATTATAGCATGCTCACTTCCTTCTGTAGTTTCTTTATCTCTTCCTCCATAGTTTGCACTTCTTGCTTGTAGTCCAACAGTTGATCACCTTTGTCCTCCCTGTCAAGCATTTTGATGTGTAATTATCTTTATAGTTTAAGTGTGTCAGTTCTGTGTCACTAGCGCCACCAAGCAGGATTACAAAAATAACTAGATTAAATAATAGTTATTTAATGAAGCAAATATTTCCAATACCAACTGGGCCTGTGTAAAATAGTATTTGCCCTATCAGTTACTAAATCCCAAAATCTATGAAACTGCATTCATAATGCGTATAAGCAGGACTAGACACACCCAGTCCTGATTACTGCCAGTCCTGTTCAATCAAATCAACACCTAAATAATAACCTTTTCAGCAGCATGAAGTTGGCTAATTGTCTCACCAGTAGCATACTATGCCAAGGTTGAAAGAAATTCCAGAAATGATGAGGAAAAGGTGAGTGAAATACATCAGTCTGGGACAGGTTACAAAGCTCTTTCAAAGGCTCTGGGACTCCAAAGAACCCCAGTGAGAACCATCATCTCCAAATGGAGAAAACTTGGCACAGTAGTGAACCTTCCCAGAAGTGGCCGACCTGTCAAAATTCCTCCAAAGCACAGCGACGACTCATACAGGAATTCACAAAAAAGCCAAGTACAACATCCAAGGAACTGCAGGCCTCTCTCTCATCAATAAAGGTCTTTGTTCATGACTCCGCTATCAGAAAGACACTGGCCAAAAGTGCCATTTATGGAAGAGTGGCGAGGTGAAAACCACTGCTAAACCAGAAGAACATTATGGTTGAATATTGCCAAAACACATCTTGATGATCCTCAAACATTTTGGAAGAATGTTCTCTGGACTGTTGAGTTGAAAGTGGAACTGTTTGGAAGACAGGGGCCCCGTTACATCTGGCATAAATCAAACACAAACTTCCACAAAAAGAACATCATACCTGCAGTCAAGCATGCTGGTGGTGTGATGGTGTGGGGAGGATTTGCTGCTTCAGGGCCAGGGAGCGTTCGGTCATCGGTCTATGAGTTGAAGCTCAAGCGCAACTGGATTATAAAGCAAGATAATGATCCAAAGCATAGGAGTAAGTCCTCCTCTGAATGACTCAAAAGAAGCTAAATAAAAGTTTTGGAGTGGCCTAGTCAAACAAGTCCTGACTTGAACCCGATTGAGATGCTGTGGTAGGACCTTTAATGGGCAGTTCATGCTCAAAAACCCTCCAATGTGGCTGAAGTAAAGCAGTTATTGCCATTAAAGGTGGCACAACCAGCTATTAAGTTTAAGGGGGCTGTTAATTTTTCACATGGGTGATATAGGTGTTGGATTACTTTTTTGCTTCAATAAAATATATATATATTGTGTCGATGTAGTGACACTAAGGGTCTCTCTTGAGAGACTCGGTTACCTCTTATCTTTGAGAAAAGGCCAATGAGAATTAGCGAACAGAATTTGCCTGCCCCTCCCCCGGACATACAAAGGAGGGAATTGTACGTCAGTTCAGACAGATTTTTTCTTCGGAGCCGAGCGGTTGTGTTTCAGCGAGCTTAGTAAAACCTACTGCTGTTACTCTCACCTCTAATGAGCATACGCTGTTGGAAATACGGTGCATTTCAGCGGCTTTTCTCTTCTTCTGCATGCCAGTGCAGACTACACCCCTGAGCACTTCGACAGCCCTCTAAAAGAGTAAACACATTGACATTGAATGTCTTTTTAAAGAAGCATCTTTTTCAAGATGCCCTTCCGTCTTTGTGTC
Organism: Moxostoma hubbsi; assembly: GCA_032164185.1. Taxonomy (NCBI): domain Eukaryota; kingdom Metazoa; phylum Chordata; class Actinopteri; order Cypriniformes; family Catostomidae; genus Moxostoma; species Moxostoma hubbsi. The sequence goes on along the minus strand of JAVLUX010000016.1, from coordinate 29,077,778 downwards.
TTTCCTGGATGCGGTCCATTATTATGAGCCCATTATTATCCAGTTTTTTAACTAATATTACATATTTATACACATATTACACAGAAGGAAAGGCTCGTCATTACCATGGTTAGGTCAGTGTGCAAGTCTTTAATAATAGTAATAATAATAATAATAAATTAATGTATTTATGAAAAATAAATACTAGCTGAAACACATCTTGAAACTTTAACTACAACTGCCACTGTTGATATAAAATGAGGTCTAATAAATTCTACCTTTAGATTATTTCATATGAAACTATAAACATTTTGTCAAAATATAAGTTACTTTTACTCATGTAAAATCCTGAAACAAATCTGTAAAGGTGATGCGTGTAATTATTCATATTTTTAACTATTTTGGTAAAGGGGCCACATCAGGCTTTAAGTAGTGCATGGGGGGCCACATTGTATTACTTTTGAGATACAATGTTCTGCATTGATTTGGTGTTTTTATCTTTTAAGCCCAGAAATAGTTGTGTACTCAATTTTCTGAAGTGTATCTGTGACTAATGGGACTATTCTGCAATTGCCTAAAGTATTGTTTTGCTCTACAAAGAAAGATACTTTTCTGTCAGGCATTAAAAAACTGAATAAAGGCTGAGTTTATACATTTATTTACCATCTCTACTTCCCTGTTAATTTATTATTCAATCTCTACATCAGTGGTCTGTTTTAATAAATAAAAATAATGAAATTGATAGAACTTTTAATGTTTGTCGCAAAGCGGGTGAGTTAACTTCTTTTTTCTAATAGTCGAGCACTTGGGCAGCCATCGAAATATCTTCAATGGGAGAACCATGGCATTGTTTTTCCCTGCTGTCCGCGACCCAGTCCGAATAGACCAGCTGAGCAACACTGTGTGTGTGTGTTGCAAGTTCACGAGTCTGACAGGCAGACGAGGAATAAAGCAGATGCGCATTTGAGATTCTCTGTCTGGTTGCATTTTTTTCTCAATACCGTAGATAAGCAAATGTACATGGTATGATAACTGGCAATTTTCAAACCGTGGTATACCATGAAACAACCCTAGTGTCACTACATCGACACAACATCTCGTTCCCTTCATCAGGGAATGGACGTAACGACAGTAACCTAGACGTTTTATGTTATATCTCATTTGAAGATTTAAAACTATTTAGTATGAAAAATAAATTAAAAAAAAGAAATCAGGAAGGGGTAAAAGGTTTTCACAGCACTATAGATAGATTAGACAGACAGACAGACATACAGATAGATAGAGCTTGGCTAACATGCTAAACTAGCAGCAACACATCGCAAGCATAAAAGTCACTTCCTTCAGCTGTTAAACTGTGAATGCTTTCTTCTAGTAAATTTTTTTTTGAAAATGTATACACTATATGGCTTTGTGCATGCTATCTATATAGTGCATTATTTGGGACACAGCTTTTTAAGTTCCCTTTACTCACTCTCATGCCATCCCAGGTGTATGTGACTTTCTTTCTCCTGCTGAACACAAATTAAGATTTTTAGAAGAAAATTTCAGGTCTGTAGGTACTGACAAGTGAATGGTGACCAGAACTTTGAAGGTCCAAAAGGTACATAATGACAGCAAAAAAGTAATCCATAAGACTATTTTGAAGTGATATGATAGGTGTTGGTGAGAAACATGCCAATACTTAAGTCCTTGTTAATGAAAATCTAAACTTTTACTTCAACATTGTGTATGCCACTTTCACATTCATTCACCTACTGGTCGAACTGGTCAAAGGTGGAGATTGATAGTAAAAAAAGAACTTAAATATTGATCTGTTTCTCACCCACATCTATCAGATCGCTTCTGAAGACATTTTAACCACTGGAGTAGTATGGATTAAGTTTTATGCTTCCTTTATTTGCTTTTTGGACCTGATTTCTGGAAACCATTCACTTGGATTGTGAGGACCAACAGTGCTGAGATATTCTTCTAAAAATCTTCATTTGTGTTTGGCAGAACAAATAAAGTTACACATCTAGAATGGCATGAGGGTGAGTAAATGATGAGAGAATTTTTCTCTTTGGCTGAACTACTACATAATTAACTTAATAACAATAATAATGGGGACTTGAAAAATATGGAAATGTATTGCCCATCCAGACAGTAAAGTGTCCAAATATGCAGTAACAAATAAACTCACAGTTCCTGTTTAAGTCGACGAAGTTTAGCTTTGCTGTCTGCCAGCTGAACAGCTAGTCCCTCTGGAGGTCCAAACCCGCTTGACATAGTTATATGGGATGTAGATGATTCCCGTTCCTGATAAAGCTCTGCTATCCTCTAAACATCATACAAAGACATGCAAAGCTAATGAATGCCTTCTGTTATAATTTAATTTATCCTCATCAACTTCAGCTGAAACATGAATTTACAGATATCCAATAGTAAGTAATATAAGTTCTTTTCTCACCTCCAAGTGTGTGTCTCGTTGAGCATGCAGACTCTGGATCTGTTTGGCCATGGAGCAGAAGAGACTCTGCAGCTCTTCACCATTGAGTCCACACATGTCTCCAAACTCCAGGGGAAGCACAGCACTCGGGTCCTGGGTCACCTGGAGCATGATGAATCACTGGGTTAGTGATTAGCATAAAAAAATGAAGAAATGTTCTTTGGATTAAGAGGATGTTCACAACTTTGTTGACATATTTTATATTTGTTCACGACTAGTTTACACATTTCCTACACTGTAAAAAATGGTAACCTGCAAATGTGACCTCAAGGATCTTTTTATACTTGATTTAACCCATTAAAAATTACTTTTGTGGGGGCCTGGGTAGCTCAGCGAGTAAGGAGCTGACTACCACCCCTGGAGTTGCGAGTTCGAATCCAGGGCGTGCTGAGTGACACCAGCCAGGTCTCCAAAGCAACCAAATTGGCCCGGTTGCTAAGGAGGGTAGAGTCACAGGGGGTAACCTCCTCGTGGTCGCTATAATGTGGTTAACTCTCGTTGGGACACGTGGTGAGTTGTGCGTGGATGCAGCAGTATCGCACTCAACAAGCCACATTATAGGATGCGCAGATTGACGGTCTCAGACATGGAGGCAACTGAGATTCGTCCTCCGCCACCCGGATTGAGGTGAGTCACTACGCCACCACGAGGACTTAGAGCGCATTGTGAATTGGGCATTCAAATTGGGGAGAAAAAGGGGAAATTCCTTTTGATTGTGTAGCCTAATTTTTCAGGTAAATTTATTCTGATGAAATTACATTATTGAATTTTGAAAGTTATTTGAAACAGGATGTTGGGGCAGGCCATGTTTATCAAAGGGCTTGTCCTTTACATAAATAGCCAATAATAGCCTTAACAGTTTAAATCACAGCAGTGATGCCTGATTCACACATATTTTGTGAGAGGGGTGTGAGCAACGTAGTCACATTAGCCACGAAAGCTGAAAAAAAGTTAGCTCTGGGTTCCTACAGCAAATATTTTCTTTAATAAGGCCTTTTATTTAATAAATAAATAAATATCTCTCTCTCTCTCTCTCTATATATATATATATATATATATATACAGTGCTGTGAAAAATAATTTTACCCCTTCCTGATTTCTTCTATTTTTTGTGTAATTTTCATACTAAATTGATTTAGATCTTTGTGACAGGACGGAGGGCCGGGCCGGGTCGGGTCGTGATCCTACACACCCGGCCCCTTATCGTGCTAATTGAGCCTCGGAGAGGATGTGGATGGTTGTGGATGGTAGTACGGGAGAGAGAGATCGTTTACGGACATGTCCGTCATGTGTGTGTTTTGTCTTTTGTTTAAGTTTATCATTAAAATATTATTTATATTGTCAAGCCGGTTCTCGCCTCCTCCTTTCCATTGAACTGCGTTACAATCTTCAAACGAGATATAACATAAAACAATGGCAACCTGAGTAAACACAAAATACAGTTTTTAACTATACATTTTTTTTATTGATGAGAAAAAGTTATCCAACACCTATATCACCCATGTGAAAAACTAACATCCACCTTAAACTTAATAGCTGGTTGTGCAACCTTTAGCAGCAACAACTGCAACCAAACACATCTGATAACTGGAGATCAGTCTTTCACAATGCTGTGGTGTAATTTTGGCCCACTCTTCTTTGCGGAACTGCTTTACTTCAGCCACATTGGAGGGTTTTTGAGCATGAACTTCCTGTTTAAGGTCCTGCCACAGCATCTCAATCGGGTTCAAGTCAGGACTTGTTTGACTAGGCCACTCCAAAACTTACATTTAGCTTCTTTTGAGCCATTCAGAGGAGGACTTACTCCTATGCTTTGGATCATTATCTTGCTGCATAATTCAGTTGCGCTTGAACTTCAACTCACGGACTGATGACCGGATGTTTTCCTTTAGGATTGTCTGGTACAGATCAGAATTCATGTTTCCCTCAACTTTTCCAAGTCGTTCTGGTCCTGAAGCAGCAAATCCTCCCCACACCATCACACCACCAGCATGCTTGACTGCAGGTATGATGTTCTTTTTGTGGAAGTTTGTGTTTGATTTATGCCAGATGTAAAGGGACCCCTGTCTTCCAAACAGTTCCACTTTCAACTCAACAGTCCAGAGAACATTCACCCAAAAGGTTTCAGGATCATCAAGGTGTGTTTTGTAAAATTTCTGATGAGACATAATATTCTTCTGGGTTAGCAGTGGTTTTCACCTCGCCACTCTTCCATAAATGGCACTTTTGGCCAGTGTCTTTCTGATAGCGGAGTCATGAACAAAGACCTTTATTGATGCAAGAGAGGCCTGCAGTTCCTTGGATGTTGTACTTGGCTTTTTTGTGAATTCCTGTATGAGTCGTCGCTGTGCTTTGGAGGAATTTTGACAGGTCGGCCACTTCTGGGAAGGTTCACTACTGTGCAAAGTTTTCTCCATTTGGAGATGATGGTTCTCACTGGGGTTCTTTGGAGTCCCAGAGCCTTTGAAAGAGCTTTGTAACCTGTCCCAGACTGATGTATTTCACTCACCTTTTCCTCATCATTTCTGGAATTTCTTTCAACCTTGGCATAGTGTGCTACTGGTGAGACAATTAGCCAACTTCATGCTGCTGAAAAGGTTATTATTTAGGTGTTGATTTGATTGAACAGGACTGGCAGTAATCAGGACTGGGTGTGTCTAGTCCTGCTTATCTGCATTATGAATGCAGTTTCATAGATTTGGGGATTTAGTAACTAAGGGGCAAATATTTGTTTCACACAGGCACAGTTGGTATTGGATAACTTTTTTGCTTCAATAAATAACATTATCATTTAAAAACTGTATTTTGTGTTTACTCAGATTGCCTTTGTTTTATGTTAGATTTTGTTTGAATTTTTGAAACAATTTAGTAAAAGAAATCAGGTAAATTCGGCAGAAGAAATTAGGATGGGGAGAATACTTTTCACAATACTTTGAACAATACAGTCAGTTCTTCATGAAAATTAAATGTTATCAACAGTCCTGGCACTGACCTCCTGTATGCAAAGGGCTATCTTTGCCTGCATGTCAATATCCAAGCACTGAATTTGCTGAATGAAAGTTTCCTTCCTTTCACACTGGTGACAACGAACAGTGGGAACAGAGAAATAATTTCACACAGTAAGCATAGACATGTTTATCAACATTGTACTCACATTACTTTTTCAGGGTAATATCTAAGGAGCAAATTTCTGAAGACAGCAGATATGTGTGTGAGCAGTATATTTACAATGGTTACCTGTACAGCACAGCCCAGCAATAACAGCAGCAGTCTCCTCAGCTCTGCAACAGCGCCCTCTGTTGACATGATGCAACAACAAGACACATTAACACAGTATATTTAGTTAGACATTTGCATTTTTGTTTGGGTCTTTCTTGTATTTTTATGAATTGATAAAAAACTATTCCAAAAAATTATCCTGTTTTGAAATGATATGAGAGATGACAGCATCACACCTGTCAGGGGATCTCGACCTAAAACAGCAACATTCGGTAAAGACATCAGCAGCAGCTGCTGTAGATTCTCCTAAAAGAAAAAAAACACATGAAAGAAATGACAGGCAGTAAACCCCCATTGGTGTTCTGCTGTCATCCCAGCCAATACAAGTAAGAAGTTTGAAATAAAAATATAACACACATTAGAGCACAGAATGACCCAAAGTGTGCTACTATCTTCTATTTTTGTAGTAAAACAAGAAAACAAGCAAAATAGTTATAATCTGCAACAAGTCACACCTCATTCAGTAATAAACCTATTATTACAGTAGCTATAGTTGTAATTTAGCAATACAGAAATAATACTTTTAAAACTACCTTCCCTTACAAAAAGTACTGGGATGGTATCATTGCACTGTGATGGTATTATATGGTAATACCATGATAATTTTATATCATAGTACTAAATGATTAACAAAATTGATATACAATGGTATTTACATACATGGCACTCCATGGTGATTCAAAGAATACGTTTAACAAATTCTCCAGAGGTAACCTCCTTTAAAATGCTACTTCCTCCTCAATAAATGTCCACACAAACTAGTCCAAAATATTTGTTTACAGTGTTGTTAATATGCTACTTGTTCAAAAATATATCATCTGTTGTGCAACTGGAACGCATCATTTGTGTTATTAAAAGAGTTGGTCAATTATTCATATCAACACAACAATACCAAATTTGAGGGTTTTGCTGCAGGCTTTTTATTTCCTGTAAGATTTTATTTATTCTAATTAAACCTAATTAAATATTTCTTGCTAATCACAATTTAATTTATGAATCAATGACAGACTTATTCTTATCTCTGTTTTAAGCATTGATATATTCTTACACATCACAGACCAGTGTGAAACTTAACTCAACTTATACATTTTTTTTAGATTTACATTTTATTGATTCAAAAAACAGGATTGATACGCTACAAACATCCAGTGGTCCAACACAAAATGAAAGTAAACACACATACAAATACAAAAAAATGTAAAACAGACAAGAGCAAACAGCTAAGAATAAATAAAAAAATAAAATCATACATTTAAAAATACAAATCTCTCTCCACTTCCCCTCCCTGAGAACCTTCTAAAAAGGCTAAATAGTTGCCCCATTTTTTATTAAATAAATCCATGTTACCTAACCTTCTATTTGACATTCCTTCAAATGCCGCTTCCCTGCCCATCTCTGTGTGCCACTCTCAAAACGAGGGCGCTCCAGCCGAATTCCATCCCCTAAATATGATCTGTCTGCTGATAAGAACACTGGCTAGGACCCAATTTTTTTATATATTTATCCCCTATATTAATGACCACCCCATCGCCTAAAATTCAGAGACTGGGACAAAATTAAATTTGAGTGCCCAATATGTCACACATAATACTCTGAACCCTCAACCAAAAATCTTGGATCTTAACACACCACCACAAAACATGGGTTGTGTCCACATCTTCTGATTGGCATTGACATAGTCAATGAGTCAATAGAGAGATATATTTATTTATTTATTAAATAAAAGGCCTTATTAAAGAAAATATTTGCTGTAGGAACCCAGAGCTAACTTTTTTTCAGCTTTCGTGGCTAATGTGACTACGTTGCTCACACCCCTCTCACAAAATATGTGTGAATCAGGCATCATTGCTGTGATTTAAACTGTTAAGGCTATTATTGGCTATTTATGTAAAGGACAAGCCCTTTGATAAACATGGCCTGCCCCAACATCCTGTTTCAAATAACTTTCAAAATTCAATAATGTAATTTCATCAGAATAAATTTACCTGAAAAATTAGGCTACACAATCAAAAGGAATTTCCCCTTTTTCTCCCCATGAGTCTTTAAAACCAAGCCTATACAATCTAGAGGGTGTCCAATAGAATCTATGTAAAATATTTAAATTGCATAAGGCGCACCCTTGCATATCTAAATGTAGACTTGACGTTTTTTTTAATATTAGCCCACCCTCCCTCCTCTATTTTCAAGTTTAATCTTTCTCCCATAATCTCTTGAGAGAAGCTGAAGCTCTGTATACAGACATACACAGATGCCGCATGACCTTTTCCAAAAGCAGTATTCACCTCTCCCAAGCATCTGCCACTTTATGGAGGTGTATGCTACTCCCAAAAATAGTACGGGGCAGGTGGCACAGCTGTAAATACCTTAAGAATTGAGACCTGGGAATCGCAAAGACCTCAACACTCCACTCTCATATAGGTCACCGAGCGGATTAACCTCCCTCACAATCCACTCTGTCCAGCAGAAAGGGTACTTATTAACACATCATTTTAGGTTCAGCCATATGCTCGAAGCAACTTTTAAATAAATTCTCAGAATTAAACACTCTGCAAACTTTTGTCCATACCAAGTGCAAATGCGAGATTTGAGAGGGTGGGGGGATTTTCACGTGGAATAAAACACACGGTCTTAACTGGTACGAGCTGAAGCACATCGTGCGGAGCGGCGCCGTGGTAGATCCTATCCGAGGGGGGAGGAGTTACTACAAACGCGGCGACCAAGGACAGAGGGCCCTCTGCCCAATGAAGATGCTGTTTACTGGCGGGGAAACCATTTTGCGGAATATACATCACACGGGGTTGCCTAGGGGGACAACCAGCACATGTGGAGCACTTATCTCAGTACGGGGGCCTGGGTGATGCCTGTACTGGGACGGCAGCGAGCCTTTCCAAAGACTCGTCGGCCCCTAGGCTAGGGAGGAAGAACGTCCGGGGTTCACACTTCTTGCGGACGCAACTGGGGAAAGAGCGCACGTCTTCGCCTCAAGGGAGGGGAAAGGCGCTATGCACAAGCGATACACCCGGCCAGCTGACCAGAATTTACCTGTTTGTGTCACATAACCCACGGGACAAAACTGGCTCAACCTTGAGGTTATAAAAACAGCCCGCAGCTCTACAGATGTCTGCTAGACAGGCGCCGTGGGACAATGCCCAAGAAGCCACAACACCCCTGGTAGAATGGGCTCATAGGCCAGCAGGGGGCGGCACGTGCTGGGCGTGGGATGCTATAATGATAGCATCGACGACCCAGTGAGCAACCCTCTGTTTGGCGACAGCGCTTCCCTTCCGTTGTCCACTGAAGCAGACAAAGAGCTGCTCAGAGCTTCTAAAGCTCTGCATGCAATCCAAGTAGATGCGAAGAGTGTGCACTGGACACAGTAACGCCAAGGCTGGGTCTGCCTCCTCCTGGGGCAGCGCTTGCAGGTTCACCACCTGATCCCTGAAAGAGGTCATGGGAACCTTGGGCACGTAGCCCGGTCAGGGTCTCAGGATCACATGAGAGTAAGCCGAACCGAAATCTAGGCACAGTTTGCTGACAGAGAACGCCTGCATGTCCACTACCCTCTTGATGGAGGTGAGCGCCGTCAGGAGGATGGTCTTCAGAGAGAGCGCCTTTAGCTCTGCTGACTCAAGGGGCTCAAAGGGAGATCACCGAAGGCCCGAAGGACCAAACTTTTCTTGCATTCCTTGAATCAATCACGTTTCTCTCTTGTCGAGTTCGCAAAGTCTGGGAACAAGAAAATGCTGTGGTTCTTCCAAGAAGGCCTTCCTTTACTCCTCACATAACACCAGATCTTTATCAGATGAACTCAGAAATTTAGCAAGAATTGATCGGGCATGTCTCCCTCCATGGATCGCTGAGCGGGAACCCTTTGAGGGTGTGCTGAGGTACTCCAGCCAGGTCTCCTAAGCAACAAAATTGGCCCAGTTGCTAGGGAGGGTATAGTCACATGGGGTAACCTCCACGTGGTTGCATTAGTGGTTCTCGATCTCAATGGGGCATGTGGCAAGTTGTGTGTGGATCGTGGAGAGTAGCATGAGCCTCCGCATGCTGGGAGTCTCCGCGGTGTCATGCACAGCGAGCCACATGATAAGATGCGCGGACTGACGGTCTCAGAAACAGAGGCAACTGAGACATGTCCTCCACCACCCAGATTGAGGTGAGTAACTGCACCACCGCGAGGACCTACTATGCAGTGGGAATTGGGCATTTCAAATTGGGGAGAAAAGGGGATAAAAAAATACAAATGTTTCCACAACCTGAGGATTTTGAATTATTTCACATATTGTCCTCCTAGAACAGTTATGGAACAGAGTGTATCGAATCTCACCAGTTTATGTCATAAAAAGTATTAAAACTAGCAAAGTGAGCAGAGCTCATCGTTCACTCATCCGATAATCAAATGGCGTCACGAGGCTCCCCTTAACTCAACTTATTAAACCTAATTTATTTTATGGGTGTCAATAATAAATATTAAATGATGGTTCTGTATAACTGAAATGATTAGTCGATAAGCAGAGCCGGAACTCTTTAAAGGAAACACCCCGGTGTTACATCTTAAATGCAGTTATATTTAATGCATTATAGCTTTATTAAAGTTCAAATAATATGGCAGCAGATCATGTAAATAACTTCAAACTCTGAAGCTGGCATTTCTCTCTGCGGTCAGCACCTCTTCTATGAGCTGCACAAATGTCCCATACTGAGGGGAGAGACTGCACCTGGCTGAGGCTCATCCTGTCACTGGGACGCTCGTCCCTCGAGCTCACACGCTTAATGCAACTAGATTATAACGTGATGGCTCATGACTTATTGAATCATAATATATGTGTCACTGTGCATTTCTTATCGTGAAGAAAATTGCCAATATGCAGCTTTATTAATAAGAGAGAGTTCATTTTTTGAGAGTTAAAGATGGATTGAATTGAACAGGAAGGTGAGAGAGAGTAGTCTTCACCCCATTATACACTGCAACAAAATACGTTTTTGATTTGATTTTGGCTTGTTTTCCAAAATAAATATCTAAAACTCCTGTAAAAACAATGTACATTTACTTTAGGAACTATACTGCAGAAGAAATTTTTTTTTTCTGAGAATGCTGAATATAATATTACAAATGCAAATATTTTAAAATATCTAGAAGTCCTTTAAAAAGAGATGCATTCACCTAAGAAGCAGCATATAAGATATTTATATTTGCTTTTATTAAATAGATATTGAATATCAGTATATTTTGTCTTTTCTGCACTCGCAGAAGTATAACCAAATTACATAAAAAATACACTTATATACAAAATACACTTATATTTAAAATACATTCTCTTAATACAAGTCTAAATATCTTATATGTTGCTTCTCAAGTAAATGTATTTTATTTTAGACAATTTTAAATGGAAAACAAGTGGGATTTTTGCAGTGAATTTCTTTATTTTTTCACGTTAATTCAGTGAATGTCTTTTAGAGGTATTTTTAAAAGATGATTTTGTCCTCCTTATTGTCAGTAAGCACGTTTACTACAACCTTTTATGTCGGGGTACAGGCTGAATAATCGGTAAAGATCAAAAATCTTAATTGATTGTTGCAATAATCGGCAAATAGTCTAATAATAGTTCTAATAATCGTTAGATTAATCGATTGTCAATATAATCGTTAGTTACAGCCCTAATAACAAGAGATAACACAATATTTATTTTGTTTTTTAAAAATGGAAGGAAATTAGTTAAAAAATAGTCTGTGTTATTTATATATGCTTTGTGTTAAAATAACAGTGAGAAAAAACATGTCCACAGCAGGACATTTGAAACAAGAAGTGAAACCACAAAGAGAAAAAAATGAATAAGTGTATGGCTAACTTGTTCTACAGTTACAGGGCAGTACATGCTGTTTAATACATTAGTGAACTGTCCATTCATTGACTGTATTCCCAAGCAATACAAGATATTCATGTAATCTATTCAGAAATCTATATCCTCACAACTCTACTCATATTCAGTTTATATTTTCATCATATTACTCACATTCAAACCAATCACACATTGTAAAACATAAGGCGTTCTTAAAAAAAGGAATGCTCCTGGTTCAGTGTAAGTTAAGCTCAATTGACCACATTTTGATTACCACATAAAAGTGAATGGGGCCAGTTCATAAATGTTACAATACACACTGTTTAAACCACTGTTGCGGCGCCATGCGGGGGTCGGACATGTGAACGCGATCTCTGCGCACTTTGCTAGTTTTTAATTATTTTTGTGTCTTAAATCGGTGAGATTCGATACACTATGCTACATAACTGTTCTAAGAAGTCAACATGTCAAAGAATTCAAAATCCTTGGGCTCTGGAGATATCAAAAGACACTTAAGTGCTCAAGCTGATACCACAGACAGGGCCACAGACCAGGGACTCAGTTTGGATGGAGTTTATGTCTGTAATGCTGACGAAGGTCGTGGCAGACTTGGAGGACCCTGTGTCAATACATTGATCGATTACTGTGATGGAGGATAAATTCTCTGTGTTTGTTACAAGGATAAGCTTTTGCTTTACGCAGATATTTTATTATTCGTCTCTGACTCCATTTGATCTATGCCTTGCCTCCACAGGATTATTAATTCCTTCTCTAAATTTTCAGATTACAGAGTCAATTGGTCTAAATCCGAAGCTTTGGCTCTGACAGTGTACTGCCCAGTAACAGCTTTTCAACCGGGTTACTTCCAGTGCCCAAACAGGGCATTAAGTGTTTGCCAGCAAATCTGTTTGATTTATTTGAGTTAATTTTGGTTCTTTAATAAAAATGGTTTTCAAGCGATGTGGGCAGGTGTGCAGGTTAATGTTATTAAAATGAATTGTATTCCAAAATTCAACTGCCTGCTACAGTCTCTCCCTATAGCTGACCCCCTCACTTATTTCAAACAATTTTATAGCATAGCAAAGTACTTTATTTGGAATGGTAACCGTCCCAGAATATATTTCAGTAAACTGCATAGGCCGATTAGCAAAGGTGGGCTAGGCCTACCCAAGATTTTGTTTTATTATTATGCATTCGGTCTCAGACATTTGCCACATTGGTCGCTTCCACCTGAGAGAGCCCCTCCCTGGTTTCGTATTGGACTGGAAGATCTTGCCCCTATTTTGTCATATCAAAGCCTCTCTATCAAACTAACTGGAGAAGTTAATTACACCCCGTTATCTCGCATTTACACATGGTTTGGATAAAAGTGTCCAGAGTGTTTAATTCTGACATTTATTTAAATGTTGCCTCGAGCTTATGGCTGAACCCTAAATTATGTATTAATAAGTTCCTTTCTGCTAGTCAGGGTGGATTGGGAGGGGGGTCACTACACTCGGTGACATATATGAGAATGTTGAGTAAGAGGGAGTGTGGGCTAGGATTCTAAAAATCATCAAGTCTACATTTAGATATGCAAGGGTCCGTCTGATGCAATTTAAGATTTTGCATCGATTCTACTGGACTCTCTCTAGATTGTATAGGTTGGGTCTTAAAGACACACCCACCTGCTGGCGGTGCCAATCAGAAGACAGGGACACAACACATGTTTTTTGGGGATGTGTTAAGATCCAAGAATTTAATTTTGCCACAGACTCTGTTTCCTGGGTGATGGGACAGCTGTTAATATTGGGGAAACATATTTAAAAAGTTGTGTCCTAGCCGGAGTCATGATTGGCAGAAAAGTCATCCTCAGAGGATGGAAGTCGACTGGGGCACCCTCATTTAGGAAGTGGTGCGAGGAGATGGGTGAGGTGGCGGCATTTGAGGAGATGTTTTTTAGAAGGCTGGGGAAAGGGGATTTGTTAGTCAGGAATTGGGAAGGGTTATTTGGCTTTTTTGGAGGGATCTCAGGGAGGGGCTGTGGAGAGGGATTTGTAGTTTAGTTGGGTATGTGTATTATTGATGTTGTTTGAATATATATATATATATAATGTTTTCTTTATTATTATTATTATTTATTTATTTATTTTAATGTTCTAGTTGTTGGTAACCACAGTAGTATGTGTTTTTGCCGAGAGGGGGGAATATTCGGGGGGAGGGATTTAATGTGAATAATTGATATAATCATTGTTTTTTATGTTGTGTTTGTATGTTTTATGATTGGAATCAGTATAATTGTTAACATAAACTGCACAATAAGGACTTTAAGACATACAACATTTTATATATTTATTTTTAGATAATTAAATAATGTGTGTTGTGAAAAGCGGTATAAAATTACAAATAAAAATGATACTGTTTCAAAAGTATAGCCAAAATACATACAGACATTATAAGTGTTAACATGACTTAAATGTGATAAATCACTTACTAACCATATCTGTGTAAAGTTATATTCAATATTACAACTTCGCTGCATGACAATGTGATGCCATAAAGCCTGCAAGACTGGTAAACAATTTTATCACACTAAAATCAGGTATGACAGAAATGTTTTCACACTAAATGTTTATGTCTTTTGGCTATACTTCTAAAACATTGTGTATTTAATGTTTTTTTACAGACTAACCCCATTCCCTTCCTTTGTAAATGCCTTTACTGTAACTGTGATTTTTGCTCTTTTTTAAAAAAAAATAAGTGAGGGACACTTCTTTTCTTTTTTTCTTCTTCTTCTTCTTTTTTTTGTGGTAATCTACATTATGTCATAAATGCTGTCATTTAGCTTAACTTGTACTGAACCAGGAACATTCCTTTAAAAAATTAAGACAACAGTTTGTGTGGATTTTTTTGGAGTTGAATTAATTTAGTTCATTATGCTTTAAGAAAATGTCTAAACTGAACTTAAAATATCAAGTTGCCATGACTTAAAATCTGTCCTCATTATAACATAACGTCTATGTAAATTGAGTAGCCTGTCTAAGAGGATTTCTTAAATTGTATCAACTTAAGAAAGTGTTCTGTGCAAACTGTTCAATATTATGTGCATCATCTCATTCATTCTACAGTATGAGAGATATATGTAATGGAGAGAAAAGTGATTTGTTGTCTTAAACTATTGACAACATCACATGTTTATTACAACATCACATGAACACTCATGAGGCAAGAAAATATGCTACAGCGCCATTGTAATAGAAAATCTGCATCAAGATGCATAAAAAATACAATAATCAGGCAGATCTTTGGTTATTTTTTCAGCATTATTAACGTGATTTAGGAATCAACAGCACAGCTGATATGACTAAAGGTGTAATTCACTACCTGATAGTATGATCTCAGGTGTCGATTGAGGATGGAAAAGTTCTGAACTCTGAGAATCTTGTCGTCACCCACATTGTAGTAGATCTGCTCTACTTTTGGATTGGGATCACTGATTAAAAAAAACAAACAAACAAAGAGCAAATGCTGGCATTAGCTGAGTCATTGTTGAAATGTCCTCAATGAATTGAAATTAGAACATTATACAAAACAACACTGATCCAGTATTTCAATTCTGTCTCACATGATTCTCATGACTTCATTGAGGTAGACTCCATTGGTAAGCTTCAGGTACTGTCTCACTGCATTCTGGGAGTGAAAGTTTACTTCCATGTACTGCTGGGTGAACGATCCATTCTCCTCTTCATCGACAATACCCTCAAAGAGATGCACCTTACAGAAAATTACGACATCAAGGTGTTTGTAGGGGAGGTGTGTTGGGGGGGGGGTCATTGCCCCCTAGATTTTACTTCTGACAACCCTCTTCCACCCCCATGAAGAAACAACCACCTGCCCATCCTAAAAATCAGAATGCAACCCAGAAATCCCAACTTTGTACCACCCCTGTTGTGAATGATTTATTATTCCTGTCTTCTACATCAAATCTGCTTCGATGATAGGCCTGTTTGTCAAAGTATGGAGACTCATAGTTTCACTTTGACATTCAAATCTAAAGAAATCATCAAGATCTTTCAAAATAATACATGTTGACCACTGTTTATTTGGTAAAGATCAGATCGAACAATGAGGAACATGAATTGATCAAACAACATATCTGAACATCTTTTATTATATTTCTGTTATATTTCTCAACGGATTGTAAAGTTTACAAAACAATAAGAGCTGATAATCTTGATGTCTTTAAGTCAGATACACCTACCCATGTAACAAGTGCACTTCCCATAAATTCTTCTATTATTTCCGTAATGTTTGCGTCCATCTTCCTGAGCAATTTAATTAGTTAAAACACTACTGCAACTTTAAATAATGGACTTCTAAGAGTACATGCCTGATTTTCATAGTTCTCTGGACAACAGACTACAACTGCTTAACCGTTAACATCTTTGGTTTATGTGCCTTTTGCCTTCCTTCTGTCACATTAGTCACACTTCGAAACCACACCGGAATCTGAAGTTGCGTTGCATCAAGTTCCCCTCTGCGCGTCCTCATTTCAGCATGAAGCCCGTGACGCTCGTGTTGTGACGCTCGTATTTCCACACTGAAACACCGCAAGGCTTCGGGCGGCGTCGCAAAATCTAGTGAGCTGCCTACATAGATTGTTGTAGCACGTGCATCTCGTTTTTTGACGGGAATGAAAACGTATAAAGGTCTTAGATCACATGTAATTTTAACAGCTCGTGTGTTATGGAGATTTCTACAGATTTTTTTTTTTTTTTCAAAGATTTGTCTGTTGAAGTATCAACACCAATGTAATTAACAGGAACATCAATAGAAGCGACCGTATGTCTATGTCACACAGCAATATAGAATATAGGTCCATTATACCCCAAAACTGTTGAGCACGGATACAGTTTATTGGGATTTCGGATACAGCCTAGGTGTTTGGGCAACATAGGAAAATACCACATTTGTGGTGTCATACATGACTAACACACACACACACATATATATATATATATATATATATATATATATATATATATATATATATATATATATACGTTTTTCCTAGTTTTTATCATTTTTTTCTTTTAAATGTTTCTGAAATAACGTAGGTTGGGAGTGAGAAATACATCTGAAATAATTTGGGCGCCATCTGGTTGTGAACTGTAACAGTTTAGTGCACTAGCAGATCCTCCCATGTATAGCCAAGTGGCATGGATTTATATGTGTGCCACAGTTCTGCGCGCGCAAAATTATATTTTGAGCGTGCAATTTATGATATTTTGAGAATACAAAAAAAATATGTGAGGGATAGACTTACAGTCTCTTCAATGGGCTGTGCTGCAGTTTAAAGTGTTTTGGATAGTTTCGCAAACAAAACACTGATAAAATATCTGTCCAAGAACATTCAGTATACAAAGACAACATGAGCTGTGGAAAATCAGATGTGATCTACGAGATTTATACAGCTTTATACCGTCCGTGCCATTGAAGAGCTGGTATGTCTATCCCTCATGGCGGAAACTCCAAACGAGGGCGGGGAAGTTACAAAAGGGGGCGACAATTCCATGGGTTAGGGAAAGGTTTAGATTAGGTGCTCTGTGAATCTTTGCTCGCAGTTTGGAGCTCTAGCCCCTTTTTGGAGCTCGACCTGCAGCTATATCCTTCTCGATCCTCCGACAGTTTGCTACCGATATATTTGTTCACTATAACAGCAGATTAGTCAAAACTAACCTATTGGACAAGCAGAGCTGTTTTCAGGGGGAACAATAGGAAACTTTTAATAGACCCTGTGACAAAGGGCCCACTAAAGTCCTGGGCACATGGAATGGGCCCCACTCTGTAGTGCTTGTTCCTGTGAATTTAAGCAACCTTCCATGCCACAGGTGCAAAATTAACTACTTGTAAGAAATAATTGGATGCATAATTGATTGTGATGCAGTTGTATTTCTTGTGTTGCCCCAATGTTGTGTTATGTGCGTGAGTGCTTTGGCAACAGTCATAGTATTAAATATCATCAAAGTATTAAAGAGATTTCAGGTGTCAGAACAGGACACCCAACAATATGGCCTGCCATAATCATTCAGCATAATCCTGTTAATCTCTCTCTATAGACAAAGGAGGAAATGAATGATGAATAGAACATAACATCACTTCCGAAGAGAACTTTACCTACTGTGTACGAAGGAGACACCAAAACAAAGGTCCCTCATAAACAGTTAATTACTCACCAAAAATGACAATGTTAATTCACAGATCGGTTAAAAACTCTTTATTTGTCGCAGGCATTCTGCCATTTCAGCTCTCTACTTTTGTTTATTTAAGCAAAGCATAAAGCTGCAAACAGCAAATGGAGTGATATACAATTTCATTGTAAAATAGAGTAGTACTTTGTAAATAACTCTCATGGGAGAAAAGTTTTTTATTGTTAGAGTTTTTGCTTTGGATAAATGTATTACCTCCTGTAACATAATGTAATGAAGTAACAATTGTATATATATTTATGATTAAAAATGCCCTTTCTGCATGATGAAGTATCAAGGAATGTTGTAGGGATGCCACTCATGTTCACTTGTGCACTTATTGTAGGTTGTGTCTAGATGGCAAACCTTGTTCTGTGAAACCCTCGCAAGATTCACATTTGCTGATTCCAGGTCCAGGCTAAAGGGTAGGGTTTCTGCAGGACTCCAAATAAACACAGTGCATAAATGTTGCATGCGAAGTCTTGCGAGACAGAATGAGGGTTTCAATCTATACACGAACCTCATTATAAATAATTACAGTTAGTCATTTAGCTGGGAGGAGTGGCTGCCTTTTCTGGGGCCGAAGTTGCAGTTGCTGCCTCTGGGTCTGTGTTCGGGGTCTCAGCAGATACGTCGCCCACCTGAGTGAACCGGATTATTTTCATCACCTTCTCTTTCATCTCTAACAAGCTCTCCTTCACTCCCTTCTCCAGGATGTAACCCTCTGTCTCGATCTCCACATTCTCCTGTCCCAACACCGGCTCCATTGCAGTCTGCAGATAGCGTAAGCTCACCAGCATGGTCATCTAAGGGCCAAACGGAGATACAGAGGTCTGAGTTCAAACTTAATGGTAACATATTAATGCTGACTTAGTTAAGTGTTTATAAATGGGCTCATTAATAATTCATATACAAACGCATTATACAAATCATTGATAAACATTTTTAACAACATGCACAAAAATAGTAACTTTCATGAAATACCTGCCAAATAGTGAGCCATTTTACCAAACATGTTAGCTTAATAACATTTATTCAACATTAGTTACATATGAAATTGCACCTTAATGTAAACTAGACACATATGAAGCATTTATAAAGGAGTTTCCAACATTAGTAATCTACTGTATGTACATAAAGTTCCTTGTGGTTTAATGGTCAACAGGCTTTTTATATGATACATGCTATGAATGTGCATGAATGTTTTCTTCTATATTGCCTAAATGGCTCTTTTTCTTTAAGTGGAAATGTATAGTTTCTGTGCCACTAGCGTCAACTAACAGAATTGCAAATATAATGACTGTTTTTAAACAACACTTCCCCTATCTGCCAATGGCCAACAACCAGGTAGTCCCCCACACAAAGTCACACACCATTGTTTAGCCTGTGTCAAGCTGGTCGAGATGCTCCAACAAACATCAACATTTTGATTGTGCCACAAAGCAAAAATCGTTTCACTTATCAGAGAAGTCAACTAATGAATAGCTTACTTACAGTATAATTGCCTTTGCACATTAAACTTAGGGGAAAGTATTTCATTTACTTTCTCCTCTCCTAAATTACACACACCACCTCTAAAGTTTGACTTGTTTACTAACTGACTAAGACTTATTTCTTTTACTTGGTTTGACTGTGTGTAATAATAGCTAATAGTATGTGATGTGTGAGATGTACTGAGAATACTCTGTGGATATCATATCATGTATCAAATGCAAAGGTAGTTTTGTTCCCATTTGTTGGCAGTAGAACTAGAATCAATCTTATTTGTTGACTGTCACAGCAGCATATGAGAAGAGATGAGTCATGTAGTGAGTGTTACAAAAGCTGTTGATGTTATAAAAGCTGAGAGAGTGATGTGGTTTTGGGTGCGAGTTATTTTAAATCAAGTTAATGAATATTGACACCCCTGAGTTCACCACTGCACTGTGTTCCAGAATTATGTCAATATTGAGTGACGAGTGTGTGAATGGTTCGATGTGTTGAGAACATTATATAACACAAATTGTTTTTCAGGGTCAATGAATGAAATTATGTGCTTTTTTTTTTTTACAGCTATATGGCATAACATGCACTGAATATTGGTTTGTCCATTAAACTCAGTTTTAAATATCTGGGGCAATATTATAGAAACTTTCTATCTTAAGTCTCAAGTATGTGACAATTCAAGTTAGGACTCTTAAATCGCCACAGTTACTTAACAGGTGAGATGGTATTCTACAGATAGGATGTTTCTGTAATATGACCCATGATAATTCAGCCAAAAATGAAAATTCTGTCATCATTTACTCTTAAAAAAAGATGTTAGGCAAAATACTAGGCTAAGTCAGTATTCACTTTTATTGTGTCTTTTCTATACAATGAAAGTTAATGGTGACTGAACCAAACGTTCTGCCTAACATCTTTCATATGGTTATATATATATCTGTAATAAATAAGCAATATAGAATCTAATGGATGATAAACATCAGTGATCTTGGCAGAATATGCCTGTAATGACCACATAGATGACAATATAGAATCTAATGTAAAATATAAAACAGAATCTAAGCCTGCAATGACCATATAGATGACAATATAGAATCTAAAATAGAATATAAACCTGTAATGACCATATAGATGACAGTATAGAATCTAATATAGAATATAAGTCTGTGATGACCATATAGGTGACAATATAGAATCTAATGTAAAATATAAAACAGAATCTAAGCCTGCAATGACCATATAGATGACAATATAGAATATAAAATAGAATATAAACCTGTAATGACCATATAGATGACAGTATAGAATCTAATATAGAATATAAGTCTGTGATGACCATATAGATGACTATATAGAATCTAATGTAAAATATAAAACAGAATCTAAGCCTGCAATGACCATATAGATGACAATATAGAATATAAAATAGAATATAAACCTGTAATGACCATATAGATGACAGTATAGAATCTAATATAGAATATAAGTCTGTGATGACCATATAGATGACTATATAGAATCTAATGTAAAATATAAAACAGAATCTAAGCCTGTAATGACCATATAGATGACAGTATATAATCAAATATAGAATCTTAGCCTATACTGTAATGACCATATAGATGACAATATAGAGTCTAATATAGAATCTAAGCCTACAATGACTAATGATGGCATAGATGACAATACAATGTCTAATCTATAATGTAATATAGCTCTAAGCCTGCAATGACCATATAAATGGAAATATAGAGTCTAATATAGAATTTAAGTCTGTAATAACCAAATAGATGACAATATAGAATCTTAAGTCTGTAATGACTGTAATGATTGACCATATAGATGACTTCAGAATCTAATATACTGTAGAAGCTAAGCTTGTAATTTCCAAATAGATATAATATAGAATATAAAATGGAATATAAGTTTGAAATGACAATATAAAATCTAATTGGGCAATTAAAATCAGTGATCTGGGAAGAAGAATACTGTAATGACCATTCAGTTAGCCATTAATGGATGGTTTAATGCTGACATCTCATACCTGGAGAAGGAAAACGGACAGAACACCAGGGCCAATGGTGTTCATTAAACCCATGTAGTAGCTGACCAGAGCCTGGCGGCAACCTCGGTTGTGTAGGTTCAGCTCCTCAGTCTGATACTCATAGCTGTAATGGGCGGAGTTGTCCAGGAGATTGTACTGGATACAGGGGCGGGGGGAGGCAGGGTTACAGCAGCTGAATGGAACGCCATCCATCAGATAACGGCCGTCCACATTACTCCTCACACGACTGTATCGGCAAGAGGAATAGACAGAAAAATGTATTGTCTACTATATACAGTAACAATGTAAATACTTAGGATCAAGATTACAGTATATACAATAGAATTATGTCCATGAAATGCCATAGTTTTGTTGCACAATTGATTGAAGAGTTTTTCTCTTTTTTTGTGCCGTATTGACTTTCTGATCAATTCACTAACTTTATGCACACATGCAAAATTGATTTGTGAGTGTGGGGGGTGGGGGTTGGCCTGATTTTGGCATGTGACCTTTGACTTCCTATTTTGCAACATGACATTGGGACTTCTGATTAACCTTGAAAGCAAAGGCTTTTGATAATGGTATTTGAATAACTTAAATCAGTGGATATGCAAACAGCGATTTCAATAACCACTGATATACTACCTTTTTTTAACATTGATATCTAAATGTCTCCTAAAGCATATAGAACATAGATCTTTGATTTTTGTGACTCACTCTTTCACTTCTTTGGATGTAAAGTCCAGGTAACGGTTGCTGATCCACTGCACCTCAAACCAGTCTCTGTAGTTGGTATTGCCACAGCACAGGAACTCAATCTGTAAACGGTCAATGGTCTCTTTCTGGAAGCAACGGCCTGGTGTGTCTGTGTCCTGTAGAGATACAATTTTCACTGTAACATCAGATACCTACTACACTTTTTTGGGGTAACCTAAAAATGTGTTTCAGGAAGTATCTAAAATTAACTGGTTTCAAGTAAAAAATGCTACCTAATCAGACTAATTAACCTGATAAATTAGGTTACATCAGCAAGTTAACTTTTTTTATGCTATTTTTTATTTTTGATCAGATGACTTAAGGGCCTTCAACAGATGACCCTCAAACACTTCTTTTTATCGTTATCTATCTATATTTGACACCTGATGGCTGTCAAATAATGCCCTCCATAATTCTCTCAGTGTCTCTCCCAAACCTTGTAGAAACTGATGCCGTTCTTCAGGCCAATTTTCAGAGACTCCTCCAGACTGGGCTGCAGGGCGTAGCTTAGAATCACAGCGACCATTAGCAGGGAGGTGAAGAAGATGGAAATGCAGAAGAATGGAGGAAGAAAAGTCTTCCAGCGTGGAAAGCGTGAAGGGTCCAAGGAGTCCTGGCAGACTTTACCAGCACAGATGTTGATCCCCACTGATGCTAGTCCTACTGCCATCAGCAGATTTGGCACAATGTGGATGTCCATACTGTGCATCACCTATATGGTGTAACCAGGGTGAGCATTTGTTACCCATTCAAAAGTAAAAATATCCTCCTTTATAATCTTTAGCAGTTATGTAGATGTGGTTGATCCTAAAGGCCACTGACCAACATTCACTTTTCCTGACAATGTATAACCTTTCTTTACTCAAGACAGATGTCTCTACTCAAAATCAGGATTTTAAGTAAGGCTTCTCAAAAAAAAAAAAAAAAAAGCAGAAACTTTTGCTTTGACAGCAATTTTGTACAAAAAGGCAAAATTGCTGTCAAAAGTCTTGATTTCTTCCTACATCAACACAAACAGCCATGACCAAAACTTTATGCCCAAGGGGCTACACATGTTGTCCTATAGACTTTTCACTGTATATCCATATTATCCACTAGCTTTTGAAAAAGAGCAATGTATGCATATTTTTCCTTAATTTCTTCACTCCATGCTTGTTTTCATGCTGTGTCAGGTTTCAATGTGATTTTCGTGACTCCATTATAGATAATAGCTCAGTTATTGGTGCTCACATAGAGGACTTTATCTGAGTGCCAATCCTTGGGATTATGTGAGATTAATCCCTTGACAAGACAAAGTTTATTCCTGTTACACTTGTGTTGACATTGTAAAGGGTAAATGCCAGTTTTATATATATAGTGTCCTGATTCTGATGGCTAACCAATATATAGTACAGTTTACTAAACTTGGAATAGTAATTAAGTTAGTTTTTAGTAGTATATTTAAAAAAGGATGATGCCTTCTGCGATTAAAAAGGAATGAATAACGCCATCGTCACTGTCCCACAGACAGTTTTGGTTTTGGAAATGATCATAAAGAATCAATATTATAAATAATGAGTCATTTCATGAGTCATCAGTTAATGAGTCATTTCTCAGTGGCAAACACAATGCATTTAAAGACTCCTAAGAATGACTGCAGTAAGCTATTGATTCACAATGTGCAGACAGTTTGGATTTAGGTGTGTTTAGTTTCTATATGTACACATTTCTGATAATCCTTTCGTAACCTTTTGAGATGCTAATTGACTGCTATGGAAGGAACACTATTCCTGATCATTCATTATGTTCATTATTTTACTTGCCTACTGCCTTACAAAAACAGGTACTGTATAGCTTTGGATACTTTATTAATCTGGTTCTATTTCTGTTAAGATTAAACATTTCTAATGGATTTTTACATTTCCAAAATAAAAGTTTTGTTACCTCTGATCTGCGAAGTAGCTCAGTTTTGAGGAAGACTCCCAATGCAAAGGTGATGGCTCCAGAGAACATAGCTACCCAAGAAAGCATCCAGAGACCCTGGGCCAGACGCACCCTCTTTTGGAAGGGGAACTTTAGTTTCAACAACACCATACTGCTTAAAAAGGTATTTTGAAATGGGTATTGTAAATTTTTTGATTGAAAAGAGGGCTTTGATTGACAGTTCAGAAAGTTGAATGAGTATCCAATTGAGCAAATAAAGAATCATTCTCAGGTAAATTCCCATTAGTCCCCAACATATCTGAAATCAGGAATAAGGCTGTGAGACCAGCTTCCATTAAAATGACCACAAAAGATTCCAAATAATTCTAATGCTGGGACGTGAGACAAAAAAAGTTAGTGCCTTGAAGCTTAATTTAAGTTAACAATTAGGTTGTCTTCAAAATCATCCAATTTTACATGGAGAAGAAGAAAAATAAATGTCATTACCTTCAAGAATTTTTGTGTGCCCTTTCTTTCGGACCTCCTACAGTTTGGCAGCCATTTTGTCTAGAGCTTAGAAATATGATATAAAGTATTATGTCTTGAGTGTCACAATCTCCTGTACTCATATCTGATCCTATTAGAACAACTCCACCAATGAGAATCCAGGCCAGTGTCCTCTAAGCAAACCTGACCTTGGAGATGCCAAAAAGAGTACCAGAAGAAGTCCCGGATGTTTAGTGAAAAGGATAAACATAAAGAAGCCCCAAATGTGAAACAGAAAGACTTTATTAACCTATTGTCATTGAAGTAGTTCATAAGGGAAAGAAAATGCATGTTATTTAATCTAAATGAGAGTGAGAATATTCTACAGTAAAACTACATGATGCATCTCCGTTCTCTTCCATAAAGTGAATAAGTCTTCTTATTTGCAGTCTACTAGACACCAGAAAGGGCATTCTACCAGTTATACATCTAGATCAACTAGTGTTAATGATTACCACAAATAGACACAGAATGGACTGAATAGGAGTGTTAATTTACAATAATGAATGCTCATAACACATTTACATAATTCTTCTTTAACATATTTCACAAATGTATTCTAATTTTTACAAGCACAAATGAGGCTGTCAAACATAAAAGAATCTATAAGAAATCAAATATATCATTTTCACCATGCAGATTATAAAGAGTAAACCGGGTTATCATAAATACCATTAGAATAATGTGGTTAAACATTTAATATTATACATTGGGGTAAAAAGTGCAAACAGGTATAACAATATATCTTTCAGAAACACAACAATAGAGGATACTTTCCACATGTACATTGAACCACTCATATTTCAGCTCTTAGGCAGCTATGAGATTAAATGGAGGTCAAACGTAGACTTTTGCAGAAGACTCTTGCTTCTCATATCTTTTTCCCTGAGAAAAAGACCTTGTGTCTCACTTGTGTCTACTAAGCAGGGCCAGTACTAGGTTGCAGTCTTTGGTGGGGTACTTATATTTTTTGGGTGGACAGAGTGGCCATTGATCAAGTGACCCAGAGTAGGGGCATCAGAAGTTTCTGGGAGGCCTCAAAGGCAAACACAAGTCAAATCTAGGTCCCTCAGGTCTGTTGTTAGGGCGGTGCAACTGGTATGACTTCACCATGCCTGTAACCCCTGGACAAGAAAGGCCTTGTATACTTCACCTCGCCTCATGCCCTAAATTACTAAACTAAATTACTTTAAAGGGTGTGGCTCAAAATCATTTGTTGTCATCATAATTATATACTTACTTATAACCAAGCCATGTTACTTTCAACCAGTTATTTTACAGTTTATTGAGAAAGACCTAAAATCTAATGTCATTAATGTCCTCCAGCTAGTTCCCTGGCCCTAGTTCCTGTCTGTTTTCTATCGCCATCATATTTTGGGAGTGGAGGAATCTGGCTCAACAAATTATCTAGCATCCTCTGTGTTGTAAGATAGGTGGCATCATTGGGGTCTTTCCCCACAGTGGCAGTACACTCTCTTCTTGACTCACCACCTGTCTGTGTTTTGAGCCCTGTGTCTTCTAGGATATATGGGTTTGGGGTAGTGTCAAAACAACTGTGTGTTGGCATGGCAACAATGTCGGTATTTGTATTTATGGCTAATTGATACACTTGGTGACTTGAGGCGTTTGCATCTGTCATTGTTTTTAAGATTAATGCATCGTCAGCTACAGAGGAAGGAAGTTGTGAGTCACTTCCTTTAACCCTGAGCAGTTCTGGCCCTGACCACGGATCATGATCATGTTTCCATGGCATAAATGCTGTAACAAGCTGTTGGCTGGCATCTGAGCATTTCTGTCCAGGCTGTGACCATTCAAACACTCGTTCTTCCCCCTTTTCAACAGATGATGAATTTTCTCTGAACTCTTGAGTCCTTGATTGGTCACTGTCAGATTGGCCTGGGGATGTTTGGGGATACAAGAAGTTTTCCAATGCTTCCTGAGAGTCAACATGCGTTTTCAACAGCTCTCTAATCAAAGAGGGAACCTACGGGGATAAATATGTGAGCCATTAAAATTGTACTTTTATTTGGGGTAAAAAGTAATGTTAAAGGTGAATTTTTGTTTATGTTGTCTTGGACTTACACTGACACCTAGGGGCCTAGATGAGGCATCATTCAAATGTAATAGTTTGCAGTTAAAGATATCATTGTAGAAAATCAATATTCACAGATAGTCATGATTAATTAAATCCTTGAGCCAAAGTGTCCCAATATCAGTGTGGTTACTGAGAATAAGCGAGTAGATGTGATCCTAACATGGCAGCCCCCATAAGGGGACCCTCTTCATGTGAAATTAAAATTTTATAAGGTTACTGATTGGACTGGAATCTTCATCTCTTGTGAGTCATCATGATTATATACGTATGTTTCAAAGTTGCAAATAAATACTGAGTGCAACTTTAAAGTCGTTGCAGCGTATTATACTCATTCAAAATCCATCTATATCTCTGAATCCATATATATATATATATATATATATATATATATATATATATATATATATATATATCAACCCTTCCAGGTCTCTACTTGTGACACTTACATTGATGTTTTCCAAAGATACGACAGTCTTCTGGGCAGTATCCAGCTGTTTAGTTAGAACCACAACTTTTTGCATGAGGAACTTTCTTTCCTCATGCAAGCTGTCTACCTGTCAAAATAGATAAACCAAACCTAAAAATACATTCTACTGGTGGGAACTTAATGGATAAGAAAAAGTTCATTCTTAAAAAAAGCCAAATTTTTCACACTATATAGACACTCTTCTTGTACGTAATTCAGCAATAACAAACATTGTTTTGTTTTTTTACATATTCTTCTATATTTTTTCAGTAATGTATGTGTTAACCTAACCATAGACTTGAGTTTCTGCTCCAGGACACCGACTGCCTGCTGAGAAACAGCATAGCTCTCCTGAAGCCTGCAAAAACACATTAGACAGAGGATAAAAAAGGTTGGCATCAACAGTCATATATCAAAACAGTGTGTTTTCCATTAAAGGGTGTTTCTTCAACTTCACTCAATGTCAAGTCCGATGTTTTTTCCCTTATCTAACAGATTTCAACTTTTTATTTTATATACAAATTTTTACCAGACCTTCATCATTTTTTTTTTTGTTGTTGTAATTATCAAATGCCTTTTCTGTATAGATGTTACTGTTTTAGCCTTTTCCTTGACCCAGACTTTCAATGTTATATTAATAATAATAATACAGTAGTTAATAACTAAAATAACTGTAAAAATCTAATTTTTAAAACTATTATTATCTAAACAAAGAGAGAAATAAACATAAATAATTGTTATATTTATTGTGTGAAATAGATTTTTTGTGTGAAAATGATTTTTTTCTTACATTTTTCAAAAACTACCAAACAATTTTATTTATTTAAAGTACAAAATGTAATTACCATCGCCGTCATTTCACCACAGAATTCTATTAAACATGATACAGAATTTGAGATGAGGTTGAAATGACTCTTTGGTGGGAATATGCATGACTTTCAAAAAAGACAAATAAAAAGACAAAAATAAGATAAATCTGTGTTGGACATTGTTAGTAGACAAATTAAATAAACTAGCGAGAGTGTGACTCATTTTTTAACAAAATCTTTCTAGAAATTCACAGGACTAAGTGCCAAAGGTTGAAGAAACATTAAAAAAATGTTGTCTTTAAAACATTGTGTTTGCATGAGTATATACCACATATGAAGACTTACAAGACAACATGCAAATCTGTTAAAATCAGAGGACTCTGCATTGATGCTAACCTTCTATATTTCTCTTTGAAGTTGGCCAACTCTGCCTTGGTACACTGCAATTCACCCTCCATGTTCTCGATGCATGCCACAGTCTGCAACAGGTTCTCATGCAGCTCTTTGTTGTACTGTTCCAGCAACCTGAAATTTATTACAGACATTTGTGATTATGTATCTATGTCAGGATAAAAACTTAAAATTTCTGTAAAGACACTCTTATATATTACATTATATGGTATATAATACAGCGTTGATGAGGAAAAACATTATCAGCATGTGTGCATGTACATTCAGATATCTTTGATAGATGGAAATGCTGTAGAAGCAATAAATACGCCTCAGGCTGGATAATAGAGTTTAGGAAACTAAGCAGAGTAAAATGTCTAAAAAGAGCTAAATCTATAGTCTAAAATAACTCAGCAGAAAAAGAGGGGAAACCACTTACTGAACTTTGTCCACAGCACTGACCGAATCCTGGGGTCAGGAGATGGTGGAGAGGGGTCAAACAATGAACATAGAAAGGGAGGTTGGAGAAAACAGAATAGAAAATTGATCTTTGAGGTGATATGCACCAGGAAACAACATTATTATTGATTACACATGCGGATCAATTGGGTTAATTAGCGGATATGGATCAAATAAAAGGTATTCATCAAGCTTCCACTTTTAGATTTGATATCAGGCTATTCTGATTTTAATATTTCTATGTTGTGCTATTTTTAAACAATATAGTATAGGCCATGCTGTACAGTAGAAAGTGATGGCTGAAGTGCATTGATAGGCGTGATGTGCCGTGAAGTGCCTGCAACCCCATATATGACTGTATACTACAGTACAATATAATATCACTTCTTGTACATTATTGCTTTTATATGGTAACTAATGCAAATACAAACAAATTAAATGTCATCCTTCTGCTTGAAAAGGATTCTAGGACCCTCTGTGGATAAAGAGACGGAGTAGATACTCTGTTACATACTGCATAAAATGTACTGTTGTATTTCAAGCCTGACCTGTAATAACATGCATATAGTAGGCCTACCACCATATTATTTACATATTACATACAAGTATTTACATACTTTATGATGCTTAAATCACAAAACCATAAAAATATTCAATATATTTAATTGAAACATTTAGATGAGCTTAAGCTTTGGTAATACAGGGTTCCCACACATCCTGGAAATCCTGGAAAACCTCGAATTTTGCAATGCGTTCCAGTCATGGAAAGTCATGGAAAATATGAAAAACACCTAAATGTCCTGGAAAATAATGATTTGTCCTGTAAAATATTTTAGTATAATAAAACTTTGATTGTGTCACTGACCAGGTTTTTGTAACATGTACAAGTATTGATATAGTGCACTTTATTTTTTCGTTCCAACACTGCAACACAGTTGTTCCTACAAACAAAACATCTGAGCTGTAAACTTTAGACAACAACAAAAGTAGGACCGCAGAGTTATTATTTGATTTTATTAATTTTTTTTTAGAAAGAATTTACACGCGCGGTGGTAGCGTTGTGATGATGCGGCCTTTACACCTTGGTATGTAGATACGCTTTATATAATTCAATGATTAGAGTCCGCTTACTGCCATCACATGTAGGGCCCTATGATTTCCGCAATTTGGAAAACA
The DNA here is from genome assembly GCA_032164185.1 of Moxostoma hubbsi. Taxonomy (NCBI): domain Eukaryota; kingdom Metazoa; phylum Chordata; class Actinopteri; order Cypriniformes; family Catostomidae; genus Moxostoma; species Moxostoma hubbsi. The sequence continues at coordinate 29,047,837 of JAVLUX010000016.1, read as the reverse complement.
AGGAAGGAATTACTGATTCCAGTCCTAAAAGTTGCATTTGCTATAAAATGTGAAATGTCAATGAATTTGACATATTTGGGACAAAAGTTCAATTCTGAATGCACAATTAAATTCAAATAATACAAAGTGTGATTATTAAACCACAAAAGGCTGCGATTCAGATAAATAAATATGTAATCTCCATGTGCTGCATGCTGCACACACTGAAAACACCTCATCATGATCATCACATGCGCTGTGTGTAATACTAGATGAGCGTGAGCAGAGCACTCTGAAACGTGCAGCACATAAGGACTATACATTTATTTGAATGAAATCAAATAAATAATAATTTAATAATCTTACCTGGAGGTGAGAAACTACCTCAAAAACACAAAATAAAAGCTTGTTTCAAATGGATGGGTGAAATGGGAAAGAAAGATCAAGTTTGATGTAATTAAATAATAATAATAATGTATTAAAGGAATATCTCACATCTGTGATGTTCTGTTGTGCAGCACTTTATTTGATAAAAATATCTCCAGTGTTGTTTCAGATTTTGCTGTGAGGATTTTGTAGAAAAGCAATTAATTTTATAAAAAAATTATGCAATGTTATGTTAAAATTTAATTAATTCAAATAATTATATTTTTATTTGATTAAAGTTTGAAATTAATCTGATTAGACACCATTCATGAAATTTAATTAAACTGTCAAAAACTGAATTTTGAAAAAATAACCCTCTAATAACCACAATTTACCATAATTGGCAGACCCCTTGCTGGAGACCCCTGGCTGCCCAAGACGGTTTATGGTGAGATTAAGTTATAAGGGTATTATCGTAATTAAAACATTCCAATTTATAAAAAAACATTTACGCCTATGTCAAACTTGGAATTACAACTCGTAACTCTATGAAAACTCTGAATTGACAGTTGTAACGTCAAATAAAAAGAAAGGTAGGCTGAGTTCAGAATGACATATGTAAATATAGAGTACAAATATTTCTGATATATATAAATAGAGAGTAGTATGGTAGTACGTCTTTCCAAACTCAGCCATTAAACATATTTCTGTTTTCATTTCATTACCTGGTGCATACCTTTAAAACATCTCGCAAGAACATTCTGTATAGATGTCAATTAATAAATTAATGTAGCGATTAAATATTTTGGTATCATCAACAACAAATCCACATTTGGCATTATTTTAGATATGTTTTTTTTATTATTTATTCTCCCATTTTCTCCCCAATTTGGCATGCCCAATTCCCAATGCCCTCTCTAAGTCCTTGTGGTGGCGTAGTGACTCGCCTCAATCCGGGTGGCGGAGGACGAATCTCAGTTGCCTCCATGTCTGAGGCTGTCAATCCACGTATCTTATCACGTGGCTTGTTGAGCGTGTTACCGCAGAGACATAGCACATGTGGAGGCTTCACACTATTCTCCGCGGCATCAACTCACAACTCACCACACCGAGAACCACATTATAGCGGCCACGAGGAGGTTACCCCTTGTGACTCTACCCTTCCTAGCAACTGGGCCAATTTGGTTGCTTAGGAGACCTTGCTGGAGTCACTCAGCAAGCTCTGTATTCGTACTTGCGACTCCAGAGGAGGCAGTCAGTGTCAATACTCTCTGAGCTACCCAGGCCCCCCGCCATCCCCCATTTTGGTGTTATTAACTGTGCCATTATTTCTCAGTCTGAGGAGGTGAACAGCTCCAAGTGGAATCTCTGAATTGGCAACTCCTAATTACAGTAATTCTGACGTGACATGAATGTAGCGTTAGTCCCTGAAAAATGCATTTGAGAAGATGTTTCTTTTTTTTTCAGTATGCTTGAATTAAACAACAGTTCAACTCATTCAAGAGACTGTCAGTCTGGACTGGAACTGTCTGTAGTATATGTGTCATATGTGACTATTAAAACTTGTTCAAATTACTTTCGAGAATCAAAAAGCTAAATAATATGTATTAGAAGCAAAAGTTAGAAAAATAAAATATTATAATATTCACTTTTAGCATCTTTTGGTCTTTAGATGAGCTCACCCTGTGTGGTTTAGAGTGCCTCCGGTGTCCCATGTGTTTGGGTTTGTCACTTTTCTCTGAGCTGGTGGATGATTTGCTTGATGGAGACTCCGAATCCAACCCTGGAGGTCGGAGAGGAGGAGGGGAGCTCTTGTACTCCTGTTTAGTATGCAAATGCCTGGATGGGCCATGACTGCTTTGATGGCATCCTTTGTGTTTAGAGAGGTGGCTCTGGCAAGGCTCCGGGCTGGTGCTGGTTCCATCAGTGAGCAGCTGAGAATATTGCCAGTGGTGCTGTTTATCAGAAGCAGTCCCTTGTCTTTCAGATTTAGAAGGGTGGCGGGGTGGTGGGGGAGGAGGACAGCTAAGGTTTTGGGCGTGGTTTTTACCCATTTGGGATTTCTTGAATCGTGAGTGTGAGCTGGAATCAGAGACAGTCTTTCCTGAATCAGGTCTCTCAGCTCTGATGGGCTGTTGCTTTGGTGGTGGCATGACACTGTCCTGCTTTTGCCTGGCACCGTACTGCTTGCGTTCTAAATTAGGAGATTTTTGGGGTGTCTGTGTGGTGACACCAAGAGAGTTAAGTGTAGAGGGACTGATAACCTGTTTGGTGATCTCATCCAAAAATGCAGAGAATTGAAGCTTCCCTTTCACAAAGCTTTCCCTCGCTACATTCATGGAGCTCTGCTTGGATGTTCCTGTGACTTCCACCCTGGTTGAGAGCACTTCCAAAGACCTAGCCTTCCTAAAGTTGCCTCCTTTCTGGCCCTCATCCTTGTTTTTCAGAATGCCCTTGCTGGGCAAATGAATAGATGATGCAGCCTTCTTGGGCACTCCTCTGACCTTAAGAGTGCTTTCAACATTCAGACTTTGTCCCAGGCTTGCAGTCTTGTACAGTGGGCCGTGATCCATTGGGGAATGCTCTCCAGAGTAACAATCTCTGGACTTATTTTGCTGGAGACGCTCCACACTTCTGCTGTGGCCCCGGCAGAGTTTTGGTGTGTTACGTCCATGCTGGGAACTTGGAGGCAGATGGCCAGAATACTCTAGGCTGTTGCGCTGCTTTGGGTTTTGAAAATGTAATGGACGTCTATGATCAAAATCAAAGTCCTCAGATTCTCTGTCAGGAATGTTCTGCTGGACCTCTGGGATGTTGGAGCAGGACAGGGAATGCTGGGGTTTGTTGTACGTAAGATACGTCTCATCATCCAAGCTGGGCTCTGAAGTCCAGGAGGCAGATGAAGAAGGGGAAGAAGAGGAAGACAGGCTGGAGGAAGACCTTTTAGTGAAGCCATGGGGGTCTGCAGCCACTTTGGGATTCCTGTGATAATGATGCTTGTTGTCATGGTGATGGGGATCATGACTATTCCCATGACTACTTGAAGAGCTGTGACTGATGAAAGAGGGGTTACATAAGGAAGGAAGGAATTAATTTCATGCCAATATGTGGTCTCTTGCTAAAAACTAGCAGGTGGGAGATTTTAATTGAATGGGTTGAATAACAGCCAGTGTTATTTGTCAATAATCATCTCTGAAACAATATGCAATAGGGAACACAGAAATTGGAATGGAAATAAAATATGGTACAATCTAGCTAAAATAAAAAGATTCAAAATGATAAAAGGCAGTTTTGATTTGATTTTCTCAGAAAACACTAAACAACATCTTCAAACACCTGTTTATCACTTTACACCGCAAAATGTTCCTGATCCATGAAGTAATCAAATGTACGGTGTTTAAGGGCTGATTTTGAGGTCATTTAGAAAAGGATTTTGAGGTAATTTGATCAAACATTTAATAACTTTTAAATGTTGCAAATGTATGAAGCTAATAAAAATCCCTAGAGTTATCACATGCATTCTGAGACAAAATACTTTATTTATTTATTTATTTATTTGTAATTTTTTCAATTTTGTTCAATGTGATTAAATCAAAAGTTTTAAAAAAGCTTAAAAAGTATTTTAACCCAAGTGTTATATTATTATTAATTTTAATTTAAAAAAACTACCATTATTACTTCTTTTCACATAAATAATGTTGCACAAAATGTACTCTGTTATTTTGTACTAATGTACTAATTATTTTTATTTGATTTATTTATTTCAATCTTGAAACACTGCGACCAGTGGATAAAAATGTCCTTAAGGGGACCTTTAGCCCCATTGTACTACTAAAGTTTTTTTTACAGAACACAATTTACATTTTTATACCATACTTATGATATATTAATTCAGTTATACACAAAGAAGAATCTTTGTTTTTTAACAAAGATTAATGCATAAGCATTGATTGGTTTTGTATAGCCATCATATCTTAACATACATGCTCATATTGAAGCATATTTATAATACAGCTTATGATCAGATGCCTCACAGGCTAAAACAAGGATACATTTGGAAAGAAGGTGTATGCATCTGCTTCCCATTTTTTCTTGAATCACACTTAAAAAATATGTATTTAAAACTAATTTTAAACTGTTTTGTGTTGTTTGAAAAAGACTGAAAAAGAAAAAGTTTGAGAATCACACCTCAACACATTTTCACAAAAGAAGGTTCAAGCACATACCTGTTTGATCCTTGGTGGTGATATTGGTTGTGGTGGTAATGATCTTTGTGAGGATGCTGATGAGCTATGGGATGGTAATGTTTCTGAATTTTGACCTCACTCTCAGAGGGACCACGCACAGGTAGGAAATGCCTATCCATGTCTTACTCTCGAATCCACAGCCTGTCAGTAACGTGTCGTTTGCAGAAATATGAATGTTCTGCTGTGCCAATTTGCTCTTCCTAAAAAGTGTTCTTTTTCAGCTCAGCTCTGAGTATGTGATCTTATCTGTAGCTTTCTGGTTCATATATGTTTAAAAGTGGATCTTTAAAGGTCCATAATTTAAAAAAAAACTTATCTTTTGAAGAAAAATGTTCAAAAGTGCAACCTTCTAAATCAGCTGATGATTCTCCACCAGACTAGAGCTGTCGGAGTGAAACAAGCCTAATGTTGTCAGGGTATTCCATCACCCAATATTCATCTGATTCTGATGTAATGACTCCATTGAGCAGAATGAAAGCACCCCTGTGGATATAGAACAGTTGGAACAGAATCGATCAGGCTTTGGTAAAAGAACATTGCATTTACATGGTTCAGCGGTTACGCACACAAAAAGGATATGAATGAAATTAATAAGGGTACAGTTACATCACATATGGATTTTTGAGGGTGGATTTAAATAATAGGAAAAATGCAAATAGAGAAACAGAGACTATTTATTTTTATTTTAACATATTACAATCTCATCCAATCCCTAAATTGTATAACATCATGCTTAATGAGGTGCAACAATTTTATGTGTCATTCACATTTAATTAATCACACACTTAGAGAGGCAAACTTTCAAAACAAATGAAAAGAAAAGAAAATGCAAAAAGGATGTAATCATTTATTTTTCTGTTTCATACTGTATGTGGCAGACTTGAATAGCCCATCCCTCAATATTTTAGCTGTAAAATAAATGTATTTATCTGTAAGATTTTAACTAAAAGAAAAAAGACAGACATTCATACCAAAAGAAATGTCCATTTAGGTGATAATGCTGATTAAATAGGGGGCACAAACATTCAATCAGATTCAATCAGAGAGTGTGATTAATAACTGAAGATAAAGGTTTTCATTCATCTAGGTAATCCATTATTATTATTCCGTAACGTAAGTGTGAGATATTGGTGCCATCCGTCTATGGTGCCATCTTGTGGGTAATTTAATGAAATGCAGACATTCAACTCTGAAACGAAGACAGACCTTTCCACACTTTCCACAATCTTCACATTAAACTCTCCACTTCTTCTTAATGCAACACATAGAGTTTTAACAAAAGGTGATAAATTGAGGTCCTATAAATCTAAATATAGACTCTCTGAACTATATGGTATCTATAAAGATAATAAACAGTTTATTCGTGACGAATCTGCAAGCTCATTTCATAAACTGACTCACAAACAACGTGACTGCTTGTTTTGGACTGTTGCTTAGAGTCGAGTCATGAGTCACTCCGACGCCTAAATAAAACTTGTAGGAGTGTGAAACAAAGTTGATAAAGTCGTCCAATGATTATCTCGGGTTCTCAATTTAATTGAATGGGGGCCAATCCGTAAACGTTAAAATACAGTTTCAAAAGTATAGCAACAAGACATGAACGTGTTAACGCCCTTATAATATAGTGGAGAGTGTTTTCCACATGAACAATTAAAGTACCTCAGGACTCCCCAATAGTGCAATTATGTAAATACATATCTCATGAACATATGGAAATTCACTCATATTTATTACAATAATTAAAATATTACCCCTACCTTGTACATGTACATACTCCATTCTGTTATATGTCCTATTCTTTGTATGTCTATTTATACTCTTACCTTGTTTTATTTTGTGTGTCTCACTGTAATGTTCTGTGTGCACTTGTTTCTCCTATCACCAAAACATTTTCCTTGTGTATGTGAGAACACTTGGCATTAAAGCTCATTCTGATAATAGCGTACATGACCCAGACGTCTATTTTATGTGTTTACATCCAGAAGACATATTTTATATGGTTTGCTCATCATCTGCAATACGTCTATAAGACGTTTCCTCTCGGATGTCATCTTTATTTAGAATAATTGTGAATTTGATCTTTCTAGTACGTAGACTGAGATACAGATGAAAAGATCAAAAACAGACATCTCAGAGATGCACATATGCTGTCTGGGATGATTTTAGTGTTATAAAATTGCTTACTAACCTTTTCTATGTAAAGATATACACCAGTTTAACACCTTAGTTCCCATGATGATGTAACTTCGTAAACCCTAAAATGACAATTTAAACAACTTTACAGCTTTAAATTATAGGATATACAGGGTTTAACAAAAATAATTAATGTAATTAAAATAAATAATGTAATAATTAATGTGCTTTTATTAAATTATTAGCTTCTCACTTTTGCCTTTTAACCTTTCAAAAATTGGCCCCAATCTCTTCCATTGTAAGTGCCTCACATTAACCTCGATTTTGCTTCTAAAGAAAATGCGGGATGAGTCTAAATTATTTTTGTGGCAATATTATGACTCAAATGCTTTCGATTGAGCTTAACTTGTGTTGAACCTGGAATATTCCTTTAACTTTTACTGTCTGTGGAACATAATATAAAAAATAATGCATGTTATGTGATTGTTCAACAAATGTTTACTAGAGGAACACTCTATGCATTACTCTCTATATATGTTTCTACTGATTTCTTATGGTGTAAGACACAGACACGCAGGTTTGCTAGTTTAAAATGCAGTGTATTGCACCGCCACCCATCCCCCTCACAACAGTCTTGGCCTTATGTGAACATCGTCAGCACAAATGCTAGAGAGGAGACGTGCTGGAAGTCTCGTTTGCCCCTCACTACCCTTACAACATGACAAAAAAATCTCTCATTCCAGCTCACCATTAACTCTTCGAATCAAATTCAGTTTACATTCATTTATAAGTCGGTTTTATTAAAAGGAACGTATAAGTGTGGAAGAACGGCAAAAGGGACATATTAAAAGCCGCTTTTATTCATCATGACAAGCCTACTTGGCTGACACTGTAACGTGGAATTTATAGCTATTTTCCCTTAAGAAGCAATGATTTTCACCAGTAATTCATTTAAGTACGGGAAAAAACCAGATCATTCTGGAACACTCGGCCCAATATTTTAGGAGGCTTCACGCATGCGCACTAGCGGACTGCAGTCAAAAATCAAAGAAGTTCCGTCCACTAAAACCGGTTTGAGCCAGATCGACCGAGTGAGCTTTACACTCAAATTGTATTCCTCCGCACTGCGCATCTGACGTCACTTTTGTTGTTGTTTGAAAAGAACATGATGAATCACCCTGTGACCGTTGCCAATATCAGAAATAGACAAAAATCATTAAAACTAATTTCCCGTCTTCAACTTGTAATGTTTTTATAGCTCATTGCATGTTTTGTAGTTCATCAAGGTTTTAGACCAACAATATGTCCAGTATATATTTTTTTACTATTTAAGACACCCTACCATGAAGCCGTGTCGTTTGTTTTAGATTTACCACATAATTTCGGCAATAAATGACACACTATTAATTTAAAAAAAACATAGCAAGTTACTCTGTTCTGAAATAAAGCACAGTTTTAAGTGGAACTCATTTTTCACATGGCGGAAGAAGCGAGCGGAGGGCCGCCTCACAACTGTTTATAAAAGCCGAGGCAGAATCATTTTTCTTCACAGGACGGGGTGAGGCGCGAAAGAAGGCAGGGAGGTTTCGTTGATTTGGTTTCGTACTCTTGTTTTACTTGTGACCATATTTAAATGATAGTTATTTGGCAACCTTTTTCCGTTTTAAAACGTACGTGTAAGAATTGAGTGCTGTTTTTTTCGCGATATTTTGTATAGAAGGTTTTCTTAATATATTTTTTGGCAAGAATATGTCATAAAACTTAACTTATTTTACTTTGCTTTTGAAGAAACAGTCGCCCTGATATTGGTATATCTGACTAGATTTGCTGTTTTTAGAAACACAATTTTATACAATAGTCTTTATTGTACTACTTGAGTAAATCAGTAGGCCTTGAGCCAACGCAAGGCCTAAGAAAATCACAGACATTATGGCCATGCTTGCAAGTTGAGTTAGTTTTTAGAAGTTTATTTTTATTTCATCGACGTATTTCTGAAGTGACCTGACACGAGATAGTCGTTTTATATTCATTTTTATTTTTTTTATAAATCTGGACGTTAGCACGTCGACGCCTTGACAAAATGGCGAGCAGCTGTTGCGTAGTGAGCACGAGCCTGTTAAATAAACTTATTTGTGACCAGATGCTAGAGAGGATTTAAGCATTTTTTTCATATGAAAAACTTAAGTAGATCAAAACATTGCCAGAAATGTTCACCAGAAAATTTTTGCGTTTAAAAAAAAAAAAAAAAGGACGCCGGCTAAGGGGGAAAAAAGAAGCGATTATTCAATGAAAGTTTAGTGAGTGTTTTATTTCAAGGAAGACATCAAATCCTGATACTGCACTACTGATAAACACTACCTGGTTTTGATCTGAGTTTTCTTTCAAGACATGAAGTATTTCAACCGTCAATTAGAGTTTAGAAATTATTTATCAACGATGACGCACTTATGAGTGCTAGAATGACGCATTGAAGTGATCGCTAATGGACTGAGTCGAATGCTGTGACGTTACACGAGGCTTGTTAATGGAGCTTAGATATTTTATGTTCTTAATATATCTCAGAAGACCGAAGATAAGTCTGAAGGAGAGGATAAATGGACTACGTTTAATTAGTTATCCAGTGAGGACCTAGCTCTTAGATATCTACGGATGGAAGAAATCTGCAGCAGAGGCCAGGACCAGATGGCGAGCCAGGCAGAAGCGAGAGGGGAGCCAGGGAGGATCAGAGGGCACAGAACAGTGAACAGAGGCAAGCTGAGAAGCGCAGAAGTATCCAGAGGGGAGCGAGATATCCACAAGGCAGAGTAGCGTCAGAACCACGTTTGCCACAAGGGGGAGGCTCAGCTGTTCTAGATCAGAGCAAGCCAAAGATGGGTATCCAGCAGCAGAGAAAGAAAGTGGTCTTATAAGCAGGGGGTCATCGCGATAGCATCTAAAAGTCATGAGCGCGTTTGGTTTGTATGGGTAGAGGTATTCTGTGCAATCACGATTTCAGTAGTTTTCCTTTCAGAACACATTTGCTCGCGAAGCTCTGTTCTTTCCTTTTCAGGCATGGTGAGTGACAATGTATGAAATTGCCCCGTGTCGTCTGTCCCGTTGTTGGCCAAGTCTGATTGCAACTGAGATGAATGCTGTTAGTGTGCTGTGAAGATGGTCGTCCTTAATCAACCACGCCCCGCTGCGTTCAGCTGTAGGCTTTTGGAAAAGTCGTCGTCTCTGTTTGCGCTTTAAATCCAGTAGGTCTGGCCAAGGAAGCAATCCAAATATGAAGGGTTTATCGGAGTCGAAGTTACCCTGCGTCCCCCTACATGACAACTACCTCTACTGCTACAACCACTACATCCGACGTTTGGTCCCAGGGCAGCTACGTATGGTCTGCCGGTAAAATTTTGTCGTGTTTATGCATGAGTCTTAATATTAAAAAGGAGCAACTGCTCCCAGTTTAAGAGTAAATGCGCTTTTGCCTAAGTGCGCTATTGTCAAACTAATAACGCTAGTTTGTAAATATACAGATTTTGCAAATGTAGTCTCTAAAGTAGTTTTTGTAGATGTATTTAATGTTATTACACAGTGTATGGTTCTTGGGGTTGGGGAGGGGCAAATGCGTTTCTCGAGTTCTCTTTCCCACAGGCCCAGGGCACATTAAAGGCGATTTAAACCAAAGGGATACCGAGCTGTTCTGTGGACCCTTTTAGAATCCATTTGTTGACTGCACTGTAAAGGTTCTAGTAAAGCCTCAAGGAAAGCCTCTGCTTTGTTGGGATTTAGGAAGGTACCTCATTGGATTTGTATTGGATTTGTGATCTATATATTCTACTTTTTTTTTCAATATTGATTGTTTGGGTTGTCATGGGCTTTAGGGTGGGAGGGGTGCGGGCAGTTAACCCAAATCTTTTCCTAGAATTTGCAGCTTATCAAAGCGGCTTTATTAAGGGTGGCAATGGCTTGAATAGTCCAGTATGGGGGAAGGAGCCACCAGTGTGTCTGCCAGTGGATGAGCGCCCTGTTGCAAGCCTTCCATGGCAACTAGACCAGCGATTACATCTGGGGTAACATGGCATGGGATCCCTTTACTTAAACCATCAATTTTGTCTCCATATTGAATAGTATGTCGATATTGGTTGTATGTTAGATATTTTCCATGGGGTTTGTGGATCTGTCGGGGGGGACTGCTTAATTTTGACTCTTACAGATTTAATCAAACCCTCAAAGAACCGAGCTGGTGGTCCAACCAATATCCGCTGCCCTTCCCCCCCACCGCTAATGGCGCAAAGCTACTTCAATAGAGGCCCAGGTGCTTGTAACGTTTTCTAATGGCAAGTAATGGGTATTCATGTAAATGGCACTCATCTGCTTTTTTTTGTCTGTAATTGTATTGTACTTTAATACAATTTAATGACTAAGTGTATCAGCAGTCATTGTATTGGTTCCTCCTTGTTGTTTTTTTTGTATTTAGAAGAGAGGTTTGTGTAGGCTTTCTTTTCCTCCCCTTTGCATTTTTCAGTGTGCAGTGTCCCTGAATGCTTTCAACTGAAGATGTCATCCTAACATTTGTATGTAAAGATTTGCTTTCGCATCAATCCACTTCAGCCTCTTTGGTCACGTAAGGTCATTAAGCAAGTCCATTTTGTTCCTAACCTTTTTTTTAATAGTCCGTCATAAATGTAAGATGTGTGGGCAAGAACTTACGAATTAGCTTTGTAAAGTGTACATTCCTGTAACTGTTCACATTTTCTTTTAATAAATACATAGCCTGTTGTGATTGAAATATTTTGGTATGCATTTTGTTTTTTGGGGAATGTGTGGGGCTTTCTTGGGTATTTCTTTATGCCTTTTTCAGGTATGAGTTTAAAGCTTGCTGCTTATTGTAGAGCTGGGATGCCAGGCTTCATGTCAACTTTTTCAAGATGGAGAGGCAGATAATCCAGTCCTACAGCTGTGCTCATGTCAAAGGAGGAAAGGCAAAAATATACAGATTAATTGAGAATCTTATGTATGGATTACATTTGTAGACATTTGGTTGAAAATGTAATTGAAGTCTACCTCCGTTTTAAAATGTGTTGTAGGGGTGGGTGTAGGGCTCTTGTTTTTGCCATTTTTGGTCTTTCAGAATCTTACAAAGACATGTGAAGAATGCCACCTATTGGATGTTAGGACCCGAAATCACCCCACCGAACGCGTCTGCAGGCAGGACTGTTTGTTAAACTACACTAGATTGGAAGTTGTTCATAGTATTTTAGTATCCAGTCACTATTCCCTGCACAACTGTGCGGGATAATAAAGTTGCTTTACAAATGTATAGCAGTAGTCTCCTTAACTGTTGCACAACTGTGCTCCAGGCTCCAAATTTAAAGTGGCTGGAAAAGTTGCGCAACTGTGCTTCTTTATTTGGAAAAGAAATGTGTGCAGAAGTTATCTGGAAAAGATGTGTTTGGGTGGGGAGGGCTCTGCACTTTCTTTCTCTTCTGCAGAAATATCAAGCCACCTGTATGGTGAAAAGTACATGTCGTCGTCCTGTGGAATCTATAGTAACCAGGTGTCTGAATTTTTTTTAACCTAATTATAGAATACTCATGCCCTGTCTTCTAAACATCAGTATCATCAATCACCAGTGCTTCAGAAGCTTTTTTTTTTTTTTTTATGCACTTCTGTTTCTTTTACTTCTTTTAACCCTTTAGTTGAGTCATAACAGTTGGTATTGCAATTGGTGTGGTGGAAGTGTTTGTGTAGCAGCTCTTTGTTTCAGACCACTCGTGTGTCCCCTTCTCAACTGCACCTGAATGCAAGGCTGTCTGTGAGCAGTTTCATGCTGTGTCTGCAGTTGAATGAATGCCAGTCTGAATCCCCCTTCTGTGCGCTTGACGACTTTGTCCAAACCTCGGGAGCCCTGCATCGAAACCCTTCTGTGTCTGCGCGTCTTCGCTGTTTTTTTTTTTTTTTTCCCCCAATCTTTTTAGGTCAATTTCACTTAGAGCAAATTGTCTTGTCGTCTGGGAGAGCCCTAACTGCCTGATGGAACACTGGAAAATCCAGTCACTGTGATCAAGCTCAGGCTTATTGTGCTGCTAATTGAGCATCGCTCTGCTGCTATCTGCTATAAGTACATAAAATTGATCTTCTGTATGGGTAGGACAAGCCTTACTCTTTTCTTAAATTTTGCATGTACATAACAATTGCACTAAGATTTCAAAGTCAAATCCAATGCAAGTGTTTGGAAATTGGAAGCTTTGGGGAGGGGTGGGGCAACACTCTCTGTCTTTTCAGGTATGCTGTTGTGATTTCTTTATTGGGATTTGAGCTGTAACATTGGAGTTGATGGATGTACTTGCAACAAAGCTACCCTAAGTAACTAATATTTGCATTTGGTTTTTAACTTGACATTTTATTAAAAAAAAATACGTTTGGGATTGGGAGGGAGGGGGGATGGGGCTTGTAAACTCTTTCTGTCTTTCTCATTGCAGCTGTAGGCTTAAACTTTTGAACTCTGAACTTGGAAGAATTTGGTGTGAAGCCTTGCTGGCTGAAGATAAGTTTATACCTTTTAGAGATTGTGAAAACGAGAATAGTTTGGGAAGTAGGGGGGTGGGATTGGAAACCCTGGAAGCTTCTGTCTAGTTACAGGACTGGCAAGTACAAACATGACCACTTGTTCCGACCACGTTGGTGAATATTGAGACCCAGATGATTGTGTGGTGGTAAATGACATTCAAATTATATACCTTTTGTCTTGGGGTGGGGGAGGAATCTAAACTCTTCTCTTTGTGTTTCAGCTTTTAAATAGGATCATGTCACATCTGAATACAAGTGCAGCCTTAAACAAGATGCCTCTGTTCAGAGAATTGTTCTAGAAGTCTTTTGAAAGTTAATTATCAGAGCATTAAAAACAATACCAATATTTGAAGAAATTATTCTGAGATTGAGGGAGAACCTGCAGTCATATCTATTTTCAGGCTAATTAAGAGAATTCAAAACCTAATGGTGTTGTAGAGCAGTAGGTTTGAGGTTTTTCTTTTCCTGAGGGAACAATCTTCATTGTTTCTTCAGGTTTTGCTTTTTAACCTCTTAAGAAATAAAAGCAAAAGACTCCGGTGGAGGCACTCCTGATTCTCAGGATGGGGTTCAATTCCCTGCGGTGTCTTTGCTTGTCTAACCTCTGCTCAAACAATACTCTTAACTTTTGTATAGGGAGAGCATTTATGAATTCTATTTGGGGCTTATCAGTTAAACAAATTCTGTTTAAGTGGGTGAAAATATTTTGTGCTTGTGTTTTTTTTGCCTCCCAGTTAATGAGTACTTGACATCTGTGTTAAATCAACATTGTTTTATATAAACCATTGGTTTAACACATTAGATTTGTTGCCGTTAACTGAAATGTATTCAAACGTATTTGCCCTAGCGCAATCTTTGGCAACGAGGCTTTGAGGGATTGCTTTGCCATCACTTCAGTTGAGCAAATGGTATGAAGCTCCTAGATAACATCTGATTTTCCACAACTCTTGTGTGGTTTTTGTTTTTTCTCAAATGAATGTTTTTTTTTTGGGGGGGTCTGCAATGATCCAGAAACATTATAATCTGCAGTACAGTCTATCGAAGACAGCTTTGCAGCGTATTAGTGTTAACTTTTTTTTTTTTATATTATTTTTCATTCCAACATTGCTGTTAAATTAAAATATTGGCTTCATAAACTTTAGACCATGATTATTGTTTGTCCACTTTTTTAATAAATGCATTTATGTGGACTCCTAGATGTGAATTTTAAATCGCAAGCTATAGAAAGGAGTGGCCCCCCCCCCCCCCCCCCCCCCCCCCCCCCCGCCAGGGGCTCCCATGTTTGAGACCTTATAGACATTAGAGCTGATTTCTTTCAAGCTGCAGAAATAATTTGGATTCAAAGTAATGTCCAACGTAATCCAATCACTGCCAACCACTGTAAAATATGATTTTGCATTATAAAATTGAAATTCGTGTAAATCCACTTGTCCCATGTCTACCAAACTTTGAGTGGTCCAAACATCTGAAGCATGAAACTGAATTTTAGGATTGCTCTATGCTCCATATAAGGCTATAGGATGCACCCTTGCTCCCCATTTAGTGAATGACATCCTCCAGTGTGCTGCGCTGGTCACGGAACGGTTTAAAATGCACTTTATTTTCATCCTGACTCTGCAAAGCCCCAAAGCAAAATTTCAGCTTTTGGAATGAACCTTTTGGTTTAGGATTGTATGTGATTTTAAAAAAAATGTATGTTTGACACAACGCACCCGAGACGCTAAACATGTCTGACGCGTCCTTAAACAAGCCCTCATAATGAATCTCCAATTGATTGACAAATTCACTTGTGAAATGGATTGCTGTGAACTGTATGCCAATGATTGACTTATGATCAATAATATGGAAGTAAACAATACATTGTATTCTAAAGCTGCTTTTTGTATTGTCTTATCAATGATTAACTCTTCTGCCACAAGAATATAATGCAAATTATCTGAACATATTTAAAGATGACCATGTATATTTAATTCATCATATATTGAATTATTGTCGGCGGCTTTCTCAGCAAATATTTGTATATGCGATTAATGGGAACACTGTAATTAATTGGATTAAAAATTAATCGATTGACCGCCCTAATTAAAATAAATTGATATGACCCACAGATGTGTTTGTCAGTATGTTTTTAATTTTTCATCTTTATCAGCTGGATCTTTATTTTGGCATATCAAGTGAAAGTTCAACAGACACTTCTCCAACAGGTTTCAATATAAACAACAAAAACATGGAGGTTTCTTACAACAGACTGAAACTAGTCATAAAATGGCATTTGCTAAGAAGTGCAGAATGTCTTGGAATATCATATTTGGAAGATAATTTATTTGAATGAACAATTAATAGAATTAAATCTGAATCTGCAGGATATGTGCACATCAATATTAATGTGTGAAGCCATTCTTACACTGGAAACACTTCATGATCATCTCGTGTGTGTGTGATGACCGAGAGAAGAGCACTCTGAAGTGTGCAGCACATACAGACTATTAATTTAATCACATCTTTACAGGATTAAATATCACACTGGACCATGTAGCAAACTGCTTATCTGGAGTAGGGCTGGGGGATATGTCGTTTATTATATCTCCGCCTGTTGACTATTCCATATATACATCTCTATAATAGGGTTGCAGCAGTATACCGGTTTCACAGTATACCGCATTTTGAAAATTGACGTTTATCATCATACCATGTACATTTGCTTATCTGCGGTATTGAGAAAAAACTACAACCGGATGAGAATCTAACATACTTCCTTTATTCCTCGTCTGCCTGTCAGACTCGTGAACTTGCAACACACACATAGTGGAGAAAATGTCAGAGAGAAGTGAGGTGAGGGGGTCTGATTTGATTGTGTGTGTGTGTGAGTAAAAGCAGTGTTGCTCAACAGGTCTATTCGGATTGGGTCGCCAACAACAGGGAAACAGCAATGCCAAGGATCTCCCATTGAAGATATTTCGGCGGCGGCCCAAAGTGATCTAATATTTAGGACTGCCGAGGCAGATTTCATTATTATCTCGCAAACAGCTAAAGCAGACATGGGCAATTTACGTCCCGCGGGCTGGATCAGGTCCACATGGTTTAATGTGGAATTTTTTCATTGGATATTTCAGTTAACTTCCATTGGGACCTAACGCATCTCCACAAGCGTTTAACATGCTCAGGGTTGCCAGATAAGAGACGCATTTTGTGATTTATACTTGCGCAAATTGGAAATATTCCACCTAATGTAATACTTGTGTTGTGCAACCTGGCAACCATGCTCGCGAGTGTGCCATTTCTGTCTCTCACTTTCCCCTTTAAACAAACTTAGTGATCTGTAGTGCAATATTCTGCTCAAGGAAAAGTGTTATACAGATACTCTGTGTCCATTCTTGAGGCTGCTTGTGATGTTTGGTGCTACTAATTATGCAGGAAAACATTCTCAGTATTTAAATTACATATAAAAGTAGATCTCGGCATCAATGACACACAGAGGGGTAATCATTGACATGCGAGCAAAAGCAAGCCAGAGATGAATATGTATTTTTTTTATTTCTGCAATTGAGAAATGTTGAAGTCCCTGCTCACCTGTATGTTAATGTAACTCTTGCAGTAATTATTTATCATATTCATGCAGCCTGTGTTATTCAGTTGTGTGCTGAAAGTCAAACCATCAAGAAGGCCGCATCATGACCCTTTTATCATGTAAACGGGTAATGTTTTAGAAAATAATAAGTAAACTCGCCCGCTTTGCAACAAACATTAAAAGTTCTATCAATTTCATTGTTTATTTATTAAAACAGACCCCTGATGTAGAGATTGTTAAATTGAATAATAAATTAACAGGGAAGTAGAGATGGTAAAATAAATGTATAAACTCAGCCTTTATTCAGTTTTTTAATGCCTGACAGAAAAGTATCTTTCTTTGTAGAGCAAAACAATACTTTAGGCAATTGCAGAATAGTCCCATTAGTCACAGATACACTTCAGAAAATTGAGTACACAACTATTTCTGGGCTTAAAAGATAAAAACACCAAATCAATGCAGAACATTGTATCTCAAAAGTAATACAATGTGGCCCCCCATGCACTGCTTAAAGCCTGATGTGGCCCCTTTACCAAAATAGTTAAAAATATGAATAATTACACGCATCACCTTTACAGATTTGTTTCAGGATTTTACATGAGTAAAAGTAACTTATATTTTGACAAAATGTTTATAGTTTCATATGAAATAATCTAAAGGTAGAATTTATTAGACCTCATTTTATATCAACAGTGGCAGTTGTAGTTAAAGTTTCAAGATGTGTTTCAGCTAGTATTTATTTTTCATAAATACATTAATTAATTTATTATTATTTTTATTACTTATGATGACTTGTTCACTGACCTAACCATGGTAATGACGAGCCTTTCCTTCTGTGTAATATGTGTGTAAATATGTAATATTAGTTAACAAACGGGATAATAATGGACTCGTATAAGTGAATATGTTCTTCAATTTTTAAAAGGGGGGAAAGAAAACTTCCTGTTGTTTTTGTTGTGGATGTCAACAACAAAAATAATGTCACTTGAGGCATTTCCTTGTACTGGAAAACCATGAACAAAACTCTGCAACATAAAAGGAAATGCGACCCAGTAAACACAGTTATGTTTAATCTATGGCAGGTCGACACTTGATGTACAATGTAAAATCTGTCCTGAAGCAAAACCAGTTGAGAATCACTGAGTTACAGCTACAGACAGGAGCATTACATGTTGTTAACTGTTAATAACCATAGGACATTACTTTAAAAGCTCACACAGCCGATGTTATTTTTCATTCAGTAGTTCATTTAACATGCTTTAGTTATATAACATGTTATAGTTACATGCTATTTTTTATCATGTTTATAATTGTTTATTATAATTCTGTTAGGTTTCTTATTTTTTCAATTTAATTAATTTTCAAAAGGGAGACATTTTTACACGTTAAATAAATGGTTTAAGTTTCAATTATTATAAAGTGTTTTGCTCAAAAATAAATAAATAAAATAACCCTTCTGTTTTCACTGATAATACTAATTGTATGATACCGTATAACGTGATATTTTCTGAGACGGTTATCATACCGTGAAAATCTCATACCGTTGCAACCCTATTGCATTTATATATATAGATCAGTGGTCACGAAGCAGTTTGTCCCTTTAGCAGACCACCATCCGTCTTACATCAACACCGTGGGCTGGACTGACGAGGAATGATGTGGTCCTTTTTCGCAAGGGATCCTATCAAAGACTTCAACTATGAAATTTTACCCGAGAACCAAGAAAAGGCAGGCATTTGGACCCTTAGTCGGGGCAAGCGCAAGGTAAAATAAGATGACATTTATTTTAAACATAAATCGTCAAAACAGGCCGCAGAGGCCCCAGTCTAGAGTTTGAACGGTCTCGCTGAGCATCGCGCATCAGCGTGTAGTGCAGCAAAGATGCAGAGGACTCAAAAACACCCTGTGTTTCTTTGACCGGTTATACGTTTCAATAGTCATGGGTCAGTATATTTGTGGAATGTACTAGTTATATTACAAGACCATTAACTGTAGAAAAGTTTTTTTTTGTCATTTTATCACTCGTGCAGCCTCTTTACGATACTGTGACCACCTCAACAAAAACTGCTCTAATATTAAAGAACTCAATGATTATGCGACTAAGCACAATCGATAGCACTAATCTGATTGTTTCTTTTTAGTTTCTATCGATTGTCAAATGCCATCACTTATGCAGCTATGTGTGACGAGGTAAATAGCTGAGAAAAGCTGTCTCGCTAGTGTTTAAAGTACACGTGTCCTGTCTTATAACTTGATCTTATCATTTACCAGAGTCACTGACACGCCGCATCATCAATAACTGCAGAATTACTGATATGTCATATAAGTTACTTTATCTGATAATTTGCCAAGTTTATTTAGTGCTAAAGAAACTATTGATTTGTTTCATAACAAACATCTCTAGAATGACACAACAAACATCAGGATAGGATAAAAATGTATTGTGTAAGAGCTTTATTATTAGCTTGGTTTATTTCACTAATACTGTTGATAACATAATCAGGACATTTTTACCTTTTCAAATTTACCTTTGAGTACACTTCTGATTTTTTACTTTGCTGTATATAGTTGAGTCTTCACTTGTATTCACTTTTATTCAAGACAACGGGTGAGCCAGTGTCAGTCTTTGTGTACGAGGTGTCCCAGGGAACAGAGGAGCAGACACAGCTGGCTAAAGCTGCTTTCAAACGCACAAAAACACTTAGACATCCCAACATCTTGTCCTACGTAGACGGGTTGGAGGTAAGAACCTGTGTCCTATGAAACAAAGTTGTTTATCAGTGTGATGGTGAATCAGAAAGATATGTATCTCTTGAAACAATGGCTCTTCTTTTCTTGTGTGAACAATAGAAGTATTGTAGATCAGTTTATGTTAGTGGGGTATTTTATGAGTTAACTGCATCTTAAGAGTTATCCTAAACTTAATTAAGAAAAGCCATTTTTACAAAGCCTTCTGTCTTTTCCTGTCTGTTTGACATCAGACAGAGAAAAGCTTGTACATCGTCACTGAACCAGTGACCCCTTTGGCTGAACACCTGAAAATCCTGGCAGAAAAGGGCGGAGCTAGTGATTTAGAGGTGTCATGGGGACTTCATCAGATTGTGGTAAGTTGAGAAGAAAAAAAAAAGCAATTTCCTCTTCGAGGCATTCTTATTTAATTGGACTTTCGAATGATACAGTTTGCTCTCACTCTTCTTCTGTCAGAAAGCACTGAGCTTTTTGGTGAATGACTGCCACCTCCTCCATAATAATTTGGGCATTTGGGCCATCTTTGTGGACCGTGCGGGTGAATGGAAACTTGGAGGGTTGGATCATGTGACCTCAGACCACGGAGACTCATCCACTTTACCAGCACCAAAAAAGATCAACCCTGTCCTGGAGAAATATGACCCTCCAGAGAGCCCTGGCAGTGGTGGAGAAAAATGGTAAGATATATATATATATAGGCAGAAAACACTTTGTGGAATTTGTGTCCTCAGTGTACATTTTCAGCCCGAAGTCGTTCATTCGTGCTCTTTGGTTTGGCTGGAACGTAAATGATCAGAATGCTTTTCTAATGGACTGAATGTGCTGACTTTTAATCTCCACATAGGACTGGGGATGTGTGGTGCCTTGGTTGTATTATTTGGGAAGTATTTAATGGACCTTTACCACATGCCTCCTCATTACGATCTCTCGGCAAGGTACTAGTTAATTGTTGATCCATTGTAATGTGAAGTTTAATTCAACTTTATTTTGTTGAGACACAGAACTTTAGGTTTATATTAAGAGATTCTCAAGCCACCCTGTTTACATCATGCAGATTCCAAAGCAGCTAGTCCCACATTACTGTGAGTTGGTAGGGGCAAACCCAAAGGTTCGTCCCAACCCTGCACAGTTCCTCCTGAACTGCAGATCTCCAGGAGGCTTTATGAACAACAGCTTTGTGGAGAGTAATTTATTTTTAGAAGAAATACAGGTATTTAAAGATTGTTTTGTGTTTGTTTTGAAACTGTATTGTATTTGTAAAGAGACTTTCCTTAACCTTCCTATTGTCGTCTTAGTCATTTTTGACCCGGGATAGGTAAAGACATTATACATTATAAATACTGCATAGTTTTTGTTACTGGAACCAAACGTTGTGACTTTGTCAAGACCATCAAAAAAATAATTCTTTAAGAGAATTAACAATTTCAAGTTGTGAGTTTCACGTTTAGAATTTCTGAATTTTATACAGCTTTAAATTGTTTTTTGTACATCTATGAATCAAATTTGACCTGAAAATATTTCAAATGTTCACAAATTTAGCCCCAAGCCCATTTATCTTCTCTAACTTCCCCACAGGGTGCTGCATCTTTCCCACAAATTGCATTCTTTTTTCTAAAATGGGATTTGTTCAGATGTTCACACACAAACAAATACAGTGTATTTGTCTTTATTTACAGTTTTGAACAGGTAAATTGTTAGCAAAAGAGTTTACAAACATGATTTTTAATGATAGGGTACAACAAGTCTAAAGCCAAAAGCCCATTAAACATTAGATGGCAAAAATTACTGTTATGGCATCTTCCTTAAACGCCTGTAACAAAATGTTTGATATTAGTGGTAAGGAATGAATTTGTTGAAATGGAAATGCAAAGTAGCCCCATTTTGACTGTTGGACAAGGCAATAGAGATTAATTTGTGAAAAAGGCATGAACTAAAATTGTATCTAAAATGTACACTGTTGGTTTTCTAAAAGCAGAATAAATCAGAAATTGTTGTAATACAGTTAAGATATTATAAAATGCCAAAAGTAAATGCAATAAATAGCCAATTGAGACATCCTCTGCGAATGTTTGGCCAGTTTTTATACTTTTAAATTTTTTTGTTAATTCTTTAAAAATGATTTTACTCCATTAATATTTACTATATTTAGGGATGTGCAGAATGACTCATTTCACTGACGTTTATGGAAATTTTTAAGTCGACTAAAATTTAATTGACTAAAAAAAAAATCTGAAAACTGTAAAAAAAAAAAAAAAAAATGTGTGACATATTTATTGAAAACAATTTAATGAATAGTGCAGGACCAATAGAGCAACCCTAATAGCCTGTTCTAAATTAAATTCACCAAGTAAAAGTTACTTAACATTAGGGCTACAACTAGCGATTATTTTTATAATCGACTAATCTAAGGATTAGTAGAACAATTATTCGACAAATCGGCAAATATTGCAACGATTAATCATTATTTCTTAATTGACTTTTCAGCTTGTGCCCGACTTAAAAGTTTGTATTAAATGTGCTTAATAACAATAAAGATGACAAAATAATCTTTTAAAAATACTTCTATCGTGCACACGCCAAGAGAATCCACAGTCACTTCCAGGTCAGCGGTGACACGCGGCACATGTGGCAGGGCATCCAGGCCATCACCAACTACATGACAACATCAGTTGCCTGTGACTAAGATGCCTCCCTTCCAGATGCGCTGAACGACTTCTATGCTCGGTTTGAAGTGCAGAACGACTTGGTGGCGAGGAAGACCACCCCTCCCTCCCAACGACCAGGTGCTCTGTCTTTCCACAGCTGATGTGAAGAAAACTCTACAGAGTCAACCCACGGAAGGCAGCTGGACCAGAAAACATACCTGGCAGAGTGCTCAGAGGATGTGCAGACCAGCTGGCAGATGTTCTTACCGACATCTTCAACATCTCTCTGAGCAGCACCGTCGTTCCAACGTGCTTCACGGCCAACACCATCATTCCCATGCCAAAGAAGTCTTCAGTGTCCTGCCTCAATGACTACTGTCCCGTCGCACTCACACCCATCATCATGAAGTGCTTCGAGAGGCTCGTCATGAGGCACATTAAGACCCAGCTGCCCCCCTCACTAGACCCAATGCAGTTTGCGTATAGTCCAAACCGTTCAAGAGACGACGTCATCGCCACCACCCTCCATCTGGCCCTCACCCACCTAGACTCATACGTTCGAAGGCTGTTCATAGACTTCAGCTCAGCATTCAACACAATCATTCCCCAGCACCTGATTGGAAAGCTGAACCTGCTGGGCCTGGACACCTCCCTCTGCAACTGGATCCTGGACTTCCTGACTGGGAGACCTCAGTCAGTCCGGATCAGGAACAGCATCTCCACCACCACCACACTGAGCACTGGGACCCCCAGGGCTGTGTGCTCAGTCCACTGCTGTTCACTCTGCTGACTCACGACTGTGCAGCAATGCACAGCTCGAATCACATCATCAAGTTCGCCGATGACACGACCTTGGTGGGTCTCATCAGCAAGAACGACGAGTCACCGTACAAAGAGGAGGTGCAGCGGCTAACATCCTGGTGTAGAGCCAACAACCTGTCCCTGAATGTCGACAAAACAAGTTGTTTTGAATGTTTTGAATGTCTCCTAAAGTTGTTGACTTTAGGAGAGCACAAGGTGAACGCTCTCCACTGAACATCGACGGCTCCTCTGTGGAGATCGTCAAGAGCACCAAATTCCTTGGTGTTCACCTGGCGGAGAACCACATCTGGTCCCTCAACACCAGCTCTGTTACCAAGAAAGCCAGCAGCGTCTCTACTTTCTTCGAAGCCTGAGGAAAGCACATCTCCCAATCCCCATCCTCACAACGTTCTATAGAGGGACTATTGAGAGCATCCTGAGCAGCTGCATCACTGCCTGGTTTGGGACTTGCACCGTTTTGGACCACAAAGCCCTGCAGAGGATAGTGAGGACAGCTGAGAAGATCATCTGCGTCTCTCTTCCCTCCATCAAAGACATTTACAAAAAACAGTGCATCCGCAAAGCAACCAGCATTGTGGATGACCCCACACACCCCTCACACAAACACTTCACCCTCCTGCCGTCTGGCAAGAGGTACCGATGCATTCGGGCCCTCACGGCCAGACTGTGTAACAGCTTCTTCCCCCAAGCCATCAGACTCCTCAATACTCAGAGACTGGACTAACACACACACACACACACACAAACACACACACACACACACGTGTCCTGAGTTGCACATTATTTATTGTCTCTTTATAACTGTCTGCTACCTCAATAACTGCTATGTGCATAGAACACTATCTCATAGTATGTTATGTTTACATTGGCATTTTTAGAAACTGTCATCTTTTTGCACTACTGTGTACTGGTCGGCGCTGCACTGTCTCTTACTGTGTCTATTGTCCTGTTCATTTTTAGTAATTTATTGTATTGTCCTGTACTTTTTGCACACGTTTGCATGTGCACTTTATATAGGTATTTTATTTAGTCTGTGTAGTCTCATGTGGTTCTGTTTGTCCTATGTTGTTTTACTGATCCATGCTTGAGAATACATTTTTTGAAAATCCTGCTTTATATTGACACTGCTGTTCACAAAGCAGTCTGGTGTAAAATGATTTGCACAAACAAACACACATTTTTGTATGTTTTTGTACACATTTCCTTCACAAACAAAACTTGTCCACCGTGTTTTCAGTGGCTCTGTTGCCAGGAGTACATGAAGACTCTTATGTTCACTTTTACAGCCAACAACAGGACACTAATAAAGCTGAGACATTATTCTTCTCACTGTATTTGCTCCAGCATGGTGATGTCACTTTAAAGCAGAAACAAAAACCGTTCATTTTGACACACTTTTTTTGATTAATAGAAATATAAGAGGAGTGGGTGGATTTTTAACATTGTACAGTGGTTGTGTACACACACACTGCCAACACACATTTATGTACAAACACCATGTAAAAGTTAATTTTACACAATAGGTCCCCTTTAAGAGACCATATCTTAAATATAAGTGTATTTTGATGTGTATTACTGCCAGTGCCGTTAAGACTAAATATACTCATATTCAACATAAATGCTCTCAAAGCAAGTCTAAATATCTTATAAGTTGCCTCTCTGGTAAATGCATCTTGTTTTAAGAATTTTTCTATATTTTAAAATATTTTAATATTAAAACATAAGTATTATATTCAAAATTCTCCTATAACAATTTTTTTCTTCTGCAGTATAGCTGCTAAAATAAATGTACATAAGGAGTTTTAGAAATTTATTTTGGAAAACAAACCAAAAAAGACAAATCAAAAAATATTTGTTTGCATTGTATAATGGGCTAAGACTACAACCTCTCTCACCTTTTTCTTCACTTTGATCGACTCACAAAAAATGTACTCTTCTTTATAGAGCTGCGTATCGCCGTTTTTCTTCACCATGAGATACACACCGTGACACTCGTATTATACACTCACCTAAAGGATTATTAGGAACACCATGCTAATACTGTGTTTGACCCCCTTTCGCCTTCAGAACTGCCTTAATTCTACGTGGCATTGATTCAACAAGGTGCTGAAAGCATTCTTTAGAAATGTTGGCCCATATTGATAGGATAGCATCTTGCAGTTGATGGAGA
Source organism: Moxostoma hubbsi (assembly GCA_032164185.1). Taxonomy (NCBI): domain Eukaryota; kingdom Metazoa; phylum Chordata; class Actinopteri; order Cypriniformes; family Catostomidae; genus Moxostoma; species Moxostoma hubbsi. The sequence goes on along the minus strand of JAVLUX010000016.1, from coordinate 29,022,610 downwards.
TTTGTGGGATGCACATCCAGGGCACGAAGCTCCCGTTCCACCACATCCCAAAGATGCTCTATTGGGTTGAGATCTGGTGACTGTGGGGGCCATTTTAGTACAGTGAACTCATTGTCATGTTCAAGAAACCAATTTGAAATGATTCGAGCTTTGTGACATGGTGCATTATCCTGCTGGAAGTAGCCATCAGAGGATGGGTACATGGTGGCCATAAAGGGATGGACATGGTCAGAAACAATGCTCAGGTAGGCCGTGGCATTTAAACGATGCCCAATTGGCACTAAGGGGCCTAAAGTGTGCCAAGAAAACATCCCCCACACCATTACACCACCACCACCAGCCTGCACAGTGGTAACAAGGCATGATGGATCCATGTTCTCATTCTGTTTACGCCAAATTCTGACTCTACCATCTGAATGTCTCAACAGAAATCGAGACTCATCAGACCAGGCAACATTTTTCCAGTCTTCAACTGTCCAATTTTGGTGGGCTCTTGCAAATTGTAGCCTCTTTTTCCTATTTGTAGTGGAGATGAGTGGTACCCGGTGGGGTCTTCTGCTGTTGTAGCCCATCCGCCTCAAGGTTGTGCGTGTTGTGGCTTCACAAATGCTTTGCTGCATACCTCGGTTGTAATGAGTGGTTATTTCAGTCAAAGTTGCTCTTCTATCAGCTTGAATCAGTCGGCCCATTCTCCTCTGACCTCTAGCATCAACAAGGCATTTTCGCCCACAGGACTGCCGCATACTGGATGTTTTTCCCTTTTCACACCATTCTTTGTAAACCCTAGAAATGGTTGTGCGTGATCCCAGTAAATCCCAGTAACTGAGCAGATTGTGAAATACTCAGACCGGCCCGTCTGGCACCAACAACCATGCAACGCTCAAAAATGCTTAAATCACCTTTCTTTCCCATTCTGACATTCAGTTTGGAGTTCAGGAGATTGTCTTGACCAGGACCACACCCCTAAATGCATTGAAGCAACTGCCATGTGATTGGTTGATTAGATAATTGCATTAATGAGAAATTGAACAGGTGTTCCTAATAATCCTTTAGGTGAGTGTAATTCACTATGTCGCGAGCAATCACTATAAACAAAATCTATCTGCAGCAAGCGTGTGCCAGTGATGAGCGTCTCCGCGCGAGACAGAGTATCAGCCGGGAGAAGTTTGAAATCTTGCGCTGTTTTTCACGTGACTCGTATAAACGACTCTGACCGCATAGACCAATGACAGTTTAGGAGTTTGTGCTTATTTATACAGCCCGCTTCCTTATTATTTGAACTTTAATAAAGAATGCGTTAAATACAGAATATAACGGCACAGTGTTTCCCTTTTAGACGCTCTGATAGGCAAGTTTTGCTCAAGCGGAATATCAGGTACGGCTCTGCTTTATTTTCACGATAACACTCCTTCTGTATTTACTTATTTTTCATTTTTGTATTATAAATACTCTGCGATCTACATCACCTTATTCTGTTTGGTAAGTTTGGAGTGCGTCCGGACTGTGAGCTGATCTTTCTTCCTCTCCCGCGTCATCATTAGCGTTTCAAAAGATCTCATGTTGTGTTAAATTAAATCAGACGATTATTCGTCAACGACAAGTATTGTCGACAATTTTTTTGTTGTTGATAATGTCGTCTAATCATTTCAGCCCTACTTAACATATTAAAATAGTCTGGACATTTTTGAAAATAGTTAACAGGTAAACCAAATTTACAGGAGAGAAGAAATGCACTGAAAAGTTGCGTGTAATTCACAATGTGCAGTCGTGCATTAACCGTTGGCCTAATCTGACAGCTGTTCGGTAAAGAATGTTAACCAATAACAGTTACGATGGGGAAAAATTACTCACCTTATTCAGCCCCACCCCCTTTCTGTGCTCCGCTCTTCAGAATTTTGTCATCTAACTTCCTGTTTGTAATAAAGCTACTGAGAGACTGATCAAAATGGATTACGTGTGGAAGCACAGAAAGTATTTTTCACCAAGAGTTAATGGTGTGAGTCTACAGCACCTTTTTACTACGTGAAAATGCTAATAAGGTGTTTTTCCTGTCACTCTAAATGGTTACAACCGGCGGAGGTAAATTGGACCTGGCAGATGAAACACTTCGCTTTTTCATAATACGAGCGTTTATTTGTTATATGTGTAATACAGCTTAATTTTTAATTGTTTCAACTTGTTAATAATTTGTGTTAAAACGTGTTGTTGATATGAAATTTCAAACAGTGACAGTTCATATTATTACACAGGCAAGTTCAACATTAAAGAAAATTACAATTGTACTTTTTTAAAATTAATTTGTCACCCTACATTTTTTAGAGGCTCAAATGTGATTAAAATAGTTGTAAACGGAACAACTATGGCTGTGCGCTACTTTCTCTGGCGAATAAGGTGAATAGCAATTTGGAATAACCAATTCCCAATGCACTCTTAAGTCCTCGTGGTGGCGTAGTGACTCGCCTGAATCCGGGTGGCGGAGGACGAATCTCAGTTGCCTCTGTATCTGAGACATTCAATCCGCAAATCTTATCACATGGCTTGTTGAGCGCATTACCGTGGAGAAATGTGTGGAGGCTTCACACTATTCTCTGCAGCATCCACTCACAACTCACCTCGTTCCCCAACGAGCGCAAGAATCACATTATAGTGACCACGAGGAGGTTACCCCATGTGACTCTACCCTCCCTAGCAACCACAGCCGGACTAATTTGGTTGCTTAGGAAACCTGGGGTCACTCAGCACACCCTGGATTTGAACTCGTGACTCCAGGGTTGGTAGTCAGCATCTTTACTCGCTGAGGTACTCGGCCATTAATATGACAGTAGGCTTAATTTAAGTTCAGCCTGTAAAAATATAAAGCCTAACATAACTTTCTAGTAATTCCAGTGTCGACAAGCAGCACTGGAACTGTCTTGCACATCCCTAATCATTTTACACTTTAGGACCACAATAAAACAGATAAGGAATTGTTAAGAGAGTCTTTAGTGCGCTAATCAAGGATTGATGCATTTTGAATGGTTTTCAATATTGGTCAAAAAATGACCTGAAGGACAAAAGGAGGGTTAAAAGTAATGCAAACATTTACTGAATAAATGTCTAAATGTTTTCCTTGTATATTTGATGTATTCAGTAATCTATCTTTTAAGTTTTATAGACTTAAAGGTTTAGTTCACCCCAAAATTTTAATTCCTTTGTCATTTACTTATGTTTACGTTTTCCAAACCATATGGCTTTCTTGCCATAAGCAAGCAACATGAGTAAGTGATGACAGTTAAAATTTTTGGGTTAACTATCCATTTAACTTAATTAATAAATTAACAGTATTATTCGAATTTTATAAATGTACCCAGTCATACAAGTCTCTTTTATGTGTGTTTGTTTGTGTGTGTGTAGATTAAGGAACTTGCAGAGAAGCAGCAGTTCTTCCAGGACCTGAGTGAGAATCTGGACTCCTTCCCTGAAGATTTTTGCAAACACAAAGTGCTGCCACAGCTCCTTACAGACTTTGAGTTTGGCAACGCTGGCGCTGTCGTCTTCACACCGTTATTTAAGGTACCAGAAAGTTTTGTCACTTTCAACTTACACATTACGTTCTGTGAGCATCTTAAGTAGTACATATCAAGGGTGTTCAATGCAGTTTCAATGTTTTTGTTTTAGGTAGGAAGTATTTGTCGGCTGAAGAGTACCAGCAGAAAATCATTCCAGTTATAGTGAAGATGTTCTCCTCTACCGACCGGGCGATGAGGATACGATTGCTACAACAGGTATAGACAAGTCCACTTTTTTTCATAGTTTCATAGTATTTAAATAAATGTACTTTTCTCGATTGAAAATTATTGTTTTTCTCACATGACTTTCTCTGACTCTCCTACATCATCCTTTCTCTTTATACATTTCAGATGGAGCAGTTTATTCAGTATTTGAATGAAGCAGCAGTTAATTCCCAGATTTTCCCACATGTGGTTCACGGTTTCACAGACACAAACCCTGCAATCCGAGAGCAGACTGTAAAGGTACTTTTATGCTCTATATTTTCTCCCCTCTGGTGTTCTGATACCGATCATTGTAGCTTATAGTGGCATAATAAGGAGTTGGTCTTTAATATGTCTTTAAATTACTTTTGCTGCTGTGTCTTTGGGCTAATATAATGCTATTACAATAAGAAGAATAGCCAGTAAATAAATGGGTAGTTGATGCATAACCATGAAAAGTCTGTGGGCTTGTTCATTTTTTGGTAAAAATGTATAATGACATATCTGTGGACTGACATACATTTTTAGAAGCACACATATTCCATGTTGTATCTCGTTTAATATAAGCTTTTAAAAGCTGCATAAAGTAGAAAGAGCATAATGATGTTTAAAATAGTTTTAAATAGAGTACAGCATGTTAAACTGCAGGACATACCGACTTCCTAGAAGGAAGCTTTTCAGAGAAAGGTGTTTTTAAAAAAAAAATTTATACCTTTTTTTTAATGTAATATTTGGATGTTATGTTTTTTCTTTTTATCCCTGTAGTCCATGCTACTGTTGGCCCCTAAACTGAATGAGACAAATTTAAATCAGGAGTTGATGCGGCACTTTGCACGACTGCAAGCCCGTGATGATCAGGGCCCTATCCGCTGCAACACCACTGTATGCCTAGGCAAAATCGCCCCCTACCTCAATGCTGGGGTAAATACAAACAAAAAACCGTAGTCCTTCACTTCTACAGACAGGACATTTTACTTCTATTAAGCATCATATTGTGTCTCTCTAACATGTTTTTTTTTTTGGTCAGATTCGCCAGCGTGTGTTAATCTCTGCATTCTCACGGGCAACTAAAGACCCATTTCCTGCCTCACGAGCAGCAGGTGTGCTGGGATTTGCTGCCACTCATCAATATTACAGTGTGACTGATAGCGCCAATCGTATTTTGCCCACACTCTGCACACTGACTGTGGACCCGGACAAAAACGTCAGAGATCAGGTATAGAAAATACACAGCAGAGTGGTTCATCTTTTGTGGTTTGGGTGTGTCATCCATCACTGTTGGAAAATCCAATTAGTTTTTCTGTTCATGTAGGCGTTCAAAGCAATAAAAAGTTTCCTCACTAAGCTGGAGACTGTTTCTGAAGACTCTTCTAAACTAGCAGAAATAGGTAAGGTATTTTTAAAGGTGTGCTTTGCAGTTCAACTTAATTGACACAAGCCACATTATGTGAAAGTAAACTATAGCAGTGGAAACTTTGCAGCTGATGTATAGATGTAAATAGTAGACATTAGAAATAATTTTGCTTTCCCATTTGCTCCAACAGAAAGATAAAAAATATCCACTATTGCATTTCCAAAACATGCAAAAAATTAATTATGGCAAATTAAATCAATTAAGTGTGCTAGATTTTACCTGCTAAACTAAGTTGGAAATACAAAAGGTCCATAGATCACTCCTGTCCTTTCACCTCCAAACATTTCTTTAATTAAATTAAAATACACGTTACTATGAATTATATTTAATAAAATTAAAAACATTTTGCTGCTTTGCAGAAAAAGATGTGACTGGATCGGCACAGACAGGAGGCTCAGCTGCTACATGGACAGGATGGGCGGTAACAGGTGTCTCGTCCCTCACCTCCAAACTCATCCGAAATGCTCCGGCTGGTTCAGAGGCACAGCCTGCCGAAAACAGCCCCACCCCTCAACCTACTGCTGGATCAGTAACCACAAATACTGCAGGCAAAGGTGTGAAGCATGATTGTTAGAGCATTACTAAAGCAAATGGAATGAAGATGATCAAAGGAAGAAATCTTGAAAAGGAAGTATAGAATTTATGTAACCAGTTAGCACACTAAAATATTTCAATATGCAAAAGCATTGACATGCTCATTTCGGGCACAAGTTGTTGATTCCCATTGGCTGATATGCTAGTTTTTAACCTACCAAACTAACTTAATGCCCAGTTTTTAACCAATCGGTAGATTATAATAAAATTTTGGAATGTGATTATAATAGGGTTTGTTTGAAGTGCTTGAAAATAGCCTTTTTGGGGGCCTGGGTAGCTCAGTGGTAAAAGACGCTGGCTACCACACCTGGGGTTCGCTAGTTCGAATCTCAGGGCGTGCTGAGTGAATCCAGCCAGGTCTCCTAAGCCACCAAATTGGCCCTGTTGTTAGGGAGGGTAGAGTCACATGAGGTATCATCCTCGTGGTCACTGTAATGTGGTTCATTCTTGGTGGGGCACGTGGAGAGTTGCCACTACACGCGATAGGTCTCTGTGGCAACGCGCTCAACAAGCCACGTGATAAGATGTGCAGGTTGACAGTCTCAGACACGGAGGCAACTGGGATTTGTCATCTGCCACCCGGATTGAGGCAAATCACTACACGACCACGAGGATTTAAAAGCACATTGGGAATTGGGCATTCCAAATTTGGAGAATAAATAAAAAGAAAATAGCCTTTTTTATCAAGAGGTGCTTAAAAAAATTATTGAATTATAGAAAATCGTAAAATATGTTGCTTAAATCATTTAATTGTATTTATTTTCGGAAATACACGACGAAAGACCACTAGACCAGTGGTTCTCAACCTTTATGACAACCACCCTCCCACTGACCAAAACAACATGTGAAGGCCCACTCGCCCAAAACTAGACGTGTTTGATTAAAATAGTTAATCATGGATCATTTTTGGTTCTAGAAGTTTCAGAAAGAGTCTGTTTTTAATGTGTAAGCATACATTTTAGAGTTTTTTTTTAGCATTTTAATTCAGTTGAATTATTTTTATATTTCTTATTTTATATAATTTTAAGTCATCTTGAGGCCCCCTAATGGGTCCTGGCCCCCTGGTTGAGAACCACTGCACTAGACCACTGCTGAAGCAGGCAGCACATAGACGGTGCTGTCACTTGGCACCTGTTACTTTTGGCAGTGCTGCTCAGAATGGGCCAATCACAATCTATAGTTACTGGAGGATTTAAAAAAATATTTTATAGATACTGCTTTGGCAGGTTTAACAAGTATGAATCCTTGCAACTATCAGTTTTAATTAAAAAAAATTTTACACTCCAGAGTGAAAAAATTATATGAGATAAAACGTTCTGAGATTTGAATGTAGATCAGTGGAGGATTCAGTTTTGTTTTATTAACAAAATATATGTTATTTCTGACAACATTTGGGTCAATATCAAAATACAGTTGAAGTCAGAAGTTTACACACACCTATATTTAAACTCAGTTTTTCACAATTCCTGACATTTAATCGTAGAAAACATTCCCTGTCTTATGTCAGTTAGGATCACTACTTTAAGAAAGTGAAATGTCAGAATAATAGTAGATAGAATTATATTTTTCAGCATTTATTTCTTTCATCACATTCCCAGTGGGTCAGAAGTTTACATACACTTTATTATTTGGTAGCATTGCCTTTAAATTGTTTAACTTGGGTGAAACGTTTTGGGTAGCCTTCTACAAGCTTATCACAATAAGATGATGGAATTTTTCCTAACTTTTTCAGTTCTGCCCACAAATTTTCTAAATTGAGGTCAGGGCTTAGTGATGGCCACTCCAATACCTTGACGTTGTTGTCCTTTAGACATTTTGCCACATCTTTGGAGGTATGCTTGGGATCATTGTCTATTTGGAAGACCCATTTTTGATCAAGCTTTAACTTCCCGGCTGATGTCTTGAGATTTTGCTTCAATATATCCACATAATTTTCCTTCCTCATGATGCCAACTATTTAGTGAAGTGCACCAGTCTCTCTTGCATCAAAGCACCCCCACAACATGATCCTGCCACCCCCATGCTTCACAGTTGGGATGGTGTTCTTCGACCCTTTTTGCTCCAAACATAACAATGGTCATTATGGTCAAACAGTTCTATTTTTGTTTCATCAGACCAGAGAATATTTCTCCAAAAAGTAAGATCTTTGTCCCCATGTGCACTTGCAAACTGTAGTCTGGCTTTTTTAATGCCGTTATTGAGAATTGGCTTCTTCCTTGTTGAGCAGCCTTTCAGGTTATGTAGCTATAGGACTTGTTTTACTGTGGATATAGATACTTGTCTACTTGTTTCTCCCAGCATCTTCACAAGGTCCTTTGCTGTTGTTCTGGAATTGAATGCGTCTCCTTCCTGAGCAGTACGATGCTGTGTGGTCTCATGGTGTTTATACTTGCATACTATTGTTTGTACAGATGAATGTGGTACCTTCAGGCATTTGGAAATTGCTCCCAAGGGTGAACCAGACTTGTGGAGGTCCACAATTTTTTTCTGAGATCTTGGCTGATTTCTTTTAATTTTCCCATGATGTCAAGAAAAGAGGCACTGAGTTTGAAGGTAGGCCTTTAAATACATCCACAGGCTCACCACCTTTCAGAAGCTAATTGGCTAATTGTCTGAAGGCTTGACATCATTTTCACTTGCTTCATTAGTGAAACAAAATTAAATAATAAAACAGCAACAGCCAAGTTGTACTTTATGAATATAAATGAATGTCAACATGTTGCAAAATGTTTACCCTCCGAGTTTATAGACTGAACTGAAATTGGAAGTCAATTTTTTTGAGAATGACCCATTTGCAATTTCGGCCAGTTTCTCACATAAACCTGTGACTTTATAAAGCATGGAACATAGCACATGAGTCATATGGACTACAGTATACAGACCCAGTTATTCACTTTTGTTGGAAACCGAAGTGCGTTTTATGGGAGCAAACTACACTTGCACATCAGTTACAGCCACCACCATGCTTAACCGTGGGTATGGTGTTCTTTTGCGAAACGTTCAATCTTGGTCTCATCAGACACATTTTTCCATATGGTTTTGGGAGACTGGATATAGGTTTTTGCAAAGTTTAGCTGGGCTTGGATGTTTGTTTGTTTTTTTGTTAGAAAAGGCATTCGTCTTGTCACCCGCCCCATAGCCCAGACAGATGAAGAATGCATTAGATACTTGTCACATGTAGAGAGCAACCAGTACTTGCCAGAAAGAGCTGCAGCTCTTTTAATATTGCTGTAGACCTCTTGAAATCCTCCCTTACCAGTATTCTTTTGTCTTTTCAACAATTTTGGAGGGTCATCCTGTTCTTGATAATGTCACTCTTGTGCCATATTTTCTCCACATGTTGATGACTGTCTTCACTGTTCCATGGTATATTTAATGCCTTGGACAAATTTTGTAGCTCTCACCTGAGCAATACCTTTCAACAATGAGAGCCTGTTGATGCTTTGTAGGCTCATTGTGGCCCATGGTTCTTGTAGGAGCATGCGACTAAGAAGATGTCAGAAGAATCCTACAAGAACAGCTGAGATTTATTTGGAGTTAATCACTTAGTCACTTCAGGTGAAGACAGGTGTGTACTATTTCACATGAGCTTGATGATTGGTTGATTCTGAACACAGACACATACCTAATTATAAAAGGGTGTGCACACTTATGTATTTAAGCTATTTTAAGTTTTCATTTTTATTTATTTTTTCTCTGAAATGTGTCATTTTGGTTTTCAGTGGCATTTCATAGTTTGTAATTTTTACATTAAAGGTACAAAAAGTCTGATATGATTTATCTTCGTTTCATTTTTTACATCACAAAAAACAGGGGTGTGTAGACTTTATATATCCATTGTATGTTGTACTTGTAATAAGTGGTGTTTTATAAAAAAAAAAAATGTACTGAATTAATAAAATGTTCATTTAAAATTAATGAATAATTTTCTTTCTTTTTTTTTATGACATCTCGTGCATAGTCCTTGAAAACAAATAAAAATGTCCTTGTAAAGTCCTTGAATTTAACTTTGAAGCATCTGTACGAACTCTGTTATAAGTAGAAATAATAATTGAAATCAGAAGTGCCTAGTTTTGATCTCCTCAACTTCCTCCTCTTTTAGACCCGGGAATAAGCACACAGAGTTCCAGTGCACATATAATCCAATCAGAGACGTCAAATGAGGAAATAGCAGAGCCAGATGAAGAACGGTGGGAGGATGAGGATTGGGGAAGCCTTGAGGTGATTGATATTGATAATTATTCAAATTATGCTAAATCTCTAGTATATTTGTTAAACCTTGAACTTTTACTGAGTTAAAAGTTATCTTAGGCACGAACAATGAAATTTACATAATGGCCAGCTATTTTTGTGTTCCCACAGGACCCAAAGAAAGTACAAACAGATCCAGACAATTGGCACTCTGATTGGTCGGCTGTTTCCTCAACACACAGGAAAAGCAATGTAGGTGATTTGTATTAGTATAACTTGTTGACATAGGGATGATGAGAGATTTCCATTATCTTACTAATTTGTTCACTTTAGCTTTCAATTCTGTATAGCACAGCTTCATTCTGTAAATATTTTTGGTGAAAGGGAGAAAAAAAATGTCACTGATGTATCGCAATATTTGTTTCTCCATCAATTTTGGATCAATACAAAAAAAATCATATTGTGGGTCTATCTATTTATTCGACAAATCTATCCATTTATTCGACAAATGGCAGACAGCGCTAGTATTCAGGAAAGCTTTTTGATAACGTTTATTTTTGCAGTTTCGTTTAGTGGAACTAGTGGCGCTGAAATTACATACTGCAGGTGCGTTTACACTGTGCAAACAAACATACACAGGCTTTATTTTACAATATCTTAAAGAAAATAATCAGCCATAATTCTGTGCATTAAAGTTTTTATTTAAAAGGGCATAAATGTATTTTTGCAGGAGTCACAAATGTGGGACAGTATGTATCACATGCTTAATAAACTTGTTCATTCACTTGCACAGCCACAGAAAGCAAGTTTGTGCTGAATGAACTGTCATTCTGATGCGTCTTTTCAGTTACACAGAATGACAGAATGCCGGTGTTGAAGTTGTTTTAGCTTGACACAGCATTTGAAAGTGCTCCAATGACATCTGTGTAGTGCATCTTTTACACGTTCAATGTGAACAGCCCCTAACTCGTCACAGATTTGCAACCCTACGTTGTCTCAGAAAATTTTAGATGCATTGGGAATCATTCAGTTCAGTAAATGCCCAGGACACAGTGTGAAAAAAACCATGTCTTGGCAGGTAGTTATGACTCCATATATTTTATCATTCCATAGGTGGGTCGTAAATCTGAGGCAGTTAAAAAGCAGAGTTCAGATTGGAGCTCTGGCTGGGATGCTGATGACAGCTGGTCCAATGAGAAAGACGCTGATGTTCAGGGTCAAAGTTCACCTGCTGATGAGGGCTGGGGTAATGACTGGGATGACGATGGGAATTTGGCTGTGAGTTTCACTCCAACACCACAAAATAAAGCCACCTCCTCAGCTGTTGTTTCAAAGAGTGCCAGCTCAAGCTCTGGCCAAGAAAGGGTGCGATTAGCCATTGATTACCACTGGGACGGAGCAGGAGGAAAATCAGCAATATCTGATCTGTTTTCCAGTGCGTCTGAACGAGCAAACACCACTGCTGCAACGCCGGTAAGGACAGTAGGGCGAGAAGTTAGTATAGAGACTGGGAAATGGTGGGGAAACAGGATAAGGAAGGATTTTTTTCTCTCCCCTTTTTTGCCTCAATTTAGAATGCCCAATTCCCAATGTACTCTTAAGTTCTCGTGGTGGCATAGTGACTCACCTCAATCCAGGTGTCAGAGGATGCATCTCAGTTGCCTCCGCGTCTGAGACGTCAATCCACACATTTTATCACTTGGCTTGTTGAGCATGTTACTGCGCCATCCACGCGCCCCACTGAGAGCGAACCACATTATCGCATCCACGAGGAGGTTACCCCATGTGATTCTACCCTCCCTGGCAACCGTGCCAATTTGGTTGCTTAGGAGACCTGGCTGGAGTCACTCAGCATGCCCTGGGATTCAAACTCACAACTCCAAGGGCGGTAGCCAGTGTCTTTACTCGCTGAGCTACCCAGGCCCCCCAGGAAAGATGGTTATAATGCAGGTGAACCCTGCTTCAAAACATGTCAGCATATACTATTTTTAAATAAACCAATCAAAATTGCAACTGTTTTTCAGTGGATGCACATGAGGAACAGGGTGCATTTGGTTGTAATTCAGTTTGTTTCACTGGAAGGGGCAGCCCTTTTACGGTTGCAGGCTTTATTATAAATGGATATAATTGTCCATTAAAGGGGTAGGGCTCTACATTTAGGAGCGGGATTGGTTATTAGCAATAATTAATAATTATAATAGATAATTATCAATTATTAAAATCAATAGAACACTTATTAGAATCAGTGTTAGCTTTTTAATTCTTTAAATCAACAATCATCAAAGACAACCATCAATTATCAAATTCAATAGAATATTAATTATTATCAAAGAGAATCATTATTAAAATTAATGGAACACTGATTAGACTTAACACTAGCTTATTGATCCTTCAAATTCAACAATCATCAAAGATAATTGTCAATTATCAAAATCAATAGAATATTAATTAGGATTAATGTCGATGGGGCACCACCCTGGAATCAGGGACTAATAACCAGATAGTATAACAGTCTCAATATTAGATTGTTCTCTTAGGAAAGTCGACGTCCAGAGAAAATCAATATTCAAAAGGAAACAACTAAGGCTTGAATCCGAGCACTGTCATCCCCTGCCAGCCTTTGACACATGTGTATGCAAACCAAACCAAAACACTTCTCTTTGAAATATAACAAAGTTTTTTGGTGCAGTAATATCAATTAATAATCAATACAATGCAGTCAATGAACTTCCGACTTATTTTGGTAACCAAAAATAAGCCTATAACACATGAGAGGAAGGTAGGTAGGTGTGTGTGTGTGTGTGTGTGTGTGAGGAGTGATCCACACAAAATGGCGGACGTGACTTGTGGAGAGTACATTGCGCAAGATTTCCGGCCAGATAGTATGGCCGCGAATTTGGGCGGAGAGAAGCCGGCTAGTGGCATCTGCCCGTTTACCTCATATCTCTGCTTGTACGATAACTTGGGGACAAAGCAGAGTTTTATCACCGAGTTATCTACTAGCCAAATGTTTGTTAGGGGTCACGTGTGTGTGCAGTTAGTACCACACAGTGAGAGAGAATAAAATGGCGGCACCGATGCAGGTTTTGCGATCGTGGGAGAGAAGGCAGGTGTTAGTTTATCACTCAGAGATGCGGTGAACGGCTCGTAACCCGTCCCGCTTTCTTTGGTTCTTTAATGGATAAACACAGTGTGCCGGTCTCATCCGTGATGGCATAAATACACAACAGTCCAACGTTGTTGGATTACAACACAGCAAAATCGAATTAATGATAACAGTAAGTTTCATCTCTGCAGCACTCCACCAATCAGGCCTGTATGGTAGAGTGGCCAGACGGAAGCCACTCAGTAAAAGGCACATGACAGCCCGCCTGGAGTTTGCTAAAAGGCACCTGAAGGACTCTCAGACCATGAGAAACAAAATGATCTGGTCTGATGAAACAATGATTGAACTCTTTGGCCTGGATTAATATTTTTTTTCCAATATTTTTTTAATTTTTTTGAATCGAAGATGTCTGAATGCCTAAAAACAAATGAATGCGCGTATAAGTATGATGTTTGTATTTTTGTCACAGAAGTCTGATGGCTGGGATGTAGACACCACAGGAGACTGGGGAACCGATGAAAACTGGGAATCGCTGGATGGTGATCAAGGTCAGAGCTGTGAACATTTCTCCAGATCACACATTGCAGATTCTTCTTGACACTGAAAAGCTGCAGTGTTTTCAGTTAGAGGAACCTGAGTTATTGACTTAGTAACCACACTTTCTCTTTTGTCCCATCAGGTCCAAGCAAGGCAGAATTGGCAAAGAAGAAACGAGAAGAGAGACGAAAGGAGCTGGAGGCCAAACGGGCAGAACGCAAGTCAGCAAAGGGTCCTCTCAAATTGGGCGCACGCAAACTGGACTGAGTTTTATGCCTTAACATTGGAGGCACAGCAAAGGCTGAGCAGTCCAAAGGCGCCAATTGAACATTAATGGAAGATGAAAGGACTGCGGTCTGTGCAAGATTTTAAAGAAACATTCCATGATGGCAGAGAGGAGGAGCCTCACATCTGTCTTTACATTGGAAAACTTGGAAGAGGGAAGACGAGTCTGCTGGCTAACATGCCACAATATTACTTTAGTCTCCTCACGGTACAATAAATCTTTTTTATACTTAAAAAAATATCAGTTTACTGAGTGAGCATGAACTCACTTGTTTGAGGTATTAGGAGGTAAGGGAGATTTGAAAAATATAATCCTAGATACAGTTGAAGTCAGAAGTTTACATACACTTAGGTTGGTCATTAAAACAAAATTTTTAACCACTCCACAGATTTAATATTAGCAAACTAGAGTTTTGACAAGTCATTTAGGACTTTGTGCATGACATGAGTAATTATTCCAATAATTGTTTACAAACAGACTGTTTCACTTTTAATGGACTATATCACAATTCTTGTGGGTCAGCAGTTTACATTCACTAAATTAACTGTGCCTTTAAGCAGCTTGGATTATTCCTGAAAATTATGTCAATCTTTTAGACCATTTGCCAATTAGCTTCTGATAGGAGGTGTACTGAATTGGAGGTGTACCTGTGAATGTAATTTAAGGCCTACCTTCAAACCCAGTGCTTCTTTGCTTGACATCATGAGAAGATCAAGAGAAATCAGCCAAGATCTCAGAAAACAAATTGTTCATGTTCATATGTACAAACAATAGTATGCAAGTATAAACACCATGGGACCAAGCAGCCGTCATAACGCTCAGGGAGGAGACACATTCTGCCTCCTAGTAATGAATGTAGATTGGTGCAAAAATTGCAAATCAATCCCAGAACAAGAGCAAAGGACCTTGTGAAGACACTGGAGGAAACCAGTAAACAAGTATCTATATCCACAGTAAAACGAGTCCTATATCTACACAACCTGACAGGCTGCTCAACAAGGAAGAAGCCACTGCTCCAAAACCACCATTAAAAAAGCCAGACTACAGTTTGCAAGTGCACAGGGGGACAAAAATCTCACTTTTTGGAGAAATGTCCTCTGGTCTGATGAAACAAAAATTTAACCGTTTGGCCATAATGACCACCGTTATGTTTGGAGGAAAAAGGGTGAGGCTTGCAATCTGAAGAACACCATCCCAACCGTGAAGCATGGGGGTGGCAACATCATATTTTGGGGGTTTGGGGGGGTTTGCTGCAGGAGGGACTGGTGCACTTCACAAAATAGTTGGCATCATGAGGAAAGAAAATGTTGTGGATCTATTGACGCAATGTCTCAAGATGTCAGCCAGGTTGTTAAAGCTCAGTTGCAAATGGGTCTTACAAATGGACAATGACCCCAAGCATACCTCCAAATTTGTGGGCAGAACTGAAAAAGTGTGTGCGAGGAAGGAGGCCTACAAACCTGACTCCGTTACACCAGTTCTGTCTGGAGGAATGGGCCAAAATTCCAGTAACTTATTGTGAGAAGTGTGTGGAATGATACCCAAAAGGTTTGACCCAAGTTAAACTATTTAAAGACAATGCTACCAAATACTAACAAAGTGTATGTAAACTTCTGACCCACTGGGAATGTGATGGAAGAAATAAAAGCTGAAATATTTAATTCTACTATTATTCTGACTTAACAACTATTATTCTGACATTTCACATTCTTAAAATAAAGTAGTGATCCTAACTGACCTAAGACGGAATTTTATGATCAAATGTCAGGAATTGTGAAAAACTGAGTATGATAAATGTATTTTGCCAAGGTGTATGTAAACTTCTGATATCAACTATATATGGACACTGATAATACATCAACACAGACTCCTTATGGCCTGAATGTGGACTTCTAAAAACAGATTATGCTGACAGTTGTTAACTTAACCTTCTGATGGTCTTTGTTTACTGTTTACACTTCTGGTCTTTGGGGTCTATATGACCCCAACAATTGATAGAGTAATTGTACAAAAAATATACATTTTTAATCATACAAATAATATATCATTTTTTTTGTTTACTTCTCATTTATTCATTAATGCTGTGTTTTGGGAGATATGAAGTACTTTTGTACCCATTTACCACACAATTCCTCAACTACACCATTAGCTTGCATATGAAATATTACATTTTTATGAAAAAATCTCAATCTAGGTGTTAGGTGTAGAAGTATGCAATCTGCTGGTTAGAGATAAACCTAAAATTATTACAGTTTAAGAAATACATAGTTTTGACCAGTAGAGGCAATAGAGAGCCATTCATTTTACTGGATATGGCCAACTGATCTATCACAAAGTTTGTGATACATTTTGTGAATTTATATATATATAAACATTAGAAAAGACATTTAAAATAAATATTCTTTCAAATAGTAGATTTCTTTTAAGTTTTTGATGCATTTTGAAATGCCTTTTTTTACAGAATGCCACAGAAATTTGACAGAAAAATGCCACATAAGACACACCTAAAGGACAAGACTTGGAGTCAGATTGTAGTTGCATATTACTGATTTTAATGAACAAAGTGTAAAAAAATAATAATAATTAACAACAATATGCATATGTCTGTGTGTGTGTGTGTGTGTGCGCGCGCGCGCGCGTGTGTATGTCTGTGTGCATGCATTAGGTCTCACCCTTTTATATCTTTGTTCTGCATTTGTGCCAAATTCTATCAAAATGCTCTCTGGGGCAGTCATACATGTGTGTTTTTTTGTGTGTGTGTGTGAGTGAGCATGTCTTTTCTACATCTCATGTATGATCTAGTACTAGGCCTTAATTTCTGTGTGAAAATTTTCAGATTTATGCTGGATTTATTGACTCTTTTTGACACATGAAGAATTTATTTTTATTTTTTTTCGCATTTCCCATTCATTTCAATGTGGGGTCATATTGACCCCGAAGACCAGAAGTGTAAAAATTTTTTTTACATACCTATAGAACAACCGAATCAAGCCCAGTTTTTTTGTGTGTGTATAGATAGATAATGTAGGAAAAGTCACAAAATCTTATTCCACTGAGATGAAGGGAACCATTTTTATTTATTAAGGAAAAGTTGATTGGGGTCATATAGACCCCAAAGACCGATTGAGGGTTCATGGTCAAAGGTGGGACAGAGTCATTACCATAGCATGTATAAACAGATGAATATTTTCAAAACAATGGATTCACTGGTCCAAAGACACATTACAAGTCATGAAAGGCGTTTTGGACTTGCCATATGACATGGTCAGAGTGGATGTTCTTATTATTTTTGCTTTTTGCCTTCATTTTTTTTGTTCCAAGCAGGCAGTACTGCATATGTTGTAACAAATCAAGAGATGATTCTTTAAGTTAACAAGACAAGTCTGTGAGAGCTGGTGCAATATTTTTTAGACAGGGTTGTTCATGAGCTGTATACACACGTTAAATCCAACATATTATGTACAATAATAAACACACAGTCTGTCTTTGGACATGCCTGTCATTTGGACAAAGACTTGCTGTTGCAAGTCTTTGGTTTAGCAAATGGTAACAAAGGCCTCACTGATCCAGCGACACAGAGTTGCCCTCATACATCAGCACCACAATGACTACACTTTCTAGCTTTTCTTATGTTTAAATTGCGCAACCGTACCCAGAAAGCATCCCGGTTTATTACAAAACCACAATTATTTGTGGTTTATTAGAATTCACACTGTTAAACTACTAATTGAATGAAAATGGGTCAAAATAATGAATGGCACCAAGACACAAACGTGTCCGTTTAAGGAATTCAAATATTACCAGGCAAATTATTTAACCAATCATTCTTGTTTAGATAGTAATCAAAAAGCCTAAAGATTGGTTATTATTCAAATAAGTACAGGAATCAAAATATAAAATGTTTTTTTGAAAATGTATTAGAAATGTAGAAACAATGGTGAAACCGCAATTGTGCTTTCAGTTCTTCCTTTTCAGTGCTCAATGTGTCTGCTTCTCTTTGTCTTTTGAACCAAAAATGGCTGCAGCAGCTGCGAGAACTCCAAAGCTAATCATTGCAGCAAGACCAACTCCAGCACCAAACTCCACTGCTTTTCGCACCTGTAAAAATGGATGGAAAAAGCATACAAATTCATTCTGGGTGAGAAGTCCCTTGACGAAAAATGTAAATATAGCTTAAATGACCATAAAGGTATAGTTCACCCTAAAATGAAAGTTCTCTGATCATTTACTCATCCCAGTTGTGTATGACTTTCTTCTGCAAAACACAAATTGTTTGTCCATTAAATCCAAGTCAATGCTGACCAGAACTTTTAAGCTCCAAAAAACACAAAGGCAGTACAAAAGTAATACATACAAATCCAGTGGTTTAATGCATGTTCTCTGAAGTGATCCAATGGGTTTTGGGTGAGAAAATACTTTTTCCTACTAAAAATCTTGACCGCAGGCTCCTTGGCAAGCATGATTTCAAACTCTGTTATATGTCCTAGTATTCTGCACATGCGTCAAGCACTAGGAGGTGTAAACAAACTTGAAATCATGATTACAATGGCAAGATGTACAGTGATAAAGGAGTTATATTTTGGTCTGTTCTCACCCAAAACCCATTAGATCATTTCAGACAGAGAACATGCATTAAATCACTGGAGTCTTATGGGTTACTTTTGTGCTGCCTTTATGTGCTTTTTGGTGCTTCAAAGTTCTGGTCAGCATTCACTTGCATTGTATGGACCTACAGAGCTGAAATATTCTTCTAAAAATCTTAATTTGTGTTCTGCAGAAGAAAAAGTCATACACATCTGGGATGGCATTAGGATGAGAAACATTTGAAAGAATTTACATTTTAGGGTGAACTATCCCTTTAAGTCAAGAGTTTTACCAATATACAGCTCTGTTTTCCTGAGATTTTCCAAACAAAACATTTATTAGAGCACTATAATTGACTACCACAGTTACACTATTACAGGCATAAACTGTCAGGTGATGAAAATCAGTTGTACCTGGCGAGATTGTGGCTTTCCGTATCTCAGCTCTGTAACAAAGTGCTCACAGTTTCTTCTAAACACACAATATGGAAGTTCTTTTCCCAAAAGATTCTGGGCCTCCTGCATGATGCCTCTGAGAGCCTGAGGCTCATATTTGTCATCCAGAAGGTTGTTGATACGGTACTTATCATCACCAACTACACTCCAAAGCTCTTCTTTCTTCACTATGGCTTTGTCATACAGTACAGACATCATACTGTAGGCCCCAGCTTGAGCATGCTCAGCTACAGATTCAGAAATGGAAAAGGAATCTATACTAATTCTAAACCTTGATGTTACTGTATAAGTTATTATTCATTAAACAGGGTGTGATAATGTAGCATAATCTGCATTTTAAATTTATGAAATATCTATTATGTTTGTGCATTACTCACAGGGTGGGGCCAGATGAATGACATAACCATCACCCACATAAATAGCCCAGTGCTGGTAAGTGCCTCGGAAAATTTCTATGAGGTCTCCAGGCTCCGGCTTCACATCATACTGTAGGAGACAATAATAAAAGTATAAAGTAAAAATAATAAAGTATAATTTGTATAGCTGAATAGTTAAAGCATTTGTCTTGTCATCACTAAATATATCATATTGCTAAACCAAAAAAAACAAAACAAATACTATTAAACCTGTGAATAGAGGAAAAGAAAAGAAAGTGAAACTGTGCTGTTGTTATTTTTAAGCAGTGACACTCACTCTAGTTTCAAAACTGCATTTTAGTTCTCCGTTGCCTAAGCAGTGTTTAACTTTGTCACTCTGTGTTGCCTTAATATGATTTATTTTTGTAATAGACCTTGAGCAATAGTATAAAACCTCCAAGAACAGTCCTAAAATACCAAAATATGCCTTTCCCCATTTACTTTCTTTACAATGAATTCTGTACATTCTAACAGTTCAGTCAATACATTTACCTGAAACGATGCCATGGCAACCTCAGCAAGCAATCTGATCTACAGGTTTTGGCAGGAATCCTGTACAAACACAGAAAAAGAGATTAGAGGGGTTATGTGCATGAGTGTGAAGGTTATCTTAAAAGAATCCGGTTGACATCGAAAATCAAACATTAGATTGTCGGAGCAACCTGACATTTGACATTGTTGTTCTTGAAAACAAATGTGCCATGTAGGCCTACGTCAGATAGTTCATCGTCAGCAAACATGTTTGGTTTAGATATGATTTAGAAGCTGTTTGAAAGCGTAGACATTTTAAACTATGTATTTTTTTGTCTGAAATAAATAAGATATCATACTTACAATGATGTGTCTGAGTGAGAGTAGCGTGAACCTATTTTCGGTTGGAGTAAAAATAACATCAGAGGTTATGAATCAGCTGATGGGTTTAGAAGAGGAATTGACCAATCGGTGAGCAGAGCGTTGAAGCACACAGTGCGCTCATTGTTGGACGCATGCGGAATTTTGTGAAATATTGAAATAGTGTGACAATAATATTAAAATATGACTTTTAAAGATCAAGAAGTGTGATATTTAATAATAATAATAATAATAATAATTCAAAATGTTTATCATTACAGAATGAATGGCGATTTGAGATATGGTGTGTAAATAACATTTGTTCATGATGTGTCAGGGGAAGGAGACATAATTCTCCTGAGATTCATGAATATCTTGATGGACTTTGTTTGTAAACAAATTAAATTAAATTGAAAATAGTTTTAAGGGAGCTAATCGTTATATATATATATATATATATATATATATATATATATATATATATATATATATATATATATATATATATATATTGTGGATGCAATAAAGGGACATTTTAAAAGGAACACGTGACTTGGATTTCTCCTTTGAGTCATTCAGTGGTCTGCAACAATTTTAAGTCCAATCTGGCTTTTCTGGAAAGTCACTATACAGGTACCAAAATATAGTTTGTGCAAAATAGGCTACAGGACTAATGAGTGCCAAATCTTTCTGAACTGAGGCTTTATCTCTCAGCACAGACATTACACTGAAGGCCCCATCATCAGATACAGAAAAAGAAATGAAATGGTAAAAGTAGACAAAATCTCTAAACCATTAATTTTAAGATATATTCTCACTGATTCATACTCACTGCATACAGTAAAGCACCAAAATTGTTACTAATTAAATGAACTGATTATGAATGATATTTGGTGAAGTACAGAAAACTTACATATTAGATATCTCATAAATGACTTATAAGAGTCAGTAAGCACAGCAGAGCTAGTATTATACAAAATAACAGGCTATATCGCATTTAAATGCCCTGAGAAAATACAGTACATCATCCAACATTCACTTTAAGGAAATTATAACAACAAATGAGCACTGAATATTTGCATGATGTTATCATGTAATGTTGCAGCTTACAACAATGAATTGCATTTTGGACATATGCACATCAGGATATGCTCTGCAGAAAGAGGAAAAACTTGAGTATGTGTGATGGTTTGTTTAGTTAAAGACGATAAGTTATAATATCAGCAAAAACTTCAAATAACTTCTGCTGAAATAAACAGGTTTTTAAATGCATAGAGCAAACATGTAAGGCTGTGTAAAGTTCAGATCTTTGAGTAATGACAAAGAGATGCATGTATGTATTTAATGTCAATCTAAATATTTGACTATTTTACATTCACTGAAAATGGCTTTAGTCAAGTATTAGCAATTCATTAGTGATGACAGACACAATTGCCCTGTTACCTAACAACAGATAGGAATGTTTTGTCCCTCACATTATATTTAGACATATTTCCATTTGTGCTTTAACTGCAGTGCTTTCTATTTTGTAAAAATAAATACAACAAAATACAACATTTAATTATTATTAGTTTTCAATCAAACAATTTACTGGTATTTGTGACTTAACATTTCTAAGGTCTCCTATTCCACATGTCATCATGCCGACTGTAACTGCTGTCACACCTGAGACAGATACGCACTGCATACAGTAAAGTCTACGACAAACACGAAATAAAAGGACATTTACTGTTGTTTTTTTCCTAACAAAAAGAAGATATACTTACATTGATGTGTGTGTAAGTTTGAGTGAGACACCATACCAGTATGTGTTATGAGTAAATATAACATCAGAGGTTATGAGTCAGCTGATTGATCTAAACTCATTGGAGACGCCCTAAAAGCATTCTTGATACTCTATTGAATATTTTCCTGAGACCCACCCTGCAATTAAAATTTGTCCTCAGCCATTTTGTTTTTCATATATATATAGGAAAATGATCAGTTTTCTGGATTTACTATTTATAGGTATGTGTTTGAGTAATATATACAAATAAAATAAATGTATATGGTATAAAGTAAATATTTCACCAACATTCCTGATTGCATAGTCATCAAAAGCTTAAAAAGTAATAAGAAAATTCAGTAAACTTCCAAAAATATTGTATAGTATTTGTTAAAAATTTTATCACTTTTGGTGAATGAACCAAAACCAAAATCCCATGAGGCATTGTGAATATATAAAAATATAGATTTTCAGTTGCACTATAATCAAATGTAGTTTGAGAGTGTAGGGAGACTCGATTGCATCATTCACAGCACTTTACAGGAGTGGACAATCCATTCCATTTTTTTGCTGCAGTGGGTTTGTCACAACTCTGATTAGTGGATGTTTCTCTTCACGATTCATGGGTAGTGTAGTTCTTCACCAGGAATTCCAGCATTAAATTATTATTATTTTTTTTAAATAATGTAAAATAATGTGAACTGATGGCTTCAATAGAAGCATATACTATTGATTTCCATAACAACCAAGTTATCGTTAAGCATTTATGGAATTTCTGCTTCCGGAACCAGAATATTGGGCTCTATTAAAATGGTCTTAAAATTGAAAATTACAACATTACCATGAAACCCATCCCATGTCAGTTTGTTTTAATTCAAATATTATTAATTTTATATTTATCAAAAATCTTCAAAATTAATTTTAAAAAAAGTATCTATAAAGGATCACATAAAGGTACTTTCTTCATTTTTCCTGTGTCTCCTTCTGTTTGTTTTTTGAACTGAGGAAGTATGCAACTGCAGCAGTAAATCCCAAGAAACCAGCAGCTCCAGCAAAAACCTTCACTGCATTCCGCACCTGTGAAAAGTGACAGAAAAAGTGTCTTCATTCACATTCTGATATAAGTGCATCAATGCTGCTTACGACTGTGACAAGGCGGAGGGCGGGGCCGGGTCGTGATTCTACACACCCAGTCAAACTAATCAATCCTCAGAGAGGGTGAAAGTCCGACTGCGGAGGGTGGTGCAAGAGAGAGGTAGAACATTTACAGCAGCTGACTGTCATGTCTGTGTTTGTGTCTTTTGATTTAGTTCTTTATTAAACTATTATTGACCACCCTGACACAACGAAATTACAAATGAATATAAAATACCCTAACAGGTCTCTCATCCTGTTTTATGTATACACGCACTTTAAATTATACTTCCATACAAAACACAGTAACTACAGATTTAGTCAAAAATGAGTTCATGTTTATTGATTTGCCCAGTGAAAGATGGGCTTGGCTCAACTATATTCAGATTCAGAAAAAGCAATGTAAAAATTGCATACATAATCCACACTAAAGTAACTTTTAAGAAGTTTTTTTTTTTTTTTTTTTTTTTTTTGCCTTTCCTATCTAGTGCAGTATAATTGAACATCCAGATACACTATTACATTTGTGAATTATGAGATTCTCATACCTGGCGAGATTGTGGCTTCCCGTATCTCAGCTCCGTAACGAAGTGCTCACAGTTGCTTGTACACACACTATATGTAAGTACCTTTCCAACAAGGCAATGGGCCTCCTGCATGATGTCTCTGAGAGCCCGAGGCTCATAATTGTCATCCAGAAGGTTGTTGATACGGTACTTATCATCACCAACTACACTCCAAAGCTCTTCTTTCTTCACTATGGCTTTGTCAGACACTACAGACATCATACTGTAGGCCCCAGCTTGAGCATGCTCAGCTACAGATTGACGGAAAAGAGAAAAATGGAAAACAAAATATCATAATTTTATTTACATTTCCTTTTATTATCTGTAAAAGGGCTGAACCTTAATGTAAAATAAAGAGATGTCATTCATTCAAGAGATGTAGAGTCTTGGCAGAAATAAACATTTGGTTATAATGTAGCATAATCTGCATTTTAAATTTATGAAATATCTATTATGTTTGTGCATTACTCACAGGGTGGGGCCAGATGAATGACATAACCATCACCCACATAAATAGCCCAGTGCTGGTATCCAAATCTGAAAATTTCAATGAGGTCTCCAGGCTTCGGCTTCACATCATACTGTAGGAGACAATAATATAAGACCAAGGTGAGAAATTAAGGGGGGCTGGGGCAAAAATGCCATATACAGTGGCCAAAATGCTCCTGAAATTGAGAACGTGAGGTCAAACAAATGCCCAAAACTTCTGATGTAGTTCTTATTAATATTTTATTATATGTCAAATTATTCATATTATCACATATACTGTAAAGTGAATCGATGTTTCCATTGATGTATGGTTAGAGAAATAATATGCCTTCATAAAGGCCCCTATAAATCAAATCTAGGGACAAATATTGAACATTAATGGAAAAATTAACTATATTAAGATATATATTATTATGTTCAATTTTATAGAGCTATAGTAAAAGTCCTTGTCAAAACTCTCATAATATATATCATAAGGCCAATTCGCTGTAGCCCTGCATCAAACACAGTTGTTGGGTTTGTTGGAGGAGTGTAATGGACAATGACACTTAATCTCTTCTCAACATTCCAACAGCAAACTTTAGAATGTCATTGTCTGTTGGTGTTTGTTCAGGCAGTTGGTGTTTTAAACTAAAATACATTATTGAACCTGTGACCATAGGAAAAGAAAACGAAAGTGAAACAGTGCAGTTTTGCATAACATATCGCCTATTTAAACAAAAAGACACACCTTTGTTTCAGAAGTGCATTTAACTCCCCATTTAAAAAACAGATATCGAAATCCTTCACACTGAGCAGTTTTTAACTCTCTATTCTCTGTGTCACTGTGCAGTACTATGAGAACCCCCAATTTTATCAGGAATACCAAAATATACTTTACCTATTTACTATTTAATGTTACATTTCACTTTATTTAAAATGAAAATACATCTACCTTTGTTGATGCCATGACAACCTCAAGCTGCTCTTCTGGTTTTGAAACTAATCCTATGACAAACACATAAAGACATTAGAGATTCTTTACTGTTCCTTATAATAACACTGTCGTATTTCTGCTTAAAATGACATTTGGAGTGCAGCACATTTGAGAAAATTACTTAAAATCACTAAAGTAACAAACAAAGTTACATCAAAGAAACATTACATACTGCATGGTGAGTTATGAACTTAAAAATGATCATAAACAAAGCCAGCTGACTCAGTGAAAATACACATCAAATTGACAAATAGATTTTGAAATGTATGTTAATTTCTCAAACTTTTACTCAAATTGCCATGCTGATAGCAGCTATCATTTGTTATTTTCTTTTGTATTAAACTATATAAGAATGCAAAATAGAAGCGAGTACCTCATAAATTATTATAAAATGTCCTAATAATCCTGTATTGTTTATACAGGCACAATAACGAATGATCTAAATGCTGTACTTGCGGTTTCCTGGATCTCAGCTCTGGAACAAAGTGCTTAGCTACAGTTCTCTCTCAATACTCCTTTCCTGCAAAGCTTTGGGCTCTAATCCAGAAAGCTGTTGATACAGTACTTGTCATTGCCAACTACACTTCACATCTTTTTCTTCACAATGGCTTTGTTATACAGTACTGACGTCATATTGTGTGAGCATGCTCAGTTATAGAAATGAGTGTGGAAAAGCGGAAAGCCAGTTCTGTAAAATGGTCATTCTTTTTGTTAAATATTAAATAAACATGTTTCAGTTTCACATTCAAGAGTGTGATTCATGAAATATACAAGCAGAAATAAACTTAGTTATAATGCGGCACAACATGTGGATTTGTGAATAGTTCACAGGGTAGAGGCAGGTGAATATGACAGTAGTAAATATTATATACATTGTGAAAAAAATGATTGATGGCCTATGATTAATTAATTGGTGAACCTTTGACCTTTGCTTCCTGTCCCCCTCCCCTCCCCACCCCTCCCTCCGTTGTACAGGATGTGGTATGAATTGTTTGGTCAGTGGTTCTGTACAGGAAGTAGTATGAAGTGTTTGGTCAGCGGTTCTGTACAGGAAGTGTTTGGTCAGTGGTTCTGTACATGAAGTAGTATGAAGTGTTTGGTCAGCTGTTCTGTACAGGAAGTAGTATGAAGTGTTTGGTCAGCGGTTCTGTACAGGAAGTGTTTGGTCAGTGGTTCTGTACAGGAAGTAGTATGAAGTGTTTGGTCAGCTGTTCTGTACAGGAAGTAGTATGAAGTGTTTGGTCAGCTGTTCTGTACAGGAAGTAGTATGAAGTGTTTGGTCAGCTGTTCTGTACAGGAAGTAGTATGAAGTGTTTGGTCAGCTGTTCTGTACAGGAAGTAGTATGAAGTGTTTGGTCTGCGGTTCTGTACATGAAGTAGTATGAAGTGTTTGGTCAGCTGTTCTGTACAGGAAGTAGTATGAAGTGTTTGGTCTGCGGTTCTGTACATGAAGTAGTATGAAGTGTTTGGTCTGCGGTTCTGTACAGGAAGTAGTATGAAGTGTTTGGTCTGCGGTTCTGTACATGAAGTAGTATGAAGTGTTTGGTCTGCGGTTCTGTACAGGAAGTAGTATGAAGTGTTTGGTCAGCTGTTCTGTACAGGAAGTAGTATGATGTGTTTGGTCTGCGGTTCTGTACATGAAGTAGTATGAAGTGTTTGGTCAGTGGTTCTGTACAGGAAGTAGTATGATGTGTTTGGTCTGCGGTTCTGTACATGAAGTAGTATGAAGTGTTTGGTCAGCGGTTCTGTACAGGAAGTAGTATGAAGTGTTTGGTCAGCGGTTCTGTACAGGAAGTAGTATGAAGTGTTTGGTCAGCGGTTCTGTACAGGAAGTAGTATGAAGTGTTTGGTCAGCGGTTCTGTACAGGAAGTAGTATGAAGTGTTTGGTCAGCGGTTCTGTACAGGAAGTAGTATGAAGTGTTTGGTCAGCGGTTCTGTACAGGAAGTAGTATGAATTGTTTGGTCAGCTGTTCTGTACAGGAAGTAGTATGAAGTGTTTGGTCAGCGGTTCTGTACAGGAAGTAGTATGAAGTGTTTGGTCAGCGGTTCTGTATATGAAGTAGTATGAATTGTTTAGTCAGCGGTTCTGTACAGGAAGTAGTATGAAGTGTTTGGTCAGCGGTTCTGTACAGGAAGTAGTATGAATTGTTTGGTCAGCGGTTCTGTACAGGAAGTAGTATGAAGTGTTTGGTCAGCGGTTCTGTACAGGAAGTAGTATGAAGTGTTTGGTCTGCGGTTCTGTACATGAAGTAGTATGAAGTGTTTGGTCAGCTGTTCTGTACAGGAAGTAGTATGAAGTGTTTGGTCAGCTGTTCTGTACATGAAGTAGTATGAAGTGTTTGGTCAGCTGTTCTGTACAGGAAGTAGTATGAAGTGTTTGGTCAGCGGTTCTGTACAGGAAGTAGTATGAAGTGTTTGGTCTGCAGTTCTGTACAGGAAGTAGTATGAATTGTTTGGTCAGCTGTTCTGTACAGGAAGTAGTATGAAGTGTTTGGTCAGCGGTTCTGTACAGGAAGTAGTATGAAGTGTTTGGTCAGCGGTTCTGTACAGGAAGTAGTATGAAGTGTTTGGTCTGCAGTTCTGTACAGGAAGTAGTATGAATTGTTTGGTCAGCTGTTCTGTACAGGAAGTAGTATGAAGTGTTTGGTCTGCGGTTCTGTACAGGAAGTAGTATGAAGTGTTTGGTCAGCGGTTCTGTACATGAAGTAGTATGAAGTGTTTGGTCAGCGGTTCTGTACAGGAAGTAGTATGAAGTGTTTGGTCAGTGGTTCTGTACAGGAAGTAGTATGAAGTGTTTGGTCAGTGGTTCTGTACAGGAAGTAGTATGAAGTGTTTGGTCAGCGGTTCTGTACAGGAAGTAGTATGAAGTGTTTGGTCTGCGGTTCTGTACATGAAGTAGTATGAAGTGTTTGGTCAGCGGTTCTGTACATGAAGTAGTATGAAGTGTTTGGTCAGCGGTTCTGTACAGGAAGTAGTATGAAGTGTTTGGTCAGTGGTTCTGTACAGGAAGTAGTATGAAGTGTTTGGTCAGTGGTTCTGTACAGGAAGTAGTATGAAGTGTTTGGTCAGTGGTTCTGTACAGGAAGTAGTATGAAGTGTTTGGTCAGCGGTTCTGTACAGGAAGTAGTATGAAGTGTTTGGTCAGCGGTTCTGTACAGGAAGTAGTATGAAGTGTTTGGTCAGCGGTTCTGTACAGGAAGTAGTATGAAGTGTTTGGTCAGCGGTTCTGTATATGAAGTAGTATGAATTGTTTGGTCAGCGGTTCTGTACAGGAAGTAGTATGAAGTGTTTGGTCAGCGGTTCTGTACAGGAAGTAGTATGAATTGTTTGGTCAGCGGTTCTGTACATGAAGTAGTATGAAGTGTTTGGTCAGCGGTTCTGTACATGAAGTAGTATGAAGTGTTTGGTCAGCGGTTCTGTACATGAAGTAGTATGAAGTGTTTGGTCAGCGGTTCTGTACATGAAGTAGTATGAAGTGTTTGGTCAGCGGTTCTGTACAGGAAGTAGTATGAAGTGTTTGGTCAGTGGTTCTGTACAGGAAGTAGTATGAAGTGTTTGGTCAGTGGTTCTGTACAGGAAGTAGTATGAAGTGTTTGGTCAGTGGTTCTGTACATGAAGTAGTATGAAGTGTTTGGTCAGTGGTTCTGTACAGGAAGTAGTATGAAGTGTTTGGTCAGCTGTTCTGTACAGGAAGTAGTATGAAGTGTTTGGTCAGCGGTTCTGTACATGAAGTAGTATGAAGTGTTTGGTCAGTGGTTCTGTACAGGAAGTAGTATGAAGTGTTTGGTCAGTGGTTCTGTACATGAAGTAGTATGAAGTGTTTGGTCAGCGGTTCTGTACATGAAGTAGTATGAAGTGTTTGGTCAGTGGTTCTGTACATGAAGTAGTATGAAGTGTTTGGTCAGCGGTTCTGTACATGAAGTAGTATGAAGTGTTTGGTCAGCGGTTCTGTACAGGAAGTAGTATGAAGTGTTTGGTCAGTGGTTCTGTACAGGAAGTAGTATGAAGTGTTTGGTCAGCGGTTCTGTACAGGAAGTAGTATGAAGTGTTTGGTCAGCTGTTCTGATATCCCCGCGCTGTAGCCGAGCCCATTTGTGTATTTAAAAAGAGTAGACAAATTATTCATCTTTAATGATGTACAATGTTTAATGGAAAACTGAGATGACAAAAATAATGGTATAAGAATTGTTTTCCCTCAACTCAGACTAAAAATAGTGATTGATTAAATAATTCATTTATTACGTTTAAAACGTGTTTAAATGATGTGTCTTTTAATGGTTGCAATGGTTGGTGCCAAAACTTGGTATAAGGCATCTTTTTTACTTTTAACAAAGTGGTGAAAATGTGTTTTAAAACAGTGGATAGTGACTGAAGCAAACTCAAAGACAGATGTTCACTTTAAAATGATGAAAAATGGCTTAACAAAGACAAAGTATTATTTTACCAGAGGAGAAACTGTTTTAAACTAAATGTTTTTTTGGGGGAATTAGGGTTCCTGGTTTTCACCCAGGTGGCCCGGGTTCGACTCCTGGTATATTGGAAGCTGTTTCATGGCTGACCCTGTGCTCTGACCCCAGTTTAGTTGAGATATGCGAAAACAACTCATTTGATTGGCTCTGTAAGTGTACTCTGCACAATGACAATAAAGTTGAATCTTAATTACCTTATTTGTCAAGCACAACAAAGTCATTTTAAAACGAATAAATTATTAACAAACTTAATCTTTGATATTAGATTAACAGTGTTATTTTAACTAAAGCACAATATTTCATTTTAGCTGTAGCTCTAACAAAACGTGTTTAACAAAGCGGTGAAATGTGTGGATATTGACTGAAGCAAACTCATTCAGATGTTCACTTTAAAATGATGAAAAATTGGCTTAACAAACAGGTTTATTTTGACTAAACACAATATTTCATTTTAGCTGTTCCGCTAACAAAACGTCTTAAATTTTAAACGAAATAGTATGCATTAGAAAATGTATCTTTAACACAAAGAATCTTATATATAAGATTCGTATATATTATATTCCCAGTTTTAAACAGAAGATGGAATCTGATAGCTGTGGTGACTTCGTGAGTGTGTATCACGAGACAGCGGAATCGTGTACCAACGCTCATGGGAAAATGATTTGGGATTATGTTAAGATCTCGAAGTGTCAATTTAAATCTTTGATCTCTGAATATTTCACAACAAATAAAATGGGGTGGTATATTGACAGTCCTTTTCGCATTATTTAAGCGTAGATTAAACTAACAAATATACCAATGTTGCCTTATTCAGTTCACTAAAATAGTTTTTAACTAAACACACATCCAAGAATTCGTTTACTCAATGAATTACTGTATACACTTAATAAATATCCATTCGTCTACTAAAAATAAATAAAACACAATCAATAATAGTCTAATTAAAAAACATCTACAGAGTTCAATCACAAGACAGTAAGACTTGCGGTCATTAAATATATGGAAAGCAAAGAATAGAGCACATTACTTGAATCAATGAGTGGCATTTATTTAAAATTGGTGTGTATCAAAATAATAAATTCTGCTGATTGTGCTCATACTTGCAAAAGATTTGACAAATGCAATGCACGTTTAACAACATGGATTGTCCCTGTAAAAAGTGCACTGTATGTCGCTTTGGATAAAAGCGTCTGCCAAATGCATAAATGTAATGTAAATGTAACATGTTGAAGATTCGTGGACAGATGGTCAATTCATAAAGTGATGAGCTGTTTCCTCACAAAAGTAGTTTATTCAGCACACTGAAGCATCTCTTTCATAGACATCCATTAAAAAAGAATGGCCTTGTGTCCTCGCTAGTGTACAGCTCATAGAATGTCAATAGGACTGCCACGTTATGCTATTTTATGCTAGCTTGTAGTTTCCCCTTAGTTGAAGTGTTCTGGTCAGATGGAAATGTCTTTCACAATGTGACATCAATATGTGAGGAAGTAGAGATGAGTCGTTTAG
Organism: Moxostoma hubbsi; assembly: GCA_032164185.1. Taxonomy (NCBI): domain Eukaryota; kingdom Metazoa; phylum Chordata; class Actinopteri; order Cypriniformes; family Catostomidae; genus Moxostoma; species Moxostoma hubbsi. The sequence goes on along the minus strand of JAVLUX010000016.1, from coordinate 28,991,535 downwards.
GCAGCTTGCTTTCAACAAATGCTCTTTTTGCAGTGAGGAGGAAGTTTTGAGTACAATGAACACTTATATGCAAAAAGATCAAGAAATATTTTATTCCTCATGACTCCTTTAATGTTACTTTTCATTCTTTCTATAATTTATAGGTCTTTAAAATACATGTAGGCTACCTTAAAGTAGTGATGGGTGCTTTCGAAACACTGCTTAATAAAGCTTTGAAACCTTTAAGAAACATTTGTTTCGAACCAATGCTTTGGCGAGCATATCAAACTGGACAAGTCATGTGATTTCAGCAAATGAGGCTTTGTTATGTCATACTGTTTCGAAACAGTTTCGAACAGTCCACCCCTGGTCCAATGAAATAGTTCAGGGGCCGAATTTGAATTGAATTTAAAGTGAGGGGGCACATCCCACATGTCCCCTCATAATCTACGCCCTTGGTGCAGACCACTGAAGAGATGGAAAGTATATCCCTCACAGCCTCAATATCATTACCATAAAAAATCAAAGATGGTGCTTGTGGTGTGTCGACCAGAAAGGCATCAGGAGACAATGCTAATAAACAATATGAGCATATATATTTTGTGCATATATATATATATATATATATATATATATATATATATATATATATATATATGTCTATTGGCCAAACGTATATACCATGGAGAAAAAAACCTTTGACACCACATTTTTAACCCAAGGATCAAACCATTTGACCCTCCCAGGGGAGAAAAATAATCAACACAGCACAAGATAAATACATAAATAAACAAACTCTTAACAATTAACATTAAAACATACACAAATCATCAACATAAATAGAAACAGAAAATAAAAAATACACCATAAACTACAACATCTAACATTAACATTACATATTCTATAATCAGTGAATGCTCCTCAACAGAAGGCCTAGTAGACCTAGTCCTACATTATCCATAATTCCAGGATTACTGTATAAAACAGGAAACAGATAGACCAGACATTCTCTTAAAACTCACCCCTGCAGTCATGAACCAAGAGAGAGGTAAGAAGAAGAATCAAACAAACTTCAAATTAATAAAACAAAAGAAAAACTCTTGTTGTATTTATTTCTTGCCTAATGTGCACCCTTAGACAACAAAAAGACAACAAGTACATATCATGCAATTTATAACTTAAACATATAATGTGGGCATGTAGGACTCAAAAACAACCCATCACATCATCACACCGATAGTGCAAATAAGAGCATGTATATTAAGGCTGTAACTGATCTCGAGTCAGTTCAGCAATTAATTAGGTCTATAAAATCAATATCTAACAACAATAGAAATACTGTATAATATAATGTGTAACACTAGTCAGTTAATCTGAAGTAGTATGTGTGAGTTCAAGATCTCACTTTGATACAATTTTAATACTATAACTTTTTGTTTTCAAATGTTTATTGCACACCATGTCAAAGCAGATCTGTTTATTTCAGGATTTTGTAGACAACCATGAAAAATATATAACAAATACATTGCAGTAAATAATTGTATTGCGTCATTGTAGATGCTTTTGACTCGAGTCTATGGTGCCAGATCTCTGACAAATGTAAACAAATAGAATGTTTTGCAAACAAACACAATCTGCTTCGCTGAGGAAAATTTTGAAAATGTCTTGTTTTTAACAGATCAGGAAAAAATTTAAGGATAAAATATATTATTTTTACTAGAAAATAGTGTTATTTGTGACATATTTTGTTATTACAAGAAAGGATACATTTTTTACCAGAAAATAAGTTCTCTGGTTTTAAGTTTACAAGAAAATAATATTCCTTTGCGAAGCAGATTGTGTTTGTTTGGTTCAATTGACTCAAAGTTTCGGAAAGCTTAATTTCTGCCATCACTTATAGGTGCACTCAGTAAGTATGTTGAAGTATGGCTTACATTAGCAGCTTACCCTAGGCACTTTTCCACTATCAAGCCAGTGCCAGGTCCATAAACTGGTCAGCCAGGGCCTCATAACTCGTGCCGTGAGCCCAAAATCGATCTGCATTCCCACCATCGATCCAAAAGCCTGCAGCATTGCCCTAAAACCTGCCTTTAATACGCCGCCCTGGTGTAAACGTCACACACCCCGCCCATTTCTCATGTTATTTAGTTATAATTTTTTTTATTTTTTAATTTCTCCCAATTTGGAATGCCCAATTCCCACTACTTAGTAGGTCCTCGTGGAGGTGCGGTTACTCACCTCAATCCGGGTGGCAGAGGACAAGTCTCAGTTGCCTCCACTTCTGAGACTGCCAATCCGTGTATCTTATCACGTAGCTCATATTGCATGAAACTGGGGAAACTCTGCATTTGGAGGCTCATGCTACTCTCCGCAATCCACGCACAACTTACCACATGCTCCATTAAGAGTGAGAACCACTAATCGCGACCTTGAGGAGGTTACCCCATGTGACTTAAGCCTCCTTAGCAACTGGGCCAATTTGGTTGCTTAGGAGACCTGGCTGGAGTCAAACACACTACTCCAGGGGTGGTAGTCAGTGTAAATACTTACTGAGCTACTAAGTTATCTTGAATATCAAGATTATATTGTATGGATACATTAGCTAGCTAGCATTATATGTAACCGTTGACAACTCACCGACTTTAACTGCCATGATGTCCCGAGTGGTCTCTCCACTAACAGCAGGACGATGTCAAAGCACACATTTTATGATCTCGAACCATGGGAAGTTTTTCCTCTGGGCACCTCTTTGTCCATTGTGCATCTTAACGGATTTGTAATGTGACCGCAATTTTCTCACTAAGATCCAGGTGCATGACGTCACACAAATATAACCCTGTTCACACATGCAGCGACTTCATCGATTGATGTCACTCGTCTCTGTACTGTGAAGTCCCTGGGCGCTCATACTGTTGTCACTCTGACATTATTGGTGGACTGCATGTCTGGCCATTTCTTTAAAAATTGGAATCATAGATAAGATATAATCCATAATATAATTTTCAATTTGACAAGGAATTAATTTGCTGAGTGGTGAGTGCTGTGGAGAGTGCTGTAACAGCAATGCTCAATAATTTAATCATTAACCAGATTAGAGATCTATTAATGTACAAAATATGTCTATGGATGCTTTCACCAGGAGGGAGTAGACATCTAGTACAATGTATACAATGATGATCGTATACCTGTAGCACAAATGCTAGTGTAGCAGTATTGTTTATCAGTTGGGTTGCTAGGAGACGTCTCTGGTGACAGTCAATACCCTGTTGATATAACAGGAGCATTGCAGTTTTGGTTATTTAAACAACATTTTCCAAGCATCTGTCAATGGAATTCCTTTATGGTTGGAGATCTGAGCATTCAAGTATCCAACTTGAATTCACTGCCGACTTGAATGAAATGCAGCATGAACTAATCTGAAATGCATCTCTCTAAACTCCACCTTTGACATTGACCCTGCCTTAATCCCCAGTTGGCCTTCTTTGGCCCAAGGGTAATTGGCTGTTGGCCCTAAATAACCCCCAAGGAGGCACGATTAAGCCCCGAATGTTACAGTGGGAACGCAACTGGCCCTGGCACGCACTAGCACGCATTCATTTGACCCGACAGCGGAAATGCAGCTACTGACACTTAGTGGCCTGGATGCTGCATAATTCAAACACAGTAGTTTTCAGTTACCAATGCCGATGTAGCTATTAACTATTCACAGTAAAACATAATTAATTTAATCCATTAATTAAAGTGTCCAATAAAAGGGCAGTTTCGGATATTAAAGGGAAAGTTCACCCAAAACTTTAAATTCTCTCATCATTTACTCACACTCATGCCATCCCAGATGTGTCACTTTCTTTCTTCTGCAGAACACAAATTAAGATTTTTAGAAGAATTTCTCAGCTCTTTTGGTCTATACAATGTTAAGTAAATAGGTGCCAAAATTTTGAAGCTCCAAAAATCACATAAATAAGCATAAAAGTAATCCAATAACACTCCAGTGGTTAAATCCATGTCTTCAGAAGTGATATGATAGGTGTGGGTGAAAAACAGATCAATATTTAAGTCCATTTTTACTATAAATTATCCTCCCTGCTCAGTCAGTCTGCAATTTCACTCTCACATTCTTCTACTGTTTTTGGTTATTTACATTCTTCATGCATATCGCCCCCTAGTGGGCAGGAAGAAGAATTTATAGCAAAAAAGGTCTTAAATATTGATCTGTTTCTCATCCACACCTATCATATCACTTCTGAAGATGGATATTTAACCACTGGAGTCATATGGTGTACTTTTGTGCTTCCTTTATGTGATTTTGGGATTTTCAAAATGTTGGCACCCATTCACTAGCATTGTAATCTAAATCATAATTTGTTTTCTGCAGAAGACAGAAAGTCATACACATCTGGGATGGCATGATGGTGATTACATGATGAGAGAATTTTCATTTTTGGATGAACTATCCCTTTAAGCGAGTAGGATTCAGCTGGTCCTGTGACGTTAACATACCTGCCGCCTTGAGGCGTATTTACAATATACCTAAAACGATGTCTGTGCCTCATACTACTACTATCCATCATAGTTGTGGTTTGAGTAAAAATAACATCAGAGGTTAAATTAGCAATGTGATCAGTGTACATAGCTCAATGGTGGATGCCCTAAATGTGTTCTTGATGTTCTTTTGAAACTCTTATATTTAATATTTGTATAAGTTTTGATTTGGTTTTATCAGGAAGATACCTAGCTTCAGATATTAATATCTGGGATAAAAATGTTAATAAATGATAAACTTAGCGCACATGAAAATGAACAAATTATTTCCTGGAGAAAATGATTGAATATCTTGTACTTGGTCTTCGAAGGAACAATATCCTTTCTTAATTTAACATTATAATCAAACACACATAAGCCATTTGACACTGTCTTGATTTGGACAATAACTCTGCTCAACTACAGAGGGCGATACATACGGCTAAAAGTAATATTCCCTAAGACGAGAGAATGAACATGAGCTTCCGCTGTCTCCTCCATCATTCATTGAAACGGAGACGAAATTTTTACAGAGTTGCTAAAACTTGTTTTCCCTCTAAGTTTGCCGTTTGTATGAGATATTTGGACGTAAATAAAATATTGTGAATGTAGTATTTATCTTAAGCACATAAACGATGTCTGCCATGTTCGAGGGGAATGTCTTGCCAAGCGTGCAGACGTCTCACTGCCACACTCTGAACAATTACAGGTGAGCAACAACAAACCAATTACACAGGTTTCGCAATTACTGCCACGCCGATGCTTCAATTTAGGGAAGAAATTTCATTTTGTATTTAAATTAATCCGAAAGGAGCATTATAACGCGTTCGTCCTTTAGTATGAGTACATTTGGTCATTCTGATTCTTTGCTAATATTTAGTATTGCTATAGAAACACTTGAAGAGATATTTTAACGAAGTCAACCCTGAATCAGAGTTTTTACTGAAAATACATTTGTACAAATGTACAAAACCGTACATTGGTTTTTAATTGAATCACTGATTAACCAACTAACTAACTAACTAGTCATGCTATAGCCTACAGGTGTTGTCAGGTTTACTCCAGTATGCCATAAATGTTTTATTCTCAGCATAAATTGCTGTGGAAACTGCAATTACATGTCCATTTTACGTTTTACATGGCAAATATTGTATAGCCTATTGGCCGCTCTGTCATTTCTAGTGTGTTTGCTTTATTGACTTTTTAGATTTAAAAAGAAAAAATACTGGCACTGGAAATAGCTTTACATTGGCTATGTAAACAGTATACAAACAAACATGTATGTTTGACAGAGAACAATGGGCTAACATTTTTCCAACATCAAGATTTTGGTTTAGAATTTATTGTCAGGGAAAGTGTGTATTGTAAATTATGTAATTTTTTTTTTTTTTTTTTTTTTAAAGTTCACATGTGGGTGACAAGCATAGTCTGTGTAGTCACTCAACTGATATGTGGTCATACATTTTTATACAAGAAATTATAATAGTATACCATAATTATAATAGAAAAATAAATTTGGTTTATTTCATGCTATAGCCTATACACAAATGTCCATAAGCTTTTTATTTAAATCCAAATGTGTAAGTCTTCTGTTCTACATAAACCAACTGTACTTTTTGTTTCCTATCAGCCCTCAAGAGCTGGCTTTAGAAGTCAAGGCTTTCATCAGTGGTGTTGACCAGACACAGGGACGCAAACTCAGTGTTCACGATCATGCCCGCTGCGCCGTGCGCCTCCTCCGAACCATCCCAGCATGCCGCGGAGCCGTCTTGGAGCACTTAAGAGGAGTGTATGATGAATATGTAGCATGTTTTTTACAAGATCTGGAGGCAGAAGGCGAAAATGGAGGCAACACAAGCTTCTCCAATCTAGAGGATGTTATTAAAGAGGTCCATGCAGTCCTCTCAGAATTTATCAAACTTAGCCCTAAAGCCTGGGCTCCACTTGTGTCCACATGGGCTGTGAACCTTCTTGGTCAGCTTAGCAGCAAGCATGCAGGACGAAGGGCAGCACCTCACTCCTCCAGCCTTAATGAGCTGCTGCAGCTATGGATGTCATGTGCAGCCACTCGCTCACTTATGGAGTGCTACTCTCAGTGTCTAGCAGCCATGTTGGCGTGGTGCCCTGATGCATGTGTGGATGCATTGCTGGACACCTCCGTCCAGCACTCCCCCCATTTTGACTGGGTTGTTGCCCATATTGGTTCAGCTTTCCCTGGAACTATCATCAGCAGGGTGCTAGCTTGTGGCCTCAAAGACTTTTATGCACATGGCTGTTACTCCACAGAGAGGCTAAACCAACAGCAGCCAACAGACAAGAGCAGTAGGGTTCCCAAAATCGGGTCAGTGGTTGGTATTCTCGGGCATTTGGCCTCCAGGCATTCCGAGAGCATTAAGAAAGAGCTTCTCAGGATGTTTCAGGATAGTCTGTCTCCTCCACCTCAAAATGTACCTCTACATTCATCTGGGGCAGGTGGGTGGGAGAGCTCCCCTCATCTCCGTCGGGCCACTGTGCCCTTCCTGCTTCAGCTGGCTGCTCTATCCCCTACTCTCCTGGGTGCTGTTTCTGCTGAGCTGGTGGAATTTCTCCGACCACCTGTCCTCGTTCAACTCCAGGCTCAGTTTCAGGCCTTACCCTGGGAGGAGCTTGAGAACATGTTGGGTCTTGCAGTGCATCTCATTAGCCAAAGTCCTGCAGGTGGAACAAGGGTGCTAAAGTTCCTTGCCGACACTGCCACGCCATCTTCTGTGATCATATCAGGCCCTACACCCTCCCCACACGATTCTGTTCGACAATCCTGTGACCGCTTGCTCCAAATGCTGCTTCTACATCTTCACAAGCTTGTGCACAACCGGCCTGAGGGTGATGAACCCTACCTATACTCCTCCTCTACCTCTGGTTCAGTAATGCCCCGAGTGATTCCATTTTTAGAGGAGCTCAAGGGATACATAGATGAACTGTGTGCTGAAACTCTCCGTCTTGAGCGGAAGAGGCACCTTTGGTTGCATCAACTCCTGTGTCTGTTATCTGTGTATGGTGGCCCAAATGTGGCCACCGAAGCTTTGTGTCAGCTCTTCACCCAATCCCAGAACCCAGAGGAGCTTGCCCTGGTCTCACAACTATACACCCCACTCTCCACTTCTCTTTCTGGGTTGCTAGCATCAACAGTAGCCCGCTGTGTTACTCGGATACACACCCAGAACCTCAACAACAGAGAGTTAACTCAGCTCCTGAACAACTTGGCTACAGTGGTACAGAGTCAAGTGGAGGATCACAAAAATGGAGGAGCTGCAGCAAGCAGTTCAGCTCAGTCATCTATGTCTACGCAAGTCAGAGTTGCTGTTTCCAACCACCTACATGATTTCTGCCCATTGCTTTTCCATGGTGACACTATGGTTTCCAGGGCTGCTGTCCGTCTGCTGTCATGTAGCCAACTTCCCAGAGCTTGCTCTCCGGCTCATCTGTTGGTGATAAGTAGATCGGCAGTGTCACATTTCTTTATGTCTCTTCGGCAGCGAGGTGACAGCCTTAAGGTAGGATGTCAGGTAGGGGATGAGGCAGTGGGCTACTCCATGCAACTTTTGTCACATCTGGCAGCCTACTCTCCCTTGACAATGAAAGCTGTGCTGCAACAATTGGTAGAGGGAGCGCTACACAAAGGAAATAAAGATTTGTTTGGAGGTCTGCAGGATAGTCCAGGTGATGACACAACACAATCGCCCAACCTTGTCCCAGACTTGGGCGTCTCACTTCTGGACATCAACTGCAAATTTGGCACCTCTATTAACTTCTCTGGCAGTGTGTGGTCTGTATTCCATGCTGGAGTGATCGGAAAGGGTTTGAAACCTCCTCACAAGGCCTCACAACCTGAACCAGACACAGTAAATCAGAATATGCAGTCCTTACTTGCAGTCACTATTCAGTGCTGTAGTTCAGGTGGAGGATGCACCACTAGCAATACTAGAAATGGCTCTGCTGCGGGTACTGGTAATGGCCACTACCCTCATGGAAATGAACCTCTTATTTCAGATGGTCTTCCCCCAATTAATGCTGAAGCTGCAAAGGTAATTGCTGTAACCTTGGTGGAAAACATCTGCCCAGATGTAGCAAATGGAGAACTGTCATGGCCTCCAGAGGAACATGCCAAAACTACAGTTGAGCGAGACATACGCATTCGTTGTTGCTTTGAAGGACACCCTGTGCTGTTCCATCTCCTTTGCATAGTTGCGGCTGGACGTCCAGCTCTATGCTACTGCTCTGTTGTTCTGCGGGGCCTACTTTCCTCCTTACTGGCTCACTGGGAAGCATCGAGGGAACCATCAGTGTTGGACTCCCCCTGGCACCTTCAGGCCTCTTGTTTGCTTGTATCATGTATGGGTCAAGGACAGCTTCTTCCCCCAGTTTTAAGTAACATTCAAGAGGTCTTCCCTCACATCTCTCCTTTCGAAGTCAGACTGCTGCTGTTGGATGTATGGGAGTACATGCAGGGAAACAGCCCTATGCCACAGAAGTTTACCTTCTGTGCCGACCAAGGACTTTTCTTTCGGGACTTTTCACAGGATGATGTTGCATGCTATACAACACCCATCCACAGTGTTCTCCATAAGAACATTGACCGTCTGGGACACCTTTGCTGGAGGTTTCAAGTATAATTACAGTTAAGTGTTATGGGGAGTGCGGTTACAAACTAGAATTTTCGACATGGTATTAATTGGTAACTAAAGCAGTACATAGACAAGTTAAAACATTTTTTTTAAGGACGATGTAATCGAGATGTTTGGTGAATTTCTTTTCTGCCAGCTCTTTTTTCGTAATGGGAAACTTTTATATTGTCAAGCCAAACCTTCTGTAGATTTTTTTTTTTTTTTGTTATTATTATTAAGCACTGATTTCTTTTTATACTGTGGAGTGTAAGACAATTAAATTCCTTTTATATTTGCATTTTGTCTGTGTTGGATGCAAAATAGTAAAGATCTCAAATATAAGAAATATGCCTCTTTGTTTCATATTTCTGTTTATAGATATATTTCTTTTTATTCATATTTAGCACCTAGAACAAATTAGGCCAGTGAATAATACCAACTAATGTCATAAAATTTTATGCAGTTTACATTTAAAGGTGCACTCAGTAATTTTTTATGTGATGGTGTTAAATATGTCGGTCGTCTTAGACATTTGATGTGTTCAGGCCATGTTGGAATTACTGTAATTATGGGAGATTCTACTCTGAGCTGATCATATCCTCAGACAGAGGAATTATGTCCTATGGCAATGCTAATCAAGCAAAAACGGATAACTGTGTTGCTTTGTTGTTGATCAAAGCAAATTATTTAATCACTTAATTAATTCATATCTATGTTATTGCAAAATGTAAGTGCTCTAGCCAACACTTTCTATAAGATTATAGCTTCTGTAAGACATCTTATTAAGACTGCCATTTTATTATTTTTTACATGTCACAACAGTCAAGTTGGAGTTTATCATTTGAAATTGAATTTTAAGAACACATCAATTCTTTGTCGGAATCTCGTAATTACGGTAATTCCAACGTGATATGAACACACTACACTGACGCCTAAGGGCTTGGATGCAGCACCATTCAAATGTAAAAATCCACAGTCAGCCATTAATAAATTATGACCAGTTAATAACCATGAGTGTCCAATAACAGGACGATTACTGAGATTAATGCTGCATTCCATTCCAACTCGAGAAGATAGAATTGCCAACTTCCTACTAAGAAAAGTGCAATGGAACGCCTTTTTGAAGTCGGACCGAAATTTAGGTGCGTGACATCACGCAAACATGTCGGCACCATGGTAGATGTTCAAATTTAGTTATAAACATTATCCCAGATAGCACACACACATCTCCAAGATGTCTTGTTTTAGATCTTTTCATATGGAAAGCATATAGCACTCTAATTAAAATTCTAAATCATGAATGTTTCAAAGACAAATGCAGAATGTCTCAACATTCTTCAGGGAGTAAACATCTTATAGACATATTGCAGATGAGCAAACATAAAAAAAAATGTCTTCCAGATGTAAACACATACATCAAATTGAGATGTGCTATCAGGGTAACTTTTACATAATATTGATCAATTGTTCAAACATGACCATAAAGCTTGTTTAACAAACATTTGCAGAGACAAGTGTTCAAAACATGGTAAATTATAATATATTTTAATCATCATACACCTGTAGCACAAATGCTGTTGCAGCATTGTTTATCATTTGGTTGCTAGGGGACGTATCTGGTGTCAGTCAAACGTGCTAAGCTAATGGGAGCATTGCAATTTTGTTGAGTTACACATCATCAATGATCTGGCATTCCTTTATGATCGGAGATCAGAGATATCTAGTAGGAATATCCCACATCTGACTTTGAATGGAATGCAGCCTAAGTGAGTTGTACTTAGCTGGTCATGTGATCCAATATGGCGGCCTCCATGAGGAGACCTTTTCCGTGTAGACTAAAACAACTTTTATAAGGTCCCTGATATGACTGGAGTCTTCATTTAATGTGAGTGGTCATTATTTTATGCATATGTCTCTTAAGTACTATTCAGTTCTTTTGAAGTGAAACAGTTTAGGAAAAAAATTACACTCTGCACCTTTAACACAACATAGCATTGAAATTAAGAACCATAATGGAGAACTGATTATGTGCAATATGAAGCAATCACATACACAAGCATACATGTCAGATGAATCAGTTTCCACGGACAGTGTGGTCTTCTGGGTATCGGTTGTTATCCAATAGCGTTCCAGCAAACACTAACTAAACCGACCTCCGGAGGATGGGCTTAACTCTATGTATCTAAGATGGCGGTTATCCCCATTGAAAGGTAAAACAAAGAATTTTAGCTGTCGTGTCAGTCCGTTATCAGCAGTTTCTTTGAGTTTCATAGGTATTTATTTTAAGGTAAGAGAGCTGGACATTAAATGTTCTGCAGGTGTTGAGAAAGGAAACAGAAAGTGCAGGTGAATGCGTGACTGTACGGGATTATGAAGAGTCATGTTTTAATTCACAAGGCATTAATGTCTTTATACAGCTTTGTTATCTATGTAGTTAAATCCATGAGTATATTTTATTGCAACTATTTGCATCTCATCCTACCACTGAAGATCTGTCAGTAGATAAAGACAATCGAGGGATTCACATGAGATTTCTTATATCTGTCTTGAAAACCGTCTTGACTAAAACTGCAAAATTTGCACATGACGTTTTGGGTCTGGTTCTAAATTGCCATCAAAAACAGTAGTCTAAAAATGTCGCTTTATTTAAATGGTTATGTATTAAAAGTTAATTATTGCAAAAACTGACAGAATTGGGTGAAGTTTAGGGAGAGAGGAATCAAAAAAAATTATCTTTACATGATCTATATTTTTCATAATTCAGTTTTCCTGTGTAGATAGTATGTGTGTTTAAATCGCATAGATCTCAAAATAAACCTCGTCTTAACTTGATTTCCTTTCAATGAGATGTTTTGTGTAGTATCAGTGTGTAATGTCACATGTCTATCACAGACAAGAAAATGATCCTCAAGGGTGGTAAATGAGGAAGTTCAAGTTAATCTAGCTTTGACTCCTTTCATTCATTAAACGCCAACCTGTTCATTCATTATACTAACTTGATCCACAACAGTAACCCATTAATGAGTACATCTCTCTCCTCTGGTTTCTTTAGGATGGGGCTGCTGTCTGTGGTCTTTGTGTCTCTGTTTTTCAGCAACACCTTTGCTGTGGACCAGGGAAACTTTAAAACCTGCGACCAGAGTGCCTTCTGCAAGTATGTCACTTTTACTGTAAATCTGTACATTTTTCAATGATCTCTGCAGCAGAAAACTAGCATTGCGTGTATAGGGTGATTCTCACTAAACCTGTCAAGAAAATGTCCTGTCCTGTCTTGCTCCCAATTCAAAAGAAACGAATAAGAACTAATATTTTGCATATTAGGAAAAAAGAGCCTATTTGTAGGGCAATAGGGCTTTTTTTACATTGTGGCATTATATTCATGACAGTTAAGCTTATTTAACCACAATTCTCATTACCACAATGTGGAATAAATTAGACATAATTTAAACTGTAAAGTATTTATACATCGTATTAGTACTTCCTTGGTACTGCCTTTAATTTTCACAGATTTTAATAAAAAAAATAAATAATATAAAAAAAGATTATTATTCTTATTATTACTTTTTTTTTTTTTTAAGGAATACACACACAAAAGAGAGAATCATCATTGAAAACAATGGTAATAGAAAAGTAAAACATCTTGATGCTTTGCAACAGGTGTGGGGAACCTTTTTCCTATCAAGGGCCATTCGAGTATTTACTAAAAGATTTGCGGACCATAGAATTGCTTGTATTTGCTCACGTAACAAGAAAAAAAATGTAATGGGGACTTTACATTATACAGTGTTTTGCGTCATTATTATTTAAAATTATTTAATCACTATTTTAATTTGAATTGTTTACAGTTAATGGAAAAAAATACTTAAAAATTGGACATTTAAAATGGTCTCGAGGCCGAACATTCCCCAGTCCTGCATTACGGTAATGAGAATTGGGGGTTACATTTGCTTATGTGTTCTGAAAATAATGTCACGATGCAAAAAAAAAATCATAATGGTCCTAAATATATGCTTCAATTTCTTTATGCTAAATATCATTTTATAATTTTCTTTATGACATTTTCTCGACTGGTTTTGTGAGAATTGCCCTATGGTCCCAAAAATATTACACAATAAATTGTGTAATTCGGACAGAAGTAAAATTTAGAAAGTGCTATACTTGCATTGTGTCTTATTGGACTCAATGCAAAAATCAATAATTCTCATCTCTGTTTATTCATAGACGTCAACGGGCGCTCAAACCGGGTCAGTCTCCATACCGAGCTCTTCTGGACACTTTGGAGCTCAGCAAATCTAGACTGACCCTCCAGCTCATCAATGACAACAATAAGGTCTGTTTCATGCTTCTCTTTTAACTAAGCCTTTTTACATGCACAGCAATAAGCTGATTACTCCCAAAAATCTGCTTATTTAAAAAAATGAGATCAAGCAAGAAATCTACATTTTCATGACATTTTAAATAATCGTGTTATTTTCCGCTTTTGATGTCAAACCATGCGCACATTGGATAAGCCGGCAAAGGAGTTCATGAGCAATGTAAAATCAGCATAATGGGCAAAAATGTACCCATGTCGATCGGGTTTATCCATATGCAATATATGACCTGACACAGATAAAGGAAAGCCATTTAATGTGTTTACATGTCCACACACATTAATGGCTTATTAGGCATAGTTGATTTAAGAACATGCATGTGAACATGCTCAATGATACATTATCTCTGACAACAGAAGTTTGAATTGTCTTGCTAGAAGATGTGGTGCATTTATTGCTGTCCAGATCTTACTTGTGCTATAAGAAGTATGTAAAAATAATTACTTTACACTCTGACTGTGCCTTTTTCATGGTGTTTAGATTTAGTTTTTGTATTTTAGGGCTGAATTTCCAAATATGTTTATTTATTTCAGTTAAGTTTTATTTCAGCCCTGATTTGGCTCAGTCTGGTCTCTTGCTGTTTGCAGGTGCATTTGCTACTGGAGTTGTACAGGCTGCAGGGGAATGTGACGCGGGTGAAGATAAATGAACTGAGGCCTCTGAAGCCTCGCTTTGAGGTGCCAGATGTGCTCATAGCAGAGCCACCCACTGAGCCGTGAGTGTCCCTCTGATCTGAGAACACATAATGTTACTCAGGGAACACTCAACCATATGCACAATTTAGTCTGTTCCTCTGAGTAACCTCATCTTGTCTCCTTGTTTCTTCTTCTTATGCATTTGATTTCTTTGCTCTGTCTCTCTCTGTATCTCCATTTCTCTCCCTCAATTTATATCTCTCTTCATCTACAGTCTCTCAGTGTTTTCTCAGGATGATAATGGCGTCGTGTTGTCTCTGGGATCAGAGAGCCAGAGGTTGATTGTTAGTGCCCGTCCATTTAGGCTGGACATTATGGAGGGTCCAGAGTTGCTACTGTCACTCAACTCTCGTGGCCTTTTGGCCTTTGAGCACCTGAAGCTTCGCAAGGACACGTAAGTCTTCTGCTTTATTTTCAAATCCTAAATTCTGAGTTTTAACACCTGAATAGACAACATTAGTGAAGATGGACATACTAAAAGTTTTGTAAACAGAGTCTAAATTAATGACAATAATTTTCTGCTGTGTGACTAACGTATTTATTTTCTTTGTATGTTTGTGTGTCATCACAGGCAAGCTCAGCCAGACGGTGCAGAAGTAAAAGAGAGTGTAGATGGAGCTCAGCTGCAGGATGAAGGGGACAAGGTCAGTAGCTATATGTGTGCATTTGTGGGTGTGCTTAGGTTAATTACACATCAGTTAGACTCTGTGTTTCTATGCCATGTCTTCAGTTAGACCTAGAACTAGCACATCTGGTTTCTGCTACTGATCTGGTTTAGCAGCTCTATATTGCAGTTGGGTAACATTTAAAATTGAAAAAGTAACTGTTGAAGTGTGCGCTATTCAGATGATCATCACATAGATACCAGCCTTTTGTTTTTGAGAATCAAACTGGAATAAAATACCATCAGTTCAACATTTCTGGTCCAACTCATTGGCAGATTTTGTAGTTCATAGTGCTAATGCAAGCACAACGATAACTATCATCAAACTGTCAACTAACTGCTCATTTTCAGAGTTAAGGATTTGAATGAACCTGAAAGGGATAGTTCTCCTCTTTTTTTTTTTTCTTCAGCTGAACACAAACAACAATTTTTAGCAGAATATTTCAGCTCTGTAGGTCCATACAATGCAAGTGAATGGTGATCAGACATTTTTATAGCTCCAAAAATCACAAAGCAAACATAAAAGTAATCCATATGACTCCATTGGTTAAATCTACAGTTGAAGCCAGAAGTTTCCATACACTTAGGTTTAAGTCATTAAAACTACTTTTTTTTTAACCACTCCACAGATATATAAACTATATATAATGTATAAACTATAGTTTTGGTAGTCGTTTAAGATGGTATACTGTTTTCGAATTGTGCATGACACAAGTAATTGTTCAAACAAATGTTAACAGACAGATTGTTTCACTTTTAATGGACAATATCACAATTCCAGTGGGTCAGAAGTTTACATACACTATGTTAACTGCCTTTAAGCAGCTTGGAAAATTCCAGAAAATTATGTCAAGCCTTGAGACAATTAGCCAATTAGCTTCTGATAGGAGGTGAGCCTGTGGATGTATTTTAAGGCCTACCTTCAAACTCGGTGCCTTTGTTTGACATCATGGGAAAATCAAAAGAAATCAGTCAAGATCTCAGAAAAAAATTGTGTACCTCCACAAGTCTGGTTCATCCTTGGGAGCAATTTCCAAATGCCTGAAGGTACCGCATTCATCTGTACAAACAATAGTATGCAAGTATAAACACCATGAGACCACACAGCATCATACTGCTCAGGAAGGAGACACATTCTGTCTCCTAAAGATGAACGTAATTTGGTGCGAAAAGTGCAAATCAATAACAGAACAACAGCAAAGGACCTTGTGAAGATGCAGGAGGAAACCAGTAAACAAGTATCTATATCCACAGTAAAACAAGTCCTATATCGACACAACCTGAAAGGCTGCTTAGCAAGGAAGAAGCCACTGCTCCAAAAATGCCATAAAAAAGCCAGACTACAGTTTGCAAGTGCACATGGGGACAAAGATCTTACTTTTTGGAGAAATGTCCTCTGGTCTGATGACACAAAAATCGAACTATTTGGCCATAATGACCATCATTATGTTTGGAGGGAAAAGGGTGAGGCTTGCAAGCCGAAGAACACCATCCCAACCTTGAAGCGTCGGGGTGGCAGCATCATGTTGTGGGGGCGCTTTGCTGCAGGAGGGACTGGTGCACTTCACTAAATAGATGGCGGCAGCAGCAGATACTCTGGAAATGATGATTATTGCCTTTTGAAAAATGTCATGAGGCATCAGTGTATTTTTCCTTGTTAATTCAGAGTCTGGGGGGATGGAGCTTCAACTTCTCTCAAGAGATTATGGGAGAAAGATTTAAACTGTGTATTGGAGGAGGGAGTGTGGGCTAGGATTCTAAAAAAATGTCAAGTCTACATCTAGAGATCTGATGCAATTAAGATTTTGTATCGATTCTATTGGACCCCCTCTAGATTGTATAGACTTAGTCTCAAAGACACACCCACCTGCTGGCGATGCCAATCAGAAGATTGAGACACAACCCATGTTTTTTGGTGGTGTATTAAGATCCAAGAATATTGGTTGGGGGTTCAGAATTTTATGTGTGATTGTATTGGGTATTCAAATTTAATTTTTCCCCAGTGTTCGGAGGGAAGGGTTTCAGTTTATATAATTTGATTCCGTATTTTCTGTCATGTTTATTTAATCTGTCACTGGAATCAATAAAAATTGTTAATAACAAAACAGATGGCATCATGAGGAAGGAAAATGATGTTGATATATTGAAGAACATCTCAAGACATCAGCTAGGAAGTTAAAGCTCACAAATGGGTCTTCCAAATGGACAATGACCCCAAAGTCATAAGGACAAGTCAAGGTATTGGAGTGGCTATCACAAAGCCCTGACCTCAATCCGATAGAAAATTTGTGGACAGAACTACTGAAAAAGAGTGTGCGAGCAAGGAGGCCTACAAACCTGACTTCGTTACACCAGTTCTGCCTGGAGGAATGGGCCAAAATTCCAGTAACTTATTGTGAGAAGCTTGTGGAAGGATACCCAAAACATTTGCCCCAAGTTAAACAATTTAAAGACAATGCTACCAAATACTAACAAAGTGTAAAATTTTGACCCTCTGGGAATGTGATGAAAGAAATAAAAGCTGAAATATATAATTCTATCTACTATTATTCTGACATTTCACATTCATTTATTTATAGATTTTTTTTTTCTCCTCTATTTCTCCCCAATTTGGAATGTTCAATTCCCAATGCACTCTAATTCCTCGTGGTGGTGCAGGGACCCACGTCAATACGTGTGGCCCAGGACGAATCTCATTTGACTCTGCTTCTGAGACCGTCAGTCCGTGCATCTTATCATGTGGCTCGTTGAGTGCGTTACCGCAGAGACATAGCAAGTGTGAAGGCTTCGCACTATTCTCCGCAGCATCCACTTGCAACTCGCCACGCGCCCGACTGAGAGCGAGAACCACACCTTATTGCAACCATGAGGAGGTTACCCCATGTGACTCTACCCTCCCTAGTCCAATTTGTTTACTTGGGAGGCCTGGGTGGAGTCACTCAGCACGCCCTGGATTAAAATTCGCAACTCCAGGTGTGGTAGTCGGCGTCTTTACTCGCTGAGCTACCCAGGTCCCTGACATTTCACATTCTTAAAATAAAGTAGTGATCCTAGCTGACCTTAGACAGGGTATGCTTTCTAGGATTATATGTCAGGAATTGTGAAAAACTGAGATTATTGTATTTAGCTTAGGTGTATGTAAACTTCTGACTTCAACTGGATAACTTCAGAAGCAGTGTGATAGAAAAACAAGTACTTTTTTTATTCAAAATCTTCACTTTCAGAGTGAAAGCGAAACTAAACGGGCACCACGTGATTTTTTTTCAGTGTAAAATTGAAAGTGGTTATTTAGAGTAAAAAAAATTACTTAAATTTGTATTTGTTTCTCACCCACACCTATTATATTGCTTCCGAAGATATGAATTGAACCACTGGAGTCATATGGATTACTTTTATATTTCCTTTATGTGATATTTGGAGCTAAAGTACAAAAGTCTGGTCACCATTCACTTGCATTATATTGGACCTACAGAGCTGAGATATTCTTCTAAAAAAATCTTTGTGTTCTGCTGAAGAAAGTCATACACATCTGGGATCGCATGAGGGTGAGAAAATGATGAGAATTTTGATCTATGTATTACATTTTTGTATGTGGTCCATCCCACACGATTTGTGCTACAGACATAAAGGATGACTGATTGAATAGCCTGTTGAATTAATTTTCTAGATGAGCAGACTCGATTTTAACCTGGTAAACGATAAAAAAGGCCAAAAAAATAAAAAATAAATAAAAATCCATAGACTTGCATTGGAGGGGGACCTGAGGTAAAGCTATGGCTCAGAACAATGTCTGAAATTTGGGGCAATAATTGTCCTCTGAATTCGATTTTCAGGGACAATTTATTCTTTTTCAGGGACAATTTTATTTCCAAACGTAAAAAATACAGAATTATCCTTTTTACCTCATTCTTTAATTCATTATATGTAAAAATTGTAAGTTATATGTAAATTCTAAATCTGAGTTATTAGATTGACCTCATACCCTTAAAATTAAGTCAAAATCGGCTCATGTTTTATGCTATAAATGTATAACTAGACCTCAAATAGACTATCACAATTTTTTTTTTATTACAAATAAAAAAAGGATTAATTAATTACAGAGGCATTTATGCCTCACAGATTTTGAATTTTCAGGGGCATTTTGCCCCATGCCCACCTTAATTTCCTACCCCGGAGCCAGAATATCATAGGCCCCCCTTATACCTGGCATTTAATGTGGTCAAGCGTGATCCGATCATGATCCGATCACGGAAAACGTATGTTAATGTCAGGTGTAAAGGGGACCTGGGGGTGGTCCCTTTTGATTTGGGCCAATAAGCAACAATCTAGAAACCCCTATCAACTGCGTAGCAACATGCTTGCAAACACTCAGAACACCCTTGCACCATGACATCAAACTTAACACCACTCACTTTATTTTAAGATTATTTAAAAATCTAGTTTGTCTCTGCATTTCCCTTTTAATATCTTTATTTTCCTCTCACAACAGGTGGAGAATGGAGAGAGTGATAAAGAGGAGGATGGTCTATGGGAAGAGACATTTAAATCTCATACAGATACCAAACCAAATGGTCTGTTAATATTGCAAATACATTTACACAAAATGTATTATTGAAAATTATATTTGGAAGTGTAATTTAGATCTGTAATTGCTATTTATGATAGTTAGACTGCAAACTAATGATTATCATCTCTGATATTCATCTGTGTCAAATAATATATTTTCCTTAGGGCCCACATCAATAAGTTTAGACTTCTCCTTGCCTGGTGTAGAACACGTATATGGCATTCCAGAGCATGCAGACAACCTAAAACTCAAAACTACAGAGTGAGTAGACCTCCTGGAGATATCAAAATGACCTATGGAATCGGTTAGCAATGAGGTCCAAATGTTTCTTATTTTTCACTTTGTTTTAGTGGTGGAGACCCATACAGGCTGTATAACCTAGATGTGTTTCAATATGAACTCTATAACCCAATGGCCTTATATGGATCAGTACCTGTCATGCTGGCTCATAATACACAAAGAACCATGGGCATTTTCTGGCTTAATGCAGCAGAGACCTGGGTAGACATTAGCTCTAACACAGCAGGAAAGGTAAGTGTGTCGATTTGTGAAAATGCTTCTTTTGTAAATAAAGTTTCTGAATCTGTTGTCTTAGAATTTATTTGTTTTCACAATATCACATTGACACCCATTTCATCTTTTCCTTACAGACTGTTTTTGGTAAGATGCTTGACTTTGTTCAAGGCTCCAGTGAGACACCACAGACAGATGTCCGCTGGATCTCTGAAAGCGGCATCATCGATGTCTTCATCATGCTCGGGCCCACGCCTTCAGATGTCTTCTCACAGTATGCCTCTCTCACAGGTAAATACCACCTATGAGCTCTAAACTACACCAGACCAGTCATAAAACTCTTGTCAGTTCTACAGACTTGAATTAACTTGAGTAAATATACGTCAGTTACCAATGCACTTGACCAATTCAAATGAATATTGTGCTTTTTCACTCTAGGCACTCAGTCCTTCCCCCCCTTCGCTAGTCTGGCCTATCACCAGTGCCGCTGGAATTATAATGACCAGGAGGATGTGCAGTCGGTGGATCAGGGCTTTGACCAGCATGACATCCCTTACGACTTCATATGGCTTGACATTGAGCATACAATTGGCAAGCGCTACTTCACCTGGGATCCACACAAGTTCCCTCAGCCTAAAGAAATGCTACAGGGTTTATTGGCCAAGCGGCGTAAGGTCAGCCTCCGCTGTTTGTAAATGTGTAGTATGAGTATGAGTATGGATCTTTACTTAAACATACCAAAATTATTAATTCAATTAATTTTGTGACTGTAATCTAACATGTCCCTGTAGCTTGTGGCTATAGTAGACCCACACATCAAAGTTGATAGTGGCTACAAAATCCACAACGAGATTACTTCTAAAGACTTCTACACTAAAAGCAAGGATGGTGAAAATTATGAAGGCTGGTGCTGGCCAGGTGAGGTGTTTTTTTTATTTCCTTTATTATTTATAAGCAATTATGAATTCTTTTATTTAGTTCACCCAAAAATAATCCTCTCTCTTGCATGCCATCTCAAACGTGTGTGACTTTCTACTGCAGAACACAAAGATAATTTGTATAATGTTTTTGGTCCATGCAATAAGTCAATGGTGTCCAAAACTTTTAAGCTCCAAAAAAGACATAGGCGTCATAAAAGTTATCCACATGACATGAGTGGTTTAACCCGTGTCTTCTGAAGGGATATGATAATATGGTGAGAATCAAATCAGGTTTAAGTTCTTATTCACTGTGTTCCAGTGGGGCCAGATGTCAAGATTTAAGACCTCGATATATTTCTGTAGAAGTTATTCTTCGTTCTTCACTCAGGGGTTAAAATGAGATCAATGGTATTCTGTTTCGGAACAGTGAGTCACCCGCCACACCGATTTAGGAGGCATTTAGAAGTAAATTTAAATATGAGGATGCTCAGTAAAACCTTAAATAATGTGACATTAAAATGTGTTATCAGTGACTTTATGCTTCATTCTGAGTAGAATTCAGATGAGGTCATTAAAAGTAGCTGTTATAAACACTCGATGATGATTTAAAGTAATGTATATGCTGTAGAATTTTTTTACATTTGTTTAAATTCTGATTTAATGATGCTAAATCGCTAACACGCTACATGTGGCCATAACATGCGCCGATTACACTCTTATTGTGATTTATTATGACACTGATACTCTTGCAAAGATGAGAGTATTAAAGTGTTAATGTGCAGAATAAAGGCAAAAGAATGACGATAGGGGCATATCTTACTTTAGACAGATGTGTGAATGGCTTTCTCTGCAGATGACAAATGAGTGAATGGACACTTAAGTGTATTTGAGTAGTTTTGATTCCTTTTGTAGACTAAAAAAAATAAATATCCCATGGCATGGTCTTAAAAATATCTTCAAGCAAACGATCTTACAGATGGTGGTAAATTTGCACCAGCTCTCCAATAATTCTACACGCTAATGTGTTCATGTTCAGTGTTCATTTTGTGAGACTGTGATGGGTGGGGGCTTACTCCCCATAAGAACATTTTGTACATTTTAAAGTTAAATGCATCAACCTGGTGCACTTTGAGAGCTAAATTAAGGGGCTTGATCTATGAGATACTTTGTGTTCTTGTAAAAAATGTTGTGCTTTGTAGTAATTTAATCATAAACACATTGGTTGTATAGATATGGATGATGACATGGCAAAAAAGTCACCCACAAAGCATTGTAAATGGAGACGGAGTTTAACGCAGCTCACAAATGGTCAAAACACAAAATCCACTTGAGCATACATTTGAGCCAGGGCTTGTCATTCACTTGTCCGAGTAAAAGTTACTTGTCCGGATAGAAAAAAGAACATTTAAGTTACATGTTCAAGTAACATGTCAAAGTTTATGTTGTTTTCTAAAATTACGACCGATGGCCAACCTTATTGTGTACCTCTCCAATCAACTCAATTCTCTGTGACAGAAATGTAAACTGCACTGGTAGGGGAGGAGGCTGTTGTCATATGATAATTATTTTATGTCACATATGGTAGTCACATAAAGACTGACTGAGCAATGCCTTGCCGAAGCAGCGGCACAAAGCACAACGTTACATTTTATACATTTGATTGCAAAATGAATTACTGTGGATTGGAGCCCAGAGATTTTGCTTATGTTCATTGATATGGAAATAAAACAATATATTGACTTCTAAATCAACTTTTTTAATCTCTATTCAATGATTTACTTTCCTGCCACAGTAATGTAATATCTTTGTGAAATGTCATTATTTTGGTGGGTTTTCTGGGTTTTGTTTTGCATAACATGCAAACATGCAATTCATTTTATTAGCATTGATAGCCCCTCTAAATGCATGTCTTGTTGCTTTTTTGGTCTGGTCTTGTTATAGGAAACTCTGGTTACCCAGACTTTACAAACCCAGAGATGCGGGCCTGGTGGGCCAGCATGTTCGCCTATGATCAGTATGAGGTTAGACCTTACTGTTCTCATTTTTTCTGAAAAACTGATCCAGAATAAGGACCTGAAACTAGATTATTAGAAGCAATAGACCTTATGATTTCCTTAAATGAATTCGTTGTAGTGTAGATAGATTTATTCAAGCAGCTGTTACTCTAAACTTGTCTCTCCCCTCATTTCATCTAAACAAGATGTGATGTTTTTATGCTTCATATGCGTTCTACATATGCCAAGTGTTTACACTCACAAAATCAGTTTGCAAAAATAAATACAAAGCATTTTTAATGCAGAATAAGCACAAATGAATGTCTCAAGAAGGAAGAGAAGCAGACGTGCCTACACGTGATGATAGTGTATTATCAAACTCCTCATCAATGCCTTCAAAACAGAACCAGTAATGTTATTAGAACACACGTATATTATAAAATGCTGTCACTAAGCTTTAGGAATGAAAAGGACAAAAACACTGTCACAAGTTTACATATTGCTTTGCAGGGCTCAATGGAGAACCTTTATACTTGGAATGACATGAATGAGCCATCTGTGTTCAATGGCCCAGAAGTCACCATGCATAAGGATGCACTCCATGGAAATTGGGAGCACAGAGATGTACACAATATATATGGACTTTACGTGGTAAGGAAATCAGCATTATCTAATATGAAGACCTAATAAATTATATACACGTACACACACGCACACGCGCACACACACACACACACACACACACACACACACACACACACACACACACACACACACGTTTTAGAACAATTGGAAGAGGAACAACCATCAATAATATTGATTAAATTTTTTTCATACTCTAACACCTACAATGATGATTTCATGTAAATGGTTTTTCTTCAAAAATAGATTATTTTTTTTTTGAGACTCTTCCTTAATTTCCACTCTGTATTTCAGCAAATGGCCACTGCTGAGGGTCAGATTCAGCGATCAGGTGGAGTTGAAAGGCCATTTGTGCTGACTAGATCCTTCTTTGCTGGATCTCAGAGATATGGTGAATTCTTATAGTAGTTTGTGTACGCTGAACTCAGAGCTTGAAATATACTTGTATCATCTTTTTAGTCTACACATGTGCCTGGAGAGCAAGTAACATGGTCTCGTTGTGTTTGTCAGGTGCTGCCTGGACAGGTGATAATGCAGCTGAATGGGACCATCTCAAGATTTCTATTCCCATGTGTCTCAGTCTGGGACTTGTGGGCATTTCTTTTTGTGGAGGTCTGTCAAAAAACTAGATATTCTCTTTAAATGTCACTAGTACATCTTTTCTCCCCAATTTGTAATGCTCAATTCCCAATGCGCTCCAAGTCCTCATGGTGGCGTTGTGACTTGCCTCAATCCGGGTGACAGAGGACAAATCTCAGTTGCCTCCGCATCTGAGACTGTCAATCCGTGCATTTATCACGTGGCTTGTTGAGCGCATTACCACGTGTGGAGTGCGTGTGGAGGCTTCACGCTATTCCCCGCGGTATACTTGCATAACTCGCCACGTGCCCCACCGAGCGCGAGAACCACATTATATTATCCACGAGGAGGTTACCCCATGTGACTGTACACTCCTTAGCAACTGGGCCAATTTGGTTGCTTAGGAGACCTAGCTGGAGTCACTCAACACTCCCTGGATTCAAACTTGTGACTCCAGGGGTGGTAGACAGCATCTGTACTCGCTGAGCTACCCAAGCCTCCACCATAGTACATTTTTAGCAGTCAATTTATTACTTAAAAGTAGGCCTGTCAATCGATTAAAATTTTAAACAAATTAATTGCATGATATGCCAATTAATTAAATGCATATATTATAAAATTCCTTATTATGGTCTGGGGTCATGATTAATTGAGTTAATTTTTTTAACATGTTGTTTTTCATATAATTAAGCACACTTAATTATTGCATTAAATCATCAGCACTACTTATAATGCAACTCAAAATAGAATTCTCTCAGTCTTCTTAAAGACATCATGAAATCGCACGGCACTTTAAATTGCCAATAGGCTTTTGTTACACCTACTTGCTTGTCGATTGCAGATAAACATTTGATTCGGACACTCTGTCTAGTGAAAGATCAGTCATCTATATTTTTGGGACATCTTTTTGTTAGAGAAAGAATGTCGATTTTAAATGCATGTACAGCGATCAGCCACAACATTAAAACCACCTGCCTAATATTGTGTAAGTCCCCCTCATGCCACCAAAACGGCGCCAACCTGCATCTCAAAATATCATTCTGAGGTAATATTCTTCTCACAACAATTGTACAGAGCGGTTATCTGAGTTACCCTAGACATTGTCAGTTTGAACCAGTCTGGCCATTCTCTGTTGACCTCTCTCAACAACAAGTAATTTCCATCCGCAGAACTGGCGCTCACTGGATGTTTTTTGTTTTAATATTAGGCAGTTGATTTTTAATGTGTGGCTGATCATGTATATACATCAGCTGAAAGTTAATTTTGTCAATTTAAGAGTACACTAGGGTTATTCCATTAAGTAAATCAACCAAATTTTAGAAAGTTCTCTGGCTAAGATATTTTTAATTTTGTTCATATTTTTCTGAAGAATGATACAATTTTAAATGCCATCGATTAATCTGTACAGAAGTAGTCCATTATTTTGTATAGAGGGGGTCAATTTGAAAAAAATTGGTTAAAAAATAACCTTATAGAGGTGGCAGCAGCATTCTTTTTACTAGAGGTAGACCAATATATTGGTTTTGCAGAATAATCTGTGCCGATAGGTGCTTTTTGGGCAAAAATCAATGCCAATAGTTGCTGATTATTTAGTTATATATTTTATTTGTTATTAACAATAATGTGGGGATTTGTGGTATCTAAACCTTTCATTTTCATAAGAGTCCACTGCGTGTTTTGGGCTTTTTTTATTTATAGTTTATAGTTTTATACGTTTTATTTTAATAGTTTTTTATAGTTATGCACCAAATATTCTTTTTTTTTTTCTGGTAAGGTTTTTTTTTTTTTAACAATAAACTGCATCAGGGCTTTTATTCATTTTGACTCGTGTCAGTTGTATTTATAGTAAAGGAAAAAGTGATTTATTTTTAAATAATTCTTTGAAATTATCGTCCGATATCAGTCTTTTCCACCACCTTAGTTATCATTATCTGCAAAATCCATCTGTTGACCTCTAAATCTCAAACGAAGATCAGTAGATCTATTACTATAATCAGAATCACTCACTAGCTTATAGAAGTTAACAGACCTGGAATAAAAACCATAAAACTTGCATTTTGATTAAATGGGGTTTTGAATCCTACATCTAATAAGACCCAAAGAATAATTCTTATAGTCAATTGTGAAGTGTGAGCTATATGCTGGAGATTGTCTGCTTTATATTTTCAGTAATCATGAATGTTAATCTCTCTTCTTCTTTCACACAGCTGATGTAGGTGGCTTTTTTAAGAATCCCAGCACTGAGCTGCTGGTTCGCTGGTACCAGACGGGGGCGTATCAACCGTTCTTCCGTGCTCATGCCCATCTAGACACTCCACGCAGGGAACCCTGGCTCTTTGGCCAAGAGAACACCGCACTCATCCGGGAGGCAATCCGCCAGCGTTATTCCCTTCTGCCATACTGGTACCAGCAGTTCTACAATGCACACAAAACTGGAATGCCAGTCATGAGGTGAGCGAGGTCCCTTTGAGCAGTGCTGTAGATTTTCCTTTTATTTAAAATTATTTCTGACAGCCCTTTCAGAGATTCTCATTGTTTATAATTTGAGTTTATCACTAGAGTTCTACACTAACAATAATAATACCCAAAAGTACTTTGATATTACCTTGTTTTATCTCACAATTACCATGCTATTGTCATGGTACTTCAAAGGATACTTGAAAATATGATGGTGCTGAACATGAATATGGGAATCATTCTGTACTGTGGTGTCTGAGTCTGATCTCAGTGCATGATGTTTAGGATGTTGTTTGCTATTCTAAGCTGACTTGGATTGTTTTGCAGTCATGAATCCAATGCCTTTTCACTTTAATGCACTTTTTCTTGCCAGACCTCTGTGGGTTGATTATCCAAAAGACATGGCTACTTTCACCATTGATGATGAATTCCTAATTGGTAAGAGATAATGGCTTTCTACATTTATAAATTAAAGTCTCAGATATCAGCAAGTCTGTAATATAGAATGTATAACTTGATAAAACCTGCTTCTGTTTTCAGGGAGGGATTTGTTGGTTCACCCGGTCACTGAGGAAGGATCTCGTGGGGTCACAGCATACCTGCCTGGAGCTGGAGAGGTGCCACATGAGTTTTGTCATAGTTTACACTAAATGTTATTTACATGTAATTTATGTTTATCTGCGTAGCATTTCACTCTCACCCAAGTGCTTGATCAGATAAGTGCGTTTTCATTTACAGGTTTGGTACGATGTCCACACCTTCCAGAAACACAACGGAGAACAGAATCTCTACATCCCAGTCTCTCTTAGCTCTGTAAGTGCCTTTCATTGTAGAAAAAATGCATTGTTATATAAACATTTTGGTTTATATGGGGTTTTATGTCTCTTTTAGATCCCAGTGTTCCAGCGTGGTGGCTCTATCATCCCTAGAAAGGACAGAGTACGTAGGTCTTCTGCATGCATGGAAAATGACCCGTACACGTTGTATGTGGCCCTTAGTCCTCAGGTACAGAGCTGTCTCTTCACTAGTTTAATTCGGGCTGTCAATTAATGCGTTAATTCAGTGCGATTTAATTATATAAAAAAAATAACATGTTACGCAACATGTAACGCAATTAATCACATCTCCGGACTGTAATAATGAATATTCCAACTAGGCCTGTCGCGATTATTAAATAACCATCTGATCTTTGGGCATTGACTGAAATGTGACCAGTCAAATTTTAATGCACAAATAAGGGATTTTAAGTGAATATACTGTATAAATGCCATGAACGGTGCTTTTTTTTTTTTTTTGTGCTTTTGAGTCCGAGCATCACTGCGTCGCACCGCAGAGGTCACAACCAGCTCCTGTCCTGAAGAGCGCGTGAAGCGATCTGATGCGCACTGTGTCAGCAGAGGCTCGTGCCAATCTCCCACGAAAATATAAACAAACAAGTATAAACCGTGATGTGAATGCAAAGCAATCTGTTTTCACTTTAAACGATCATATAATTTCAAATGTTCCTGGTTAATACACGCAGTGGTAGAAGAGACGCACGCTTGCTCTATTTCTGTGGAGTGATGAAACCATCTCAACGGTTTTTTGCTTGTGTTAATATTTCATCAGGTTATCTACAATGTCCTATCCGGTGCATTCTCAATAAGCATTTTTCAGTGTCATTCAAACTTCCCTCAGAACAACTTCACTCACTTAAATTTCACTGCTTCTTCCGCGTCACGCACACACTTTGTTGTGAGCGTGCGAGACATAAGCTCCTGATTTTCGCCGTCAGGACTTCATTGAAGTAAGACAGGTTTATTTTTATTCATCAAGAGTTATAAAATGGGCTTGAACTGTTGCCGCTGCTGACTGGTTACAAATTACAGCTGCAATTCCAGCAGTACTGATGTGAAATTTTATCTTCACACATATCGAACCGTTTGTCTGTATAATAATAAAACCCTGCAGATGCAGTCCAGACATTAAAAAATGTTCAGTCTAGACAAAGTTTTCCCCAGTTTAGATCAGGAAATGAACTTGGGTTACGGACATAACATGAGTTTTTGGGAGACCACTCTCTGTAAAAACTCCTAAGAACATGGAATAATACATTTTTATTCAATGGCATTTTCACATTAAGGGAAGAATTGGTGCGACTACACTAAAAGCATCACAGAAACAGTACATTTTGATTGAAATCTCATTAAATTCTGCAACGTTGACCTCCTGAGACATTGGTATATGATATGTTATCTGCAGCATTATGAAGTGAATTTAAATTACAGTGTAGTCTTGCATGCCATATCCTGGTTTAACAGCCTGCATTAACTACTACAGTCAGCGATGCACAAGCTAATGGTGCCATTAGATGCTGTGTGTGGTAAAACACAGAGATGACGGCCTCAATATGAGATGACCCAATGTTTATCATATTTCAATCCAAATCGCAAAGCTTGTCAAAATGATCCCTTCCCAAATGTTGGCTATACACGTTCAGGGTTCAAAAACAGCTCGACAGAGTGTAACTCCGAAAGCAGGGATCTCCCAAGTTGTGTGATATGACTCAAACTAAGGGAGACACTCCAAAAGCATTTAATGTGTCCAAGCGTACATTGACGCATCTTTAAAAAAAGCCCTTTTATAATACATTTCGGACAGATTGACTAATTCAATTGCAAAATCAATCACTTTGGACTGCAGGCCAATGAAAGGCTTGTTCAATAATATGGAAACAAACAGTATATTTTCTTTTTAGTCACTTTTTGTATTGACTTATCAGTGCTTTACTCTGCACAATAATGTAATGAATTTTAATTATCTGAATTATTGTATTTAATTGACAGCCCTAGTTAAATAGATTTGATGCACAAAGTGAAATCAGTGATTCAGTCCTAACTATTTTATTTTTATTTAGAAATTTGCTGAAGGAGAGCTTTACATTGATGATGGCCATACATTTAGTTATGATACAAAGAAAGAATTTATTCACCAGAGCCTCACATTTGCCAATAATGCTCTCACCTCCAGGTATTCTATTGACCCCCCCCCCCCCTCCTTTTCCTGTCTTTTCTTCCAATCTTTTGCATTCTACTCCATATATACCGTAACAAGTTTTGACTCCTCATTCCTTCCTCATCTCAGGAACTTGTGCCCAGACTGTAACTTCTCAACCCCATCATGGATTGAAAAAGTTATCATTTTGGGGGCCAGCAAGCCCAGAAAGATTCTTCTGAAGATAGATGGTAAGATATTCATTTAGCTCTTCTCAAAATCACAACATTGTAAAAATGTATGATTAAAATGACCTTCATGCTGGGGATGAAATCCTCTCCTAATCTTCTCACATTTTGTCAAACAGGCAAAGAAAGCTCTGTGGAGTTTGACTTTGATGCCTCTATGTCCGTGTTAACTCTTCGTAAACCTGGGATGAACGCGGGGTCCAACTGGACCCTGCATCTGCAGTAGATGTATTGGATCTCTACAGCAGCCGGGGCCTGATGAGATTAGATGAGAGAGAAAAAAAAAAAAAAAATCAAGAATTTCACTGTAACTTCATGAACATACATTAGGCTCACAGAATCAACATGACAATTCAAAAGTGAAGAAGTGATACCATGTTCTGGATCAGAGATATTTCTCAGTGCTCAAAAAGAAATGGATCCAAATGACAGGGTCATTGAGTAAATTCTTTCCATTTTAAATTTACTAAAACCAGTCAAATGTTTTTTTTTTTTATTCCATGTAGTGGAAAAAGTAGTGTTAAAGTCCGATGAATTAAATCGTCACACAAGTCAGAAGATTTAGATCAGTTGCGAGTTTAATGTATTTAACATGGTGCACAACGAAAATCCAATTATTACTGGCGTGAATTGGTCTTTGACAAATGCTTCCTTTTCAAAAGGACAACATCACATCAGGCCCACAAGTCATTGCTGCATTTCCCATTATTTTAATAACAAGTAAGTGCCAGTAAATGGTTTATCTGTGATCACATTTGCACATGGAGGTTTTAGAGTTTTTAAATGAGTTAGTCTGTCACTGGAGACTAACAATGAACAGGATGTGCTCATGGCTTGGTTTAATTGACACTGGTTAATTGTGTTTGAAATATTTTTCAGGGGAATAAACCACTAAATCTGTGGAATTCATTTTTTTTTCTAATTGATTCATGTTTCTCAGTGCACTTGAGTATGTCGTGTGGGTTGGGACTTTGTGATTGTTTTGAACCAGCAGCAGCCCAGTGCTTAGAATTATTCCAGCCTCATGTACTGTGATATGGAAGAATATTGTGTGAAGAGAGTTTTATTGTCACCCACTATAGAACGATAAAAATGATGTCCAAATGTTTCAAAAGTGACCCTGAAAGCGTGGGTGGTTTGAGACTGAGTTTAATGTCTCTTTTGATGAATGGGTGTTCAAATGAGATGGTAATAAAGATTAAATGTACATTCCCAAATATTTTCATTTTTTCCACTCATATCTTTGGCAGTAAGGTTCATTTGATTTGTTCACTTAATTATAAATTAGTTAATTATTTCATTACAAGAAGTTTGCCCATCACAATCAAACTTCAGTGCTTGAGATACTTCAGATACAATATGTTAGCTGTACTGACATGTCTTGCCAGGTTTTTTTTGCTGTATTTCTTGCTATTTTAAATTATGAAAGATGGTTACATGTGTATATAACATTGTGAATTACATGTGTATATGATAGAGACGTGCTACACCAAAATATTGTTACATTTTAATTTCAAGTAGTTAATTCCATTATTTCAGTTTGCTGGGCGATCTAAATGCTCGTTGATAAAACGCAGAACGTTTTGGGGGAAAAGTATAAAATGCTATGAATTTAAAGTGTTTAAATAAGGAACGTTTCATTCAAATCCACTTTAGACTGTCTTCCATTTTAAAGTTTGTTTTTCTCTGTTAAAATACAATCCATATAAAATAAAAACATCAAATTTACTAAAATAAGAAATGAACAATAAAACTATATTAAATAAAATACAATTTTAAATAGAATGAAAAATAGAAATGGAAAATTAAATTATAAAAAATAATAATCCATGTATCTCCAGTTAATTCCATTTCTGTTTTGAAATAATAATAAAAAACAACGAAAAAACAAGTGTTTTCTTTTTAAAAATTTCTACACAAGTAATAAACAAACACGCACCAATTGATTTTAATCTAGCCTTTTCTATTTTTTGGTTCTCAATCTCCCAACAAAAAAAATCCTATGTTTAATGTACATAACTCTTCTCATCAACACTTACAAAAGTCATCAGAAGGGGTAGTAAAGATAAGAGGCCTAATATATATTTTACGTGAGGTAAGAGGAGTATGTGATTATTCAGATGATAAATAATAGACCAGTAAATATGGCGCTTTGTGGAAAAACTATTGTTATCATGGTGATTTTAAAGTATACAGTAAAGGGACTTTTGAGGTGGAAGGAAAGCCCTATTCGGACAGGATACATTTACCAGACCTGTCTGTATGTTATTACTGCAGATGTCTGTAAATTTACTGTGGATTTGAATGTCTTCAGAAATCATAGAGATGGGTGTGTCTTCTGCATTTACACACTGTCGCCATTTAACTGACCTATCACGATATTTATTGCTGTGCATTAATTATGCAGGACATTTTAAACACGGTCATATTTTGGGATCTGGGATTATTAAAAGAAATGTATTGGAATATCTGTCAAAATATAACAAATGGTGATATTAGTGAGACTGAAACCCTATATTACACTCTTGAATAAAATCCGTTCACATTATATTTGTCTCTCTGCAAAATATGTTCTGAAAGGCGGGGCCAATCACAATTTTACATGCTTTTGTAGATACTTTTCTCATTTTCCTAAATATATATATATATATATATATATATATTCTCAGTGGGTCAGAAGTCTACACACACTTTGTTAGTATTTGATAGCATTGTCTATAAATAGTTTGACTTGGGTCTTTTTGGTAGCCTTCCACAAGCTTCTCACAATAAGCTGCTGGAATTTTGGCCCATTCCTCCAGACAGAACTGATGTAACTGTGTCAGGTCTGTAGGCCTCCTTGCTCGCACACACTTTTTCAGTTCTGCCCACAAATTTTCTATCGGATTGAGGTCAGGGCTTTGTGATAGCCACTCCAATACCTTGACTTGTCCTTCTGACTTTATTGTCCTTGAGCCATTCTGCCACAATTTTGGAGGTATGCTTGGGGTCATTATCCAATTGGAAGACCCATTTGCGATCGAGTTTTAACTTCCTGACTGATGTCTTGAGATGTTCTTCAATATATACACATACATTTCTTCATCTTGCTAGCCTCACCCTCTTTCCTCCAAACATAACGATGGTCATTATGGCCAAACAATTACATTTTTGTATCATCAGACCAGAAGAAATTTCTCCAAATAGTGAGATCTTTGTCACCATGTACATTTGCAAACTGTAGTCTGGCTTTTTTATGGCATTTTTGGAGCAGTGGTTTCTTCCTTGCTGAGCAGCCTTTCAGGTTATGTCGATATAGGACTCGTTTTACTGTGGATATAGATACTTGTCTACTGGTTTCCTCCAGCATCTTCACAAGGTCCTTTGCTCTTGTTCTGGGATGGATTTGCAATTTTTGCACCAAACTACATTCATCACTAGGAGACAGAATGTGTCTCCTTCCTGAGCAGTGTGATGCTGCGTGGTCTCCTGGTGTTTATACTTGCGTACTATTGTTTGTACAGATAAACGTGGTACCTTCAGGCATTTGGAAATTGCATCCAAGGATGAACCAGACTTGTGGAGGTCCAAAATTTTTTGATGATTTCTTATGATTTTCCCATAATGCCAAGCAAAGAAGCACTGGGTTTGAAGGTAGGCCTTAAAATACATCCACAGGTACACCTCCAATTCAGTACACCTCCTATCAGAAGCTAATTGGCAAATGGTCTAAAAGATTGACATAATTTTCTGGAATAATCCAAGCTGCTTAAAGGAACAGTTAATTTAGTGTATGTAGACTTCTGACCCACTGGAATTTTGATATAGTCAATTCAAAGTGAAACAATCTGTCTGTAAACAACTGTTGAAAAAATTACTCATGTTATGCACAGAGAAGATGTCCTAAACGACTTGCCAAAACTATGCTCAGTGGTAAAGTCGTTGGCTACTACCCCAGGAGTTCACTAGCTTGAATCCAAGGAGTGTGGAGTTACTCCAGCCAGGTCTCCTAAGCAACCAAATTGGCCCAGTTGCTAGGGAGGGTAGAGTCACATGGGGTAACCTCCACGTGGTTACTATAATTTGGTTTGTTTTGGTGGGGCGCATGGTGAGTTGAGCATGAGTTGAGCTGCCCTGGATGTAATAAACATTCAACAGCATAAAATGCTTGAGAAAAACATGCATCAGTCCAAATGCAACAGTCAGCATTATCTACAGTTCTTCTGAAGTGAAGCGTGTTTTACAGTTTCTGGTCTCATCTCTTGGCCAACATCAACTTCAGACATTTGAATAACTTGAGAATCAATGAAAGTTAAAGGATTCACAGATTGGACAGTGCAGATTCATTACCAGGATGTCAGTTTGCACGGGATTAACCAAGGGTTATTTTTACCAGGGGTTTTATAGAAGGTAAAATAGTCGCGATTATGTTTAATGGTGTATGAACCTGCTTAAAAATTAATGACCAATTCAAACTGGATTAAAATAAATGAGAAACTCTATTACCTTTTCCCATGTCCCCATATAAAACTATAAAAGTTCCCATATAAACATATAATGCTGCCCATGAATAGCCCTTTAAGTCGTAATTGACAGGGAAACTCAGAAATAATTATGATGCCCGAGTGTCCGAGATGGAAGGAGTCGTAATCTTTCAACATGGCGGAGGACAGTACAGTTTCTGTAGTGAATGTCAGATTTTGTTAATTTTTTTTAAATAAAGCTCATTGTTAGTGCTTGCTGTTTTGGTCAAATAAATGTACGTATATTAGCAACCATTTGATGCATTTTGTAAATTTTTACACCGTGAAAATAGCTTGTATTTGCCAAAGAACAAGACATACTCGTAATTACCACTTCAGAAGTGGGAAGTAGGAAAATTCCGATAGTACACTAAGGCAGCATAAGTTCCAGCGTCTATGATCCTCACAGGAACAGCAGAATATAAAGTAGGTTAAAAGTGTCAATTCCCTTTAGCTTTTAGTAAATAATTTACCAAAGGTAAAGAATTGCTAAGTAAAAAGACAAGTTGTTTTTAATATATATATATATATATATATATATATATATATATATATATATATATATATATATATATATATATATATATATATTATTTCTTAACGGATATGAAAAGATCAGAAGATATACGCGGATTGTACACGTACCTGAAAAGTTATATTAAATAAAAATGTATTTAAATAAAATTAAGCGAAATGAAATGAAAAATAAATAAATAATTAACAAATAACATAATATAAAAATAAAATAAAAATGAATAAATAAAATAGTCGGTGATTTTGACTTCGTCAATCTACTGCGACAGTGACATGAATGAACGAGCAGCAGTTGCATATTATGTACGTCATTTGTTGTGTGAACCATAATGGCGGCGGAGGACACAGACGACTTGAGCAACAACGGGCAACTGACAAACCCTTCAGGTTTTCCTTTTTACTTAACTACAACAGTATTAAGACTGAAAGTTCGTTGTTTGGCTAAATTATTTGTCTTGCTGATTTCTGAAATGCTACAATGCATTAATTATTACACCAGTGCGTCTTCATAATATAGCTAGCGAGCTTACTATTTGAGTATTAATACAGAAATTCATTATTTTAACCTATAAAAAAAAAGTGTATTTTTATTTTTTTTTATGGATGTTTACACTCACAAAACACGTAATATCAGTTTTATAATGAGGTTATAGATGCAGACCATTGAAATATCTTATCTCTTAAAAACCTGTCGTCAACAAAGATCCAGATTAAAACTGGATCCAGAAAGACACCGGCATACAAGCAGCGATATAATCACCCCTTAATCTCTAATTTATTGCCATTTTACCTACTGCAGCATTGTAAATTTAGTAGGATGATCAAGTCTCACTTTTATTACAGAACCAATTTCCATATAGTGAATTATAGTATATCCATATAGTGAGAGTTATGTAGATTAATTGCTTTGTGTTTGATCAAACACATCTGTTTGAATGACAGGGTTGTATGATCCTGAGGTTGCAGAACTTCCCAAGTCAGATGTTATTGGGTCAGAGGAGAGTGCTGGTGATGGGGGAGACACGAGCGTCCCAACAGCATCCTACACGGCAGAAGGTGAGGAGGAGGAAGAAGGAGATTTACCAGCAGAATTCGAGAGACTTTGGAAACTGACCAGTGACAATCCTCTGGATTTCAACAGCTGGACTGATCTTCTGCAGTATTGTGAACAAGAGGTGATGATCATTATGTTGACAACAAATAACTTTATACACAAGGTTGCATTTTTTGTCTTTATTACTGGAACTAGAGCTTGTTATGACAGTAATTTTTTGCAGGGCCACATGAGGGCTTGTCGGCAATCCCTGAATGCATTTCTGGCAAGGTACCCTCTGTGTTATGGGTATTGGAAAAAATTTGCAGATCTCGAGAGACGAGCCGGTCACAACAACAAAGCTGAAATGGTAAGAACATGCATGTCCATGATGCAAAGATGAGTGTTTCAGGACAGTGTATCTTTAGAGTTTTTACATTTCCACATTGGACTTCTGCTTGCTCACTTGGGACAATAAGGCTCTGTTTTCTCTAATGCTGTTTTGAAATTATCAACCCTGTTTACACCTGTAAGATGCATTTTGGCTGATCTGATCTCATGTGGTCAGAGCTAAATACAGGTCTACACAGAATGTAAAATGTTTTGGGAACCCATCACAAAAAACATACGAATGTGGTCAAAACGCATGTGACCACAACACATTTGAGGTGTAAACTATCTCAATGCCAATTGCAACAAGATGATGATCGACAATATCAGGAAATGGCAAAACCATGGATCTGGGAGGTCACCAAATATATTAAACAGTGGCCAGTGTGTGAAACTAGCACCCACAAAATACGACGAGGCTGAATACAGTTTGCAAACTCCTCATCCAAGTGTATTTCATGTGCGGATATGTGCCCGCAACAGGCGGGCGACCTGTTAGACTTCTCGAAGTGACGTATGACAAGAAATGCTTTTAATCACAAAGATATGCACTTGAAGAAACACTTTATCATATTTGTATGAATAGACAACAGAAAAGCTGTCAATGCGTATGTCTGATTCGCTGTTTGTTCAGAGGCGTGCAGCACGAGCCTTTCATGTTGAACAAGCACTTCTAAAGATTGCTTTTTTTTTTTTTTTTTTTCTCTCGTTTCATTCATCTGAAAACTGTTTGCAAGAATAATATGAGAATGCTGAAAATTATTTCAGATCATATCGGGAGTTGTGAGTTTAATGCTCTTTATTTCCTCGCAGTTGGCATGCATTGCGGATTCCGTGATGGCAAATGGGCCCATTGGAGACAGTAAATGTTTGGATCTGGGGAGGTGGTTTTTCGTTTAGTTTAAAGTGCAATTTGTATTTAGAAATGTCTTTATGGTTTTTTTTTCCATGGTTGAATGAATTACATTTTTAAACCAAAATCAAAGCAAAAAAAATTCATGACCCTTGGCAGGGTGGTTGACGATGTAATCGGATATCACAATATTTTTACGAGGAGTAGGGCATGGCTGGGGCATAACTATGGATGCCTGGCACTGAGTTACCCCAATCAGCCAGGAGGAGGATAAGGAGGAGCTGGAGAAGCCAGTTGGGGAGAGAGAGAGAGATGCATGCAGTGCTGTGTGTGCGTGTCAATGTTTGGTAATGCTGAAAAGCAGGTTTTGTGTTGTGTCTGATTAAAAGTCTTTGTGATTGTTCATCCAACTGGCTTCTCCAGATTCTTTTTATCCCCCTCCCGGCTGATTGGGGTAACTCAGCGACAGGCGTCCATCCTCACGCCCCGGCCACACCCTCCTCCTCGTCACATAGAGTTTGAATTTTGCCGGTCGCAAGCTTTAAAGGAAATAACCATCTGATCTGAAATAAAAAATAAAAAAGAAGTGGATACAAACACAAGAACTTTACGCATCCTCTTCATGTGTCTGAATCATCATGCACAGACACTTATGAGAAGCACGAACATCTGCAGCTCAGGTTAATACAACTAATCCACTAAAACAACAGACAATTCTGACCACTAGTGGTCACAGGAGATCCATTTAAGCGACCAGGTGTAAACAGTGATGTGTCTTGCCTGACCACATGTGATCAGTTCACCTGAGGCACATCTTAATACCAGGTTAAAACAGGGCCGATATGTTTTGTGGAAGTGCTGTACAAATATACTGACTTGACTATTCTGATTCTGAGGTTTTTATTTTCAAAAATGTGTTGTAAATAATGGTGCAGCGTTGGTGTAATGCTCTGTTTTTTTCCCCTGTGATAGGTGTGTGAACAAGGTTTGAAGGCGATCCCTCTCAGTGTTGATCTCTGGATCCACTATGTCAACCTGCTGCTGGGAACACTCAACATGAACCTGCCTGAGTCAGCACAGCGCATCCGCTGGTACCACAGAGAAACTACACCATAAACAATTATGTTCCAGCTTTATTGCCACAATGCCTCCGCTTCCATTTTTATTCTATAATATTTTCTAAATAACAACTTAAGACACTCCTTTTTAGGTTCTTGTCAGCTCTAATGTCTAGACATTACTTTTTTAGCATCAAGATTTTAGGTTAAAATTGTCACATTTTTTACTCATGCCAGATGTGTATGACTTTCTTCTGCAGACACAAATTAAGATTTTTAGAAGTATATTTCAGCTCTGTCGGTCCTCACAATGCAAGTGAATGGTGACCAATATTTTGATACTCCAAAAAGTCAGACCACAAGGCACTGCTTGAATGTTATGTCAGTGACCCACTTCCTGTTTCTTTTCAGTATTTTCAATCAAATTTGGATTCACATTTACATTATTTTCCTGTAAGATGGCTTCTTAGTAAAGTAACTTAAAACAAAGCACAAGACTGTTCAGACTATTCATTCATTTTCATGCTTTTTCAAGATCTTCTTGGTTCTGTCATTTGGTATGGTGTAACGGAGTCCTCTGATCTCTTCTTAGTGTGTTTGAGGAGGCGGTGGCAGCCGCTGGCTGGGACTTCCATTCAGACAGGCTGTGGGATCTGTATGCCGAGTGGGAGAAGGAGCAGGGAAACCTAAAGGCCATGACAGTGGTCTATGAACGAGTACTGCGGGTCCCCACACAGTTTTACAACATGCACTATGAAAAGTATGCTATTCTCATGGGCCTTATGTTAGATGTGTTAACATAATTTTTTTGTCCTCGCACTCCTCAGATTTGAGGCACGGCAGTTTACAAACCACACACACACACACACACACACACACGCATGGATTTGTGAGGATTTGTTATAATTTCTTCTCACGCTCATATTCTGTGATCTCTTTCCCCCTTTATATTTAGATGCAGCTGAATGCATCAACAAAAGCCTAATTGGTAAACTGTCAAACACCTGCAGTTAAGCACATCAAATCCAGATCACCAAAATATCACAAAATGTCTTTTGCTTTCAGAGTCCATAAAAATCATTATGACACTTGTGTTGCATTAGGTTGATGGTCCCTTTCTGAATTTCTGTCTCTTTCCGTAGACTAAAAACACACTTAACTTCCCACCCGCCGCATGAGGTCC
Source organism: Moxostoma hubbsi (assembly GCA_032164185.1). Taxonomy (NCBI): domain Eukaryota; kingdom Metazoa; phylum Chordata; class Actinopteri; order Cypriniformes; family Catostomidae; genus Moxostoma; species Moxostoma hubbsi. Next base: position 28,952,214 of record JAVLUX010000016.1, on the reverse strand, counting down.
TGTCCCCAGAGGAGTACAGGAAGGTGAGGGCTGAGTACAAACAGAGCCAAATTCAGGCCAAAAAAGAGAGAACTGATATCGCTGCAGATGAAGAGGAGAGACCGCCAGGGGAGGAAGAGCCTGCAGACAACGGAAAGGACTCGGTAACTCACTTTCCAGCCAAACCATGAACCCTTGGATTACAAACATTAATTTTGATCTGTAACCTCTTTTGTCTTCCTTTATTACAGGAAGAGGCAGTACAGAAGATGCAGGAGCTTCTGTTGGCCAGCAGAGAGGAAGTGTACCAGCAAAATGAGGCAGAAGTCAGGAAGAGATGGAACTTCGAGGATGCTGTAAGAACCATATTAACCTTTCTCTTCTTATGCTCACTTTATCTTGCATTTTGGTGTTCCATTAGTCTGACTTTTGTCCCTTTCTCTCTCTCTTTCTTTCTTTCTTGCTCCCTCTTGCTCTGTTTCAGATTAAAAGGCCATATTTCCATGTGAAGCCTCTGGACAGAGTCCAGCTGAAAGCCTGGCAGAGTTATCTGGACTGGGAGATGGCAGAGGCTGAGACGGCAGCGATGGATTTTGAAAGTACATCTGTGGAAGGCCAGGAAAGCTCCAAAAAAGAGTGTGTAGCCGGACACGAGAGAGTACTAATTCTGTATGAGCGCTGTCTCATTGCCTGCGCACTCTATGAGGAATTCTGGGATAAAGTAAGTGTAGGGAGATTCGGCAGCTTATTATAGAAGTGCTTAATTTTGGAAAACGGAATTATGATTTGTTTTTATAGTGCTGAATTGCAAGACCTGTAGTGTTTCAGTTGTCATGTGTAAAGTGTGTGTGTGTGTGTGTCTGTCACAGTATGTGCATTACCTGGAACCACGGTGTCTGGAGGAAGTGCGTAATGTGTACCGCAGAGCTTGTGAAATCCATCTTCCATACAAACACTGCATCCATCTTCAGTGGTCCTCGTTCGAAGAAAAGCATGGTGAGATTCAATTTATCACAGAAAAAACTCCATCACTAAGTTGTGATTTATAACAGAAAATGGGATTTGTATGACTTAGTTCTTGACTCAACCCACAATGTTTACATATTCTCTCTTGCAATTTAAAACATCTCTAGGTAATATTTTAGAGGCACAGCGCATTCTAGAGTCTCTGGAGACGACATTGCCTGGTTTGGCTGCAGTGCGTTTAAGGAGGATAGGTTTGCAGAGGAGGGCAGGTCGTCTTGATGTGGCGGAATCGCTACTAAAGGAGGCACTGGAACAGAGTAAAGACAATCCCACACTCCATGCCTTCTACTCGATCAAACTATCCCGCTTCCTTCTCAAGCTGTGCAAGAACCCAGCCAGGGCCCGCACTGTTCTACAGGAGGCCATAGAGCTCAGTCCGGTATAACACAAGTGACAAAAGTCACCCTGTTTTACATTTATGTAAAATGGCTGGTCCCAAATCAGTACAATTATGAAATTATATTTTGCATAAACAAATTGAAGCCTACATTTAAGACCATTACGATTTTTAGCATTGTGAAATTTTATGGACACAAAGAGGTAGTTCACCCAAAAATGAAAATTCTCTCATCATTTACTCACCCTCATGACATCCCAGATGTGTGAACTTTCTTTTTTCAGCAGAGCACAAAGATTTTTAGAAGAATATCACAGCACTGTTGTTCCATACAATGCAAGTGAATGGTGACCAGATCTGTGAAACCCCAAAAAGAACATAAAAGCAGCATTAAAGTAATCCATAAGACTCCAGTGGTTAAATCGATATTTTCAGAAGCGATATAATGGGTGTGGATGAGAAACAGATCGATATTTAAGTCCTTTTTACTATAAATTCTCCTCCTTGCCCAGTAGGTGGCGATAAGATCGAAGAATGAATCACCATAAACAAAAGAAGAATGTGGAAATGAAAGTGAAGATTGATAATAAAAAAGCGACATAAATATTGATCTGTTGCTCACCCACACCTATCATATAACTTCTGAATATATGGAGTAAACCGCTGGAGTCTTATGGATTACTTTTTAAGCTGTCATTATTTGCTTTTTTGGGCTCAAAGTTTTGGTTGCCATTCACTTGCATTGTATGGACCTACAGAGCTGAAATATTCTTCTAAAAAGAATACACATCTGGGATGGCATGAGAGAGAGAGAGAGAAGACAATGAGAGTTAATATTTTTGGATGAACTATTCTTTTAAGCACATTTTACCCCATTCTCATTACCATAACACTTTTTGACATTTGACTATTCCCACTGTTAGTACCTCGGGGTCTTGTTCATGAGTGAGGGGACAATGGAGCGGGAGGATGGCCGGAGAATCGGGGCAGCTGGGGTGATATTGCACTCGCTCTACGCACCATTGTCACAAAAAGAAAGCTGAGCCGGAAGGCAAAGCTCTCGATCTACCGGTCAATTTTTGTTCCTACCCTCACCTATGGTCATGAAGGCTGGGTCATGACCGAAAGAACTTGGTCGTGAGAACAAGCGGCCGAAATGGGCTTCCTCAGAAGGATGGCGGGCTTCTCCCTTAGAGATAGGGTGAGGAGCTCAGTCATCCGTGAGGAGCTCGGAGAAGAGCCGCTGTTCCTTTGCGTGGAAAGGAGTCAGTTGAGGTGGTTTGGGCATCTGGTAAGGATGCCCCCTGGGCTCCTCCCTAGGGAGGTGTTTCAGGCACGTCCAGCTGGGAGGAGGCCTCGGGGAAGACCCAGGTCTAGGTGGAGAGATTACATCTCCACACTGGCCTGGGAATCCCTCTGGGTCCCCCAGTCTGAGCTGGTTAATGTGGGTCGGGATATGGAAGTTTGGGGCCCCCTGCTGGAGCTGCAGCCCCCGCGACCCAACTTCGGATAAGCGGTTGAAGATGGATGGATGGATTGATATTCCCACTGTTTTCAATAATGATGGAATTACAGTAAGCAATGTAATACAGATGGAATTAATATAAAAAGTTGATGTGGTGAAAATTTGTGCATTACCAAGGGAGCAGTAATGAGAGCATCATAATGACCACCATCTTTTTTATAGTAGTAATGAGAATTGGAGGGGTAAAAAGTGCTTAACTTTAACAAAAATGATCTTTATGGCCCTGAAATAGGCTTCATTTTCTATATGGTAAATATAATCTCTTGTTTGTTTCTTTTGATTTTGAGTAAAATAGGACCAGGACATTGGGGTCCTTGCAATGATTATACTATATTTTCACAATATGCAGCAAATGTTGCACCACAATACCACTAGCTTGCATGACTCAATCGTTGATGTTTTGATATTCTTTGCTTGGCTTTTCAGGATAACAGTAGGTTGTATCAGAACCTTCTGGATCTGGAGATATCAGGTGACCTGCGGGCTAATGGTGGAGGGGTCCAACAGTGTGTGGCTAAAGCTCTTGCTGCTCCTCTCTCACCAAAGTCCAAAATCCTTTTCTCCCAACGTGGCCTGCAGTATGCTGAGGATTTTGGGACTACGGTACAGAGGTCAGAGTTCATTCAAACCATTGCGGAACTAGCACAACTGATGAATATGTGAAATGTGACTTTTTAAATGTTATTGTATTTACTGCATTGTACTGCATTCTAACTTTGCTTCTGCATTACTAGGTTTATTTAAATTTTTAATATTGTTCTAATTTATTATCAGTGTGTTGAGTATGTATGACGAGCACCAAAAGCTGCTAAAGGAGCACGGTGGAAAGAGAGGAGCAGAGAACGGGTGAGCCCAACAATATAAGCCTAGAGATCTTCTATGAGAATTTGTTTTCCTGTGGTTAGTCTTTTTAATGTGCTCTCTTTGTATTGCTGTAGTGATAGTGACGATCCAGAGAAGATGAGTAAAATGGATGATGGATCTGCCATGACGGTGCCTCCACAGACTGCTCCACCCACTATGCCTCACGTTCCCATGACAACACCACCTCCTCCTATGATGGGTGGAGACATGAGTGGATCATATGGAAGTTATGGGAGCTGGTACCAGGTACATTTGAAGAATCTTTAATTTGCATGTATGCCAAGACCCTATGAAATTAAAATTCCTTTTGTGGCTTTTAGTCCATGTGTATTAGCTTGTGCTAGTGTACTCCTAAACATTATCTAAATTAATTTGTAGTAGATGTATGGATTTAATACATTATGTAGATTCTTTATCCGATGGCAAAACAGACAAACATATGGATGATTCATGTTGCACTACACATATTTTTGTCCAATCAAATGCTCTAGTAAATGAGATGGTCTCTCCACTGGCAACCGACCAGCAAGTAAATCATAGCTAAGTTTGGAATGGCACAAGCTATTTAGAACCTAGTAATGGTTAATAGCCGTGACACAATCTAAAAACAGGGATGAACCCTTTGATATATTTTAGAATTTCCATTTTCAAAAGGAGATTTCAAAGAAATTGCATGTTGAATTCAACTGTTTATCATAAATACATCTTGTCCCCATGTCTCAGCAGCAGTACGGGGCATACGGCAGCTACCAGAACCCTTGGAATCAGTACAATCAGTACTACCCTCAAAGCTAAACCTCTTGAGAGACTGAGGTCTGGGGCGTTGCTTCATGTGATCCACTCAATCAACCTCAGTCTTTCCAAATCAACATAGGAAAGTGTCTAACTATGAGCCAGTGTGAGGGGCATCAAAACAATGAGGGGTAAAATGTAAAAGTTTTGAAAATCTTATGCTTTTAATGGCTGTTACCTTGACGTACCCTAAAAATTACTCTGTGCCACCTTTAGATTTAAAATGTTTGTATTGGTAGATTTACAGGTTCATGATTGTTTTTTTTAGCAGCTTATATGTAAATTAAAGCCACTTTTATTAAATCCATGAAATGTTTTATGTGAATGTTGACAATTTTGTACAAAGTTCTTTTAAAATGTGTTTATTCTGTGCAGCCAACATCTCATTCTAATAAAATACAGTTAACAAAGTTGTTTTCTTAAAATATGCTTGTAATGATGCTTATTTACTTAACTGACTTAAATATGTTGTAGTGAACTGTAGCAGTTCTATTGCATCCTGAATTGGTTAATGTATTTCTTATTGTCACATTATTATTTTTTTCAATGGTTTAGAGGAAGCTTTAGATTGAATTCACTGTGCCTGGGTGCGCACTTTAATGATTTCCCTTTTCAGACATGACTATAATCAAAGTCTTTCTAGCAAGTCAGTCCACTGTCGGCCATCTTTGGAATGCCCTCTGGAGACTATTTCCTGTCATGTCAGTACAGCTCCTATCTACTTGAATGGGGGAACACTGAAATCTCAAAAACGGTTGGTCAAGATTTCGATCAAAGAACATATTTGAAATCAGCAAAAAAATGTGAGAATATTGGAATCACAAATTGTGCTGCTTTACATAATATTACGCTACAAGCATGACATTGTCCCAGCTTGTATAGCCAATGCGCATACATGTTAGCAAGTTGATTGACAGGCAATATCTGTATTTAAAATGTGATTTGGCTCCTTTACCTGTGAAGTGGGACTTCCTTTCTACATCAGTTGGCTGTTAGAGCTTCTTGGTTGGACTTTTCCATTTCTCCCATTCATTTAAATAAAAGTGGCCCATCTCTGCTATAATTCAGACCATAAAATTGGCATTGCACAGGCTCATAGGTATCAGTAAATATTTGAAGATTTTAAAGGTGCTGAGGCGATTTGAGAGATCTGAAGCATTCACCTGACTAAGCCGTTGAATTAGTCACGCCCCCTCATTCCACAACCCCAACCTCCAAAGATAATTTTGAGAACAAAACAGAGCAAAAGAGCAGCATTGTTTGTTCCTGTGGCTGTCAAATTCAACAGTGGCATAATAGCACCCGGGCAAAACAATTGACAGGTGAAAAGCCTCAATGTCCCGAACACATTTTTGTTTGCCGTTTAAAGTCTACAGCTGTCACAGAGACTGGTGTGCTATCTCAGGACACTTATTTCATTAATATCTTTAAGGGAATAGGAACATTTTATGAATACCTTTTCATGAAAAAAATCGCTTACAGCGACTTTAATGTCACTAGGCCTCATTTATGAAACTCAAACAGAACCAATTTTTGTTTAAATCATTTGTCAAACAATTCTTATATAAATAATCACATTGAAATGAGAAGTTGTTCTGCTTGTTTCATGAGGTTCTCTACTGCCCACGACACTCAAAAGCTCCTACTTGTTAACAGCTTCTGCCGTCACTTTCAAATGCTAAAACTAAGATCAGATGAATGAGACTGGTGCCGTAATGTTTATTCTTAAAAATTAAGGCATTTTTTTTTTACGTGGCAGAAAACAACAACTACCTTCTCAAGGCTCATTATTATGAAAACTCACTCAACCTTTTATTGGGAGTAACAGGTTTAAGATTAAGGACGTTATTGGTCAGCTCAGTTCTAATGCAGTGTATGTGTGCCGTTTTGTTGAGTGAAACCATTGTAGCAGTTCATTTATTTGATGGTCATCACAGAGATATTTGTTTGAACTTGCATGGACGTGGAAGAACGCTGTTTATATTTGTTTCCCTTCATTTCTTGGTAACCACAAGGACGGCAGAAGGCACCAAACCTGTAAAATAAAAGACCAACAAATGACTGTTAATCACAATCAAATAAAGCAAATGTGTCAATAAGCCTTATTTTGTTTCCAAATACAGACATTTAACCAGCTGCAAGCTCTCTTACCCAGCTCACGCAGGGGTTTTTCCATGTCCAGATCGGTGTAGACACGTCTGGGGTACGGGGTGATGAGGTTGAAATCCTCTCCGTTTGCCCCGTTCATCTGTACATAGACTCTCACAGCAGCCAGAGGTTCCTGAGCCTTAAAGACAGCACTCAAGGTAGACCCATCCAGAAGACGCACCTAAATAACAGGAGGGATGGAGTGGTGTTGAAATGTCTGATGTATTTGTGCTATTTCTAACAGTTACAGTACATCCTCGTGGCATTGTACATTAACAATAAAATGAGGGAAAGTATCCATGGGGTGGACCCACATTGTAAATATTTAGTAAATTTACAGTACCTGTATCCGACATTCATCGTAGTCTTTCTTGGCTGGCGGAGGCCCTTGGTTGTCCGGTAGAGTCTGGGTAGGGGCTTCAGAGGGGGGAGATGACAGATCTGTGCTTGATGAACAGCCTCCAAACTGCACATAATCAGGTTTTATTACTTGTTAAATATATTCCTAATGTACTGTAGTCGGCATGACAGATTAGTTAACAATAACGGAAACCAGCAAAAAGTAGAAGAGGGACAAGGAAGAGGAGTGCTACGCAAATTCACATTTCTAAGGGGGCATTCAGAGTCGGACCGAATGTGTTCTTGCCGTAAAAAAATCGAGACATAGAGCAACGGACAGAACAGATGAAGGAGTCTCAAGACTTTTTAAAGTCCTTTTAACCCTAGAACACACGTGGGTCAAAAAACATATCCCAGCGTATAGTTTTTAAGGCATACTTTTTTAAATGAAGTGGTCTTATGATCTGCCACTCCAGGTTTTCCTCAATTAAGGTGACATGTGAAGTGAATTTTTCTAAATTTAGTTGAACAATTTTAAAATTATAAGACAATTTGCATCACAGTCATAGAATAAATATGTTTCCTATTGCATTCAATGCATGACACTGGTATTAGTTTTGTAATACATTGTTCTTGTTGTTTTGTTTTTTCTCCAAGTTTTCATTTTTTATGTAAATATGTTAAATACCATGTTCACGTTTATATTCATGTGTCGTATGCAAGAATAGAAAGTTGCCATTCAACCGATGCTTTTATGAAAAGTGTTTGACATTACTCCCATTGCAGGGACAGTCCTCATGGAGCAACCTGAGGTTAGATGTCTAGTTCACTGCAAGGGCCTGAATGGTCATAGATCCTAATACACTTCTTAGTGTATTTTTACATGCAACTTACCAGTATGCCTTACCACTCCAAACAAAAAATATAGCTTAATAGAATTATAAAGGAATATAGTGTCATTCGGCATTATAGAGTACATAAGGTTGTCATTTTACTAGTTTATAAAAATAAAAATTGATATTTTTTTTATTTTTTATCCTAGTCCATTATACAATATGTGTTATTAAAAAAATTAAAATGTTAATAAAGTTACCATCAGAGTTAATTTTCCTTGATAAATAAGCAGTTTTATAAAGAATATGCTTCTATATTTAACCTGGGTCTTTTTTTGACCAACATATTTATTTAGGGGGGTGAAGTTACATATGTGTTCTAGATTTAAACAAGCCATCTAAACAGTGGTTCTCAAACTTTTTCAGTGTGAGGCCCCCCTTGTGTATGCTAAATCCCTTTGCGGACCAAATGGACCCCCTTGATCTTAGCAATCAAATGCTCTATCTGCGTTAACTAGCAATAATACATACTGATGTCCCTCTTCAGTGTAGTTGCGGCTTTGAGTGCGGGACAGCATTGAAATGTAATCTGCACATTTAATTTGATTCATATTTCTCATATATATATATATATATATATATATGCACACCATAGTTTTAACCTTTAAAATCCATGAGTATATACATGTATAATTAATTTTAAAAAATCACATTCTAAAGTTTTTCCACAGACCCCCTGGCGCCACCTTGAGGCACATCTGGAGGCCACAGCCCCGAGTTTGTGAAATGCTGGTCTGAGAAATGCAGTAAGATGTGACACAGTGGTCAAAGAGATCAAAAATAATTGAAAAACTGCACAGACAAATGCAAAAACGGGTTAAGTGTGAACGGCCCCTGGCAGGTGTTATAAATAACAATTAAATATTATTTTTTTTCAGATGAATGATACCTTTCGCGCCCTCTCCTCTCTGTCTCGTGCAATCTTCTCTTTAACCCGTTGCCTGAGAAAGGATCACAGTGCAAAGGTTACTTCTTTAAATAAATGGAATCCGACATGACTGAAAAGCTCCAACAAGTAACACCATTGCGAACAGAAATCTCTCATTGTGTCAGCAGCTGTGAGCTAACCATCCAGTTCATCAGTGTGTTTCTTACTTGGCAAGTCTGTCCTCCATCTTCTCCCTCCTGCGCTGGTCTGCCAGCTTCTTCATTTCATCGTCCTGAAGTTTCTGTTTGACCTGCAGCAGCTCTTGTCCTTGCTTCCTCCTCTGCTTCTCTCTTTCTATCTCCTCCTGTCGCTCCCTCTCTCTCCTCTCCTCCTGTCTCGTCCTCATCAACTCCTCCAGTCTGCAGTAAGGAGCAATGATTTCCATCAGCTTTCAAAGATGTATTTGAATAAAAAATACAACACTTAAAAAATGATTTGCACAAAGCACAGACCTTTTTACTTGTTCCTGCCTCTCTTCCTCTGTCATGGGTCGTTTGGCATCTCCGTCTTCTGCTACATTTTCAGTGACTGTTTTTTATTTTGGGTGAAAGCAAAAGTGAAAGTAAATTTTAAAGGGATAGTTCACCCAAAAATGAAAATTCTCTCATCATTTACTAACATTCATTCTATCCCAGATGTGTATGACTGACTTTCTTCTGTAGAACAAATAATGGTTTTTAGAAGAATAGCTCTGTAGGTCCATACAATGCAAGTGAATGGAGATCAGAACTTTGAAGCTTCAGAAAGCACATAAATGCAGCATAAAAGTAATCCATGTCTTCAGAAGTGATATGATAGATGTGTGTGAGATATAGGTCCTTTTTTTCCCAAATAATGATTGATCTTAATAGTTAAGAGCATTTTCTACAAGCGATTTTACAAACACTCATTTTTTTTTTGTCTGTTTCCCATAACTGCACTTAACATGAATGAGCGAGGACAAACTTTAAGTGCTACTTAAGAGGCTTTATGCCGTCCTTAAACGTGAAGTGCTGAAATGTGACCGTATCATGCTGTTCATCATTGCAACTTCATTATATCTGTGCATAACTTTAAAAGCGTTAGTAATTTACCTTGCCGGATATACTTTAAAATATTTTCCTAAACTTAATTCACCACATAATTGCATTTTGTTTTGCAATCATTTTGTGCAGAACGATATATTTATTTTACACTATCACAGCCTCGTTCATCAGATGTGCATTTTAATATATCGTTTTCAGAATTTGCTCTGTGGGTTGAGATTAAAGCTTCCAGGATCAGTGAAGATAGCGGAGACAATATGTAGCCTATGGTCCTGCTAATTACAACAAGCATTAATTGAATATAACGAGATTCACCGTGTTAATGTGGAGAGCAAAATAAGGAGACGCGTGGAACCTTCGCTTTAGGGACATTCACCAATCAAAGGGAGATCTGCTCTTAACTCCCAAAAACGATAACAGCAATGCTACACAACATGTGCAGTACTACACAACACGTCATGTGAGCAAGAGTTCCCTTGTGTGTTAGGGACAATATACTGTACAGATGATTTTCATGCATGGCAGCAAGTTATTGACTTTTTCCTCTCTCTCTCTGATTGTAATTTTTACAGATTTCTGCAACAATCATGCCACCACTTTGTTGTTACTAACTATCCCACAATTAACTTTATTTGTTTACTTATTTATCTGTTCATCCAATATTGACAAACCACTTTCTGCATTTAATATTGTTATTATTATTATTAGCCTTATTATTAAAAATAATAATAAAATATAACGTATGTATACTGATATTAAATGAGCATAAAGTGTAGCTATTTGTATTTAAATTTTATCAGGTGTAATTTCACGATTGTCCCGCAGGTGTCTGCATAACTCTGTGTACTTACGATGTTCTTAGCGCTGTACGACTATTCCAGAGCACTTGTTAATCTACGAGCATTTTCAAGTCCTACTTAAGTTACGATGCTTTTAGATAAATAGTAAGAAGGTTTCTTCAATCTATTTTGGCTTACAATGCTTTTGGGAAACAAGGCCCTAATCAGTATTTGAGTCCTTTTTTTTTTTTTTTTTACAAAAAAAAGAATATATATCTCCTACCTACCCAGTAGGGTACAATATGCATGAAGAATGCGAATCGTCAAAAACAAAAGAATGTGAAAGTGGAATTTTTCAGTAAAAAAAAAAGGACTTAAATATTTATCTGTTGCTAACCCACACCTATCATATCACTTCTGGAGATATGTATTGAGTTGTACGGATTACTTTTATGTTTCCTTTATGTGCTTTTTGGAGCTTCAAAGTGCTGGTTACCATTCACTTGCATTGTAAGGGCCTACAGAGCTGAGATATTCTTCCAAGAACCTTTGTTTGTGTTCAGCTGAAGAAAGTCATACACATCTGGGATGGCATGAGGGTGAGTAAAGGATGAGAGAATTTTTGGGTGATCTATCCCTTTAATGTAAAACTTTATTTGTGATTAAATCCTGACCGTTCTGTTTGAAAAAAAGGAGTATGAAATGACTATGAGAATAACATACGTTCAGAGGTTTCTGGAGGAGACTGGCATGGGCTGCTCTGTTCTTCTGTTGAGCCAAGAACATTCCCGACAGGTGGGACATAGGGCTCATCTATATCTGGATCATTCTCATGCTCCATTAACCTGTACAAAAAAAATACATTCAACACCCTTGAAATGTCCATACTTTGCAACTATCCAAATGCATCCATTATCACTCCAACCAGGTGACTTACCAGTCCATTGCTCTCTCAATGCCCTGGTTTCCAGTATGTGCTACAGCCTTCTCCCTGCAAAACAACCAATGGGTCAGTGCAAAATACTGGGTCATTGTGTAAAAGGCACTGTCAATGTAGAGACACACCACTTACGCTCTGTTTCTGTTGAAGCCCATTTCCAGCAAGCTTTCTAATGTAGTGTACTCTGCCATTGTGCTAACAAGAGATGTTCATTATAAGAGATACAGATAACTGCAAATGAAAACTGCTCTTCAAACAGGGTTATGAACTACACATAATGGATTGTATTAAAGGGTTCCCACTTGAGAAACATTAGCAAATTCTTTGGCTAAAGTTATAATACAGAAAAAGTATTGACCAAGATATAAAGGGATAAAGTCTATCAACTCGCCTATTGCCGTCCGATAAAGGCATCGCTAAGTAACACACTCAAATTTAATGGGTAAAAATAACTGAAATCAAGTGTTTAGACAGTCAGACAGTATTTATACTGATAAATACCTGATCAAACTCAGCTAGCTGGCAAGCTAAAACTGATCATCCTCCAGCAATATCAAATAATTTTTGTATTACTCTTATTTTCTACAAAGCTTTTCTGTTTTGTTTTTGTTTTTTAAGAGAGAGAGAGAGAGAGAGCACAAGTGCTTCAATAAATCAGTTACGATATTTTTACTCAATTTCATCATAAATTAGCCTTGCACATCGCCCCATATCTACTTACACAACTGTGTCGCTTCCAAGCCACACACAACTACGGCAATGCGTATGGGACAGTTCGCGAAGCTGTTGGAAAACGTGCATTTCTCTGGAACGCCAGGACCTTCCTGGTGGTCTTCCTTTGGTAGTTTTTTTCTTTTAAATGCTTTTATTTTGAATTTAGAAACAGTAGAGGGGATATAAATACAGCAAAGAGCTAGCTTAATACAACATAAAATAAACTACTGAACAACTGAATGAAAATAAAGCACATAAACTAAAGTCAAATAAATAAGTCACAGTAATAAATGCATTTATACATAAATAAATCTCCAGATAACACACTCTTGATCTTTTAAATGAGGGAATAATTCTATTGAGAGTTATTATTAAATTATTATATAGGTCATAAACGTTATTATATATTATAACACAGTAGCCTACTATACAGCTTCAGAAATTCAAGGAATATTCCGGGTTCAATACAAGTTGAGCTCAATCGACAGCATCTGTGGCATAATGTTTATTACCACAAAATAAATTTCAACTCATTCCTCTTTTTCTTTAAAGAAAACATCTGTTTACACTGAGTCCTTTACAATGGAAGTGAATGGGGGCCAATTTTTAAATGTTAATACTATTTCAAAAGTATAGACAGAAGACATAAACAATACGGGTGTAAACATGATTTTAGTGTAATAAATTCACTTACTAACTACTTAATATTCTATTCCAAGCTTAGTAATTAGTTATAATCACATAAAATATGATTTGATATTGATTTAATTTTATGAGAATGAGGTAATATATTTTCTCAATCTAATTATTATAATTGAGAACTTATGTCAAATAAATTATTACATTTAAGTATTTTGAATATATACTCGAAAAAAAAAAAGCTCTCATAAACAAAAATACTCCCTGAAAATTATAGGAAGCATTTATTGCGGCTTTATGGAAAAGTTCATTTTTGACACTGGGAAACCAATATAGGGTTTCTTAAAAAAATATTGCACGTAATATATTGTCATATACATGTAATCTTATATCATATATTTAAATGATAAACCTGAATATTTAATAATAATAATTTAATAATGTACTCTGTGTAAAAACCTGGTCTCCTGACTCTGTTATTCCTTGGAAGACCTTATGTTTTGCATTAACCATGTCTTTACAAATGACAATTTGAAAGTGGGTTTGTTTGCACCCAACTCTTGACAAAAATACCCTGTATGAGCCTCAGTGAAATTGCGTATGGTTTATTCTTTTTTTAAAAAAAACAGGAGAAGTGAAGCTTGTGTATAAAATAATTTTACAGCTTGTAAGGTAGATTACAGAAAAGTTTAAAAAACTGTTTAAAAAAAAAAAAAAAAAGACAACCAGTATTCTGCTACTATTTCCCATTTTTTCCCCTATGCATCAGATTTAATTTATGTTACATCAAGGTTTAGAGCTAACTTTATTTACTCAAATTAGCAACAGTGTCTGTTGAAGACAAGATGTTGCACCAGTGCATGTGCAAACAGTGCCGTATGGGATGGGCCTCACAGCTTGTTACTTATTGGATGAATGTGTAATAATTAATCTGCCAACGTTTTATGCTCTGACGTTCTTCTACTGGCAGACACAGAAGTTCATACATGCTCCTCACGCATACCCTCATACTTTCTCTCTCCCCTCTTTTCCCAGGTCATTTGAGTGCTTTAATAGATCCTTGTACTGATCCTTACTTGAACTTTAATTTCTGCCTTTTGATACAGAGTCAATGAGAACACGGAGGGTGAGTTCTATTTACAGTAACAGTTCACTACTTTTAGTATTTAAATAACTACGTAAAATCTCATTTATATAGTAGATGTTGTGTGCAGTTTTGTTTTCAGGAAGGATTTGCATTTCCAGATGAGACATGGCTGAACATTTCTAAATGTAGCCTACACTTAACTTCTAAGTGATGAACAAATAAAATGTTTAAAGCATGTTTAGTGTATTGCACAAGGGAAGAACAGACACAGAGATTAAATTGGAACCAATATGTCTTTAATAATGACTGTTGTATTTATTCTTTTGAACAGTTTTGGTGTAAAGTGGGTAAAGTTCAATATGCCAAAGTCCTTGGGATTCTGAGACGGAAGGAACAGGCTTTCAAAGGGTGAAGATAGAGAACAGTGTGCAAAGAGTGTGCAAATGAAAAACTGTACATTAAATTAAACTGCTTCTATATTTTGAATATGATGTTAATATTTCTGAGTTTTGTTTTTCTTAAAAACATCACTATTCATAAAATTGCATCATGTTATTGATGATTGAATCAAGTGTGTTTTCTGTTCGTCTCTTATCTAAAAGCATTGAATGTACAAGCACTGTAATTTCAGGCTTAAAGAGGGCTGCTGGTAGTGCTCACTGGGTGTAACAGCCACTCCATGTGGAAAACTATTGAAGTGCCAGTGGAGAAGCTGTTACCTGCAGAGAGTCACACACATCATGTGGCAAAAGCTGGAAGTGTTGTGCCTACAGATATTGTAATATCCATGCCTCATCTTAATCTTTCTCAATGTTTTTAAGTTATTATCTACATTTAATTTATATGTACAATTATGTAACTTAGTTAAGTCTGCATATTTTTAATTTAATAAAAAACATTTAAAAAAAACATTGATCATAATGATCAAAAGACTATTCACAAATAAGTGTGTGTGTAATATAACTTTTTTAATAAAGTACTAATTTGAGTGCTGAACATACTGTATGTCAGGTATGTTAGATTTCACATCACACATTTATAGTAAGTACATATAAAGAAGCAATATGAGAAAAGATTATGTTGGAGTGAGGGGAGTTGGAAGGCATAAAGTGGGGGAAAATATAAAATATTTAATATCATATGCAGAGAGATAAGAATGTGACTTGCTATATAAGGAAGTTCCCTCAATATTACCAGACTGACTTTCTTGCATTTTCTTAATACCAACATTTTGAATATTATCCTTGCAATATGTTCCTACTGGCTTCAAACCAAACCTACACCCTTGCAGATAGCAAACAAACATATCTGAGATGTCCGTTTTAGATCTTTTGATCTGGAAAGCATCACGTTCTAATAAACAAATCTGCTAAACATTTTAAAAAGATCAGATTTACAAACATTCTGCATCATAAACGTCCCAGTCACATGAATATCTGTGCTGTGACGTCTTATAGACGTATTCCAGATGACAAAACAAAACAAAACAACATCTTCCAGATGTAAACACACACTTCGAATAGACGTCTGTGTGATGACGTGTGCACGGATAGCGACCACTGGTATCCACAAGGATGCACTGTTGTCTAATCAGTGTTCTTAGAAGACAACATATTTCTATTTTACATGATGTAATTATACATGTCATTATATTTATAATCTACATTCACGTATCTGCTAAGTTTTTATACCTAAGTGTACATTTCTGTCTGTAAAGCCCCTATTTACACTTTTTTGACTTGAAATATTATTTAAATACACTTTGTACCTCCAGGATCTCCAAAGCATTGAAACCCATTCCACTGTGTAATGAATATAATGTCTTTGCTCTCTTGTGAAGTATATTTGAATTATTGTGTATTATGTATACCCCTGGCTTGTTTCGCTTGTTTCTAAAAAAAAAAAAAATCTACATTCACTTATTTGTTTTAGTTTTTTTTTAAAGGATGAAATAAAAAACACTCACGTTTAGTAACTATCAAATTTGAGTTGGTTTAAGAGCCGCACCTGCGGAATTTAAGCAAAAGCTGTGGTCACGAATACGGCGATCGGAAGTAAACAAATCAACCGCAGTTGCCTAGAAACGAAAAGATCAACACAACACAGAGGACGGCAGAACAGCTCATTTAATCATTCATTTCACAATTACGAAAATGTACAAATATATTCATAAAATAAAAAAAAGCAAGAGAAGGGTTGCTTCCAGCATTACAATTTAATTTACTGACAGAAGAAAAGTTGTTACTCTTTTATGATGTTAATAGCTATAAAAACCTAAAGTTACATGTAAATAATACCCACCGTTCAATCTTGATGACATGAAGGAGGATGAGTGTTTAAATCAATTTTGTGTGAGAAAATGTGATTTACCAATCCTGGCAGATGTTCTTGTATGAAAGTAAAATAGTGCCTAAACGATCTGCAGTAAGAGTTGTGAAAGTGTAAATTAAATTGCAAGCATAAGTGTAATTCATGTGATGAATTACACTTGTCTGTAATTTCATGTTAACACACAGTAAATCTTGTGTAAACTGGCCCCATTGGCCCGGTCGGTAATCCGTCCCTGCACCAGAGAATAACTTGGTGGAACAAAAACATACTGAACCACCAAATGTGAGCCTCTCTAGATAACTGCTTTGGATTCATAGATGGCACTGTGTGACTCATAACCAGACCTGGTATAACACAGAGGGTCCATTATAATGATGACTCACAACGGATACACAGTTTAAAATATCAGACAGTTGCCAATGCTAACGGTTTAATTGCCCATCTGTATGGCAAGGTATAGGTAGGTTTGAATTACTTTCCATGTTTGAAGACATTGTTTTTTCCCTAACAGTTAATACAAATATAATAATAATAAAATCTTTTCACAGAGGGAAAGAAGCATGACTGGGATGCTGGCAGAATCTGGACTGTCACCACTGGTAGAGCATCATGCCTTGTCTGAGGATGGTCATCCTATGTGTTTGTATGGGGACCCAGCATGACCACTGTTTGTGCACCCACAGAGCCCATTTAGAAATGTTCACCTCACCCCAAAAAAAACAGACATACAACAAAAGTATGAAGTCAGACTGTCAGTGGAATGGTTGTTTGGCAACATAGCAAATTAATTCAAGTTCATGGACTTCAAAAAGAATAAGGGCTAGTCTAGAATAAGAATAAGTTGGCTAACTGTATGTGGTATCTGCTTTGTTAAGAAATGCACTTACTTGTCTGTATGCTAAATCAGACATCTCAGTTTTTTTTAACTTGGATCCTCCACACAATCAAGACTATTTTTCATAATGTCTAGCTCACACGTACACACACACACACACACACACAGACTCTTTAGCCATATTTGCATATAAAAATAATGTTGCATTAATTGCAATGAAAAAAGAATAACACCAGTAAATTTGTTCACAGATTTTATATTTTATTATTATCAAGAGAGAATTTGTACATTAAAATGTTTTATGAATTCGGGATGAAATAAATAAATCAATGTGTATGAACAGTAAAATAACGTTTTCTTTGACATACTTTCAATGAGGTTCAAGTAATGCTTGCCCTTGTTGTTGAAGTAGCATTGCCTGCATTTGTTGCTGCTGGTTTTTCATTAGCTGCATCCTTGCAGTCATATGCCTTTGTGGCTCTTGTGCCAGTGGCGGAGGTATGGGGTGGCCAGGGGTGGCCGTGGCCACCATGGACCGAAGCCTGGCCACACCACTCGCAATTGCTGTTTTAGTCATTTTTTTGGTAATTTTTGGCACAATTTAGTGCTTTAGAGCTGAAATCATCTCTGGACAAATGTACAAACTTAACATGTGCGCACAAAAAGGTCGGCAAACCTCTCCTTCCCGGGTGTCATTGTATCCACAGTCCGACGATGTAAAAATGCTGCCCAAACATTTTTGTGCCACAGCTTGTAAGCTGAAGTGCCACTAATCCTCTCATCTTTGTTATGTTTGTTCTTGTATTTTATCTGTGTTAAGTCAAATCTTTCCCTCACAGACCTCTGTGAATCTTTAAATGTAAGGTATTGGTAGCTATTTAATCTTTCTGCAATGGCAGACCAGGCTTTGCCGTTCTCAACACTACCTTTTTTTGTACATTTGCTAGCTCATACATGAATATGAAGCCTAAAATTACCTGTGTTGCTGGTTAACTTATTAAAAAGACTATTCAACCGACATTGGGCAATTTATGGAGTTTTGAGGAGGATGTTTGGCTACTCACTGTGATCGCTTCACATCATCTGAGGCGTTCACATCAACAGAGGACATTTCTTTGGAGAAAAAAAATACGATATAATTAGCCAGAGTTAAAAAAAAAATTTAATTGAAAGAATACATTAAAAAGACTAATGGAAAAACCCTATTGCAGACACAATTACAAAACCACATGTCATAATTCATAACATTTATACTTACCAAATCTGTCGCGTAGCAACAGCAAATTCTCAGCGGTGACACCGGCCGGAAGTAGCGCGTTAAAGTCGAACAGAGTCCGTTACAGCCGGTCCGTTCACTGATGTTGCTTCAGTTCCCAACAGCCCTTTCGATTTTGTATCAAGAGTGTATTTATTATGTTCATACAACAATGGAATGTCCTCATAATAATGTTTTTTAGTAATACAACATGTTTGTGAACCATTATAATGTTTAAAACTTTTTGTTTTTCGTTTGTTTTGGTTAAATCAATGCTTTTATTATGAAGTGCACAACAGTTCCGCATGCGAACCACGGCAGGCAGGGATTGATACAAGTTGAAGCTCGATCAGACTAGAACTGTTGCAGTTTAGGAAAACGCGACATGCAGTTGTAGGAAGTGTCGCAACAGTCTCAGATATTAGCGTTGCATTACAGTTCAGGGGGGTTTTTGTCAGAGGGAAGTAAAGACAGAGGTGACAGTACAGTTTTTCTCTCTCTTCGAATTAAGACCGTTGTATAACGACCATCATGTTCAGCTGGTCCAAGAAAGAAGGGAAGAAAGACCCAGAACTTCTCCAAAACGTGTCGGAGGGACTGAAACGCCTTTACCGCAATAAACTCTTCCCTTTGGAGGACACTTATCATTTCCACGACTTCCATTCACCGGCTTTAGAGGATGCTGACTTTGACAACAAGCCGATGGTACTACTGGTGGGACAGTACTCCACCGGGAAGACCACCTTTATCCGGCATTTAATGGAGCAGGACTTTCCCGGTATGAGAATAGGCCCCGAGCCGACGACGGATTCGTTCATAGCGGTGATGCACGGCGATCAGGAGGGCGTGATACCCGGGAATGCTCTGGTTGTTGACCCGAAGAAACCTTTCAGAAAGCTCAACGCTTTTGGGAACGCTTTCCTTAACAGGTAAAGGATCCATTGGGGAGAAAATAATTAAATAGGTTATAAATAGATAATGAAATTTCGCGTTGCGTCAACGGACACGTCTCAGGTAGAGAGCTATGCCCAACGTTTGTAAAGCAGGAAATTGAGTTACAGCCACACAAAATGACTTATTAAAATCTTGCAATTGTAATGCCGAAGATCTTTACTTATTTTCATCTATGACAATGTGTTTCAAAGACGCACACCCCTTCAACACCCCATGACAGTAAGGGTGTTGTTCAAACAGGGGTTTTTAACTTTTTACTTAGGACTTTTTCACCCAAAAATTAAAATTCACATAATTTTCTCAACATCATGCCACTCAGATGTGTAGTATGACTTTATTCTGCAGAACACAAATGCAGATTTTTAGAAGAGTATTTCAGCTCTGTTCGCCCTCACAATTTAAGTGAATGGTTTAAGTTTGAGCTTTGAAGCTCAAAAAAAGCACATAAAGACAGCATAAAAGTAAACCATAATACTCCAGTGGTTAAATCCATGTCTTCAGAAGTTAAATAATAGGTATGGGTGAGAAACAGATCAATATTTAAGTCCTTTCTTTAAGTCATACACATCTGGGATGGCATTATGATGAGTAAATGAGAGAATTTTACATTTTTGGGTGATCTATCCCTTTAAACAGTACCCTAGTTGTCTCACTATATACATTTGTTTTTAATTATTATCAGTCATTATTCTGTTTCTAGAAAGTTTGTGTGTCATTGTTTCTGTGTTATCTGAGGATTGAGTCATCATGACATATGCTGAGAGTCCTATACAGCCCCTGTTCTTACATTTACATTTAATCATTTAGCAGAGTAAATGTGAGGACAATTCAAGAACAGGGGCTGTATGGCTGTGGTTTTAATGTTATTATTAATGTACCATTCCAGAAATTTAAACTACATACCAGCACACAGTTACAGTTTATTTGAGGCAAACACCCAACCACACACAGAACATATGCTGTTCCGATATCAGTCTGAAAAGCTTCAACATTGGCTGTAAAATAACTTAACCAGATCTCTGCATGGTGTCATGTGTTGTCAATTCAAGAGGATTGTCACAGGCAGGGATTACCAGTGCCATGTGCTTGTTTAAATATAAAAATGTCAAGGCTGAGGCAGCAGAATTCAATATTTGATCCAACACGAAAACCACAAAACCCACAATATAATAATGGCATAATAATAATAATAATAATGGTGTTTCAATCCAAAAATATTTCCCATTGTTTCACTTCTGCTCTTATGCCCATGGTTATTTGTGGTCATTATGAAATGATGGGCTGTATGCCATAAAAACTGGTTCTGTTTTTTGAGAGTTTTTAAGATTTCAAAATTTGAAACTTGTGCGCAATATTCAGACGTGAGAAATTCCTCTGTTTTGCAGAAAAAGTGACTTGTTTTAAGACACGGGTGATTTTTGTTCTTTAAATTTTCGACCAACAATTGGACAAATTTAATAATACTTTTCGAAGCCTTTATTTATAGTGACTGCGTTGACATAGTGGCCTCCAGGCTGATTTTTGACATGCTGAAAAAGGGTGTGTAAAGACTTTTCTAAGTGCCTGTTCTGGATTGTCATCTCTCATTTCTCCAAGCCTAATTTCTAACACTGTTATCTTTGTTGGAAGAAACAAAAGAGCATTATAAAACGCACTGGAAATCCTAATAAGTTGACTTTTTTTCAATTGAGTTGAGTTTTGACATCTCCAAATCTTCTTTAATTAAGGTCACTTAACTTGTTCATATAGGATTAACTTAACTATTTAAGATAATTGGACTTAACTCAGAATTGACATTTAAATAGTGTTGTATCTACTCAATAATTGTAGTTGAATTTACCCAAATATAGATCATACAAGAATACACCGCTTAAATAAAGAAGATTATAACTAATTCTCGCTCAATCACTGAATAAACTTAATTCTTCACTGAAATGCATAGGCACCTCTACTTTAGTTGCACATACACAAGGTGAACAAAATTAAAAGAGATAAAAGGGTCCAAACTTGACCAAAGTGGACACAGATCACACTAGTAGTGTCATTAAACAAGACAACATATTACAAAAGAGCTAAAACCTCTATAAATTCTTAATAACAACTATTTAAATGCACCTATATGTTCCCTTTGACTAAGGAAGCGGTTAAATAATTAAAGTGCAAGGGATTATGGGTATTCCCCATAGCCTCAATTTTGTGCTCATTCGTTTGAGTTATTAACCCTTAAAATCTCAGATCTATAGATTTGTAGATAGATATGTTTAAGGAACATAGATATTTGAGTTCTGTGCCCAAAACTTGACTTTTCAAGTAATGTTTAATTAAGACAACTTTAGGGTTTACAGTGTAGTAAGTCAAATGAAACCATGAATCCCATGTGTGTTCTTCACAGTGTTCCACTAAGTTAACAAGCAACAGTTTTGCTGTCCCCTGTCTTGACCTACATATCAAAGTCTTGCCGTTAGAAGAAGCAAGTTTCAAAACTGACAGATAAAACATTTTGAGCAAAGACTTGTGGGAATATTATTAGTATCATGTTCTGAATGTCTGTTGGATAAAAGCCTCGCTCTAGTGGGTACTCTGCTTCATTAAGAAAGTTCCAGCTTTAAGCTTGAGTCTTGTTACAGAGATGCATGTATGCTTTGAATCTTTCATTTCAAACAAGCGGTTGGGTAGTGCTGTAGGCTGACAGAGAAAAAGACTATAAATCAGCATAAACAATGAGCATCTATGTATAACCAAAGTTCACTTATGTTATTGGTGTGAGACTGATTTCAGTAGAAGTCCTGAGCTTATGGTAACTGAAACATACTGTTACACAGTGAGTGTGGCATTCCTGTGGTTTCTAAAATCATATAAAAGTGATCAAAATTAAAAAAAACGATCTGAAAAGAACGCAGGAAACTAGAAAGGTTTAGTATATTGATTTCAGACTTACCAAACCTGTTAGTCTCATGTGCACTGTCTTTCCTTGTCTGACTTTTCATCTCTCCCTGTCTCTCTCTCTCTCAATGTAGATTTATGTGTGCTCAGTTAAACAACCCCGTCCTGGAGAGCATCAGTATCATCGATACTCCAGGCATCCTGTCAGGGGAGAAACAGAGGATCAGCAGAGGTCAGCACTTCAGCCTCATGGACTTTATATATATATATATATATATATATAAATTCCAGGAGGACATATATACTTTTATTTTTTAATTGAATGTACTTTTTATTTATATTAAGTCATTATTCATAATAAATCAAAAATGTATTAATAACAATAGATTTATTATAAGTTAATATGGTACTATGGAATATTTTTAATTTCTCAACACTCTCATATCCATACCTTCAATCTCTCCTTCCTTTTTAATTCTATATAATCTTTGCATTTTATCATAAATATTTAATGTTAACCTTGCTTCATTGTCTGTTCCCTCTATCTATTAAATTACACATTCACTCTTTAGCTTATTTTGTGTCTTTTCTTCCTCTTAAGAAATCATTAGTCATTGACTTTTAGTGCTTAGGTTCACACAATGCAAATCTTTAGATTTTACTGTAGCTTTGTGTGAACTGTTTGGGAAGAGAAGTAAAACAAGTCTGACTTCCTGCACGTTTTGTCATGTGAAATTTTAAGTGGATTGTCATCTTGATACAACAAAAGTTGAACATTTGTTTGTCCTCTAATATTATCAATCTTATTTATACTGCAGTTAAATGAGACCGGATATCAGAGCTGTTCGGGCAGGTGTGTGCCGTACGTATTGTGCATAAATCCCACTTTTGAAAGCACTCAAATATCTGGCCTAATGTTGGAATCCTGACCACACAGCTCCCATTTCCCTTTTTTAATGTCACTAAAAAGATTTTGTGGGTGGAGAGGCATTTGGTTTCTCCTTTGACTGGTAGATAAAGTGTTTTTCTGTCCAATATTCCACACAGTCACTATCTGACAGCATTCTTGAACTCCATTCTCACTCAGCTGTGCAGAGGAAGAATAAGAAGGCAATGCTGAGCTGGCCCATTTGTCAACTAACTGCAGAGTAAGACAGCAGATACATATAAGGCCCAGTGTACTATAAAAAGAAACATTTTACAGTAAGGCAGCTGTTAGGAAACAGAAACGTGTCATTGTGATACTGGATGTTTGTTTCATTGGTCACATGACTCTGTCGTCCCTTCCGGAGGCAATGGAGCTGGTAACAAGATACTGAGACCGAGGTGCCCCTACACACCACAGACACAAACTGAGACATAACTGACTGTGGAGCAGTTGTGCCTATGTGGGATTAAGAATGAATTGGGGTTTGATCATTCCCGTCTAGCTACAGCCCAAACAGCCTTTGTTTTCCATTCTTGCGTTGGTTACTTCTATGATATCACATGCAGTTGAGTTCATCTGGGTGGGAAGGTGTGTTTTCACACTGAATGACTGGAAATAGAGACATGAAAATGCCTTGTGGAACTTAAAGTTTCTGTGTGATGCCTGTTCATGTGAGAGGCGTAGACATGTCAGCAGTTTTCCCACAAGCACCTATTCTTACTTTTACTGACCAGCTTCCTTTCAATTCAAATCTTTTTGATCATGTGATCTTTTTTTCTTGTCTTTGTGCATATTGTCAGGGTTCCTACTAGAGGTCGACCCAGAGTGGATTCTGCCATTACAAATAATTAAAGAGTTGGAAAATACCTTTAACCAATGAATTGTCTGATAGTTTACAAAAAAATCAATGTATAGAATGTAAAAAAAAAAAAGATTATTTCATTTCTATGGCAATATGGCAAGAGTCTGAATAAAATTAATACAATCCTTAATGCAGTTTATTGTTCAACCAAAATCCTAAAAATAACCAGAAAAATTCAGATTTGGTGCATAACGTGGGACTTTTAACTATAAACAAGCCCAAAACACACAAGGGACTCTTATTTTAAAATTATTTTGACTCTGTTACAGTGCTTTATAATTAAGTGTTTATCAAATTAAGCTTTTTATATGAAGAGTTGTGTGTGTGTGTGTGTGTGTGTGTGTGTGTGTGTGTGTGTAATACTGTGCAAAAGTTTTAGGCACTTGTGAAAAATGATGCATAGTGAGGATGTCATACAAAGTCGAGTAAACATAAAAAAGCTAAATCAGTATTTGTTGTGGCCACCTTTGCCTTCAAAACAGCACCAATTCTCTGATGTACAGTTTTTCTTGCTTGTTGGCATATAGGATGTTCAAAGCTTCTTGGAGAATTTGTCTCAATTGCTTCTGTCTCTGACACGATGTTCAGTGGGGGGATTTGTGGGGGACATGTCATCTGTTGCAGGGCTCCCTGTTCTTCTATTGTAATCTTTTCTATTTGCAAAAGTAATGTTTGGGAGTCTAACATAATTTTTCCTATTGACACTCTAAAGCTTAAGCTAAAATTTTAACTTAAAATTTTATTATATATTATATAATAATTATTTATTGTATGTTACATAATAATTATATTATTGGCCTACCTCTAGTTATTACATAGTAACCAAGTGTGGCGTAGCTAGGCCTTTGACTATGGCAGAAGGGCTCATCCATATTAGAGGTCAATATCAGTTTTACATTTTAATCGGTGCTGATAGCAGCTTTTTGGAACTATCGGTTATCTACATAAATCAATGCTGAAAGAGTTTTTTTTTTTTGTCAACTCCGTGTTCCTCTTTGGCCAAAACCCTCCAACAGTTGAGTATATACAGTAGGCTACAAAAAGCTTAACTTGGTGAATATTTACTTATAGAGCATTGTATCACTGCCAAGACTCATCACTGTTATGGATCAATTCACGATTATTAACACATAATGTTAAAAAAGACACATGACTCTTGACTAGTGATTGCTGATAATTTACTATAATGAATGATGATGCTGTTCATTTATTACTGCTCATACAGAATTTATTACCCCATATGACAATGTCTACTTACTTAATTGTGTTTTTATTGCAATACATATTAGATTGTAAGCGTGCACGTTTTGTTTCCCTTCTGTGTTTTTATGAGCTGGAAGTATGGACATTTTGAAATAAGAGTCCAGGCTTGTCCAGCGTTATGCACAAAAACGTAATTTTATTTTCTTGGGATTTTGATTGCACAACAATCATCTGGGATTTGACTCATTTTGGACTCTTGTAGCCTCTGTGTGTGTGTGTGTGTGTGTGTGTGTGTGTGTGTGCCCTTCAAAGAACCATCGGCCAATTAATCGGTTATCTGCCTTTCCCACCACCTTAGTTATCGGTACCTACAAAATTCACTATCGGTTGACCTCTAGTCCACATTGCATTTTATTATGGAAAATTGCCCAAAAACCACCCACTTGTTTTTGTGTTCTTTTCTGAGAATTTCTTTTTACAATAAGAATAAATTATTGAGGAAATATACACTTAAATAGTGATGTGGCAGTCTCCACAAACATTTATACAGAAAACACAGAAATATTGCAAAATGAGTAGAGAGTCTAGATACTGTAGAGAAGGCAAGTTCTGACTATTTCAGACATATGCCACTAACCTGGTAAACTTTGGCAAATCTAGTGATTTATTTCATCCTTAAAAGTGCTTGTTTTTTATTGGTGACTTATGAACACAACTTTGTTTCCAGACGGACTGATTAAAAAAAAAACTATATGCCCTTAATCCATAAAGTTGCGTAAAACAGCAAATCAGAATAGAGCTTCAGTGCACAGTTGAGACTATGGAAAATATGGAAGTGTTATTGATATATATATTAGGAAAATTGTGAAATCTACGTAAATCTATGCAAGTTATCCCCAGCTCTAAATATTTAATCGGCTTGAAATTGCGCTTTGTGAGTGTAGTCTCTATAAAATAATCTTTATTTGTCCTTATCCAGTTATCACAAACAACTGTAAAAGTCATGGAAATTCATTGGTTAAAAGGTATGGGAACCCTGATATAGTTTAACATAAAGTATCTTTGGTGTTCTGGATTTTATCAACATGTTTCTTTTCAAGTGCACAAACACAGAGGAATTCACAGGGAGCAGATCTCTCTGATTACATGGCTTTATACTTGGCATTTACAAACCACAGAATTCTTTGAGCTCAGATGACACTGTTGCTAATCAAATCCATTATTACATTCCTGACCTCCTTTTTTAACAACGCATGTTGTATGCAGGAATGCTAGCTTCCTCTTTCCAGAGCCTGATCTTTGATTTAGGACCAACTCTATAACATAGTCCTGCTTTCTTCTTTCATTTACAGGCTATGACTTTGCAGCAGTTCTTGAGTGGTTTGCGGAACGAGTGGACAGAATCATCCTTCTCTTCGATGCCCACAAGCTGGACATTTCTGATGAGTTTTCAGAGGTGATCAGGGCCCTGAAGAACCATGAGGACAAGATGCGTGTGGTTCTGAACAAAGCTGACCAGATCAGTACCCAGCAGCTGATGAGGGTGTATGGTGCCCTCATGTGGTCACTGGGGAAAATCATAAACACCCCAGAGGTGGCGAGGGTGTATATCGGCTCATTTTGGGCACAGCCACTACTGATTGCAGATAACAGGAAGCTGTTTGAGGCAGAAGAGCAGGACCTCTTCCGTGACATTCAAAGTCTTCCACGGAACGCAGTTCTGAGGAAGCTGAATGATCTGATCAAAAGAGCACGCCTCGCTAAGGTGAAATTTAAACTTATAATTCTTTGTAAGAACCTGAAATATGTTGACATGTCGTACTCCATTTGAAACTATTTTGAACAGCTTTTATATGAAGTATTATGCAAGCAGCTTTTATTACCTGATATTATTTGAGAGACTAGCGGGAGATCAGCGGGTGATTGCTGAATGTGTCTTGTATGTGGTTCATTGTTCCCAGACACTTTTAAGAACTTATTGTCAGAGTGTTTACAGTATTTTTATCTCACAGATAAAGAACAGTTGTGAGAAGTGTTGTTCGACATCAAAGTTTATCAAATACTTTTCTTCTAGGTACATGCTTACATCATCAGTGCTCTGAAGAAAGAGATGCCAAGTGTGTTTGGGAAGGACTCGAAGAAGAAAGAGCTTATCAACAACCTGGGCGCCATATATGAAAAGATTCAGAAAGAACACAACATCTCACCTGGAGACTTTCCTAACCTAAAGAAAATGCAGGTATGAAGCGATGGAGTTTTCCCATCTTGATTTTACTTAACATAGCATGGAAAAGAGGTTTGAATGATGAAATGAGGAGATTTTTTAAGGAGGGTGAGATGAAAGAACATGACCTGAAGCCCTGCTAAATATGGTCTAGCAACGCCTATGGTTTGGCTCACTTTATTGACAAAAATACCTTTAAATTAGGTCCATAAAGAGCTTTTCTTACTTTGCAGGATTTACTAGCTGCTCAGGACTTCACAAAGTTTCCTGCCATAAGGCCAAAATTGCTGGAGTCAGTGGAAGACATGCTGGGCAACGATATCGCTAGGCTCATGACACAGGTGAGGAAGGAGGAGGCCGACATGCCCAGCCAGACAGTGAAGGGTGGTGCTTTTGAGGGAACCACGAATGGGCCATTTGGTCATGGATATGGGGAAGGTGCAGGCGAGGGCATCGACGAGCTGGAATGGATTGTGGGCCGTGATAAACCATCCTATGATGAAATCTTCTTCACCCTTTCTCCCATCAATGGAAAGATATCAGGTGCCACTGCCAAGAAGGAGTTTGTAAAGTCCAAGCTGCCAAACACAGTGCTTGGAAAGATCTGGAGCCTGGCAGATGTGGACAAAGATGGCTACCTGGACGATGAAGAGTTTGCACTTGCTAATCACCTGATCAAGGTGAAGCTGGAGGGCCATGAGCTTCCAGCCAAACTGCCCACTCACCTTATTCCACCTTCCAAACGGCAAGAGCAGCTTTGAGGATCTGGCTTGAGTTTATTGAATCTCTAACGGTGGCTCCAATGTGCCCAAGCCATATTTGAACAATTCAAACTCATTTTGACCATTAAGTTGACCAGCTAGTCATCAGGAACTTGATTTCTGTCTTTAGTTTGAATAAATTGAATTTGCATTCAGGGTTAGGAATTGAAAGTGCGGCGGTATGAATCAAGGACTGCGAGAACAAACCAAAAAGTTATGTGCCAGTGAGAGACTTCCTTTTTTTTTTTTATTTAATTTTTTTTATACGGTTTGGAAATGGAGAAACCACTATGAACAGACAAGCAATTACATTAATTACATAAAACTTCCATGGTACTGGGTGGGCACTGAACGAGATGTTGGTGTGAGAAAGATTTGTGAAGGGGGATTCTTTAAACAATACAATGTGAAAAATATTCCATATACAAAATATAACTCCAAATGTGATCACTATAATTTTTGCTAAACTTCCTTAACTTATTCTTTACCTTTAGAGCTATTTTATCTGTAGCTTGTATTTTCAATTTTGAAAGTTGAATATTGAATGTTTTCTTTTGCTTTAATTCAACAAAATATGTAGTCTGTAATTTTGAGGGTGTATCTGTTCTTTCTTCTGGGACCTCGTGCTTTGAAATCTTCACCTTCACTTGAATTCAAAAATGACATTGACCAATAAAAGACTTTATTTGTGAGCTGTGCTTCAAAGACTGCTTGAGTTTGTTTCATTGAGAAAAATTTTCCATTTACAGTTATGAAATGCTTCTGCCTTTTACCCACATACAGTATATCTGTTTTCATGAGCATTGACTTCACACGTCAAGGAAGTATGAACTTGCTTCAAGAGACGTTTTGAATATAAGTGAAAAAACAGGTCTGAATTGTAATAGTAGTAATGCACCGACAGTGTTATATTTTTCACTTTCTCTAGTTATGTTGAGACATGTTGAGGTGCTTCACTGTACAGCATTTTGTGTTTGCTTTCTTTGGCAGCTGTTTGGAGTGGATCACTGAGATTTCCTTTTCCCATGCATCTGTCTTGGTTTGGTGAAATGTGATCCCTCTTGCAACTCTTTCATGCCTGAAAAGAAAAAGGCCATCAATGACATAATATTTTTAATTAACCCTTACTGTATATGAAATAATGGATGGATGGAAGTTTGATATTTGCACTTCTGCACAAGAGATTAGCTTGTACATAATTACTGGCCGGGGCTTGTTGTGTTTTTACTCCAGTGAATATTTATCAGGGTTGGATCATTTTGGAAAGTCAGTTTCTGTGAAGGCACATTCAGAAAAAGTCTTTTCTACAGAAAGGAAAAGGAGTTTACACACACACATTGACCTTTTGTGACAAAAGTGGGGCATATTGTCACAGCATGGGGTAGGTTGTCACAATTAAATGGTGTATTAAGTTCAACAGTAAAACAATTCAATACAAATCATTTTAATTTTGCCAACAAATATTGACAATTAATTTATTCGATGTAGCCAACAAATGTTTTGGCCAACAAATATTGTAATTAATAAATATGTATTATAAAACATTTATAACACGTGTAACAACTTGCCCCAATAAAAATGACCTGACATCAAATACTTTCATTGTAAGAACACAGTTCAGTCTTCAGTTTAAAATCTACCATCATTATATTGTTGACCTTTGCCCTTGAATGTATGTCAGTTACATTTTACCATGTTTATT
This sequence comes from Moxostoma hubbsi, assembly GCA_032164185.1. Lineage (NCBI taxonomy): Eukaryota > Metazoa > Chordata > Actinopteri > Cypriniformes > Catostomidae > Moxostoma > Moxostoma hubbsi. Next base: position 28,922,261 of record JAVLUX010000016.1, on the reverse strand, counting down.
TGTTTACCCAACAGCTATTAAAAAAGAATTGTTATATTATTTTGAGATTTGAGTTCGGTAATGATATTTTAGTGTAAAGGATAGAATAATAAAAAAAAAAATCTGATTTAAGGGCTTTTTGAACTAAGTGTTTGAAACCAATAAAACTGCTGCTAGAGAGAACAAATTTGTGTAATTGCACAATTTTCAAGATAATTGCTATAGATGTGCCTCTGGATGCTACAAATAGATGTAACTTTGCATCAAGCTGTAACAATCTATTTTCGCTACAAATATAACTACTTGATTCTGGCAGTGATATGTGCCATTCATTAGTTAGCAGAAGACTCCCTGTACAATAGAGACCTCAATCTACCTTCATTTGAACTTTCTCATTGTCATTCATTCTGGTTTCAGAATGCACTTTGCATGTGTGTGCTAAAGTTCCCAGTTATGTCCTAAAAGAGAGTAAGAATGCAGACCTGAAGCACGTGTAATTATCAGCCCTCCAACTCACTCTAAATCTGCTGTCTTAAATTTTAAAATAAAAAAAGGCTTTACTAAAAGAAATATTTTGGAAGATATATTTTGATAGTTGTATAGATGTATCATCTGTCAAACCAAACCCATTTAGCACATCACCATGAGACTTATTGTCACAGTAACTTAAACACTTATTAAAGATGGTGGTTAAATAATAGCCTTGTGTGAGAAGGCGATGCATCTTTAGAAGATGTGTGATGCTGAAAAGTACATACTAAATCAAATTCTTTACCGAGAGTTGGTTCAGCATGCAAGTTTAGACCATTTAAATGTTCTCCAGCCATATAAATAGTTAAATAGGTGTCCATTAGCAATAACCAAGAGCAAATGAAAGTGATGTTCCCGCCAAGTTTATATCTTGCAATTTTTACTATTTTTGCAATGCAAGCTTTTATCATGCAATTGTCACTATATCTTGTGGTTTTAACTTTATTTTGTGCAATTGTGACTATATCTTGCAATTGCAATTTTATATCTTGCAGTTCTGAATATTTCTCTCAATGCAAGCTTTTATCACGCATTTGTGATTATCTTGCAATTTCTACTTTATTTCTTGCAATTGTGACTATTTCTTGCAATTTCAACTTTATTTTTACTTTTTACTATTTCTCGTAAATGCGAGTTTATTTCTCATAAATGTGACTTTATATCTGAATTATGACTTTCTCGCAATAGCAAGCTTTAATAAGGCAGTTTTAGAATTAGCTTCTTTTATTTATTATTATGGTTTTTCAAACATCAAAACAAACAATAACAGACAAAGAGACCCTTCATATAACAGAAATCTGTGCAATATGTAAAATGATACACAAAAATAAGAAAAAATTCAAAAGGGGGGATGACGATATACAAGGTCAACCTCTCCTACAATGTATAATCACAATAATTACAGAAAGTGATTAATAATAAATACATCATTAGACCTTGTGGCACAACAAAAAAGTAAAAACTCCCACATTTTGTCGAATTTTGCAGAACTCCCAGAAATGGTTTATTTAATTCTTTCCAGATGTAACGTAGAAGTGAGTCCAGTTAGCTGGTCAGAAAAGAGGGGCCTATTGTTTTTCTTCCATAAAAACAGGAAAACTTTCTTAGCTACAATCATACTATATTGAACAGATAACTGTACCTTTGGACTGAGAGACTCCAGTGAGTCTGACCAACCAAGAATTACTATCATTGGGTCAGGAAGTAAAACACAGTTATAGACCTTGGCAAAAAACTTATTCCGTGACATTCAAAGTCTGCCACGGAACGCAGTTCTGAGGAAGCTGAATGATCTGATCAAAAGAGCACGCCTCGCTAATATTTCTAGCCAAATAAATCTGAATTTGTGCACAGAACAAAAAAAACCCTGATGTGCCAGGGTATCCTCGGCAGCTTTACACTTATCAAATATAGGAGAGACAGAAGGATAGAATTTGCTAAGCTTTATTTTAAAATTGTGCAGTCTATGTAAGACCTTGTACTGAATAAGTTGGTGTCTTGAATTTATGGAACAAGTATAAAAAGATAGAAGGCATTTGTCCCAATCTGTCTTGGAATCTTGAATCCCTAGATCTTCTTCCCAAGCAGTTTTCAAGTGAAGGGAGGAAAAGTCTGTATTATATTTAAAAGCATTTACAAATAAGGATGTTCGGAGAATTAAAAATAAATTAAATATTTTACATTCTAAAGCCAAAACTTCAAAGTGTGTAATATTTATAGGAGCATAATTCCTGACTTGAAGATATCTGAAGAAATGAGAAAAGGGAAGGTTGAATCTCTTGTTGAGTTGTGCAAAGGAGGCAAAATCATTATTAATATATATATATATCTTTCATACTGAGAATTCCTTAACTTTGAATTTTTATCACATGGCAAGTTAATTTCGGTTAATTTCGGTCAATTCAGTTAAAAGAACTAAACTGATTTTTTTAGGATTTCCAACCACAGCTGTAACTGAGTACAGAATGTTTTGTTTGCATTCATTTTCATTCCAGAGTAGTTGCTCAACTGTTGTTTGTTTGTCTGTCTACTCCATGATTTTTGCTGCACATGTGCAACACTGAAGCACGGTCATCAAGGATGAACAACTCCATGTCTCTTTGTATCAGGACATCCCTGGTCCTTTGAGGGACAGGACGTCCTGTTTGTGTCCCGTAGGGACTCAGAGAACCATGACTGGGGAAGAGCTGCATGAAGAGTTTTGTGCTAAAGAAGCATCACTCTTTACTTCTTCATTTTTTAGGTCTCAATGTAACCTATTTCAAGGTCATTTAAAGTTAGCCTCAAGGAAATCTACAAAATTAAGAAGAAATGAGGCCAGAAGATTCTTCTTGGGTAGGTGAAATTGTATGGTTTTAGTATGGTTTTGAGGAGAGTCTTTTCACCCAAACATGTCCTGGGAAGCATAAGTTATATAGAGAAAGCCATCAGGATCTCTGTACTGTGAGTAAACCTCTACCATGTTGGCTGACAAACAGGACATGTTCTTTCTTGAGATCAGTAGGTACAGGGCTTGAGATGCCTCCAGCGCTATCTTACTTCTAAGAGAGAAAGAGTCAGAGAAAGTTGGCATCAGAGAAAACAACATCTTGAAAAACCTGAAATTGTATGTTGTGCATAAGGCAGAGAGCCAGTGGGCTAAGCAACATGGGAAAGGTCAGGTTTCTGTTTCAACACACGCAATGCAAACCTATTCTAGACCCATTCTCTATAAAGAATGGCATAAACTGGCACAGGCTCTCAATAAACATAAAAACCCAGCATCTTCCAAGATTTTTGAGACAAAACTGTGTACATACCTGAGCAGACTGAGGAACTGTCCTAATGTAAGCTCGAATGGGACAAGAAATTTGGTTTTGTCCAGTAGGGGAAGCTTCTTCTCCCGAATGTATCTTTCAACGATTACCTGAGATTCAAAAGGGTTGATATTAATATCTACATTAACTACATGTAAAAAAAATTCTGTATTAAACTTATTTGAGTCATTGTTGTGTATCAAACACTATATACAATATTTATGGAACATTATGAAAATATGATAATAGTAATAATAATAATAAAATATGATTCTACAAAATAAAACCAACAATTAGAAACGATTATTAGATTTACGTATTTCACTTTCATAACAAAATTCCATCAAACTGAATTGAGGAATCTTTAACAAAAGAAAAATAGATGTATTAAACTGTATTAATTTAATTTAGTTAAAAATTTTAATACATAAATCTTACAAATAAAATACAATACAATAGTAATTATAAAAAATAATAATAAACAATATATGTTCTGAGGAACATTTTGTGTTTGTTGGGTTTCAAGAAAGAAAATAGTTATTGTTTCTATTCAATTTAGAAATATTTAATAGTAAAAACAAAAAGTCTTCATACCGGCAGTTTGTTGGGGAACTTAGTCCGAATAGTGCAGAATTCATCTCTTCTTGTTGCTGAATGGAAAGAAAAATAATTTCAATAATTTTTTTAATACTCAAGTTAGATGGAAATCTTTATTATTATTATTAAAATGCATATAAAATAATAACTAACACAGGCTAAATGACAATGACATCATATTAAATAAAGATTTTTTTTTTTTGGGGGGGCTATTTTGTTTAAGTAAAAAGTTCAAAAACACAAATTAAACAACATATGAGGCCAAAGGTTTTGAATAATGTATAGATTTTGCTGTTTCGGAAGGATATTGGTACTTTAATTCACCAAAGTGGCATTCAGCTGATGATAAAGTATAGTCAGGACATTACTGATGTAAAAAAACAGCACAATCACTATTTGGAAAAAGTAATTTTTTATCAAATCTAGACAGTGCCCCATTTCCAGCAGCCATCACTCCAACACCTTATCCTTGAGTAATCATGCTAAATTGCTAATTTGGTGCTAGAAAATCACTTGCTATTATATCAAACACAGTTTAAAGGTATTTGGTTTGTTAAATGAAGCTTCACATTATTTGTGTTTGTTTTGAGTTGCCACATTATGTAATGGACTGGCATGTCTTAATGTCAATATTAGGTCAAAAATGGCAAAAAATAAACTATTTTCTCTAGAAACTCATCAGTCAGTCATTGTTTTGAGGAAATAAAAAAAAAACAGAAGATGTCTTACAAAGGTGTACACTACAGTCTTCAAAGACAAAGGACAACTGGCCACTTTTGAAACAGAAAAGGAAAAGATTAGAGTGGGCAATGAAACACAGATATTGGACAACAGATAATTGTAAAAGAGTGTTATGGATCTTTACTCCATTGAGCATTTGTGGGTTCAGCTAGACTTTAAGTTGCGTGAGAAGTGCAGCCACATCTATGGCAAGTGCTGGATTTTTTATGAGAACTCTTTGAAGAAGTTTAAGAAGTTCTGAAAAGAATTTCAGATTTCATGTTATTAATGTCCTGACTATGTGATCAGTTGAATGCCACTTTGGTGAATAAAAGTCAAATTTCTTACCATAAGAGCAAAATCTTTACATTATTCCAAACTTTTGGTATATATATATATATATATAAATATATATATATATATATATGAATTCAACATATTACATTTTTGATCCCCTAACAATGCTTGCAAGAGACAGAGCAATTACAACCCCAAATCCAAAAAAGTTGGTACAGTATGAAAAATGCTAATAAATACAAGAAGGAGTGATTGTAAATTACATTCAAACTTTGCTAAATTGAAAACACTACAATTATACTTTATATGATGTTTTACCTTGTGAAATTATAATGTTTTTTTATGTACAGTAATTTCAAATTAGATGATTGTAACACGCTCCAAAAAAGTTGAGACGGGCAATTTAAGACAAATAACAATTTGACCAGTTGAAATAACAAGGCAATGTGAAACAGGAGATGTTAAACAGGTGAGGCAATCATGTCAGTATATGAGGAGCCTCCAAAAACAGCCTAGACCTTCAAGAGCAAGGATTGGTCGAGACTTGTCAATTTGCCAACAGATGCTTCAGCAAATAATCCAGCCCTTTGAGAACAATGATAAAATAGAAGGATTTGAGGTATTTCACCCTCTACAGTGCACAATAAAGTTAAAAGATTCAAGGAGTCTAGTCAAATCTTGGTGTGTAAAGGACAAGATGAAAATCTCTTCTGAATACACGTGATCTCTGATCCCTCAGACATCACTGTTTTTAAAACATAATTCATCTGTAATCGATATCATGAAAATGGGCTTGGGATAACTTTAGTAAACCTTTATTAGTCAACACCATTCGCCGTATCATACACAGATGCAAGTTAAGACTTTACTATGCAAAGCAGAAGTCCTACATCAACACTGTCCAGAAGTGCTGCTGACATCTTAGATGTTTTTTGGTCCGGTGAGTCCACATTTCAAATTATTTTTGAAAAACACAGCCATCATGTTCTCCGGCCCAAAGAGGAAAAGGACCATCCAAGCTTTTATGAGCATCAGGTCCAAAAGCCAATGTCTGTATGGGCCAGGCGTGCGTCAGTGCCCATGGCATGAGTAACTCATACATCTGTGAGGACACCATGAATGCATACAGATATGTAAAAATTTTGGAGCAGCATATACTGCTATCCAGCACCGTCTTTTCCAGGGACATCCTGGAATTTTCAGCAGGACATCTTCAAACTATATACTGGCCAAAAAAGCAGAGAGTGCAGGTGGTAGATTGGCCTATATGCAGTCCTGACCATTGTGACGCATTATGAAGTGCACAATATGGCAACGAAGACCCCGAACAATTGTGCAGCTGAAGACCTGCATAAAGGATGAATGGAAGAAAATTCCACTTTCTAAATTTAAACTTGTGTCTTCAGTGCCCAAATGCTTAATAGGTGTTATTAGAAGAAATGGTGATGTTCCCCTGTGGTAAACACTCGACTGTCCCAACTTTTTGGAGCGTGTTGCAATCATCTGATTTGAAATTACTGTACATTTGTTTTTAGTAGCTTTTTTCATACTGTCCCAACTTTTTCAGAATTGGGGTTGTAATATACAATAGAAAAGTCAATAGCATGTTGAAGTTATTACTTACCCAGGCACTGTCTTTGTTTGAAAGGCATAATTTCCATGGATCTCTCGTAGGGAGGCATTCTGGCTTGAGGCCGGAGATGTGTTCGATGGTATAGTAGGACGTCCGAGTGGTCTGAAATGCCTCTCTGCTGCTGGAGTGACATGGTCTTTATACAGTCTGTGTGGAGGGGGAGGACAATCTAAAGGATGTGTGAAAAGATGGAAGTGTAATTAAAGGCCCTGCAACAATATTAGGTGCTGGTCTTGAAGCAGTCTCAACCGGCCAAATTCGGATATTAACTGTTAGATATGCCTTCCAAACAGACAGTGAAGGGCCTTGGATCAATAATAACCAGTCACCATAAACGAGCCATGCATTCACAAGCACCAGCTATTTGAAGTCCACCTTTGTTAGTTTTCTAATGTGGGTGCTATGACAGTTTAATTGGTTTACGACTCTCAGCATCTGTTTGTGTAATAATAACACATGAACAACAGACGTGAAAGACGTGAGGAACTGCTTTAGAGTTCATTGCACTCGAGTAGGCTACCAGATGTGTTTCATTTCAAGTAGACAGTTTAACCCCAGAGTGATGTGATATAAATAAGCCTATTTTTAAGATTTACACATTTACATTTCTTACCAAAATTCCATCAAATTGATTTAATTTGTAACTAAATAATTTAAATAAACTTTAAATGTTTATTTATTTATTGTTAAAGATTACTCAATATTATTTTATGAAATTTTGTTATGAAATTGAAATGTGTAAATCTTAAAATAATTTTTTTGTGTGCATGTTCAACATGTTGTATTAAAGAATTTACAACAGCACAGAATTTTTGTTATAAAAAGGAAATAATTTATTTATAGAATATCTCTCTTAATTCATATACAGAAGATCTCTATATCTTTTCATTTAGGCACCTGCTGGGAAAAAAACAAACAAACAAAAATGGCCAAAACCAGCCTAAGAAGTTTGGCTGGTCTTAGCTTGTTTAAACTGGCCTCTCAGCCAGCAGCTAAAAAGTGCCCAAAATCCCAAACCAGTCAACTGACCAGACTGGGCAAGACTGTTTTTATTTTTGTTTCAGCAGGGTCTAAAATACATGTCTCTTTATTATTTGATCTTGTATGTTTATATCTAGAAAATTTACATAATAAACGTAAATGTTTTGCCTAATGTTATGTAATGGTAAATAGTTTTTTTGTACTTCTACTGTATGACCTAATTATCATGTGTTTGTTATAGATGATAGAGACCCAAACACAATATGGCTTAGTATTATGTAATAGACTGCATTACGGTGGGACAGAATCCAAGAGCCTCAGTTTGAACAAAATACATTTTTTCACTTACCCGAAGGCTCATTCTCACCATACCCCCATTCCCAATGAGGTCAGGAAGATACATTATTAACACTGTACATGATGTGCCTGATGGACAAATATGAAACAATAGCAAGGCCAAGATAACAATATGGTGTGACATGTCACAGAGTTCAATTAAAACAGGGAAAAGTTTCAAAACACTCTTTCAAGGTTTAGGAAAACATAATTCATTTCCTGAAATCTTCTTGAAATTTCACATAAAAATAAGCGGTCTCAACTTCGATGGTGTATGAATACTCAAGTTAGTGTTGTTTAATTCAGGGCAGAGTGATGGCAAATTAAAAGAAAGAATGAACAGGAATATCCACAAACTTTCAGTGGTAACCCTTAAATACTTACCTTGGATCTTTAGTGACCCGAGACCTAATTCCTCCTTTACCCCAACAATTTTTTGGGGTTATGCCTCCACTTCTTTAGTATTCTTAAGCCTTTCTCATATGAATCGGGAACAAAATAAGAAATCTAATTACCAAATTAGCATCAACACAAGTGTGTAGGGTCTTAAGTGACATATATATGTAATAGTGTTGCAATATACAGTATATTTCCACTTCTATAAATGGTATTTTATGATTACTTCATATTCATTTAAGTTTACTATCACAGGACTTTATTCTTTGTTTATTACAAGACAAATGAGTACTATATTTATATTATATTTATTACTATATCATACTGATTTTCAGCTCATGTTGGTACTCTATTATCAGTATTCAATATACATGTGCTCATACATATTATATATGCTGTTTCTTACTCAAGGTGACTGTCGTTTTAGTGATTGACTTGATTTACATTTGACATGATGAAGAATCAACATGGAAGTAAACTATAGCAAGTGTAACACATTAACAGTATGATATGACTATTGTCATTTGGGTGTAGCCTACTGAAATCATGTAAGTTGTACATTTATTTAGACTCAAATAAGTATTTAACTTATTTGTAGCATATACAAAATAAAACACCAGAAAAAAATAAAATACCAGAATACATATCCTGTTCTATTTTTTTTATAATTTTCTAAAAATTGCTTCGAAAATGTAACACTATTTGGGCATTTTGTAAATCCATTTGTGATAAATACAAGTGCTGGGTGTGTAACAATGTTTGGCAAAATGTCTATGCATTTAAGAGTTAAAGACTTACTAAAATACATTTAAAATAAAGGCAAACTTAAAAAAAAATGGTCTTTTGATTTTCATTGTTAAGAAGACTTGCTGTTGATTAAAATTTATGTAGGCCCCTCCTTCATACAATTGCACAGAGTGATTATCTGAGTTACCATAAACATTCTGTCAGCTCGAACAAGTCTGGCCATTCTCTGTTTACCTCTCTAATAAACAATCTTTCTTCTGTCCACAGAACTGCCACTCACTGTATGTTTTTATATATTTGGCACCAATCTTGAGTAAACTCTAGAGACTGTTATGCATGTAAGTCGCAGGAGATCAGCAGTTACAGAAATACTCAAACCAGCCCATCTGGCACCAACAATAATGCCACAGTCCAAATCACTGAGATCACATTTTTCTCCTTTCTGATGGTTGATGTGAACATTAGATAAAACCATATAAGCATTGTTCAAGAAAATACTGTATTTTAGATGTATTAATAGTGAAATTGCTATAACTTTGACATCAACACACACATATATACACAAAAAAAAATGAAATTTCTCATGAAACTCAAACATATTTTTTTATTTTCTCGTCCCACTCTCATGTCACAGGTGATGTATTACTGTTGAACCATTTTCACTTTACTCACTTTAGCTACTTGTTGGACAGGTAGAGAATGTCACCTGCTGGTCACAAACAGTCTTTGCCGTTTATTCTCCTCGACAAGCAGCAAGAAACAGCTACGTGAGACCATCCAAAACAAGCGGACATTAGATCATTTGGAAAAGGACAAAAGGTACTACACGTCATTAAAATAACATCATGCTTATTTTAATTCACAATCTGGGTCATCTCATCACTTTTTACTTTATTTATATCGAGGCGTTTAGATTCCAAAGTAATCCGATACACATTCAGTCTTTGAAGTTGGTCAACAAACCAAAACATTAGGCAACAGCCGATAACAAGCAATAATGTCAACATGTGTAGCAGCCTTCTACTAGATTCACGTTCCTCGTCTTAAAAAAAATCAAGTCAATTCTGTTCGAAAACTTCATCGACCAATCAGCAACGAGCTTTCGCGTTCTATCTCCGCCCTCTTCATACTCTTTTCTCCACAGCAGCGAGCTGAGCGCGAGAGTGTCGCATATGATTGAATCCATAGAATCACCATTAACGGAGTGATATCTGACGTGATGGTTGTAGCTTCTCAAAATGGTTAAGGCGGGGAATGCTCACGGATAATCGGTTCATCCACGCTAGTAAATTCGGAGGTTTAAGACCTTGAAAGTATGCTTTTGTTACATGTGCCTCTGTTCAAAAGTTAGCCCTTAAGGACTGCATTCTCAAGAGCTGGAGAGATACATTGTTACGGGCTCTGAATTTTAAGCGTCGGCTCTCGTTATACGGTTCTGCCCATGTCGCACAGCGCCGGTGCTGCATTGACAGTCGATGCTCTGGCTTCACTTAGAGGCAAACAGTAAATAAGCCCTCCCGTTAACTGGAGAACAAACCGATTTTGCGCGCACAATGTCAGGGCGCCGCGGGTGTGTGAATTCGCTATGGTCGGGGAGCGAGCGGGTTCGCATTGGAGAGCGTCTGAAAGCCACTCTGGCCGGCATAATGGAGCTGGACCTTCTCAGAGGACGACAGCTGGAGATGGTGGATACGGCACTGGACGTGAATGCAGAAGCGACCGCTCAGCAGGACGAAAGACTGGAGAGTGCCGCCGCCGAGGATGGTGCCGCAACCTCCCGCATTCAACAGGTCAGTGGGGACGTGGGAAAATACCACAGGAACATAATGTTCCCTCAGTAAATGTAACTTTGATCTCGGTGTCGAACAGGAACCCCCACGGGGTGCTGGTCCACCTGCCAAATGTTCGTCTGGAGATAGGGGTGACAATGGCAGCCAATGGATCTCAGGCTGTATGACCTGTACAGGACGCTGCTGTGTTTACATTTGAGACTCGCACACATCTTTTCCCGCAACGTGTTAAGGTTGACTTTGTGTAGGCACATATTCTAGGCCAATGCACACAATACACGTTGATTGCGCCATTGGAAGATACATAGCCAATTGGGTATAAATGGGCCCTGGTGGACTTATATGGAACTCTGTTATTAAAATAGACATGCTAATGATCTCATCTAGATGTTGTACAGAATGTGTTGATTTTCTCTTGGTGATGTGGGCATGTGGCAGTGCTGTTGGTCAGGTATGGCGGACACATGATGACAGGTGCAGTTCAGGTGTAATGGGAGAAGGAGGGAAGTGTATGTGTGAGTTTTTATATAAAGGACAGTGTGCAAGTGAAGTCTCGGGTGACCTGTGGTATACATTATCCTCATAGGAAATGGACTTAAAGGGATGGTTCACCCCCAAAATGAAAATTATGTTATCATTTACACTTCCTCATGTGGTTCTAAACCTTTGACTTTTTTTCTACTCTGTGGAACATAAAAGGAGATGATGGCTAGAATGTTAGCCTCAGTCACTATTCTCTTTCACTGCCTTGTTTTCTCTCTAAACAATAAAAGTTAAAGTTGAGTGAAGGCTGGCATTCTATAACTTCTCTTTTTATGTTCCAAACAAGAAAGTAAGTTATTCAGGTTTAGACCGTCATAAGGGTGAGTAAAATTTTTGGTGAATGATTGCTTTAACTGTGTATTAAAAAAGCAAAAGTCTTGTTTGCTATAAGGTTAAAGATTTTTTTCTTTCCTTTTGGAACATGTACAGGAAAGGTTGAAAATCGTTGTAAATAAATCGTATAATCAAGACATTTTAAAAATTGTCCAAATTTTTTAAAGCATTTTCTGGAACTTGTCCAGTAAACTTCTAATTTCCGCAATACACAAACCCTGGCCAAAAATCTGTATTTTGACAAATATAATTTATATAAAATATAATTAATATAAATTTTTTTATATGAATTGTACATGTCAATATGTAGTAAAGGCTCTAAAAAAATGAGTCCTTACAAAATTAGTTTAACAGTTAACATTTTATTTAATTACCAAAACTCTCCAACCAAATTTGTACCATATTTGTTATCTTTTTCTGATTATTCCATGTAGTTTTTTAAAAACTAGCCTATATTTCTATTAAAGGTGTGAATCTTCACTGATCTCACGATTCGATTATGAATCAAAGGGTTATGATTCGATTACAAAACTATTCCAGGTTCTAGTTTTTTATCAATGTACGCACTCAGTATTAAATGGTATTAGATTATTAATTTAGATTGAATTGATCCCTAGCCTGTAACTATAACTACAACTATCTGCTTCTGGTCCAGAATGGCAACATGAGATATCTTCTTTTGTGATAATGCAGATGTCAGCTTCTCCTTACGCAACACAGTTGATAGTAATGTGACACAAATAGCAGGGTTGCTGCTTAAGAACTCAATCAAGCATCTCGTATGCACGCCCAACAAAAAACAGACTGGCAATGAACAACATCCAAAGAAATAGTGCGAAAGTCATTGGGATGCAGGAGACAAAAGATAATTCGAAAATAAATACATCACCCTCATCTCCCGAACCACCATTTCATCATTGTTTTCAGCTGTTTTTTCCCTTTCTATGCAAATCAGTGCATAAACAAGTGTGAGTCTGTGTTTCATGTTGTTTGTTGACGTGTTATCATGAATAAACTCTTCCGTTGCTATGTGCTTGAGTTTGAGGATGATGGTAGTGTGGTTGATACACACAGTCTGTGATCAGTTGTGTAGTGTGTGCTTGGCTTTATTATATGCCCATAAGCACTGCTGCGGTTTAAATTGAACTCAGAACCGATTCTGAATTTTTGAGAATCAATTTTTTGGAGAAAGAATCACGATACATAATTTTCCCTAATGTCAAATGGTTGCATGTCATAATGGTTAAAATTTTGTTTTATGTCTAAATTATTCAGGTATTGTATATGTTTCAGTAGTAAAAGTAAGCTGCGGTCATTATTTCTAAATTATATTTAAAAACCAACTCAAAAGACTTAGACTCTCTAACTCTTTCTATCACACATATGAATTATCTAACGACCTTTCCCACACAATAATATTAAAATCCTTGACATTATCGGTTGAAATTTGGCCACAAATGTGATTATCTCCTTCAGCTACCTGCCCTCTAGATATCAGCAACTATTAGCATCTCCAAATCAAAGCAATATGATTAAGAACCTTTTCTTAGCGTTTACACAATTTGAAAAGACCCTTTTTTAGCCACTCAGTCCAGTAATAAGTATCCATGAGAAACGGTAATGTGTATCATGAGACAAAAGTATTAGTCATCATAGGGCAATATTGTTGCATCCCCACCTACGTAACTGCCATTTGCATAAATACCACATGGAGAAATGTTTCTGTTGTCGACATCACTGATATCATCTCTCCTCTGCTACCTGCAGAGGGAAAGATAGGATGGAGAGAGATAGATAGAAAGATGGAAAACAGGGGAGTGCCATGCAGAACAATGTTTGTACAAGCTTACTGATATATTAACCCCTCACTTGGACTACTATGTTATGGTATAATGCTGTATCCGATTTCATGAGTCTAGCTAATATGAACTTTGTATTTCTTTTAACTGACATTGATTTATTACACTGTTACAATGTGATATGGTTTCTCTGTCTGTAAGAATGAAAGGATTGATTGCGACACTTCAGTGATTGAAAAGCTGTCTTCCTACTGCCTCCCACAGATTCACCTTGTTATTATAATAATATTGCGTTAAACCATTTCCTGTGTCATTGATATGGTGGAATTAGTAGATGCGCTATCAGTGGAGCTGATGGCCAGACTATGGAAAGTTCACCTCATAATTTTATGCCCATTTTCCCCACTTATATAATGCCATTTTCATGTGCCAGAGTGCTCCTTCATGAATTGATCGGTAGCTGGAAAATGGCCAGTGCACCCTGTGTGAGACCTGTAGCAGGTTTCCCTCATTGAGCAAATGCTCCCTCTCTGTGAAATTAAATAAAATTCAACTGTATAATGAGATAATGCAGAATAGATTCTGTCTAGATGTTTTTGTGCATGTTGTCTGCATGTATATGAACCTATGAGAGGCTATTGGAGGGAAATTGTATGTCTTTCTGAGCAAGTTTGAGTGAAGTGGTTTTTTGTCCAGTGCATACAGAAATGTCAATGTGCACATCAGTTTATATTCCACCAGAAAAGAGAGAGTTAAAGTTTTGCTGCTAAATTGAATGTGTGGGCGAGGAGAGAAGGAGAGAGGGAACCAAGAGAAGGAGAGAGAGGGCAGAAAGAGAAGCGAGGCTTGACAGTTCTCTGAAGTGAAGTGGGGGAGGCAGTTATATCCAGGAGTGGTGCTGGTGGTGGTTGGGGGGGGAGTCGCACAGAAAAGATGCCTCCTTCATGCTGTTCGTCTCACTTGGCAACCCATCCCCCGTGCTCTTTACTTTCTCCAAATCTCCCCTCTTTTTCTGGCTTCCTTATCAATCTGTTCCCCTCCATGAGATTTCAACATTCATCCCTTAAAAGATTGTAAAGATATATGGGAGAAAACCCTTGAGTAAAGAGCGAGTAGGATGTTACAGGTATAGTTTACCCCAAAATGGAAATTCTTTCATCATTGTTGTTCTAAACTTTTATGACCTTTCCTCTGTGGAACACAAAGGGAGAAGTTGGGCACACACACACAAGATATAAAACAAAGGGAACCTGAGTAAACACAAAATAGAGTTTTAAAAAATATATATTTTTCTTTATTGAAGAAAAAACATTAGCCAACACCTATATCACCCATGTGAAAAATTACCTTCATCTTTAGCCATCTTTAGCAGCAGCAACAACTGCAAACAAATGCTTCCAATAACTGGAGATCAGTCTTTCACAATGCTGTGGTGGAATTTTGGCCCACTCTTCTTTGCAGAACTGATTTACTTCAGCCATATTGGAGAGTTTTCGAGCACAAACTGCCCGTTTAACCTGTTGATACGCATTTTCACCACACTCAGGAGTGACGTCACTCTGCTTACATTTACAACATAATTTACCGTCTATAAATGTAATTAATGTTAACAAATGATACATCTTTTCAAAGGTCTAAGGGTTCAACATTGATATCCGATATCTGTTTCATGATAGCAATGCTCCAGAAACAGCAATTTAGTTATTTGTGCCAGGAGTACAAATGAAAACATGCAATATCAAAACGGGACTTCATACCGTTGTTATGAAAACGCGATCGCCAGATGAATCCAGTTCGCCACACTTGGGTCAACTGTCCATGACAAGCGTTCATTGAAAAACATCCAATAGCACTTTTTGATAATAAAAGTGATACATCTGTGAAATATTGATATATTCTCCATTGTTAACATGAGATCTCGCCAGAAAGAATTACCCCTCGTCATCGTTCTTCAACAAACTGTGCAATCTGAGCAGCATTCATGTTGTAAAACTGTATATTATCTTATATATTAGAGTCCTGTAAACAAAATGAGCCTGTCTCCAAAATCTATTTTTAAAAATGCAGCGCAGTTTTATTCATAATAGCCAGGAAGTGTGGTCAAATTTTGTGCCATCTTGAAAGGCGGAGCCTTAATTTTACTAAAAACGCGATTTTCAGAGAAAAAAAGCTTGCAGGAACCTCATTTTTGTTAGATCATCTTCAAATTTGAAACGTTACTTCTTTAGACTTGTGGCTTTGAGAACGTATTTATGGGTTGTCTTGGCACTTTTAATATTGTTTTTTTAGATGATAAAAACATGTTCAGCACAAAATATTTCCATTACTGTAAACTTCAGCTTCTCTAACTTTAAAAAATAACAACATATATTAATTCTGAAACTTGGGAAATAAAGCCCAAAGTTTGTACGTTCAAAAGTTACTACAACTATGTCCATACTCCAAAGGTGGGGGGGGGGGGGGGGGGGGGGGTGTATCAACAGGTTAAGGTCTTAAGGTCCTGCCACAGGACTTTGACTAGGCCACTCCAAAACTTTTATTTAGCTTCTTTTGAGTCATTCAGAGGAGGACTTACTCCTATGCTTTGGATCATTATCTTGCTGCATAATCCAGTTGCGCTTGAGTTTTAATTCTCAGACTGATGACCGGACGTTCTGGTAGAGAGCTGAATTCATGTTTGTCTCAATTATTGTAAGTCTCCTTAGCCCTGAAGCAACAAAGCATCCCCACACCATCACACTACCACCATCCTTGACCGTAGGTATGATGTTCAACTTGTAGAATTCTGTGTTTGATTTACGCCAGATGTAACGGGGCCCCTGTCTTCCAAACCATCCCACTTTCAACTCATCAGTCCACAGAACATTCACCCAAAAGCTTTAAGGATCATCAAGGTGTGTTTTGGCAAAATTCAGATGAGCCTTAATGTTCTTCTGGGTTAGCAGTGGTTTTCGCCTTGCCACTCTTCCATGGATGGCATTTTTGGCCAGCATCTTTCTGATAGTGCAGTCATGAACAGTGACATTTATTGATGCAAGAGGCCTGCAGTTCCTTGGATGTTGTCCTAATAATATATATTCTGTTTATTTACATATTAATTAATAAAAAGTGTTAATAACAAAAAAAAAAGCAAAAATTAAAGTTACAGTGAGGCACTTTCAATTAGTGGTCGGCCGATATGTTTTTTTTTTTTATGGCCGATGTCGATATTCAGAGAGCAGGGTGGCCGATGCAATGCCAATATATCACTTATTGAAATGCAACTGAGGTTGTTTACCATTCCAAATAAAGCACTTAGATATTCTATCAAATTATTTAGAATAAGAAAGTGGAACTTCTAAGGAGAGAGACTGTAGTAGATATAGAATTTTGGGATACAATTAATTTGTATAACGTTGGCCTTCCCAGCCATAGTCAAATGTAGTAAAGCCCACCTATTCACATCACACATGAACCTTTTCATTAATGGGTCAAAATGAACTACCCGTGTCTCTCAAATTTGCTGGAAATAAAATGCCTAAATACCTAATGCCTTGCTTGGGCCATTGAAAGGTGCCAGGTTGGAAAGCCTTGGCAGGGCAATATGGTGTCAGAGCAAGAGTTTCTGATTTGGACCAATTCACCCTGCATCCTGAAAAGTTTGAGAAGGAATTAATAATTTGATGGAGGCTAGGGATAGTTCTACTAGGGTCAGAGACAAATAGTAATAATATATATTCTGTGTAGAGTAGAAGTTTATACACCTCACCTCCTGGTACAACACCAGGAAAATCATTCTATTTTCTTATTGTGGCTGCTAATGTTCCAGTGCAAGACAGAACAATAAAGGGGACAGAGAAAAATATTTAGAAATTAATCCTTTAGTTTGCAGTGCTGGTAACGGTTGTTTATAAAGTAATTTAATCCACCCAATAAAAGTGTTCCCAAACCCGTAAATTTCCAAAATCTAAAAAGATATTCCCATTCTACACTATCAAATGCATTCTCACTGTCAAGTGAGATGGGAGTGATCAGGGTCTGATCATTCACTACTGACCACATAATATTTATAAAACATCTAATATTATCAGAAAAACTATGACCATGAATAAACCCCACTTGATATATATATATATGTATAATATGTGTAATTACTCTACTTAATTGATTAGCCAGAATTGCGAAGGATCAGGGAAATTGGACGATAACATTTACATTCATCTGGGTCCTTAACCTTTTTTAAGAATGAGACTGATCAGGGCTTGCATCATGGTTAGTGGTAGTTTACCTTTCTTTAATTACTTTGTGTAAACTTCTAACATAAGTGGAGCCAGTTCTGTGACCATAAGATCTAAAAAAATGTTGTGGCAAAACCATCTGGCCCTGGTGCCTTACAAGTTTTAAGGCTTTAAGTACCTCAACAAGCTCCTCCAAAGTAATATCTGTGACAAGAATGTTTTTTTATCACTCGTCAGTTTAGGAAGTTCTAATAGCTCTATGAAGTTGCTAATATCCTTATCAATAGACAAATATGTGGAGGTATAAAGATTGAAATAGAATTCTTTAAAGGTTTTATTCATATCTGTGCAGAAGTAAATATATTGCCTCCAGAAGACTTCACTGAAGGAATGGTGGGAAAAAACTCTCTCAATTTTATGTATCTGGTAAGTTCTTTCCCTGCTTTGTCCCCGACACAAAATATGTCTGTCTTCCCCTGAATAACCAAAACTCAACCTTTTGTGACAGAATAGTATTGTACCTATATTTTTGCTGGGTCAACTCTCTAAGACCATTGGATGACATTCAGCACTTCAGATTAAAATTAAATATTTTTTATATTTCTTTAGATAGAAGCCCTTGTGACTGTGGAATGATGCTGAATGTGGGTTCAGGGGTATCCAGAGAGAAAATGTAGAAAACGTTTTTTTTTTTAAAAATGTAAAAAATATTTGTATATTTTCATTAAAGTGACTAGTCTACCAACAAGTAATTTTAGTCTTTCCTTAATTTTCACAAAATTAGAACAGAAAAGCGATTTGTTTATTATTAAAGGCTCGTAACATGCTGATTAATAAATATAAAAAACTTTATGGTCTAAAAAGTGCTTTGAAACCACGTTAACTCATGCGGTGCTTCATGTCTACACACATGCAGGAAAAATAGGCAATGTTTGGTGCTAGATAACAATATTCAAGATTACAGCGCAGAAAGATCAGAGCTTTTGTCCACATCACTGTTGTTCTGTTGCGCTCTTCACTAGAGACGATGAGAGAGTGCAACAGTTGTCATGAAGTCTTGTGGTGCGGATGGAATCAATCCGGTGTCCGACGTAGCCTAATCGTTAGTAAGGCAGCTAGCATTAGCAAGTTCATCCAGTCTGACCCTACGTTACCACTGGCGCGTTGTGAGCGAAGCCAAGCGTCATGCTTGCAAGGTGGATCGTAGGATTGGCAGCGGTGCGGAGCAAGCTCTCTCCTAGCGCTGTGAGCGGATTTCTTCCACCCCAGTGGAAACGCAGCCTGAGAAAGCCGAACTGCTTGTGTTTTAGCGACACACAGTAAATGTAGAAAGTTCCTCAAAAGCCTATCGTGGATTTTCTTTATTGTGATATTGATATTGTTTTATCGCCAGCCTTAAGCAGAACACAATTGGCTACATGCATGACATAGCAATTTTTGAAAGGGACACAAATAATAAAGCCAAAATTGTACATCAATAGGATGTGTGTACACAGAAGACTTATTTCACCACGTGGTCATATTATAATTAGAAAATTATCTTGCGTCCTCCATAATATTTTAGGCTTCTTCAGGGACAGAGGGGTCTCTTACTAAGATATTCAACTGCAGCCATCCCACTGATCTGCCACATAACATCATATTGAGCAAAACCCAAAACAATGGTAGATCTACAATATTAGGCTAATATCAGTTCACAAACAAGCTACCAATCAAGCTTGGTAACGTTATAATTGCTAACGTTGCGGACTCATGAAAAATACAATGGCTATCATAATTTTTTGTCATGACTAATTTATTAATGACTCAGCATCATCTGTATTTAAGAGACAATAATTATCGCTGCAAGGCCTTCCATGTCAGTCGAAATTTTCGTCAGCATAAATGTTCGAGATCTCCCGACCTACTTCATGAAGCTCGCTGTAACCATCGACCGGACCACTGCCATCTTGATCCTGTGAGGCGTCCGACGTGTGAGAATGTCTTGAGAATGAAAGTGCTTTTAATGTCCCCACAGTCTGACAATTTTTCACCATCTTGCCCTCCAGTTAGCAAACAAAACTATTACAGTTCTCAGCTGGTTAATATTTCTTAAAAAGATAATTTTAGTAAAGTTAAAATGGACCTCGCCTTTAAGCGACCAACCTTTGCATAGCGTCACATGACTCCCCCATTTTTTTAAGGTCACCAAGTGTAGCAACACCCCTCTCAATCCATTCTTTCCGGCAAAAGGGGGGACTTTTTAATACACAGTTTGGTGTTCAGCCATATGCTTGAGGAAATATTTAGGTAAATATCAAAATTGAACAAACAGGAGAGATTGGGGCAAGGATCGCTTGTTCAATGTAGTACCAGGGAGGGTCTCTCTCAGGTAGAAGAGACCAATTGGCAATTTTTATTTTTTTTAATAAACAAGGGAAAATTTCAAATAATTTTCTGTGGTAATCAACATTATGCCACAAATGCGGTCAATTAATCTAAACTTGTATTGAACCTGGAATGTTCCTTTAATATTCTACTCACTCTTTTTCTCATTCTTTACTCCCATACCATATATATTTTTAGAGTGCAAGAAAGGAACTGTGGTTGATCTGCTGGAGCAGAGATAAGCCTGGTCAAAGTCTCTCTTTCAATACCCATTATCCCCCCTTCTTTTCACCCTCTCTCCTTTGTTTCATCATCCGTCTTTCTCCACTCTCTGCTTATTAACTGCCCTCCCCCAACTCTTTAATTTCAGCAATGCATCACCTGCATTGTCTGTCTAAAAGTCTGATAGAAGGTTGATCAGACTTAACGGGATATGCACAATAGTCATTTGTTTGATGGGATACTTTAGAAGTGATGTTAGGGGAGATTCCTTTGGACAGGGGGAGGCTTTGAGATCCCAAACAGCTAACCCCAGTAAACACTTTTTGTTACAGATAAGACATTTCAAACTTCTGAGCAGAAGTGAACTTTAACCAAAGTGTTCCCTTGATGTTCTATAATGGGTCTGAGCTATTAGTTTAAGACTTGGACATCACAAAGCCACTGACTAAACAGTATATTTTCCTTGCAGGTATTCTGTTTTGTAAATGAACATCACAGATGTATGACTTTGTGTTTTCACCCTTACTTGTAGTAACATGTTTCTGCCATCTGTTTCAGAGTCTGTCCCCTGCAAACCCTGATCTGCCTTTTATCAACGCTACAGGAGAGAGGTTAAGCTCACGCTGGTCCACTTTGTCTTGGGACATCCCATCTGATCTTCTGTCCTCTCCCACCCCAGACCTCCCTTGCACCACACTGCTAGACTGTGACTCCAGACCCAGTTCAGGTGCTGATATTCAAAGTCCTCTCAAAATAAAACAAAAACATGTAATTTTCTTTAAAGCACTTTAGAATACCTATTTATATATACTTTGAACAAATACACTGGGTTCTCTAAAACCCTCTTTATTCACAGAGAGTTTGATTAATCATTGCTCAACAACATTTTCTATTTTGAGTATTTGGCATTTGAGCATTATATAAATATTTAGCCACCGCTGGTTATTTTGGCATTGCATGTTATTCAACTGCATACATGGATGTTCAGTCTGAAACAACTTGTATTATGCATCAATTATACCTTATATTTAAACATATATTATTTGTGGCTTTGGATACAAACAATTCTAAAAAACAATGGTCTAACAGTATGAAATATGCTATTAAGAACAAGAAGTAGTTATTTGTAAATTGTATTCACCCTGTGCTATATTGAAAGCATTACAACAACACAGTATTTGACATTTTACCTTGTGAATTATAATTTCATTTAAATATGCAAGCATTTCAAATCAGATGATTGCAACACACTACAAAAAAGTTGGGACAGTAGATTGTTTACCACTATGTAACATTACTATTTCTTCTAATAACATGTAGTTATCGTTTAGGCACCAAAGACAAAAGCTTGTTAATCTTACCATGTGGAATTTTCCCCCTTTAATCCATTATGCAGGTCTTCAGCTATGAAATCATACTGGGCCTTCATTGCCATATTTGTGCTTCATGATACACCACACATTCTGAACTGGAGACAGGTCAGATTACTGGCAGGCCAATCTAGCACCCACACTCTCCGTTTGCACAGCCTTGCACTTGTAATCTGGGCATTTTTTGGTTTTCCATTGTCCTATGTTTTTTGTGTGTTTTGTAGTGCTTTCAAAATAGCACAGGGTGAATAGAGTTGGGGTTGTATTTTAACATTGAACAAATTGCACACTGCAGCTTTGCACAAGTAACAAAAAATTATACAACTTTTGGGAAAGTTTGTAGAGGTCCGTCCATGTGAAACTATGCAAAATATCTCAATCAAAAGCAGTTCCCATCTAAGCCTTGGCTGAGGAACAAGCCTGCCTAAAATAGTCCTAAAATAGTTTCCCACAAGAGTTTGACTCATACCTTGGATCACTTGGGGGTGTTTGAATCAAATGCTCAATGTTGAACTTTCAACTTCAACATGACATGTAATTTCTGTTATGGCAGTTCTCCTTTCACTTTGGCAAACATTAAACCTGGCCTTTTATTGCAATCTGTCTTTATATATTTATTTATATAATCTGTCATCCCTGAAACACTGCCAGCCCCCAACACTCTTATATTCATCTATGATTCTCTTGACCACAGGTTTCTACTCTGTCAGTGGGAGCTCTCTGTCAGACTCTAGTTATTCAGTATCCAGTGAGGCAGCTCCTGGAGTGTCAGTGAAAGGAATTTGTAGGCCTCGCTCACTGGATCACAGTGCCACTCATTGGAGGGAGTCTGAATCTCAGAGTGCAGACTGTCCTGAGGGGATAGTGGAGAAACAAGACAGAAGGCCCTTTTCTACTGGTATGACGTCTGGCTAGTGTGCTACAAAGTCTTTGTGGATGAATCTCATGAAACCGGTCTAGAATACGTCTGGAACATATTTCTTAATATATTTTAATGGTTCTAAAATAGGCTTCATTTTGAATGCAGTCTCATTATTATTATACATTTTTGTATTTCAATATTGCATTGCATGGTTTCATAGGCTTGTAATCCTATTACAATCATTTGTAATCATTCATATTTGGTCTATTTTCTATACTGTCTTCTAATAAAAGTAGTTACACAGTTAATTGTATGATAAAAAAATGAATCCTTTGAAATCATTTGAGTCATTATAAATCACAGCACATATATTGTATTACATATATTCTTCATTCTTCATGAACAGGGGATCTCGAGATCAGTAGTCTCATGTTCCTGACAGACCTATGTTCTAGTCTTGGATGGATACATCCAAGCTCCCTTTTACCTTCTTCCAACTCCAGTCCACAGCTTCAGCTGGACCCCAAATTCTGCTCAAACCTTGTCTCTCGGAAGACAAAAGAAGTTTACCCTTACCCTAGTCCACTCCATGCTGTGGCCCTCCAGAGCCCCCTGTTCACCTCCTGCCAGGAGTCTTCCCCCAGCCGCCTCTCTCCGAGCCCAGAAAGTGAGCAACCTGTGGAGCCAGCACTTGAGCAAACTCCCATGAAGGGCCAACCCCCAATCTCTCTTTCATTTACTCAGCTGGAGCAATACATCAACAGATTAGTCAACCAGCATCACAGCAGGGTGGCAGCTGAAACTGCCAGTCGTGGACACCAAAGGTCCATTGCAGGTGCCGGTTATGAGGGAGTCCACCTGAGAAGTGCTTCCTCCTCCAGCCTCTCTGGAGGTAGTTTGACTCCATGTAAGTCTATACTGGGCAATTCTGCAAGAGTCAGCCTGAGCAGTATTGGTAAACGGGCAAACCGCAATTCCATCAACCTTGGAAACTTGCCCTCTGTAACAGGAGAGGATTTTAACATCAGCTTACACTTAAATCTGAATTTAAACCTTAATCCAAACCTGAACAAGAGTTTTGATGCTGCAAATGTGAAAGGGGAGGTGTCGGGATCATGTGGGCATCTCTCCACCAGCATAGTCACTCCAACTGCCTCCCCTTCCTCTTCTACATCTACCATCACCAGCACTCCAAACTGGAGTAGGAGATCAAGGATCTCGACTTGCCCTTCCTCAGTGAACAATCGTGGGTCTCTAGAGATAACTGGAAAGACCTTTAGCCCAATGGGCTTCTCAAAGTCATTAGACTGGAATGGCTCCTCAAGAGAAGAGGCAGAAGGTTGTCCTCCATCCAAAGCATCAGATAGCCCTCCTAAACTCAATGAGGACTCCGCAGTTGTTTGCGAGATCTCTCGTGTATCTGGGTTGCCAACATCTGTAGTTCTTGGTTTGATGGAGGAGGGTGTGGAGTTAGATGCAGAATGCTTTTGGAGTGAAAGAGAAAGAGGTGTAGGATCGGCCTCTCCAAGTAACCTTCCTACAATGTATTCATCACAGTCTACATTTCATCATCCATTTGAATTAGAGCAAACAACTCTGACACCATCATCAAATTCCTGGACAGGAAGTACAAGCACAGGACAGGACTACATATCCCAGCAGCACTGCCTACAAGTTTCCCACTTAGATTGCCATTCGGCACTGACGTCACAGTCAGGTAGCCCTCATTCTGACAATTCTGTGCCTCCTCCTACTCGTACCTCTCCCATTTTGCCCTTCTCACAATGTCAGTCAGACCCCGCCTCTTCTCCTGGTTCCTCCAATGCCAGAGTTCACTCACCTCCTCGGCTACTTTCCAATTCACCATTCACTCCTGCACAGCTATCAGTATTTCAACGTGACTCCCCATCCCAATGCTCTCTTCCACGTTTTCACCCATGTAGTTCCCCACTAGAGGGACCCATTCGACCTAGAGGAGGTTCCCTTAGGCAGAACGCAGGGGCTGGATGGAGGCCCCAAGGCTGGAGGAGGAGTGGAGATGGAGAGAGGCTCTACCAGGGTAAACATGCCTCCAGAGAGCTTATCCGAGCATCCACAGTGAGTAGTTATTCAGGCAGGGACTACAACACTGGATGGGAAAATGAAATGAGCACTCAGACACCCAAAAAGGGTAGAAAGTTTTGGAAGGGGTTTGAAACACGCCTTTGGGGAAAAGAGGAAGAGGATGCCGAGACAGATGAGAGGGCTGGTGGATTCAGTTGGAGGCACACCTCATTAAAAGAAGCATCATCCAGTAGGCAGGAACAGCGAGGAAACAACTCAAAAAAGAAAGGTACGAGTTGGGATGGCCGGAGCTCCAGCCTCAGATTGTCCAGACGAGCATTATTCCGAAGCGAGTCTCAGGGATTTCTCGAATCACATTCCCAGAAACGGGAAAGCAATCAGTGGCGTTCCTCCTTTGAAATCAGCCGTGCCAGACGGGGCTCCGAACGTGGTCGCAATCTTGTGAGAATGGAGGAGAAACATCACTCTTCAACTGCCAGTCTCTTCCATCTCTCTCGCTCCCAGAGCCTGGAAGGTAGCAGTCACTCCCTTTCCCCTCTTTCCTCCCCGTCCCTCTCTCCCTCTCCACCCCCTTCAGCTCCTCTCACCCGTTCCAGATCATTCCGAGACCTTGGAAGGAAAGTCTTTGGATCTATGAAGTCAATCAGTTTTAATAAAAATCTGAAATCAAAAAAGAAAGATTAGTATTTACAGTAAAGGCTAAAGTAAACTTCAGTTTTCCATATGCTGGTACATCTCACACACAGCACACATGACCGGTTTCATCATAACAGTCCATACAGTCTGTCATTGTGCGGTCTGTTTTTTTCTAGACATACGGACAGCCTGTGTCTTGGCTTGTAGTCTAGAGAGTATATTTTGAAAAGCAGAGCACTCGACTGTGCGTGAAAGAATGGCATGTTGAAACACGAAGTATACCCTAGCCTTAAGAACATTTCAGAATATGAGTGTCCATGCTGATTATTTGCTCGTTTAGGTGCTTTTGCATGCTATTTCGTGCTGTGTCTCTGTGCACTCTTATGGTCATAGTGGTGCTGGTGTTGTTTTAACTATGAACATGTTATGCTTCTAAAAGCACTGTTAAAGTATATGCTGACCAAATACAAAGACAGAAAAATATGTTGTATTAACTCTGTGCTCAGGACTTTATGATGAATGAAAAGAAAATATTTGAAACGATTGTTTTAGTGTTAAAACATGGATAAATATCAATAAAAAGGTATTTCCAATTTTACACAATCCTTACTGATTTACTTGGATTATTGTAAAAGAGTGCATACACTGCTACTATCAAAGCTAATGCAGAGCTGAGTGAAGTGTTTTATGGTACAATAGGATTACATGATTGGACCTTAGTTACCACACAACCATCTGCTTTCAGACTTCCATTACATGTCTTGTCACAGCATTTCCATAATCATATTAGCATAATCCACTCAGTCTAACAGCTTGATTGAGTATTCAGTTTTAAACCCTAATCAAATCATAAATGCATTCAAGTTCTTTCAAAAATATTTATTAGGATGTACAATGGAAAAAAATATCTGTAAAAAAAAAAAAAACAACAAAAAACATCTGTTAGGAACTGGATGCAAAACCAAAACAGCTTGATAACCGATTAGTCATACAATACCAATCAAGAGACTAAGATGCATTTTTAGAGCACTCAATTCTCTTTCAAGCTCCCACATTCCACCAGATTTCAGCTGCACATTCAGTTCTGGGATGGGACATTTAGTCCCACTAAATGCCATATGTGGCACATTTTTCCATGCCCCCATGGCAAAACTTTCAAAGAGCCCACTTCTGTCAGTAAAACGGAAGCTTGTTTTAAGTTTATAAAACTTTTACTTCTGTGCCTGCTAAGTCATATACTATCAGTCCATCTAGACTGGTTTCTGGGTCTTCTCCAATACCATCTGCTCTTCCCCCTGTTTCTGTTTACTGAACATGCCTTTGTAGAGGGCCTTCTCTTTCTGATACTCTCTGCTGAGTCTCTCCTCCACTCGCAGCAGCTGTTTCTTTACATTGGCATCTGAGAAATAGAGATTTGGATCCATGATGAAACAAACATGCTTAATTTTTTCAATTGAGTAGTTCAACTGAAAGCTGCAATATCAGGTACTTGTTCCTACCAACTGGATTATTACACACAACAGAACTAAACACCACATTATGGCACAAAATCCGACACATGCTGCATCCCTTGTGAGGACTGTACCAAGTTCTTTGACAGCATATTAATTAGAAAATAGACCTCAGTCACAGTAGTAACACTTTGATTTTAAAAAAGGAGGCTGTGAGTGATGGATTTACCATCTCTCAATGGCACGCACAGTATAAAAGATGTATAAAGCTCCACGATCACATCTGATTTTCCACAATTCTTATTGTTTTGAGTTTGTCTACTAAATGTTCTTGGAAAGATATTTTTCAACATTTTCTTAAGTGGAATGATCCAAAAACAATTTAAACTGCAGTCTAGCCCACTGGCAAGACTGTAGGTCTGTCCCTTAGCCTCCTTGTCATTCCCATTAAAAATCAAAGATGACTGCTGTGAATTAGGTCTATTCTACTACTGAACGAATGCTGTGGTTTTTACCATTAGGTGTCCCTCTGCTGGCTTGTATAAGGTAGTGTTGAGCAGTCTGAGCATCACCCAGTTCTAAAGAAGCGACTCCAGCTCTGTACAGGCCCTTAATGTCACCTGCCCTCCACTGAAGCACTTTCAGACTGTACTCCAGCACACGAGCATAGTCCACCACCTCTCGCTGGAGCAAACATGCTGCACAACACATAAAAAAACCAAAGAGGAGAAGAAAGAATACAACATTTTTCAGACTGTGTAACGCCACAGTTTGAGTCTTTGAGGTTTTCAAAGATTCCACAACAATCATTTTATGAAGACTGCTACAACTCATTCCCATATGTAAAGTATGTTAGGTGGTAAACCATGAGATAAAAATATTTAAACATACCCTGATAGCACATGTACATCACCAAAACCTCTATTTGATGCGTGCGTTTACATCTGGAAGATGTTTTTTTTTTTTTACATTGTTTGCTCCTCTGCAATACGTCTATAAGAAGTATGTCAATAAGTATTTCTCGCATGTCAATAAGACATTCAGCAGAAGCCTTTGAGATGTTTATGATTTAGATTGTTTGTAAATCTGATCTTTTTAAAGATGTTAAACAGGCGTTAAATTGTGATGCTTTCCAGATGAAAAGAACTCAACTGGAAATGTGTGTGCTATCTTGTTAAAATTAAGAGCAAGATTGAAGCTTAATGTTTTACTCTACAAAAGCATTCACAAACCATAATATCTAGAAGATGAAATATTTTTGAGCAGAGCACTAATTCCATGACATTTCCAGGCCTCCGAATCGCAATTTTCAAATTCCATGATATTTCTTGGTTTTTAAGACCTTATAAACCCTCTATATAAGAATTAATGATGAGAATACCATAAAGTGATTGGCTGTTGCTTGGCCAGTGAGCAGTCCATGGCTATAACGGATTAAACTGGACTCTTGCAAAGTCATTACACGTGTGATTATATTAAATCACACTATGATGTTCTGGAAATTGTCTCTTATAAATGCTAATGAATTCTGATAAAAACAAAACATGGTTTGGCTATTGTTAAGAAGATGGACACACACAAACTACCGCTGCTTTTGTGGACACAATTCACAAAAACGTACCATGATACTATCCATTTTTTTGGACATGGTACCATGGTAGTACCATGTTTTTATACATGTACTATTGTATTCTTCGAATTCTACCTGGTATGCATCAAATTACAAAAGTAGTGTCATCTGATCCCATCACATTACTTTGTTTTGGTTACAAACCTGCTAAATTGTTATAGCAGTCTACTTGAGTGCATCTCAGCAGGTCCTCCTGCTCTGGACTCAGTTTAGGTGCCTGAGCTCCAAACCCTTGCAGAGCAGAGCTCACTTCCGAGTCCATTCCACGGAGAACGAGCAAGGCGCGGTGATAACGTCCAATAGCGGCGCGCACGTTTTTCTCCCGGTAGAATGTGTTCCCCTCCGTCTTTAACCGAACGGCCTGCTGGAGCTGCGAGTCCAAACGGGATCCTCCTCCGGTGGCACCCAAGCACGAAGCGCCCTCCGCTGCCTCCGAGACATCACCCCCTGCTGTTGGATCTAACGCCTGACAATGATTTGTATGCGATTAATATTCAAGATCACTACATGCTGAACACTAGCAGTCATATTTACAGCGCATGCATCAGTGTATCAGCTCAGTATTTGGTTATGCTGAAAACCTAGTGTCCTGCCTACCTAGGGTGCATCTCAATCAGTTCCCTAGTTCAGTAGTCAGGGCACTGATATGTGAGTCAGACACTTTTAGGGCTGTCTCAGTCGCAAAATCGTTCCAGTTCACTAAAACGTTAGCTCCCTAAAAAAATCCTACAATGAATGCACCGTTAAAATTTAGGGAGCATCGCTGCTTACTAGGTTCCCTTACCGGAAACATCATCGTGTCTCCTGATGTCTCAAGTTTTAGAAGACAAGCACAGTGTTAAAACTATGAAGTACAAGCATTATTTTCTCTTAAACAGAGATGGTTGTAATGTATTTCATTCATAATTACCATGAAAGTGAAACAATCTTTTAAATATTCCAGTTGTTAAAAGGTTTAAAATCCACTCCTATATATTTTATGTATCTGCTATATTTACACTGTAAGTTTGAATATCTTCAACGAGAGTATGATGGAAAGATAGTGTCATTTATATAGCGATGGTATTAATAACAGCTGCGCGCTTGCTAACGTGTCGCAGGTGATTGAGTCATAAGTCTCCCAATGTTCAGTGGATCAGTACCCTTACCAGTGCCCGAACTCGTGTTCACAATATTCTGATTTATGACATAGGGAGCTGGGATAGACAGCATTTTTGAGAGCACACTAGATTTTGAGGCACAGCCAATGTCGTGAGCCCTGCTGTCAAGAATTCATTCATTAAGTAGGTTACACATATTAAAACCTCACGATAAGTAATACAAAGCAAACATGTACACATCTTACGAGGGACTACAAATGTGGCTAATCATCTTAAAAAAAACTTTCCAGGGGATTTGAACTACGCCCAGCGAAGCATGCAAGTCACCTCATCATCACACCAATGAAATAACACGCGCCAGGTATTTTTCTTACCTTTTCGTCCATCGTTTTTAAGTTTAAATAATTAAAATGGTTGCAGTTTTCACGAAGAACATGTTAATGGAACGCTGAAGAAAATCAATCTTTCACACTCTTCTTCGAGGTTGCTGGGTTGCATCTGGCTTTACCGCTGTCGCCATCTACCGGTAAATTATTAGAGGAATATAGACGAATTTACTCTGACGTCATACCGCGGGAAACCGCGCTTCCGGGTTCTTTCCAGAAGCAGATGTCAATGTTGGGAATAGCAGCACTGCAGTTTTAATAATCTTTTAAGCTTTATAGAATGTGATAATGTATTTTAATGCTAATCAAAGTTATTATAAATTGTTTATCTTTGGTTTACACTTAAGAAATAATTTGGGAATTATCAGCAAACAAGTTTACACTTGGCCTGTATAATCATGTAGGATATATAACAGTTTGATGAATATACATCGTCACATGTTTAACACACTTCTAAAGCCTAAGAAATGTGATATATAAAAATAACAACTACCAATAGAAATGCAATATGTGTCTTTACTGCTTAAATTATTAACTCACATACAATAAATATTATTATTCTTACTTCACTGTGATCATATTCCATATCAAAACTCATTGATCATTGTTAGATAATATTTGACCTCGTATCTGTCAGTGACAGCACTTTGCAAATTAAAAACAGGCTTTTGTGTGAATTCTTCAATAAAAAAAATGTAATTTTCACCAACAGCTGCTGCTGATAGAATTGTGTCTAACAGAGCAGATGCGATTGGCTGTGTCTCGTTTGGAAGACTGCATGCTAGATAGGACGCCGATGAAGGCTACAGTAAACACGCCTCGTTTAAACGACATGGCCTCAGTAGGACAAATGGAAACAGAACGTAAAATGGTTGCTATGACAGCACGCCACTCTTGAGTGCATTGAGTGGGAAAAATAAAAAGTCCCTTTAGAAGGGAATGTATGAGGTAAAAATTAGGATAGTTATGATGTAAAGAAAAAAGTAAATAGATTTTACAGGTTTACTTTTAGTCTCATATTTTATTTTAATTATATATTGATATAATTATACATATTATAAACTCCACACCCATCTACTGAGGTACTTCAACTTGGGAATTAACATTACTTAAGTTTGAACTTCATATTTACGTGGAAATTGACGTAATTTTTTTTTAGACATTTCCTTTGAAGCAAAGAATTGAGGGTTGTGAGTGCTCACGAAGGATACACCTCATGCATCCTCAGAATTCCCGTCTAAGAAGGTCGCATTCGGAGTGTCCTACTCGCTTTACTCGTCTCAATGACGAATGCGGTTGACAAATGCAAACTCCGGTGGACGCATCCTTCCAAACGAGACAGGCAATGACGGTGACCCGTGAAATCCAGTGAAATATCATCATCATTAAAGTAAAATCCTGTGTTTTTCCTGATGCAATGATCTGGTGTAAATTTAAAGAAACCACACTCTCCAAATATCAGTGGGAAACGTCCACTAACGTGTTAAGTGACAGTTTGCGGATACCATACAAAGGAATGGGGCTGACACCTGCCTGTTGCAAAATGGTCCTTGTCTTCTCTAATAAAACAGCAATTGTATCGTAGTAAATTCCAAAATATAGTTAATTGTAAAAGTATTGTTTAGTGTAAACATGTTGAAGATTAGTGGACAGGTGGTCAATTAATTAAGAGTTTCCTCACCAAAGTAGCTTATTTAGCAAACTGAAGCATTTCCTCAATAGACATCCATTCAAATAGAACGACCTCGTGTCCTTAGCAGTGTACCGCTCAACTTGATAGAAGGGCCCTGATTATGCACAATTTGTAAAATTTTGTTGCCACGACAACATATACCCATAAACCCAAGAACGACCGTATAAACGACGATACAACTTTACTGCTCAAAAACTATGCAAGTTTTAATAGAAGAATGAATGTAAGTGCTTTAATAAAATGTTACGTTTAACATTTCTGCTTTTAAACACTCTGAAAATTGGCCCCATGGCAACGCCCTCAAACTCCCTACCGATTGAATTTTGTTTTGTATATGTAAATGATATCACACACACATATTATTGAATTCTTTCCAATTATATATTACTGTTGTACTGTCAAGGTGTTGGTGCAGATCGCGCGCGCGTGCGTGTGTCACATCAGCCAGTGACCGTGAATAGTCAGAGCAAGTAGTCATTTCTAGAAAAGGGAACCGTTGGACTGGGTAAAGTCTGCCAAGACTCCTACGCGACATTCAAACACTAGGCTTGTTTGAGATATAAAATGCCTCGCCCTTGAAAGTAGAAGAGTAGATGGCTGCAGGCAGAGGAAGAGTGAAATAAGAGCTGTCAAGCTGGGGTGTAAAGTAACGAATTATAAATACTCACGTTACTGTAATTAACTACATTCCCCCAATAATTGTACTTTTTGAAGTAGTTAAAAATTGTATACTTTTACTTGAGTTAATTTTAAGTGCTATTACTGTACTTTTACTGTGCTATTTTCCCACCGTCTGTGTTCACTACTTCCCTGTCCTGATTTTATTTTTATCTACCAACATGATTAGCTAGGGAGAGTCTCGTGACTCCCGTCAAATCAAATCACACGTAAAAAGCTTGAACGGCAGCTACAGATTTGGCGCGATCTGTTATAGATGCCTCAAGAAAAGTTTACATTTCAACATCAAAGCAGCACCTGAAAGGGCTTTTCGCAGTGAAAAAGGCCAATTGCTTGATTGTGTTACGTGAGTTTATCTTGCTCAAGCCAGATATCAGCATTAATCCTGCCTCTGATTTAAAGAAACTTGGAAATTAGAATTTACCAAGAAATTAGAGATGATAAAATAATTTATAATTATGCTTAGCTTTCATAAAGATAGAAAAGTATCAACATTTGCAGAGCAATACTTCAGCAGAACATTCCACCAGTTACAAACTTCAGAAAATTGTGCATCATGCATCAGAATGAAATCACAACTATTGCCGGGCTTAAAAAATACAAGAACTAAATCACTGTGGAATATTGTATCTCAAAAGTAATACTATGTGGCCTCCCATGTGCTACTTGAAGGAATAGTTCGCTTAAAAATGAAAATTCTACCATCATTTACTCACTCTCATGCCAACTTTCTATGACTTACTTTCTTCAGAACACAAATTAAGATTTTTAGAAGAATATTTCAGCTCTGTTGGTCCATTCAATGTAAGTGAAGGGGTGCCAAAAATTTTGCGCTACAAAAAGCACATAAAAGCAGCATAAAAGTAATACATACAACTCCAGTGACTTTAATCCATGACTTCAGAATTTATATGACCGGCGTGGGTGAGAAACAAATAAATATTTAATTCCATTTTTTTTGCTAAAAATTCTTCTCGATATCTTCTGCGATATACACGAAGAAAGTGAATCACTAAAAACACAAGAAGAAAGTGAAAGTTAAAGTGGATATTGACTGAGCAGGGAGGAGAATTAATAATAAAAAAGGAATTAAATATTGATCTGTTTCTCACCACATATCTCTTCTGAAGACATGGATTAAATCACGGGAGGCACATGGATTGGACTACTTTTATGCTGACTTATTTTAGCACCAATTCACTTTTATTGTAATTTGTGTTCTGGAGAAGAAAAAGTCATAAATATCCAGGATGACATGAGGGTGAGTAAATAATGAGAGAATTTTCATTTTGGGTGAATTATTCCTTTTTAAGTGTGATGTAGCCCCTGTTCCAAATAACTTTTCCCATGCCTGCTCTACCTCCTCTATTGTGCAGGAAATGATGTGCAAAGTGATCCTGCTTATTAAGCATTTTTTTTGCATTTCTTGCATTGTTTGAACATGTTTTATGCACAATAATGCTCTGTTGGCATTAAGGGAAATTTAGTCCCTACACATAAACTGATTTTAATGTAAGTGTTTCATACATTATGATTTAAATGTTGATTAGTGTATTGAAAATTAATTTCATTAAAAATTAAATTAATTAAATTAATTTCGTAATTAATTATTACTTTTTAATCTTTTCATTTCTGTTATCATGTCTACCTTTTTGGAATCAGATTTATGTAGTGTTTATCATAGATAAGTGATGTATTTTAAAAGTTGGCATACAGTGTTCATTATAATGGGGCATATGTTTTGCAACTCAGTACTCAATACTCACTACTCATGAGTAATTTACTTAATTTAATGAGTAAATTACTTTTAAATGAGCTACTCTTTTACTCTTACTTGAGTAGTTTTTAGGACAGCTACTTTTACTACATTGTTACCCACACTACATTTTTGGGGAAGTAACAGTACTTTTACTTGAGTATGATTTCTCAGTACTCTTTCCACCCCTGCAGTCAAGTCAGACAGTTCTCACTTCTCTTAGTGGATCAGACATCTACTAGATCAAAGGCAGATAACGCGGAATTAACGTTCATGCGCTGTTGCTGACAAAGTGGATACAATTTAAATTATTTTGACGAAAAAGACACTCAGTATACCTGTTATTTAATTTCACCAATAATATGGGTCTTTCCATCCATTTTTTGTTTAATAAAGACACGTACTTTAGATATTTTAGAAATATATATATGTTTTCCACAATTATAATGTTGTTATTGGAAGGAAGTGAGAGACTAATTCAAGATCAGTGTAAAAGGGAATTAACTTCTTATTTAAGCCATATTGACAATCCTCACAGTTCTCATGCACGTTAAACAAAGAATAACCTCAAGCTAGTAAATGGAGTCAGAATGGGTATTACTCCTTTTTTACTTTAAATGCACTTGTTGAAAATGTTTCTTCATGTAGCTTGTGCTTACACGCACATCCATTTATGATTTGGCAAAACAAACACTCCTGGACTTCTTGAATTAATACAGTTTACATGATAATGTGAAAGTATTCTCAAAATATAGTATGATATGTTTTGCACTTAATGGTATTGCTCATGCATTTACAAGATATTTACTAACTTTGTATGTTTTTTGAATGTTTTTTTTTAACCACATATTGTGAATTTTAAGTAAATGGGAAGGAAAGACTAGCCTGTTGCACATGCACAAGTCAGACCCATGCTTGTTTTTATACTGTGAACACATACAGCTGGACTTTTTGCATAATGAATGGTACGTCACTCAGGCCTGACATTCTCTAATCCTATGAAGGTTTTTTTTTACATGAGGCTGTTTGTGTTGATGCAGCCTCCTGGTTAAAAAAAAAAATCCACTCTGAATGGATTGAGCACTGCTTAAGTGTGTGATGGAAATTCAGAGATGGGGAGAAGCTGTTAAACATGATGGAATGTTAAGAACGTTGCTCATCCCTTATGAACCCTCTGGATGAGCCGAATGAGAAACAGGAGGGAATTAAGAGAGATATGTCTATCATTGGTTTGAAAATGTGATTATTGTTGATGCTGGTGTTTTATACTATTGTTTGTATCTATTATGTCCTATCATGTATCTATTTGTAATCTGTTTTCACCTTTCATTAAAAGTTATACAAAATGTGTGTATTAATCATGTTTAGCTTTTAGTATTTTTTTTCTTCAGACAAAAAAGTTTTACAAATAAATGCAAATAAAATATATACTCATATGGCAAAAATCATGGAAACAGCAAATAAAATGAACATACATTTATCAAAATTACATTATTAAATTAATTGTTAATAACAAATTATATAAAAATTTCAATATTCAAACAGACCACATAGCCTCAAAAATAGTAACATTTCCAAACTTATTTTTGTATGTTAATATTGTATAAATAGTTCATTCATTCATTCATCTTCAACCGCTTATCCTGTACAGGGTCACGGGGGGCTGGAGCCTATCCCAGCTAACATTGGGCGAAAGGCGGGGTACACCCTGGACAGGTCGCCAGTCCATCGCAGGGCCACACATATACAGACACACACTCATACTCACATCCACACCTAGGGCAATTTTTTGGAGACACCAATTAACCTAGCCTGCATGTCTTTGGATGGTGGGAGGAAGCCGGAGCACCCGGAGAGAACCCACGCAGACACGGGGAGAACATGCAAACTCCACACAGAAAGGCCGGGGCTGTATAAATAGTTTTAAAATGTTAATACTTATGTTTTAATATCATGTTTTAAAAGACCTAAACTTAGTACATGTACACATAAAAAAAAAAATAATAGTAATCTGTCAGTGTTTCAGAAAATGTTAAGTAAAACATGCAAATAAACACCTCAGGTTAATTAGGATTACATTTTCATTAAAGTGCATTCACTGTCCATATAATAACCACAGAATAATACAATATAAAGCTGTACTTACCTATCCTCCAATTTTTTTTCAACATTATTTACTATAATTTTAATGATCATTTAACAGTC
Source organism: Moxostoma hubbsi (assembly GCA_032164185.1). Taxonomy (NCBI): domain Eukaryota; kingdom Metazoa; phylum Chordata; class Actinopteri; order Cypriniformes; family Catostomidae; genus Moxostoma; species Moxostoma hubbsi. Next base: position 28,886,147 of record JAVLUX010000016.1, on the reverse strand, counting down.
ATTTACTGGCCTTGTTTCCTCCCTGTCATTGTTGACAGTACAATATTAAATACTGTTATTATTACTTTATCAATAGTTCTATCAAAATTGTAAAATGGCAGCAGTTTATGAAAGGGTTAGCTGGTTACTATTGCTCAGAATGCATTCCCTCCTCAATACTGTTTGCACCTGTTGTACTACATTGTACTACATGTCCTTGGCAATCTTAGACAGCAGATTAAACTGAGGAGAACTTCCCCTTTGCTTCTCATCCTTTCACTCTCCCTCCTTCTCACTCTCTTCCATCATAGTCCCTTGTTGTAAGACAGCACCTTGCAATCTGTTGCCATGGCAATTTCTGGCTCAAGGTGAGATGCCTCGATCTGTGAGGAGCAAAGATGATTACTAAGCGATTCCCGGGTAAAATATTTATAATTCATGACACGTACTGTACACACACAACACACGCACACAATCACACACAAACACACATTATGATTAATGACAGAGGTCGACAGACAAAATTAAACCCGCTGCAGCAAGTGTTTGCTGGAGAGAGAATAAAAGCCATCTCTTAAGATGTTCGAGCTGTTGACGTGGATGTGAGGCAGGTATTGCTGCAGTACCTCTGACATCTGTGGGAAGAGGCTTATAGCCAGTGGCAAGGACAAACCAAAGATAGCCAGACACACTAAACTGTGCACAGGCAGCATCATCCTGCGATGGGCCTGCATCAACGGAAGCCTGGGAGAGGAGAGGAACACTGTTGAATTTCATTGAATTTCTGTAGCTGTTAAAGAGTAATGGACCTTAGTCGGCTAGATGCCATATTTAATTTAATGCAAAGTAAATGAGGCAGTGAAAGATAGATATACTGGATGTTCAATGGGTTGTACTGTTGTTTACCTTGATATCAATTGTTCTGCTGACACAACACTGAAAATAGGTCTTTCCAACATATGTCCAGTGGACAAAACACTTTATTACTCTACTACTGCCATCCCTTATAACCTTGTTTTCATTCACATCAAATTAAATATGGCATCTACCCTGATCAAGCTCTAAGGTGCAGATAGCAAGATTTTAAGCCAAAGCTAAAATAACTTTGGATATATTGTCATATGCAATGATATTTCATTGTCAGAGGAATTTAATGGCAGCTGAAGCAAATGTAACATACTTTTCCAAGAAGGACATTATGATTGGTGGAAGGACAAAGATTGGCAGTGGTAGAGCCACTCGTGTCAGTGCCGTCTCTATAAGTGCCTGATGAAAAATGCAGACATGGAAAAATGACAAGAATTTTTTTTAAAGTTTGTGAAACATTGTGACATACAGTACTTTGATATTTTGAACAATAATGAGTTATTCTGAATTAAGGGGCGTTCACACTAATGTTCCAGATTTAATACAAGTTAAGATCAATTCACAGCATTTCTGGCATAAAATATAAAAATAAATACATTAAAAAGCATTTTAATTTCATAACAAAATTCCATCAAGTTAAAGAATCTTTAGAAAAATAAAATAATGTAATTTTTATTCATTTAATTTAGTTAAAAATTACACAATTAAATTTGATGGAATTTTGTTATGAAATTGAAAAGCATAAAAATTTGCTTATATGTATATATATATATTACCACAATTTATTTTTTTTATCTTACAATTGAAGTGAATGGGGCCAGACCATAAACATTAAAATACACACTTTGTTTTAAATTATAGCCATAAGACATAAACAATATACATGTTTATTGTCATAAAATCCCAGCTAACAATTTTATGTTCTAAGAACGTTTTCCTAACGTTAGTATTTGGTTGTGGGAACATGAAAATGTCCAGTTTTCTTAACATTAGTAGAACGTTTTTTAAGGTTAATAACGTTATAAGGATGTTCCATTAACGTTTTATATAATTTTTTTCCCCCCAAACCTTTAAATAATGTTAGCCAAAGTTGTTGGAACGTTCCCTGTTAGGTGGGATGAGGGATTTACTGGTGTTATGGCATTTACAGGATAACAGGGTTTACCATGTTATGTCTTCATGAGAATAAAGTTGTAATACTGGATATAACTTTACACAGATAAGGTAAGGGATTTTATAACACTAAAATTATTTTATCACATATGATGTTTATGTCTTGTGCTATACTTTTAAAACAGTGTGTATTTAAATTTTTATGGACTGGCCCCATTCACCTCCATTGTAAGTGCCTTGCTGTAACTTACTATTATTTTTAAATAAACAAGGAACAAGCCTATTTTTTTTTTTTTTTTTTTTTTTGATGGTGTTGATAAACATTATGCCACAAATGCTGTTGATTATGGAAAACTTGTTTTGAACCAGGGACAATCCTTTAAATGCCTTGACTAGACTTAAATTCATTGATTTGAAAATAAAGCACCTAAACAATTCACATCTGTATAACTACCACACGCACATGTTTGGCAGCTATCTGTGAAGATCCCACCACATTCCCCTGGCTGTCCAAAACATCTATTCCCTCAGACAGCTCATTGTGTCTCATCAGAGCCACGTTACAGATGTTCGCACTTGCTAAGAAGAAAAACAGACATTTAAGATGACCATGGATGCTAAACACCATCATAGAATTAGGTCCTGACTCTGCCAATGGCCTCATTTAGATGTTATATTATCTCTATTTGATGTGTTTCTGCTATTTCAAAAACTCCAGGTTGAATCTGTGCTGCCTGATTAAACTGCATGAGTCATGCCTATATACTAACAGCAGGGGGAGCTTCATACAATGAAGAGTGGATAACCACCTAGGTGAAATCCTCTGTGCTGAGCTCAGCAAAATACTGTATCTGTTTAAGGACATACCTACAGCAGGGAAGGGGATGAACCTTTGTATTAACAGTCTGGTAGTGGGGTTAAATTTGCTGGATTTCTGGATCAGTACATTCAGACCCACCTAAACACAGAAAGAGTGTTATCACGAATAGTGAAGACAGCAAAAGTGACAGAATCTTATAGCTGAACATCAATGACATTTACAAGAGAAATTAAACCATTTACTTCACTTTCAATGTAGGCCTATGGAAAAAAAAATGCAATGAAAGTGAATGGTGACTGAGGTTAACATTCTGCCTAACATCTTTTGTGTTCATCTCAAGAAGAAAAACACATGGGGTTGGAACAACATAAAGGTGAGTGAATGATGATGGGATTTTCTTTTTTTAGCTATTCCTTTAATAGTTACATGACAAATTCAATCTATCAATAAGAAACACAGAGTGAAGCTCAAACAAAACTTGCACATCATCCACTTACTGCAATTGAAACAGCACTGGTGACAGCCCCCAGATATCCCTGAATAAACTTTGAGGTTGGTGTAGGCTAAAAATAACATTTGAAAAGAAATTATCAACATCCTGGAGCAGAAGTCATATCACAGATCCTGTGATGCAATGCAAAAAACTGCGGCTCTCACTCTGGGGCTGTGAGCTACAGAGTCAGATGCAGAACAGATGGACAGCCCTTAGGACACAATAATGACCATTCAAATGGAATTGAGAAGAAGAAATGCTCCACTGAATGACCATCTGCAACTACACCTCTGTAGCTGAACTTTACATGCCTGACCTAAATTAAAAGAACATTTAATACCGTACCTTTGTGGCGTTACGGTTGGCGTAGTTCACACAAGCATTGTGACTCTGGTTGAGCCACTGTTGGAGAGAAATTCTGGATTAGTTGGTTAATACAAATTCCTTTTACAAATAGCTACTGCATTAATTTCTTTTGTGAAGTCAGCATCAGGTAAAAAGAGAATGAAGAAGACCTGGCAATTTGTCACACTTTTTTTTCTTTTTATTAACAATTTTATTGATTTCATATATATATATATATATATATATATATATATATATATATATACAGTATCTCACAAAAGTGAGTACACCCCTCACATTTTTGTAAATATTTGATAATATCTTTTCTGAAGAAATGACACATTGCTACAATGTAAAGTAGTGAGTGTACAGCTTGTATAACAGTGTCAATTTGTTGTCCCCTCAAAATAACTCAACACACAGCCATTAATGTCTAAACCGCTGACAACAAAAGTGAGTATACCCCTGAGTGAAAATGTCCAAATTGGGCCCAATTAGCCATTTTCCCTCCCCGGGGTCATGTGACTTGTTAGTGTTACAAGGTCTCAGGTGCGAATGGGGAGCAGGTGTGTTAAATTTGGTGTCATCGCTCTCACACTCCCTCAAACTGGTCACTGGAAGTTCAACATGGCACCTCATGGCAAATAACTCTCTGAGGATCTGAAAAAAAGAATTGTTGCTCTACATAAAGATGGCCTAGGCTATAAGAAGATTGCCAAGACCCTGACACTGAGCTGCAGCACGGTGGCCAAGACCATACAGCGGTTTAACAGGACAGGTTCCACTCAGAACAGGCCTCGCCATGGTTGACCAAAGAAGTTGAGTGCACATGCTCAGCATCATATCCAGAGGTTGTCTTTGGGAAATAGATGTATGAGTGCTGCCATCATTGCTGCAGAGGCTGAAGGGGTGGGGGGGTCAGCCTGTCAGTGCTCAGACCATACGCCGCACACTGCATCAAATTGGTCTGCATGGCTGTCATCCCAGAAGAAAGCCTCTTCTAAATATGATGCACAAGAAAGCCCGCAAACATTTTGCTGAAGACAAGCAGACTAAGGTCATGGATTACTGGAACCATGTCTTGTGGTCTGATGAGACCAAGATAAACTTATTTGGTTCAGATGGTGTCAAGCGTGTGTGGCAGAAACCAGATGAGGAGTACAAAGACAAGTGTGTCTTGCCTACAGTCAAGCATGGTGGTGGGAGTGTCATGGTCTGGGGCTGCATGAGTGCTGCCGGCACTGGGGAGCTACAGTTCATTGAGGGAACCATGAATGCCAACATGTACTGTGACATACTGAAGCAGAGCATGATCCCCTCCCTTCAGAGACTGGGCCGCAGGGCAGTATTCCAGCATGATAACGACCCCAAACACACCTCCAAGACGACCACTGCCTTGCTAAAGAAGCTGAGGGTGAAGGTGAAGGACTGGCTAAGCATGTCTCCAGACCTAAAAACCTATTGAGCTTCTGTGGGGCATCCTCAAACGGAAGGTGGAGGAGCATAAGGTCTCATCCACCAGCTCCGTGATGTCATCATGGAGGAGTGGAAGAGGACACCAGTGGCAACCTGTGAAGCTCTGGTGAACTCCATGCCCAAGAGGGTTAAAGCAGTGCTGGAAAATAATGGTGGCCACACAAAATATTGACACTTTGGGCCCAATTTGGACATTTTCACTTGGGGTGTACTCACCTTTGTTGCCAGCGGTTTAGACATTAATGGCTGCATGTTGAGTTATTTTTAGGGGACAGCAAATTGACACTGTTATTCAAGCTGTACACTCACTATTTAACTTGTAGCAAAGTGTCATTTCTTCAGTGTTGTCACATGAAAAGGTATAATCAAATATTTTCAAAAATGTGAGGGGTGTACTCACTTTTGTGAGATACTATATATATATAAAATAAACAGAATATTTAGATTCACATTATATTCCCCCCCAACACAAACAGATACTCCAGTGGCCAAATATAATTGACAAAGTCACACAAACAGACAATAAAATAGTAGAAAATATTTAGAAATACAGAATGAAAAGTATACATTCAGAAACAAAAAGTCTACAACACACACATTTAAAACAACACGTTTCCCTCCACTGCCCCTCCCGAGAGCCATCCAAAAAGGCCAAATAGCCGCCCCACCTCCTGATGAACATATCCATGTTGCCTAGTCTTCTATATGACAACTCTTCCAAAGCCGTTACCTTGCCCATCTCCTTGTACCACTCATGAAACAAGGGGGCTCCAGCTGTCTTCCATACTCTAAGGATAATCTGTCTGCTTATCATAACACCATCCAGGATCCGATTCTTCATGTACTTATCCCCTACATCAATGACCACCCCATCACCTAAAATACAGAGTCTGGGGCAAAATGAGATTTGAGTACCTAATATGTTGCCAATAAAACTCTGGAGCCTCAACCAAAATTCTTGAATCTTAACACATCTCCAAAAGACATGGGCTGTCTCCATCTTCCGATTTAAATCGCCAGCAGGTGGGTGTGTCTTTAAGTCCAAGCCTATGCAATCTAGAGGAGGTCCAATAGACTATGTAAAATCTTAAATGGCATAAGGTGAACCCTTGAATCTCTAGATGCAGATTTGATGTTATTTAGAATCCTAGCCCACACTCCCTCCTCCAATACCAAAAAGATAATCCCATTCTACCATATCAAACGCCTTTTTGGTGTCAAGTGAGATGGAGCGACCAGAGTCTGATAATTTGCTACTGACCACATGATATTGATGAAATGCCTAATGTTATCAGAATATAAGTATAAGAGATGTCATAACTTTACTTAATCGGTTGGCCCAAATTTTTGACAAAATGTTTACATCTAGCTGGATCAGGAAAATTGGACGATAACTCTTACACTCGCTTGGATCTTTGTCCTTTTTAAGAATCAGACTGATCCGGGCTCGTGTCATGGTTGGAGAAAGCTTTCCATTCTTTAATGATTCTGTATAAACTTCTAACAAAAGTGGAGCCAATTCTGTAGCATAAGATCTAATAAATTCAGCTGCAAAACCATCTGGACCCGGAGCCTTGCCTGTAGGCAAGGCCTTAATTACCTCCTCAAGCTCCTCCAAGGTTATCTCAGAATCAAGAGAATTTGTTTGCTCAGTCATCAATTTAGGGAGTTCTATTGTTTCCACAAAGTTTCTAATATCCTCATCAGTAAAACACGATGAAGATGTGGAACTACCCTGCTTTGTCCCCCGACTCAAAGTATGACTGTCTTGCCCTGAATAACCAAAACACCACTTTCCGTGACAAAATAGCATTATATCTATTTCAATCGAGTCAATTCTCTGAGGCCATTAGATGACAATCTGTGCTTCGGCTATGCCTCGGCACTTTTAATATTCCCTTCCAACTCCACGAGTTCACGTGCTTTGGATTTTTTGGTGAATGAGGCATACTGTCTGATTTGACCCCTAAGAACTGCCTTAAGTGCCTCCCAGGCCACGCCCACAGAAGATACTGAGGACCAGTTGGTCTCCATATATACATTGATTTCAGGAATTCAGGATTTTGCAAAAGGGATACATTAAAATGCCCACTATATGATTTATTTTTCTCCGTATGTGGCAACACCTCTAAACTCACCAGGGCGTGATCCATGTTGAACCAACACAAAAAGAGACAAAACAGGCATCCCGGTTCCTCGGATGGTCAAGTCAATTCACTTGGAGGCCGCATAAAAGTATATACCATGACTTACTCAGTCCGTCAACTTATTAAAAGACATCCTTTGTGTGAGCATGTAGATATTATGCGATCATCTGTAATGTCTTTTCTCAATCTGGCGGGAACTTGTAAATGTGATCCTCCCACAATGCAAAAGTTTCTTCAAGGAAAAGTGCCACTCACAAAACAAACTCGAGCTGCCAGGCCGAGTCAGCGCAAAAAGAAACAAAAATGGTGCCCAGCTTCCTCCTACAATAGAGTCAATGTAAAGCGAGTTGATCCACTTACATGAGAAGCACCTAATGGTTTACTCACCCATTGATTCTATAAAAGACAGCGCTTGTTTCGAACATGTAAATACTTTGCGACCATCCTTCGCTTCTATTCTCAGCTTGGCCGGAAACATCAGTGCAAAAGCGATCTTACGTTGATGCAAGTGTTTCTTGCATTCCCTGAACCGATCGCATTTCTCTCTTGTAAGTCTGGACTCGTAAAGTCTGGGAGCAAGAAAATATTATGATTCTCCCAAGAAATCTTTCCTTTGCTCCTCGCCTCGCGCAACATGAGATCTTTATTGGGTGATCTCAGAAATTTGGCCAGGATTGATCCGGGCCTTTCTCCCCTAGCAGATCTCTGAGCCGGAACTGTGAGCTCGCTCAATTTCCAGCTTGTGGCCTATGTCGAGCAAACTTGTCTAGGAATTTCACCATATCTCTGCCCTCCTCATGCTCAGGAATTCCAACAATTCGGATGTTATTCCTGCGATTCCGATTCTCAAGATCTTCGTTTTTCAAGAACATGTTCCAAATCAACTTTGGTCGTGAGCAGATTAGCGGATAATTCCCTCTCCGATGACTCCAGATAATCGATTAATTTCTCAATATCTGTCACTCTTGTAACTAACTCTATTAAACAATTTTTTTCCTTTGCTGTAATCGATATTACAGCGAGATCCTCCAAGTCAGCAAGAACCTTCGTCAGCATCACTGACATGTTGGACAGTTGACGCTGGATCTCCTCTCCCGCCACGCCAGCCAAATCGAGTCCCCGGTCTGTAGGCCTGTCGGGGCTTTCATCCTGAACACGTAAGTGTCTTTTAATGTTTCTAGAGCCCAAGGATTTTGACTTTTATTTGACACACAGAGCAAATGTGTAACTGTGTGTATCGAATTTCACCAAATTATAACATGAGAATAATAAAAAAATGTAGCAAAGTGCGCAGAGCTCGTCGCTCACATGACTGCTTCTTGCATGACATTACATTACACACTTTTTTAAGTATTTCTTAGTATGGGTTTAGTTTTGTAGACATCTTAAAGTTTACAAAAAGGATACAAAAAATATATCAAAATATTCCTCACTATTGCCCAGGAAAAATACCTACAGTATTATGACAACATGGCCCAATAGTGGCATGTTGTCATACTACAGGAACAGGTAAAGTTGTCACAATGAAACCTGTATTTAGGCTTTCAGCAAAATGCAAAAAATGCAAAAAATAAATGAAATAGCAAAAAAATTTAAAGTTAACACAAAAATATCAAACCATTGTTTTTGGTGACATTTATTGTTATTAATAATTCCATCCATCCATCGACAACCACTTATCCTGCGTACAGGGTCACGAGGGGCTGGAGCCTATCCTAGCTAACATTGGGCGAAAGGCAGGGTACACCCTGGACAGGTCGCCAGTCCATCGCAGGGCCACACATAGACAAACAACCATTCACACTCACATTCACACCTAGGGCAATTTTTGGAGACATCGATTAACCTAGCCTGCATGTCTTTGGATGGTGGGAGGAAGCCGGAGCACCCGGAGAGAACCCACGCAGACACGGGGAGAACATGCAAACTCCACACAGAAAGGCCAGGGCAACCAGGGTTTGAACCCACGACCTTCTTGCTGTGAGGCGACAGTGCTAACCACTGCACCACCATGCCGCCTGTTATTAATAATTATTTTCATTTATTTTATTTTTTTTTAATTTACCAATGTATAATTTTTTATTTATTAATTTTATTAGTATATTTTTTTTATTTATATCATGTGGCAGTGGCAACCTACTCCAATAAAAATCCGACAATTTACCCCAACCTCAAATGTGTGAAAAATACCCTTGTCGTGAAAACACAGTTGTCGTGACAACTTGTCTGTTAAAATGTACCTTCAGTGTATAGTTGCCTGAATGTTTGCCAGTATGATTTTACTGTGTTCAATTTTTTTACAGTAAAAATATATTAAAATAAAAGCAAAAAAACACACACAAAAAAAAACAAAAAACAATGAATTAAGGCTAATTACTTTTGACTAATTACAGTATTTCAGTACCTACTGTTTCACAAATGGAAATGATTAATAAGATGATTCCATGCTGGTTTACAGTGGTGCTCTTGGCTGCATTTATGCTTACTTGAATGCTTAAAATAATGTGAAGAATCTACCTGCCAGAATACAGTGGAGGCCAAAGTTTGGTTTGGAAGGAGAAGACCTACAACCTGCAAAAAAATCGGTGAAGGATCATCACTTCTGATAAGAATTTACCTTGTGAACTTGGTTCCCATCAATGTGTTGGCTAATAATTTACACCTATCTAAAGAAACAAAAGTTTATTGCACACGACAGAAACTCAACACAGATTTGAACATCTCTCTTAGAAGATTTGATGTGTGTCAGCACTGGTACATGCATAATGATTGGCAAGGCTTCTCTCTCTCATTTGTGCTCTGTCTGTGTGTTCTTTTGATATGCACTTTGATGTTATTTTACAAATAAACAGAATACTTACGATTGGTGTTCCAAATGGCACATAGCCTGTGAAACACAAAAAACACAAAATAGGTAAAAAGCAACAACACATTAGAATGCACCAGAGTAAATATAACAACTATGACAGTATACTGTTCATTTGTTTTTGTTTGAATATTTATATAGTTTCCACTTTAAACATTGTCAGCATGGTTTCATGATATTGATTGCAATGACGGTGAGTAAATAATGAGGGAATTTCAATTTTTGAGTGAACTATCCCTTAAGGGGTAGGTAAAAAATGTACACTGGAAAACTGAAAGAAATGCAAGGCACTGGAGTTTTTATATCTCTATTCTCTTACCAGACATCCGAAAAGGCATGAAGATTTTTTCACCAGTGTCAGGATGAATGATGGCCTGAAAGGAGATGAATCAGTCACTTCAACATCAACCACAATTTAAAACTGACAGTGAACAATTACAAAAATGCTCTCACCTGCTTCACCTTCTGAGCCTCCCAAAGCTGAACAGAGGTGAAGAACACAGAACGCAAGCCTTTATATAACACCACTTTATAAAATCTACTTAAACTTCTGATGTTTCCACAGACACTTCACCTGGTGATCTGTTACTGCTGGAGGAAGATTCCCTTGCTTGAAATCATTCAGGAGTTTGACACATTCTTTTAAGCGACTCTATAAAAAAAAGATATGACTTAAAAATCTGTCATTTTCCACTATCAAGCTGAGGAGCATATATGAATGAATTGACAATTAAAATTAATTCTTAATAAAAATAGATTTCTGTACCTCTGTCACAAACAGAGTTGAAGGATCAATGATGTCAATGAAGTGCCTGAACCTGCCAAGAAATACACTCTGGGAGAGAACAACATTTTATTAGTTTCACAAACATTCATTGTCAGCCTGAAGATAAAGTTGAGATGCAAATATTACAACCAGTTGACAGCAAAGACCAAAACACCATTAAAACTTACTGCTTTGTGTCTTCAATTGTCAAGAGGTGCTCTAAGTTTAGTTTGACTGAAATATTAAAGGGCTGTAATGACAGCACCACTCAGCCGTGCACTAAATTCCAGCAGGAAACAGTTTGTACAAAGCTTCACAAAAGAGCACCAGCAAGATGATTGCCTACATCAACATTCCCACTCTCTCTGCACCCCACTTCTTGGGCAGCAATGCGAGTGGTTTTCTAAGAGCCAACTGTTTCAGAGGCCTAATGGTGGGGCATGACAAGGGTTTATTTGGCAAAGAAGACAGTGGAAAAAGGAAAATTCAAGTCTCAATGATTTATCTAGAGATACTGCAACAACAACAAAAAAAGGCTCTTGTATGTCTCCTCTCCACAGTTCTTTGAAGTGGAGTTCGCATTTATCTTAAAATACATATCTAAGAGTGCAAAAAAAATTCAGCTGATCTCACTCCTCTTATTTCTGGGCTACAGACACTTGCTTCAATATGAGCGAGCGCATGTCTGCTGGAGAAGACTTGTTAATTATGCATGTTCTTCTTGTCCCCAGAGAATTTGCAGCACAGTTAGCAGAGATGGAGAAGGAGGAAAAGATACACCCATATCCTTCAGCTGCATTGATTTTAGCAAGATACAGTAGCAATAAAAATATAAGTATCTGCATTATTCAGATGCACCTGAGCAGGATTTTTGCATAACAGCAAATAAAAACAAATTCGATTTTGATATAATCTATTTACAGCAGAGACATTCTGCAAGTGCCCTATAAATAATAAGCGTAGTAGACCCATTGTAAACCTGTCAGAATATATTGTGAAATAAAACAGTATTTCTTGGATTGACTTGTCAGAGGGGTAGTGCTCTTTTGTTTGATGCTCTCTAAGTAGTTTTCCTGTAGACTCAGTGCAAAGCAAATTATTCACTGTGTGCCATATGGTATGATAATCAGATGAAGGTTTTGTTTGCTTAAAACTGTATTGGGGCCCATGAATCTACAGTATGCACACATGAGCAGAATAACAAAAGAAAGACAGTTTATGCTCCACTACCCTGCCCTATATTAAACACAATTATTATGTACAGACCTCTACCTCCAACCTTCAGTTCAGCCGCAGTGTATTCATTATTGCATAGCGGTAACAGTGCGAAGTTACCGCAAGCCATTTTGACATTTAATCCTGTGCAGGATATGAATTATAGAAATCTGTACTGCAATTTTTACTAGTTAAAATCACCAGTGGAGTCATACTACTAGTGAAGCTTAATAATTATGTTTGCACTAGTGAAAATGTTAATTCTGGATATCAAAACTGGCATCATTACTAATGGAAATAGCCATTCTTGATATGAAAGAATGTAATTTCAACTAGTAAGAAACATAATTATTGATATCTGTAACTGAATTGTCACTTGTAGAATTTCAAAATGATCTGTCATTCAATTCTGTTCAAAATGCATTTACAGATATATTATTGCTAACTTATATTTCTTATAGTGGAAATTCCAAATTCACATCAGCTATGTATTTCTTTTAATATCAATAATTACATTGATACTATAGTACAAATATTCATTCCTGAAATCAACAATTGAATTGCAACTATAAGAAAAATTATAATTTTTGATATCCGTGAATTCAACATGTCAGATTTGATATTTCACATATCTAGAAATTGATTTCAGATATCAATAAACTGAAGAGAACATAAAGACTAAAAATGCTATCAGAGATATCAGAAATGTACATTGCCCATAGTAAAATCCTCATTAAAAAAATATCAAAAGTTTTACTAATTGTAATTTAATTTTTCACATCAGAAATTGATATTTGCACTAGTAACAATGTCATTTCTGATATATTTTCTTTTAATCATTTTTACTAGTAAGAAGTACAGTACATAGCTGAAATAAGAAATAAATAATAGATATATGTAATTGCATTATGCTCAGGAGTGAATGACAGATCATTGTGAAATTTTACAGTTAGAGATATCACAAATTACGGCTTTTACAAGTTGTAATTACATATTTGATATCAAGAATAGATATTTCTGCGAGTAATTACGTCATTTTTATATCAAGCATGAACGTTTTTAATTGTGCAAAAGATACAAAAACCGAGTATTTTCACTTGTAATATACTTAATTATAGATTTATTGCAATGTATTCTAGAATAAACATCGCTGATATCAAGAAGTGCCATTTTAACTATAGTGAAAATGACAGATATCAATAATTCACATTCTGCAGATGATTAAATGCCAAAGGCGCTTTCGAGAGGGAACTTGCCGCTCAGATCCCAGAGCACAAGACTGATGACTGACATGCATTTGCTGGTTTCAGAGCGCGTGTTAATCAGGATGACCGTGGCGTTTCCATGGATGCACCGGGATTTAAATAGACGGTCATTCATTTGACCGAAACGAGCGCTCAACATCTCAGATAGCCAAAACAATTGATGAGACAATTATTTGCATTCGTTACGCGAAAGTGGCCGCTATTTCAAAAGGTAAAACTTGAGTAGGCCTATCTGATAAATAACGGAGTTATAACAATAATTGCTTTTAAGAAGGAAAAGAAAACACTATAAACAGTTATGAACTTAGAAATCACTTCAGCTTAATGGAAATAAAAGTGACGAATTTGTATTCCCCGCGGCTCTTTTCAAACAATCCTCCGGCATTTGCACATTAAAAGAAGTGCTCTTGCAGCGCATGTCATGTTTTAGGATATTCTGATATAACGGTTACCTCTGAAAAATCGCCGCTGATTCGCGCATCGCAAACAACTGCATCCGCACAACATATTGCACACAAGCCCCGAACAAAAGAGGCACAGTGCAAAGAGAAAAGCACGAGAAACGGGTGAATTTCGCAGCATGGTGTTAAAGCAAAGGTATCTGCACAGATCAGTTGTTTTTCAACGCCCATCAAAAATGCCCAGACAAAGATATGCACTTTAACATCACGGCACACTTTACCTGGTCATAGCGCGGTTTCCCCAGCTGAAACACCGGACAAGACGCAGATTCCGCCATCTCAGCAGCGGCGGAGTAATGTTAAATTATTAAAAGGTCCATGAGACGGAATTTTGAAGAATAGTCAACTCGGGTACGAAACTAGCGATAGCTCGCCGGGGATCATGGGAAATGTAGTTTAATCCCAGCTGGACTCAAACCATCTTGAGCGCGTCATTCACCTGCATTAGTCTGACAGAAAGATTTACATCACTGTGTATTTCACAGCATTTTCACTTCAGTTCATTCATATTTACTGTGTAATTTTTTGGTATAAAAAGTAAGTCAAGTCAGTAATGTGGTATTAGACACCACTGTCACAAAAAATAAATAAAACAAAATTACAGAAAGTTTTTAAAAAACAAAGATCAGTTATTCATTATTCATGGTTTTCACAGCGGTAACAATAAATACTTTAAAAAATAATCTCTGTTTGAAAGATTTATGCTTTTTGGTTAGGTATGACATTTTTTTTATCAATCTTAATTGAGTATTTTAAATAATATACAATGTTATGAATTAAGCATAAATGTGATGTATTTGTTTAATTAAATACTTTACATCATTCTTAATTCATAATAATATGGACTAGATTATTTCAAGGTGCACTCAGTAATTATTTCCACATTAAAAAGTTTTAATTGTAATTTTGAAATATATGAATAAAATCATGAGCACTCACATAAGATGAGGACTCTAGTCATATCAGTAACCTTAAAAAAGCTGTTTTATTCTACATGGGGCAGGGGTGCCCTCATAGGGGCTGCCATTTTAGAATCACATGACCAGATAAATACTACTGACTTAATCTCAGTAACCATCTTGTTATTGGACACTTTCACTCTAGGATTAAATGAATCATGGCTGATTGTGAATTTCTACAAAGGCATCTGTAACTGAAAACTATTGATTTTGAATGTTGCTGCACCCGCACCACTAGGTGTCACTGTAAGTCCAAGATAACACAAGCAAAAATGTACTGAGTGCACCTTTAAAGATTAGCTACTCAATTCAGTTTAATTAAAATTTGCCATATACCTACAACAAAAATGTGTAAAAAATAGACAGAAATATTTATTTGAGTGTGTTTTTGGCAGAAACTGTTGTACATTTTTTGAACGAGTAAATTACAAAGAGAAATCCGAAGCAGTTTAAACCTTACAGTTAGGCTACAATGGAGGGCCAAATTGCTAAAAATTAAATAATGTAATAGATATATTTTAAATAAATAATTAAATACATAGTGAATTAATTAAATGCACAATTAACTCATTAAATAAATATTAATATTAACTGGTTACGGCACTATCCCCCTTATACGGATTGTAATGAGAACTATAAATAAAGATCACATTTGCATTACTGTTGACCTTTCAATGTCAGAACAGGTAAGCTTTGTTGAATTTTATTGCCATTTAGACACTGAGACAAATTTTAGAAGAACTGGCCATATCTATCAGTTTAAGTGTGGATTCCCACAGCATCAGTAATTTTATTAAAAGAATATGCAGAGCTATATTTGCCTGCTAAAATCTGAAGCATTTGTATCAACTTTTCATACAAAATGATAAGAATTCATGTTTAACATTACAACTCAAGTAACATCTGTATGCAAAGGTTAAATTCACTCGTAGGAATAATTTTTATGTAAAATTCACTTTGTAACTTTTACCAGTAGATTTCCGAAATTGGCAAAATCACTTTGTCTATTTACATTCATGCATTTGGCAGACGCTTTTATGCAAAGTGACTTCTACTGCATTCAAGGTACATGCATAAATCTTTTTTTTTTTTATCAGTTTGTGTGTTCCCTGGGAATCCAACCCATGATTTTGGCGTTGCAAGTGCCATGCTCTACCAGTTGAGCTACTATATATATATATATATATTCATATTCAATTTATAATAAAAAAAGAACCGAATTTAAGTAACATAAAATAAAAGTAAAAGTGGACAAAGCGCACTTCAGAGATACAAGGAATAATCTTAAAAATACTGCAGTGCCATCCAGTGGCAAACATAATTTAGCACCAAGCAGCATTGGTCTGTGAAGAGGTGAATGTGAGTCACAGTAACAGCCACTTCACTGTTGGTACTGTCCAGGCTCAATTCAATAGAGGACACCACAAATCTCATAAAACAATATTTGGCCTAAATAACTGTGTAGCTCTTCTTTCATCAAATAACTTAAACCAAATAACTCACTGCAAACAGAACACATTATTTTATAACTTTATTTTGAAATAACTTTGAAAATGAACCTGCTTGAAATATTTAGCAATAAATAAAACAGAATAAGAAATTACAAATGTGAATAAATTCACAGAGGCATGTTGCAAAAAGGTGATTAAAATAAACAACATAATCTAGAATCACAGTGCTACATGGTTCGCTCCTGTAACACAGTGGAACACTCAATGTTTGCTTTAAAACACAGCAAATTTGGAATTTTGATTCAGAGTCAATTTTGGGGTAAAATACATTAAACACAGTCTCTTTTGATAAAGTAAGTCAACTATTTTAACTGCAGCCCTGTACTTTCCAACATTGATGCACAAAACTGTTGTTGAGTTATGACAGAACCTCACAGAATAAACAGAAGGAAATATCAACCAAAAAAGGAAAGATAGATGAATTACAATCACAATTTAAAAAACAAATACACTGTCAGAATGAACAGAACAGAGAAAACCATAAAGCCACACCAACACAAGGTAGTTACATTTCAGTAAAACATAAACAATATATCTTTATTTAACTTAAATAAAAAAGTCTTTGTGGTTTAAAAGGCATTTGCATATTGCTAAATTTGCTACTTCAGCAATGATCTAAGCATGCAGCAGTGCAAAGGCGCCATTCCTAAAATTGTGTAGCATATATTAACATAACAGCTAGCAAGTTGTGTTTTTGCATAGCTAACATGTTCTTAGAGGCAATCTCTGCTTTTGTGCGAGAGCTTGATGGAAGTGAGCATGCGCTGATATCAGTGATTTCAATGTGGCAAATCACATCACAAGGGTGCATAATGCACATTAAAGTGCTTTTGAAAGCTATCAAGAATTAAGATATTTATTTACAATTACAGAAGAATATTATCGAAAGCATTTTTTTACATCACAAGGTGTGTTACATATTATGTATTAAATATTACTCTTTTCAAATCTTTGAAATCTTCAGGATTTCAACAGTGTTAAGCATTGAGATTAATTCTAACACAAGATATATTACTTTATGCAATCGATTTTAAACGATAATTGCAAGAGATATGGATATGTATTCTGTACGATTCAGATTGAATCATAATCAGATTGGAGAAATGATGATTAGATCAGAAGTTTCTGAGATTTTTGGCCTTTATTTTACGATTTTGTTCCAAATACTTTACTTCCAATTACAAAGACAGAAGTTTCAAGTGTTAAAGTGTCATCTATAGAAGTCAGATTTATAGGCAGTCCTTTGGCTTGCATATCTGGATTTTTGACATTTTAGAGATATTCTGGTACACTGATCGATTACTAGAGTAAGTAAAGATCCCAGAAATGTCCCTTTACGAAATTTAATGTTTATGAACAGGAAGACATATTTGTGTAGATCCATGAATATTTACATCTACATGAAATCTAGTTGCATATGTTATTTTTTACTTTCCACTGCCTTTTATAGAATTAACAAATGATTGCGGACTTGGACGTCCAGTAAGAAGCATGCAAAGCTTTATCGTGTCTACATGAGTCTGGCAGTTTTGGCATTTAATGGAGCATCACAATTGGCTATAGGTCAGTATGAGGTGCCTTCTGATGGAACGGGTCACCCTGGTCATTTCGGTCTGGCTCGTACCTGCAGTAGGGTGGGTGTTTGTTCCATGATGCGAACCAGCAGCTTGTCGATGTAGTCCTCCAGATCTCGGACCTGAACTTTCATTTTCTTAAGTTCAGCCTCCCGTTTCTCCAGCAAGGCCACCTGCACCTCAGTTTCAGCACACTGCTTTTTAAAATCAATTTCCTGCTGCAGCAGCAGAGCTATCAGCTCCATGTTGGTCATGTTCTGGTACTGAGCCCGGGCCTCCATGAGAGCCAACTGCACAGAAAACAGAGACATGCTAATGAAAGAAAGACAGTAATGGGGCATGTTATGTAGAGTATGAGACTAAAATTACTAATTGAAATAGAATATAGTAATACTAGGAGAGGACTATGAAAATACCAAAATACCTGTAGTTTAAGATGATTTTCAGTTACACTCTACTTGTGCATTTCTTTAAATGTCCTTAATCTTCATGTAAGCACAATGTCCTGTCAGAGGGAACTAATTGTGTTGAGATCCTAAATAACCTCTCTAATCAATATGCTTGTTCCAGTGAGCATCTATATTTCCTTGGCCTGTTTTTGCTGATAACAGTGTTTTAGGCACCTGGGTCCAGCATGTGCTCTATTTCCTTAAAGGAGCTGTCAGCCAGTTGTTCTCAAATGGGTTTGCTTCAGGACCCAGATTTGACATAAGTGGAGACCCAGCATAGAACCAAAAAATTGTTTGAAAGTACAAAGGTAACAAAATAAAAAAATATCCCAAAATAAAACATGAAATAGGCTAAATAGTAAAATTGAAATTTAAGTAAATGCATATACAACAGCAGAAGTGTAATTTACCAGCTTAACACATGGGACAAATTGTATTAGTATTAGCCATACCAACAAGTGACAGATGAATTTGCTGCAAAACACCAAAGACTCTGATTGGACTTACAACCTTTGACTTCAACAACAAAACGTATGGGAAGCATTTTCTCCTCCCTTTTAAAGGATTAGCCTATTTATTTTTTGCTATCCTAACTATGCACAGTTATATAGATAGTTTTTAGAATTGTTTCCTCCCCTGAGAACCTCAGCTGCGAGCAATGTTATTGTTTTGCTAAATTTCACCAGGTCATGTCAACACTAACATGTTTTTGGTTGAAAACTCAGTTTTACATTTTCTTATGTATGTGGTTATGGAAAACCAGTGCTTTCCAAGAAAAAGCCATTCCAGTGTGGATGAGAGGCATAAGCATAGCAAAATCAGTGTGTTTTCAACCAAAAATATATGGATGTGGTCTTAGTTACTGAATTAGATCGTCTACATTCTTCAAAATCCTCACAAATCAGCAAACCCAAATCCACAAAAATGACTGACTGTCAAAGAGCCCTCAACGTCTTCTGATTGCCAAAACAACAGAGTCCCACAATCCGATTCTTTTTTTGTTGTTGCTTTTTACAGACCATAGGGCTGTCAAAAAGACAGGTGTGATTTCTCAGCACATCGATTTCAGTTACATCTGTCAGGTAGTAAGAGATATTTTCTGCGTGCTATTGCGTTAATAAATTGCTTACAGCACCTTTTAACCTTCAGTACCTGATTTTTCTCATCCTCTGCAGTCGTCGGAGGCACAGATCGCCCTGGGTTGATGGTGGACTTGAGTTTCTCCAGTACAGAGCGGCTTTCTGGTTTCTTCTCTCCCTGTACAGTTGTATTGGTCAAGGGCTTCACTAGGTGAGGGCTGTACAGCAGGAAAAAAGCTTATAAATTACTTATGCTGATCTATGCACATCATCAAGTTCATGATTTAACTGGTACTGAGTGAGCATCACTTACTTTCAGCTACATTTTAAACCTTGTGTTTGCTGCATATAGTTGTTTAACATGTTATCAGAGGTAATATGGTGAGTTAACAGTACAGTACAGACAGAGCTCTAATTCAGAATCATGTGCAATTTGTCTCGAGATTGTTGAGATGTTTAACCATATTATCATATTCTCTGATACATCGATAGGAGCTGTGGCAAAGCCATGTTCACAATGCCAGAGAAATCTACCCAGAGGAACAGTAAGTGTGTTAAGCATGCGGTTAGTATAGTTCGGACAAATTGGTCTTGGAAGATTTTGATGAGAAATGTTTACGGTCATATCAAATCTATAGATTTCAGACTTTGTTACCTTGGCAAATTGAAGATAGACTCTTCTGAAATTCTAGAGTAAATGTGTGAGATTAAAAAGGTCTTTCTCTAAGGAGAATAATTTGATATGTATGAGATGCATTACACTCTAGGTGAAACACTTAAGATTTTATAAAGATCTCATCAGGGATTTTTCTTTCCTAGAAGTACTAACAAACAGAACAGTCTGACTCATAATGATGCTAGAGTCTTCACTTCACACAATCAAACTTCTCATAAAATCTGGACACATGAAATACAAATCACCATTCTAACTAAACTATTTCCTTATGTCTGTTTACCTCTACAAAGAAAGATGTGTTGTGTTATATCTAAGAAAATAGATACATAAAGGCAAAAAGAAGCAAGAAAAACAAAAAGATGAAAATCAAAAGAAGGAAAGGTAACATGGCATGAGCAAACCAGGAGGAAACATCAAAAGTATAAAGACAGATGGTTCTGGAAAAATACATTCTAACATTTGTCCAATTTATAGCAAGTTGTGAGAGCAAGCTTGTTCTGGGGCAACATACTGTATTTCAGAGCATATATGAGCCTGTCCTAGCACACCTGAGAGGAGAGGACAGGGAGTGAGTACGCAGTAAGACCTCACCTGCTCTCCTCGTGGGGCAGGAGGACGTTGGCTGGCTGTGTCTCCTCAGGTGAGAGGGGGAGCCGTGCATCAACCTGGGGCTGGGCTGTGGATGAGGTGGAACCCATGCTGGGCCTCTCTTTTGGGGTATTCATAGTAAGGGAAGGGTCAGGGTGGAGGCAGGCATTCGTGCCAGCTAATGGAGAGGGTGAAGGGGAAAGATCATGCAAACTGAGGTCCGATGTTAATGACGATTGAGGATTAGGAGAGCCTGGGAGCAAGTCAGCGCTGAAGACTGTTTTGGGTGAACTTGTGGTTGAGCGTGGACTGATACGAGCTGATATCACGCCAGTTTTATAAGGGGTTCTAGAACTTCTTGGAGCTACTCTAGCGTGCAAGTCCTCAAAGCTGATTTGTTTGTCCTGAGTCAAAGAAGACTCCTCAGACTTCTCAAGTGTCTTTGAGAAGCAAACTTCTGAGGTCAGGATAATGTCCTCAGATTCTTCTGAATGAACATTATGCTCCATTAAAGTCTGTTTACTGGACAGGATGTCCCCACCATCATGTGTAGCTTGTAAGATGCCATTGTTCTCTGCTGCCTCAGGTTTGATTTGATTTGTTACAGTGTTGCCATTGCTAAATGTTTGTGTGATCACAGAGATCTCTTTGTTAAGAGACTCACAGTGTAACTTTGAAGTGGTGTTGCAATGCTCTGTGTGTTCACACAAGTTAACTTCCTGTTCTCCCAGTCCTTCATAAGATCTCTCATAAGGTGATGAGCAATACAAATTATTAAGGTCTGGTGTGTCAGAAACATTAAATGTGACATCTTTATTGGTGTAACTGATACAAGCATTCTTTGGTGAGAACATCTCCAACTCAGATGCCATTTTGCACATTAAATCCTCAGGTAATCCTGGTGAGTACCTGTGTAGAGTCATACCATTCCCAGAGTCCACATTTGAAAAACTGTTTTGATGCTGTTTTAATGCTTTAACATTGTCTTTGTTAATCTCAAATTGTGGTTGCATTTCTGATGTTGAACTTTCAGAATCAATGAAAGCAAATTCTAAAGAATTTGTATTGTTGTTTGAATCTCTTGGGGAGAGGGTAAACAAGCCAATGTCATTGCTAGTTTTAGTATTGAGTTGTTGCTCAGAGGAGGCCTTTTGCTTTGGATCTATTTCACAGGATGTGTCCAGATCATGTTTTGGTTTGTTTTGAGGGGAGCTGGAAAGCGATTCGGTCACTGTGGTCTCCCAGTCAGAAGGGAAGCACAGTGTTTCAGGTACTGTGTATTCACATTCAGAATGGAAGGAACTTCCAACTGTGTCCTCGTCAAAACCATTCGGAGAACTGTAAGGTATGTTGTTCGTATTGAACATGGATCCGGTCAAATTAGGACAACCTCTTTCTGGCAAAATTATTTCTTCCCCAACTTTCAATCCATCTAGTCCACTCTTCAACTCTTTTTCCACTGAAGTACACTTCTTGTTGTATCCTACTGAAGTCATGTTTTGCAAGTCTGTAAAAGGCTCTTTATCTGAACATAAAATTAGAGAGTTCATCTTCATGTCACCTTCTCTCACATGCTGCATGGAGGCAAAGTCTGTCTGAGAGAGGAAGCAGGCTTCTTTCTGCACAGCCAGCTCTTGGGCTCGATCCAACCAGCTGTCAGAGCACCTCTCCCTGGCTGGAAATTGGGTCCTCGTGGATCTTCGTGGTGGTAGAGAAGGGGGATCCCACGGCTTTGGAACAGCCATATCAGCAATGTTTGGTTTATGATTTTCATAAACCATCTGGTTTGTGTTTGGCACCTGTGAGAGAAACGGCGCTGACGGCGGTCTAGTTGGAGTTCCCGCTGGTGATTTTAGCCGGCTGGTGGCAAATGCCTCAAAATCATCCCATTCCCCAGCCCTCTCACACAGAGAGTTGTTTGGATGAGTGTTTGAGTTATTGGTGGGCGTGCCTGGTGTCTTGGGCATGATAGCGGGGAGTGACCTCTGCCTGGCCATACTCCTGGGTCTCTCTAGCTTTATTGCGGACATTCTGTTCTGCAGTTCATTACGGAGGGGGCTGGGGAGGCCAGGTCCAACAGGGATTGTTGAGTAATGATAACCAACAGTGGGAGACTTCAGCATTTCCTCAGCTACAAGATCCTCAAAAAATGGATTTTGCTGTAGTCGTGTGAGAAAGGGATTGGAGGGAGATATGGAAGGGGGTGCTTGGGATGGAGATGGATGGGTGAATGGGTTGGTGTGATTACCACTAGGTGGAGACACAGAGGCAGTAGTGCAATCAAGGGGGAGAGAACTTGGGGGCTGATTGGGCAAGCAAGGGAGGTGGGGAGAGTGGGTGTCTGAGCTGCTCTCTACCTTAGGAGAGACTCCCAGCCTGTGGAGGGAATGCAAAAGTAGTCTTCTTAGTCATAGTGTTTAATGGGCCATAACATCTAGCTATAGGTTGAGGTAGAGAGAGAGAGACAGTTCTTCTCAATTACAGAGAAACCTACATTTAGATTCAAATTTGTTCATGTTTTGCCACTTAGTGTAACCTAGATAAGAAGTATCTGGCATGTTTTGACCAGCTTGCAAACTGTATTAATAAATAAATGCTGTGGTATAGCTAGAACATTATGCTATGCTAACAGAGCACAATGAGATTCCTTGATAAAAATAAATCAGGTGTAAATTAAGAAATGGTTGGGTGTGTTGAAAAAAAATGCTGCTTAACCCAATAATGAAATTACTCAAACATGAAATCATTAAATAAAATAAACCAATTTAATAAGTGGACATTCAATATAAAATAGCTGATACTTTCGATGCATAACAAACTCATGGAACTTGACTAAATGTTTTGGATGAAAACTGCACACATTAACAAGTCACTCTTTGAAAAAAAAAAAAAAAGATTGACCTATGATATGCAGAACAAGAGCAATATAAAGGAATTAAATGGAAAAACTGTGTTTTTCATATTTTCTTGTTATTGTTGTTGTTTTTTGATTAATATTAACGACACACTAGACAATGGCAGGACTTTCGTTTTGAATTTTGTGTGCATTGTACCATTTAGGTCTGATTTATAGGAAAATATGATTTTTTTTTTTTACCCAGCCCTATTCCTTTTTGGAACAATGCCTGGCAGTCACATATAGATCATGGTAGGGCTGCACAATTAATTGAATAAATTACAGTTACAGCTACTACAATTAAAGTCCATGTAGGTCTACTCATATTGAGTCAAAATTTTTCTATTTAATGTATGTTTTTGGTTGATAATTTTAACCAATCAGGGACATTGTTCGCTTCTGTGTATGATTTTTTCAAGATTTGAGTAACAGCTTTATTTTCTATTCTTCTGAGATGGTCTATGTAAAGTTGACCATTTAAGTAACTGATGCATAAAACAGCGATAAAGTCATTCAGGAACACAGTTCTTAGCTTACAGTATTTTGGATGTGTAGCCAAAATAAAGAATACGACATTCAGTTGAGCCAACCCAAATATGTATTCTAATGTAAATTCTATAAATCAAAATGAATCTCAATTACAATATCAAGAAAAAATCAACAATTATAACTTTCGTAATAATCGTGCAGCCCTAGATCATGGTGAAAAACTATTTGTGAGAGATATGAGCAAGGTCAGACATGCTTTATTTTCTCTTTTATACTGTAACATAAAACCTAGCATCAGTGAACTTGCTTGGCCTTCACTCACCTTGGCTTGTTCTGTGAGTCACCGGAGCCAAACCATCCTCTCCGTCTCCCCTCAAGCGAAGAAGAAACCTGGCTCTGCTCTGGCTTGGCTGGGGGAGAGTCGCTCCTTTCATTAGAAAAAAGAGTTTTCCTCAGCTTTTTTCCTTTATCCACCACTTCCATAACCCCAGAAGACACTGCCTGAGTTCCCATGGCCTGCACTGGCTTTCCCTCAGACATGGTAGCCCCTTGGGTCTGGCTTCTAGCTTCATCTGCCACCCCATCCTCCTTCTTACCCTTTTCAATTGACCAGCGTCTCCCATCACTCTTCTGTAAGTCCTCACCACGTCTGGTGAGGTTCTGGAGAGAGCGAGAGAGGGGTGCACATTTCTCCAGAAGGGAGCGCTTGGCTGGGATGTTGCCTGGACTTTTGGGGCTAACAGGCTCAGATGAGTAGATATGGCTACCGTTGATGCAGAGGGTGGATTTGGAAAGTGCCATGCTCTGGCCTTTTAGAGTTTCCACAGCAGTGCTAGGCCAAGGAACACCTGTGATCTTACTGGCTTCATCGCTGTGTGCACGCTTGTGGGTCATCACTTTAGGATCTGCAAAAACTGTTTGAGAAAGTATAGACAGATGTCAAAGTTCAGTATGTCTTCAAGTTTTGTGGCTTTTAGTTCATGTCTATTAACTTTGAAGCTATCTACATATGCTAGTGTTTTCTTAAATCTTGACTAAATTCACTTTGAGCAGATATGCGATTCAAAATGTACATTATTTCTGGACAAAATAGATCAATGTATCAAATGACTCATCCTGCACTATACAGATTTTTGTCCAGTCAAATACTCTAGAATGAGAATGTCCCTCCCCCCAATACCACTTGCAACCAATTGGCAAGTAGCAAACCATTGTTCATGGCTGTGATGTAAGCCTATTGGCTATTTAAATAACAGAGACCAGCCCTTCGATATGTCCCACCCAAATTTCTGGTTTCAATAGGCAATAAATACAGGAAAGAAAACATAACTATTCAAATAATTAATTGGAAGTTTAAGGAGATTTGAAAGCTGTCTTAATTAGTTAAGTAGTTAAGAACTACACTATATTGAACTCCTAAATATAGTGATTATTTATATTGTCAGTAACATCTCTTCCAATAGTTGCATAACCTTTAATCGCTCCTTCACTGTCCATGCGGTAGGGCTCCATCACTCTGGGGCTGTAGATGGGAGTTCTGGACAGCTCTATCGGGACAAACGGCTCACCGGCAGATGACGCTATGCTACTGTCTGATGCCAATGATGAACAGGATCGTGTGTCTGAATTCTTACGCAGTTTTCCTTTAAAAAAGAAATCTTTCACCTTGCTCCTGTGTTCATCAACCCCCTTCTCCTCACGCGGTTCATCTGGTCCTACATCTCCCGAAAAGGGCGGACCTACAGTCCCCGACAGGGCGGCATAACGGCCAGGTAAAATGGCGGAGGAGGATTCCACATCCCCTCTCTTCCTGCCAGTGACGCGGTCCTTCAGCTTCCCAAAAGCAGAACGAGGCTTGTCCTTTACTGTCAGATCATACATACTGGCGGTCATGTTGTTACGTGTGAACAGTACAGTCACTTGCAGCTCACCCCGCTCCTTCTCTTTTCGACCAACCTTGGAACGCAACTTGAGCCACCTTAAAAACAGACAGCAATTTTATACAGGATGATATGTCCAATCTTTCCCATGGCTAGATGATTTGTCATTTTTGATGTTATAATTAACATCATGGGGTCATTTCGCAGAACCACACACCTTATTGAAGAGATGTTATTTTTTCAATGCTAAAATACTTTCACCTATATCATCTTAATATGCAGAGACATCATTCATCATTCAAAAGCCGACTTACCAAATTGTAAACACTGTGAAACTTTCAAACTGTTGCTTGTGTGAGAATACTGTACCGACCAGCCCGACACAGCTCCTTGGCTTAACCAATGGTGTGAGTTTGGGGCATAATAATCTGCTTGTACAATCACTATTGTTGCGATTATGTAAGTGTGCTAGTGCCGCACTTAAGCTTTAGTCAAGTATGTGAATGCTGATGCCAGCGCTTGGACAACGCATTTCCATGAATATACATAACGTGTTTTTCCGTGACAGAGGCGGAAACCATACTCAAGGTGCCGATAGAGTTACATTCAAAAGTCATCATATGCGCCATTTAACTGGATGTGTTATTATTCAGATAACTTGACTTGACGTTACTTCCTAAGCAGTATTGTCTTCAAACTGTTGCTCCAGCATGACAGTAGTTGACTTGAAAAAGAAAACTCAAAGTAGAAACGAACACAACTGATGTTTTTCAACACTATTGTCCACTACAGCACTTCTTTTGGTTGAGAATTAAACACGTACACGCGTTGTTACTAATTGCGGTCTTACACAATTCGTAGGAATGCACTATTCACAAAATTGAGCTTGTTTGGCGAGAAGCATCTACATTCATGTACTTGCATTGAGTATGTTTTGGCGTTGATGGTAAATATCACAAAGCATGTCAAGAACTATTTTTACTATAAAAATATATATATATTTTCCATAAAATTTGAAGCCAAAGAAAACAAAACTTTATATGTGCTTTATTGTCATGAAAATAATCTGAAAATTGAAAAATCCTTATGGTTCTAAATATAGGCTCCTTTTCTTTATGCAAAACGTAATAGTTTTTATCTTTCTCTTTTGATTTTGGGGTGATACTGGACATTTTTTCGTGAGATTCACAATTACAATTTCCTGCATCGTATTGAACCAAGAATTTCAATGGTTTGAAAAGGGACATATACTAAGGTGCAAACACAAGTGGGGGTCTCATGAATGACTGTTACTGCCTTTGTATGGTGCCATCCCTTTGTCTCAGAAAGAACCAGTGGTGAAACTATTTCCTCCATTTCCGGTAACCTTACAGAGGACCTCATGTGTGCACATGTGCAGAGAGCCAAGACAAATGCCTGGAACTGGGAAAGTAGAAGAGAGTCCCAATGAGATAGAGAGAGAGAGACCCAATGAGAGAGCGAGAGAGAGAGAGAGAGAGAGAGAGAGAGAGAGAGAGAGAGAGAGAGAGAGGAGCAGCTCTGAGCTCAATTAAAGCCAGATGTGCAAAACAGCCACACGCATACATTGACATTTAAAGATGCAGTGTAGTGTGTGCAGAGATAGAGATTTCTCCATGTGTGTCTCCATGTGACTTTCAGCAATGAGGCCTACATAAAAGTGCACTTATTAAAATTCAAAACTGAAATGCTTCCACTGAAATTTCAAAAATGTGTGTCCCACAATATCATCAGTCAATTATTAGATGTGCTTGCTTACTACTGCAAGCATCACTATTATTACTGCTCCTACATAAGAATGAAGGATTTGAACTCTGACTCATCCACACCGTTTGTAAAACAGACTTGACGGATATCTCCAATCATCCTTATCGAGAGGGGTTTTGCAATTACACTTTTAAGAGAACACTCAAAATTTCCACCAGCCTGATGATAAAACAGGTGAAAAAACATCCCATAGATTTGCATTGAAGGTGGGACCCATGCCATTTCCAGGGACCAGAATATCCTATTAAGGGGTGGGTTCATTTGACTTAGGCACAACCACCCAGGCACCACTCACAACACCCTAGCAAGCACCTAGTAAAGCCTTAGCAATTACTCAGAAGACTTTAGCAACTGCACAGCAATGCCCTAGCAACCACCTAGAACATCCTAGTATGGTGGTGAAAATTTATTTTCATAGATTTTCTTGAAACAACTTGACGGCTCTGCCACACTAAAAAAAGTACCACTGATAACAAACAAATATGCTAATCAATGTTGGGTTATGAGTTTTGTGCTTGCTTCGTTGACATTTTTGACACTTTTCCTTTGTTAATTAAATTAATTATTTTTGTTAGTTAACGCTGTAAACTGCATTTCAAAGCTGAATGTGGGCGTGAGAATAAAGTAAGGCATATTCCAAATAGGATAATAACAATGTTATTGTTGCTCAGCATGCCTCACTGACTTCCTCCATACTTGTTTAAAAGGCATCAGCCAAAAGTGCCTCACCACCCCCTATCTCTTTTCTCCACTCACATGACAAATGACTCACTCTTCATAATGAAAACACTGCTAGATATGTAGTTTGATTTCAACTACCTTAGATGTGGGAGCTTCTAACCAAGAGATCCCTTTAAATAAAAATGTTTTGTGTCTAAGATCAAGACTCCAAGGTTATGTCTAATAAAGAGCAGTGAAACGTTTGTTGTGTTTCAGTCCAGTGCAGACTCAGTGACCATTCTGACACACACTGGTACTGCCCTCTGTGGAGGCATGTGTCTGTGCCAGCATGACGCAGGCAAACAGATGAGAACGAGACACGGCATGCCTCTCGAAATATGCTGCTGTTGAGCATAAAAATAATAAAAAAAACAATATCACATTACACTGGTATTCAAAACTGTCTTGGTTTTGCACTTCCATAAATTCCCACCATGCATTTGTTTAATAGTTGCATTTGATATTTAGCAGTAATTACAGATATTTAAGTTTTGCAGGCCAGCCAAAGAATGTTCCTGAAATTCTGTTATGCTGCATTCACAGCATAGAAATGATTTCACCCAAAATCACACGCTCAGGGTTTTGGCAAGCTTGGTCAAATATCCCAGGACACTATCAACTGAAAAAAGACTTTTATGCCTTAAAACAAGTATATTCGGTTAATTAATCTTGAATACAGTAGTAACTATAAGGCTAGTTTCATCTTTAGGACATTCAACAACAAATAACTTTTACACTACACTGTCAAGAGGGAATGTTGGAAAAAGGCTAAACTAAACTAAACTAAAATGTATCATAATATTGCTGTTTTTTTGGACGTTTAGCATAGCTTGGGGAACCATGTAAACTCCTCATGGTTCATGAATATGATAATAATCATTCAAAACCGTGCAATATATAAAAGTACACTGGTATTACCATGATACCATTAATGTATCCTTGTACTAGCATAGTAATTTTTTGCAAAAAAATAAAAAATAAAAATAGTCTTAATAAGGCCCTCGACCTAGAGGCCTATTAATTGATCATATTATTAGCTCTAAATACTCACTCATTTCTAGGACACATTCCATCCTGAAAAACTTTGTCCAGGGGAACGATAGTTTGACCGAGAAACACGTCCAGCCCGATGAGCACCCGATGCATCACGGTGAGGACCAGGTTACTGCTCCCGGGCGGGTAGGCGCTCATCCCTCCCGCATCCAGTAAGCCGGGCAGCAGCTCAAACGAGCACTCCTCATTCCACTGCGGCTCCTCCGCCTTCTCCACCAGGCCGGTGGTGTACTTCTCCTTGCCGACCTGGATGATAGTGTAAACATAGCGGCTGGCTTGCTTGCCCTTCGTCCGCAGACCCCTAGCTCGAAGGACGGTCACATTGACATGCGTTGGGACCCATCTCTGATCATCGTCGTCCAGGCTGATCAGGGGCATCCCTGCAGTTGTTTCGGATTATTCACGCAGAATGACACTTGCGCAGAGAATAACTGCGCTGCCCGCGCCCTCGCGCCCGTCCGCCCGCCGCCTGAAGTTGCAGTAAAAATCTCTGCATTGTCTTGCAGTTACAATTCAGAAAACGTCCGAAGCAAGTCGTAGTCCTGATACACTGAAACAACATTCCTCACAAGACTAACTTCAAGTTAACTCACTACTGTGAACCCTCGGCGCGTCACCACCGGTGATTTAGTGAGGTAAAGTTGGTTGCAAGTTCGATATTCGTTAAATATTCACAAATGGTGTTTAAGGGATCGTCTAAAAACTCCACACACTGCGTTAAAACGTTACGGGCGTTCATGCAATTGACTTGCATGTTCTATCATATGAAACACTGCTGCTGGACAGACTGACTTAATACAAGTCAAGAGGGAATGCTGGAAAAAAGGATAAACTAAAACGTATCATCATTTTGCTGTTTTTTTTGGGACATGTAGCATAGCTTGGAGACCCATGTGAAATTATTACAGTATGCCATATCATATGAGTACAGTATTCAATTATTTTAGAAAAAAAATAAAAATTCAGCAAAGTGTAATTTTCACATTCTAAAGGTTGTAAGCTGTTATTGGACAGACTGACGTACTACAGATTATATGCCTTATGATATGAGTACAGTAATCAATTATTTTAGGGGGGTAAAAAAATCATAATTCACCTAAATATTCTTCACACAGAGTCATCTGCTCTGATGTACTGTTGCCTCCTGCGCCTGGCTAATAATCATATTCAGACTGTCTTTTTCCCTTCAAAATCCGCCACCAGCACTTTTATGTTTGTGATGTTCAGCTACTGGTGGTTCACACTAAAACACAATCTCCTTTTTGTTTTCAAAGTCAGCCCTATTTTCAATCATGCATACATTTCAAGAATAATATTAATACAAGAGCTTACTCTTCAGTACAACAAATAAATGTTGTTGTACGAGTAGTATCTGTATCTGAATATTTCACCAGACATTTAATTTTATTTCAAGATTTCACGTAAAAGTTATTTTACTATGATAATGCCTAGTAATAAATCAGCAATATCACAGTTATGTTAATCAATGCTTGTATACAGTAACTTGTAAAACGACTGACGTTATCATGTTAATACTGTCATAAATTGATTAAGAATTTCCCCACTTTCCTGTAATAAAATGTTCAAAATTTCCACCATCGTGGCTTGTCACAATTATTATAATTTGATTACTATTTATAGACTATTTTAAATTATTTTGAGGTCTTCTTTAAAGAACAAGTGTGACCAGTTTGGTGTTTTTTGTAGTTTTGCTAGAGTAAATAACAGAATAAATTGTTACAAATTAATGTTATTTGAGTGACATTATTTAAGGTGGTTTTTGAAGAAATACAATGGCTGTTTAAATAGATGGTTGATTCAGTTAGGAACAATTCCAGCAAGTGTATAACTATTGACAGCTGAAGCAATCTTTTGGATGTATGGTTCTGCACGGTCGGTCTGTGTGAGGAGAGCAACCCATCTGTCTCCACCCCCAGGAGTAACTGAACAGATCCAGCAGAAATATATTATAACATGGTACAGATTTTTTCATTTGCATTTATGTACATTCATAATACATTATTTTGTATTATTTTGTGGCTCTGGTGGTAGAGCAGGTCGGTTGCTAATCGCACGGTTGGTGGTTCGATACCCGGCCCACATGACTCCACATGCCGAAGTGTCCTTGGGCAAGACACTGAACCCCAAGTTGTTCCCAATGGCAGGCTAGCACCTTGCATGGCAGCCTTTGGTGTATGAGTGTGAATGTGTGTGAGAATGGTTGAATGGGACACAGTGTAAAGCACTACATAAATGCAGACCATTTACCATTTCCTTTAAAAAATGCATGAGATCAGGGTCACATTGAGCCACTTAAAATGGAAGTGAAAGGGGGCCAATTGACAAACATTAAAAACTCACTGTTTTAAAGATATGGCCATATAAATGTAAATAATATGAATGTCAACATGATTTTAGTGTGAGAAAATTACTAACTTTTGTGTGTGTGTGTGTGTGTGTAAAGCAATATCCAATTAAACAATGTTTTTACCATAAGGGCTTCATGCCGTAAACCCTAAAACCATGAAATTACCCAAACAAGGACTGTTTAAACAACTTTACAATTGTAAGATCTTTCATAAATGTTCATAAATTTTTTCCACTGGCCGCATTCACTTCCATTGTAAATGGCCCACAATAACATGTGAAAGTCAATGTTTGTGGTTATTAATATTATGCCACAAATACTGACAATTCAACTTAACTTGTCTTGGTTGTAAATACTGTAATAATATAATTTTTAGCAGCTTACTACAACTTTTTAAAATAATTGATTACTGTACTCATATCATAAGGCATATTGTAATAATGTCATCTGTATTAAGTCAGTCTGTCCAATAAACGCTTACTATAAACTTTTGAATGTGAAAATAACATTTGGTTGAATTATGTAATTATTTAATCTGTTTGCAACAACATTTGGAATGTGAATATGTGCTTTACTGGGTTTATATGTATAACTTGCACATCAACAGAATGAACGATTGAACACCACCTATGTGGAATTTGCAGATGGTCCCTTACTTATGCAAGGCAATGAAAACGCTTCGGAGCGTTTTTAAGCATCATTCTCCAGCCACACCAAGCGTTACTGTTCTGAGTGGAATAATTTATGCACGTAAAGTATTTTTATATACCCCTTAACCCAACTGTGCTGGTGATATGTGTCTATTGTCTAGTGATTTTATATCAGTAAGATTGTCGCCGAGAGCGCGGGTAAGAGAAACTGAATATCGAACCTAAAATTAACTTTACCTCGCTCACAGACTTTTGACAACTCACTGCGCCTGTGCTGGGTGACCCGCCCTCCAGCATTATGTGGGGGCTCCGCAATAAAGTATCCAGTAGAATTAAAGAGAAAGGCAGCCCAAATTTCTGCCGTCATTCTTCATATAAGCACAAACAACACGTAGACAATAACTCAGCTGGCATTATCTATCACAGATAACTAGTTTGAGCTCCACTGCGAATGTGTGACGCGGGAAATAAGTGGGAAAGAAACTTCTTCAGACTGGAGCCAACACGGTATTGTATGGCAAGCCGATTTAACTACAAAGCTCCTAGCGTTACTTACAGGGGCGTCGCTAGACTTCAGTGTCATCTGGGGCGTCGCCCACAGGCCATATTATAATATCAAAATAAGAAGAATTCTTCCTTCCATGACTTAAAAAAATAACCATCCTACATGTCAAAAAATAATTATATTAAGCGGAACACTGACACCTGTTCAGAACTTTATATAAGCAAGCACCAGGCACAATAATCGGATCAAACACATTTGAATTTTAAAGTAATACAATTAAATAATAAAGAATTACAACTTATCTGCTCATTGTTCATTGTGCAGAAATTAACGCTAACAATAAAATCACAATAATTTAACTATTTAAATTTGCAATTGTCATTTATTATACTATTATAGACGCCCATGACATGCGGAGTCCCTCAAGGCTCAATTCTTGCTCCACTCCTGTTCAACCTGTATATGCTCCCAATTAGCCAAATAATGAGAAAGAACCAAATGGCTTACCACAGCTATGCAGATGACACACAGATCTACTTAGCCCTATCACCTAACGATTACAGCCCCATTGACTCCCTGTGCCAATGTATTGATGAAGTAAACAGTTGGATGTGCCAAAACTTTCTTCAGTTAAACAAAGACAAAACTGAAGTCATTGCGTTTGGAAACAAAGATGAAGTTCTCAAGGTGAATGCATACCTTGATGCTAGGGGTCAAACAACTACAAATCAAGTCAGGAATCTTGGTGTGTCTCTAGAGTCAGACCTTAGTTTCAGTAGTCATGTCAATGCAATAACTAAATCAGCATATTATCATCTGAAAAATATTGCAAGAATTAGATGCTTTGTTTCCAGTCAAGACCTAGAGAAACTTGTGCATGCTTTCATCACCAGCAGGGTGGATTATTGTAATGGACTCCTCACGGGCCTTCCCAAGAAGACCATAAGACAGTTGCAGCTCATACAGAACGCTGCTGCCAGAATTCTGAGCAAAACCAGAAAATATGAACATATCACACCAGTCCTCAGGTCTTTACACTGGCTCCCAGTTACATTTAGGATTGATTTTAAAGTATTATTACTGGTATATAAATCACTCAATGGGCTAGGACCTCAATATATTGCAGACATGCTCACTGAATATAAACCCAACAGATCACTCAGATCATTAGAATCACATTAGCTAGAAATACCAAGGGTTCACACTAAGCAAGGAGAGTCTGCTTTTAGCTATTATGCCAGCCGCAGCTGGAACCAGGTTCCAGAAGAGATCAGATGTGCTCCTACAGTAGTCACATTCAAATCCAGACTCAAAACACATCTGTTTAGCTGTGCATTTACTGAATGAGCACTGTGCCACTGTGTGTCCGACTGTTTGTACTGTGTTTTATTAGATTTTTTTAAAAAAAAATTTATTCTAAACTGTTTTAATTATTCTTATTTTATTATTCTTGTTTTTTTTCTTTTTAATATCTACTATGTAAAGCACTTTGAATTACCATTGTGTATGAAATGTGCTATATAAATAAACTTGCCTTGCCTTGCCTGCCTATTTTGAGAATTAAGTAAAAATAACGAGAAGTAGAAGCAGTACGAGATTAAAGGGGTTTGCGTGATATGAGCGTGACGTGATCATCTGTGTTCCGCAACTGCTTGAATAACGTATAATGTGCAAGTAAGGGCATTCCATTGCAATAAACGTTTTTTTCCCCCACACACTGACTCCTAACTAAACCTGAATTACAAGATGACTGGTGCATGGATTAAAATCTACTTGAATGTGGATTGTTAAAACAATTATAAATGAGGCTTATAGCTTATATAGTTAGTAACAAGGCTTGCATAGTAAACCCTCAGTGCCTCTGATACAGAACAGCTGCACCCCTGTGAAAGAAAATAGAAAGCTCCCACTCGAGGTGTTCGTAAGTATTCGTCTGATGAACTTGAGCATGAACAGCAGGTAAAAGTCAAAGTGCGAACTGTCAGTTAATGCAAGTTGGGCACACTGATTGGAATTAATTTACATTTGAAGCCAGAATTGAAGCCTGCCTTGTTGCTTTTGTACTCTGATGTAATGAACATTAAGCCTTACTTTTTTTTTCTCATCACAAAAAATAATAATAAAATAAATAAAATTCGGGCCCATTAACAAAAGATCCGGTGCTTCAGCCCTAGTCTAGCTACACCACCGGTTACTTGCCACAATTGCATTTTGCACAAAGGCGCTTCTAGGATTCAAAAACATCAGCGGCTGACGGGTGTAAAAATGTATGGATGCACTGCGGTGTATTGATCTGTCAAAGAAATTTCAATGCATCAATTACAGAATTTAAGAATGGATTATCATGACTATGTTAATATCCAATATGACCGTCTAATATTACATACAGTATTACTATTCAAATTACTATTCCATAATATAATATATATATAAATGTATGCTTTATTCTTTATATAAAAAATATAAAATATTAGTTCCAAAACCAACAAGGTAAATGTAAAATTTACATATTTTAAGTATTTAGAAATATTTAGATATTTCAAACATTATTTTTCATGTCATTCATACATTTTTAAACCCTTAAAATGTATATATATATATATATATATATATATATATATATGTCCCTATTTTATTAATATATTTATATATTTGAATTGAAATATGTAAAAATGACTTCTTAAGGTGTATGAAGCACACATGCACCTTAAGAAATATTACAATTAATCGTGAAACCTAAAGAGACAATTAATCATCATAGCCATAAAACAGACAATTAATCATCACAATCGCAATTCTTTGTTTGACAATTAATCATCTGCCAAATGTCATAATCGTGACAGCCCTTTTGTTAGTTAAGGAATCGTAATGTTATTGAATCATTGTCAGAGTGATTCGTTACACCCTTTGTGGCTGAGACCCCTAACCCCCCCCCATGGTAAAAACTAAGTACAAAGAGTACAAAGATGTTCATAAACAATACAAAGTTGGAAAATGTGTTTACTGCAGCAACAACATTTCCTTGTGTTGAACTTACTGAGAATCGTCTCAGAAGTAACGCTGGGGGATTTTAAGATAATTGTGCTTGCCATAGTATTGAGTGTAGTGCAGTGCAGTGATGCTGATGTGTGTGTGTGTGGAGGAGTGCATGGGTGGGGTCTGCAGCTGACAATTGATGCAATCTCCGCTAAACAATCCCATGATGAAAATAACTTTTTTTCTGGCTAAATGCCTGGAAATGCCTGCATTGTATAACAAACTAATTTGAGGATAGAAATGTGTTTTATTTACAAACAGTGGCCATATAGTGATTAGGCCCAACTGTAATACCAAAATGTAATATGTAAACAAGTGTCTGTAATTACTGTCAAGAAATATCTAAATCATAAACCTATTTAAATCCATCAGTTTATATTAATATGCTGTTACTTCTGCATATAATTTGATTATGTACAGGCAGACATTATTCACTCTGCGCTGAATTTAACAGCCTTTGTTTTGGTTTCACAAAAAAAAAAAACATTGCAATGGCTTTATTTTGTTTCATTGTCTGCATTTGTGTCCACATTACATAAATGCATCCTCTGTTTGAAAAGAAAATGTCATTAACAAGTAAAGGATAAAACAGTCTTATCACTTCAGCTGGGGTTCACAGTGTTGACATGTTCTAGAGGACTAATCATTTCCGTTCAACAGGGATTTGTACAATCACAACAGGTTACATATCACAACAACAAAGGCTTTTATAAGTCTGGTAGTCAAACGCTACTGCAACTTGGATAAATTATTTATAAGAGATTATGCCACTTTATCGGCTGTCATTTAAACCTGAACCTGAATTGTGGAAACCTCAGGGGTAAAATTAAGTCAGCATTGTTAGTAGCTGATGAATGGTGTCTCAGATCTTCAAATATGAATCTCCCATGAGATTTCCCCACCAGCCGACAACTAGTGAAGCATATAGAAAATGTATTCAAAATGTATTAAGCAAGGACTAAAAAAGGTTCAAGGAACGAAATCTGATAACGAACACAATTTTTAGCAGAATGTATCCGAAGTGATTTTTGATTGTTCCGGATTGATAATTTTATTTTGAAATGCTTGTAACTGGTTATAACTGGTTAATTTTACTATATTTTTTATCATGAAACTAAAGGCCAAAGGGTTTATCACAGTATATTTTTGGAACTAAGCCACTTCATGTTGCCCAAAAAATGAAACATGCTTTGATCCTGAAAGAAACTGCTGCATGACACATTTCTTTGCCTAATTGTCCGTTGTGGATGTCACATTCTGTGAATGAAGACTTTTTTAACAACTATGTATAATTACTACATATACTGTACATGCATGGATAATCCAAAAACAAGGAAAACATTATTAGAGGAAAGACTATATTTCTCAGTTGTTTCCAAGTCTTCACTGAATTATTGTTAGATATGATGCATTAATACAGATTTGAAGATGTCCAGTTTTGACAGATGCAGATCTGAAAACAAAATGATACCTAACTGTTAATTAACTGCTTGTTATGATTTCTATGCTGATACATCCACTGCACAGGAAAACAAATGCTTACTTTTGCTTTTTTTGCTGAGGCAAGTGGCTTATTTTGGGCTTGTTTTTCCAGACCAGGTTGCTCTTTTCTCTTGCGAGATCTGACAACACAGCAACTGGTATTTCACCCACCCCTTATTGCAGAGTACTGTCGTTTAAAAAGAC
Source organism: Moxostoma hubbsi (assembly GCA_032164185.1). Classification (NCBI taxonomy): domain Eukaryota; kingdom Metazoa; phylum Chordata; class Actinopteri; order Cypriniformes; family Catostomidae; genus Moxostoma; species Moxostoma hubbsi. Next base: position 28,848,430 of record JAVLUX010000016.1, on the reverse strand, counting down.
CCGTTATAAACCGTTCTTTTATTTTGTTCTAACCAGTAACCTTTTGGAAAGGAGGCTGCAGAACTTCTGAACCGGAACGAAAAAATATACAGTTTTTCCTCAGAATGAACCAAAATGAAAAACATTTCATTTTTAGTCCCTGGTATTAAGTTGCCTTTGACTGATTTCTACCAAACATTTTACAATGACCTGAATGTATGAACATTTTCACAGACAGAGAACTTGTCTAAGGCATTAAAGAAAGATGTTTCTTTTGTTTGAAAACAACAAACAGCCAGAAGTCACTAATGTAAGGAATAGGGTACAATGGGGCTAAAGGCTCCTCTGATTTTATTTTCTTCCAAAACACTAAATAGTAACAAAACTACCACAGGACTTTCCTAAACACCCGTTTGTCACTTTACACGGAAAAATATTTCTGATCCATGAGATCTTCGCATGTGGTAATTTGATCTTTTTTTTAAATGTTGCAAATATACAGTATATAGCTAATGAAAAGCCCTGAAATTAACACATTTCTTTTGAGGCAAAATACTTATTTATTATTCTCAGTTAAGTTCATTAAATCAAAAGCTTTTTCAATAGCTGTCCAAAAAGTGTAAGGATAGTATTTGGGGTAAAAAGCCCCCCTGTAGCAGGGGCTAAATGCCCCTATTAAACACATTGTTATCCTAATTTGTTACTCAAAAGTGTACTGGACTTTAGTGTGGGGTTAAAGGCCACCTTTTTTAAAAAACAGAATTTTAATAAAAACAACCTTCCATGATTATTTCTTCACACACAAATGGTACAAAAATGCTACACAAATAATATTAATTGATATATATATATAGTGTGACCAGAAAAAAATTCCTTAAGGTGTGCCTTTAGCCTCATTGTACCCTACCATCAGATTATCAGAAGTCTCATTTGGCAGTGTTTGTCATTCTTAGTGGTTTTTTTAAGGCATTTTATAAAATGTTTTATGTATTAAACAACATTGCACCAAATGGGCATATTTTACAGTTGAAGTATTTAGGGTTGATCCTACAAAGACAAATCTTACATTTAAAATATGATCTTTGTGGTGCCTGAAAAACTAGAATCCAGAAGAAGCAAAACAAATTACAAACAACAACATAGCCTCCGTACTGGATTTCTAAAGTCAGAGTAAAGATGAGGAAGCCACATTAGACTTCACAAATGCACATGAATTTAGAGTTGGTAATACAGTGATTTGATCCTGCAGCCACCATGAAACTGATTTTTGCAACATCAAAGTTTTATAAACATTACAGATTATTCAACATCACAAGTTAAAATAGGGAGTGGCACTTTAAATTCAGCCTTATCTGAGAAAATAACTGAACGTTATAATAGCACCTTCATTTGTTGGCCATCAGCATGAAAACACATGGAAGCTCTCATTTTTTTACAATGACAAAGTAACTATGAATACATTCATGTTGCTATAGTGGATCACATTCTTAATCACATTTAATGGAACAAATGGGGAGACAGATATGAAATGAAGCATGATAAACCTGATTTTTCATAAATGATAACATTGTGTACTGAATTACAGCAGAAAATAAATCCAAAATCCATAAAAAAATACAGATTAGAAAAATCAAGTAATGTTAATGTGATCTATATGACCATGACTAAGAAAGCTAGCAGAATTCAACCAACTCTGCTGCCCATCAACCATTTAACATTGACGGGGGAAAATCATATAAATGGAATGTTTAGGAAATTTTGTCAGGAAATCACATAAGAAATAAGGATTACATTCTGCAATACAGCAGAATGACATTGAACACTGGTTCAAAAAAGACCTTTACCATCAAGTAAGTTCTGTGAACTGTCTGTATGATCCAAACCATATTGACAGCAAAAAATCCCCCCTCAACTTGATCCATGACTTGAATACTGAACTTAAGGTGTACGAGTCTTCTTTAGTCCCCTAGGCTGTTCTGTGAGCCCTTCAGATAGAGCTCATCTTGAGAGAGCTGTGAGAGAGAGTCGTAGCTCTCCATGTATAAACTGCCACTGCTGCTGCTACAACTGCCCCCATTGCCCAGGAATGTGCCAACTGCCCGGCCCTGCCGTGCGTGCCCCACTGCGTCACTGAAGACTTTATTTATCTGCTCTTCAGACGGCATCCACCAGTCAGGATTAGAAGCACAGTGCATCCGGATAAACTCTAAAAGAGAGGGGAGTGTGTTTGTATATGTATGTATGAGTGTGAGACAGATAGAAATGGAGATGCTAAATTAAGTTTCCATAAATATTGCACTGATAATCTGATCAAAACTATCTGGCTTTGGGCCACCCTGCTGATTTTAGTTCACTACCTCTGAGACAGGTGACCTTGACAGGGTTCAGAGGTCGTCTCTCCGGTCCCGTTTCCCCTGTGTGAACTGAACGCTTCCTCTTCCCCAAGCCACATGAGTACTTCAGCTCATCTGTGGTGAACACAAACCGGATCAGGTAACGCAGGAGCCGTCTGCCATCTTTCTTTGAGGAATTGACTGCCTCGTCCCATTGCTTATTGGTAATGAAGAGAGGATAGTTCCCCAGAAGCTGCTTACTGCCCTGTTTAGAAAAGATATAGATAATAAGATTTTAAATTATGTATGACAAAAACATTGTTAATGGTGTCTCTAATCTTTAGTGCTCTTATGTTCTTTAATTGTGCAACATTTAAACAGATATTGCACTAAATCTTGTGCCTAAAAACAAGCAAATGCATTAAAACAAATAAATAACACTAAATTGAAACCTTACCTGATTACTACAATGATCTGCTGGTTTAGTTCTATGTAACAGTGCATCAAAGTGGAGGTCACGTGATGTCATGCGAGGAGCAGACGTTGTAAACCATGAGCTCTGTGCACTTTGCTAATTTTTTAATTATTATTAGATGTAATCCGGTGAGATTCCCTACACCCAGTTACATATTTGTTCTTTGAGGTAAACATGGCAAAGAAGTCAAAATCCTCGGGCTCTGGAGATATTAAAAGACACTTACATGTATGTGTTCAAGATGAAACCTTTGATGGACCTACAGTCCAGGGACTCGATTTGGATGGCACGGCTGGGGAAATACAGCGTCAACTGCCCAACATGTCAGTGATGCTGACAAAGGTTGTTGCAGACTTGGAGGACCTCACTGTAATACGTCGATCGATTACAGTGATGGAAACAAAATTCTCTGAGTTGGTTACAAGAGTGGCAGATGTTGAGAAACGGATCGATTATCTGGAGTCATCGGAAACGGAATTATCCGCTAATCCGCTCATGACCAAAATTGACGTGGAAAATTTTTGGAAAAACTGGAAGATTTGGAAAATAGTAGCTGAAGAAACCATGTACGGATTGTTGGAATTCCTGAGCATAGAGAAGGCAGAGATATGGTGAAAATCCTAGATGAGCTCTTCCCTAGTCTGCTCGACACAACAGGCCATAAACTGGAAATCAAGTGAGCTCACAGAGTCCCGGCTCTCAGATCTGCTGAAGGAAACAGGCTCCAAACAATTGTGGCCACATTTTTTAGATCATCCGATAAAGATGTTTGTTTCTGTTTGTGTTGGTTCTGCCTATCGGCTGGAGTTTGTTTTGTGGAATAACACTTCTCCTTCAAGAAACTTTTGCATTGATGGAGTATCGCTGTTGTACTGGGGTCCCCAGCCAGATTGAGAGTGGATGCTGGGGATGGCCACAAAATATCTACATGCCCACACAAATGATGTCTTTTATAAAGTTGACGGATTGAGTAAGTCATGGTATATTTTTGTATGTGGCCTCCAAGTGAATTTGACTCTTGACCATCTGAGGAACCGGGATGCATGTTGTTTCTTTTTGTGATGGTTCCGTCAAGTGGCTGGAGTTTGTTTTATGGAATAACACTGCTTCGAGACAGTTGTGGATGAATCTGTTCTTTACTTGTGCTTATGTCTCCTGTTTTGTGGAGTATTTTTGCAGGACATTGGAATGATTATGCCATCTGCTGCACTCATAAACAGCCGGCTCACTAAACACTTGTTAGTCTGTCTGTGGAAACTGAATGGGTTATATTGGCTGGAATTAGTTTTGTGGAGGAACACACCTTCGAGACATTCTTTCGTTCTTACACATTCTTTGTGTTTGTTCTGCCTATTTGCTAGGGTTTGTTTTACAAAGTATTTTCTGTTATGTAGTTTTTCCTTACAAAATTTGTGCAGAAGCACCAGACTTGAGCAATCCGATGGCAAAGTTGTCATGGGAATCTCAAGGCGTACATGAACCTTTTGAGTTTAGAGGGATTGACCGGTTGGCACTGTTGTGCACGGAGTTTATGCACACATTTTTCTTTTTCTGTTTGTTTGGTTCAGGGGGATATCGGGGTTTGATTGTTGCACTAATGTTGGCATGTGCTCTGTATAATCTTGTATTTGACACAAAATGTATTTTGTCTATTATATCAAAATATCAAATGTTAATATGAGTGGGTTATCTTTCTCCACATGGAATGTGAATGGGTTGGGGCACATTAAGTGTAAGAAATGTGATATAGTGTTTCTTCAAGAAACACATCTTTCCTCACAGAAAGCTGAAAAATATGGGAAGATATGGTATGGACATATATTCTTTAGTGCTGGCAGGGGAGCAGGTGAGTCATTACATTGATAAATAAAAACCTACAATTCAAATGTCTCAAACAGATTAAAGATAAATTAGGGAGAATCATTATAGTTTTATCATAAATTATGGGGCAAAGGTTGGTTTTGGCTAATATTTACGTGGGTTTTTTTTATTGATCTTGAAGGGATGTTGCGAGCCGCTGGCACCCCTTATGATATACAGTACTGTTGGGAGGAGACTTTAAACTTTTGATGGATTCAGTCCTTGATCATAGTGAAGCAAAAGTGTGTAAGCCCCCTAGAGCAACACTGATGCTTAACAAGGTGTGTAAAAATCTTGGTCTTGCAGATATTTGGAGACTTTTGATCCCATCAGGTAGGGACTATACATTTTTTTCATCAGTCCATAAGATTTATTTTAGAATAGATTTGAATTATATCTAAGTCCCTCATTTCATCTTTTGTGGATTGCTCAATTGGAAACATCTTAGACTCAGATCATGCCCTGGTGAGTATAGAGGTGTTGCCACATACGGAGAAAACAAAATCATATAGTTCACGCTTTAATGTATCCCTTTTACAAAGTCCTGATTTCCAACAAATGTTAAAGATTGAAATCAATGTATATATGGAGATCAACTTGTCCTCAGTATCTTCTGTGTGCGTGGATTGGTAGGCACTTAAGGCAGTTCTTAGGGGTCAAATCAGACAGTATGCCTCATTTACAAAAAATCCAAAGCACGAGAACTCGTGGAGTTGGAAGGGAATATTAAAAGTGCAGAGGCAGAGCTGAAGCACCGAATGTCGTCAGATGGCCTCAGAGAATTGACCCGATTGAAATACATATATAATACTATTTTGTCAAGGAAGGTGGTGCTTTGGATATTTAGGGCAAGACAGTCATACTTTGAATCAAGGGACAAAGCAGGGAAGCTTTTGGCTAGATATATAAAGCAGAGAGAATCTTTTACTACCATTCCCTCAGTGAAATCTGCTGGTGGTGAAATTTTTACCTTTTTCTTGCCATTGATATTAATAATGCCTTTAAAGAGTTCTATCTTGATCTTTATAGTTCAATGTCCTCGTCTACTAATGAGGATATTAGAAACTTTGTAGAAACATTAGAACTCCCTAAATTGATGACTGAGCAAAAAAAATTTCTTGATTCTGAGATAACCCCTGAGGAGCTTGACGAGGTAATTAAGACATTACCTACAGGCAAGGCTCCAGGGCCAGATGGTTTTGCAGCTGAATTTATTAGATCTTATGCTACAGAATTGGCTCCACTTTTGTTAGAAGTTTATACAGAATCATTAAAGAATGGAAAGCTTCCTCCAACCATGACACAAGCCCGGATCAGTCTGATTCTCAAAAAGGACAAAGATCCATGTGTGTATAAGTTACAGTCCAATTTCACTGATCCAGCTAGATGTAGAAATTTTGGCAAAATTTTGGCTAACTGATTAAGTTACGACATCTCTTAAACATATAGATCAGGTGGAGTTTATTCGGGGCTGTAGCTCTTCTGATAACATTAGGCGTTTCATCAGTATTGTGGTAAGTAGCGAATGATCAGTCTCCAGTCACTGCCATCTCACTTGATGCCGAAAAGGTGTTTGATATGATAGAATGGATTATCTTTTTAAGATTTTGGAAATGTATGGGTTCGGGAGTACATTTATTAGTTGGATTAAGTTACTTGTTTAATGTAATTCAAATGAATTTTGATGACTGTTACAGTTCTCCCTGTAGATGTCCCCCTCTCTTATTTCAAGCAATTTGATAGCATAGCGAAGTCCATCATTTGGAATGGTAAGCATTCCAAGTTAAATTTCAATAAATTACATAGGCCGATAGACAAAGGTGGGTTAGGCCTACCTAGGGTTGCAGCGGTATACCGGTTTCATGGTATACCACGGTATGAAAATTGACAGTTATCATACCATGTACATTTGCTTATCTATGGTGTTGAGAAAAAAAATTTAACCGGAAGGAGAATCTCACCTGCACGTGCGCATCTCCTTTCCTCATCAACTTGTGCCACATACACACATGCAGCGGAGAACATGTCAGAGAGAAGCGAGGCGAGGGGTCTGACATAAGTGATTGTGTTTGTGAGTTAAAGCAGTGCTTCTCTGGTGGGTCGCAGGTCTATTCGGACTGGGTCGTGGACAGCAGGGAAAGAACAATACCATGGCTCTCCCATTGAAGATATTTCGGCGGCCGCCCAAGTGATAGCCTATTTAGGACTGCCGAGGCAGATTTAATGATAATCTCGCTAAAGGCTAAAGGCTTCTCATCTGCACTTTTGCACGAGTGTAATGGAATCAGCTAGCGCTAATGATCTGCTCTGCTCTCTGGCGCTCGCGTGCAACAACCGAGCTTCCCTCGATATTGCGGAGCGCAGACCTAAAAACTGATGTGACCAATTTCAATTCTAGAGAGACTTTTCTAGTTTAAAGCATTATGGAGGAAGTCAAGTGAAACCCATCAGTAGGCAGCCCTGACATGCCAAACAGCACTGAGGAGTAAAAGAGCAATACTGCGTTATGCACTAAAAAAAAAACATCATCCTTCATAAATACTGAAAATATGTAAACATCATTACACATCATCACCTTTACAAAATTGTTTCAGGATTTTACATGAGTAAAAGTAACTATATTTTGACAACATTTTATAGTTGCATATGAAATAATCTAAAGGTAGAATTTATTAGACCTCATTTTATATCAACAGTGGCAGTTATAGTTAAAGTTTCAAGATGTGTTTCAGCTAGTATTTATTTTTCATAAATACATTAATTAATTTATTATTATTATTTTTACTATTATTAAAGACTTGTTCACTGACCTAACCATGGTAATGACGAGCCTTTCCATCTGTGTAATATGTGTGTAAATATGTAATATTAGTTAAAAAACAGGATAATAATGGACTCGTATAAGTGAATATGTTCAATTTTTAAAAGGGGGGGAAAGAAAACTTGATGTCAACAACAAAAATAATGTCACTTGAGGCATTTCCTTGTACAAACAAAACTATGCAACATAAAAGGAAATGCGACCCAGGATACATTAAATACAGGTTATGTTTAATCTATGGCAGGTCGACACTTGATGTACAATGTAAAATCTGTCCTGAAGCAAAACCAGCTGAGAATCACTGAGTTACAGCTACAGACGGGAGCATTCTGTCTGCTCTGTCACGCATCTACAGTATATGTTAATTATTAATAATCATAGGGCATTACTTTAAAAGCTCACACAGATTTATAAGTTAATTTAACATACTTTTTTTTCAAGTTTCAATTATTACAAAGTATTTGTATTTGTTATTGTACCGTGAAAATCTCATACCGATGCAACCCTAGGCCTACCCAAGATTTTATTTGTAGCTTATGGCTGAACCCTAAATTATTTATTAATAGGTCACCTTTCTGCTGGTCAGATTGGATTGTGAAGGGGTTACTACACAAGGTGACCTATAAGAGTGAAGTATTGAGATCTTTTGAAGATTTGATTTAACATTTTGGGTAAGTATTTACAGCTGCGCCACACATACTCTGCACTGTTTTTGGGAGTGTCACACACCCCCCTAGTGCGGCAGATACTCTGGGAGAGGTGATTACTGCTTTTGGGAAGGGTCGTGAGGCATCTGTGTAGTACTCCCTGCTAATTCAGAGTCTGGGGACAGAGCTTTAAATTCTCTCAAGAGATTATGGGAGGAAGATTTAAATTTGTTATTGGAGGACGGAGTGTGGACTAGAATTCTAAAAAACATCTAGTCTGCATCTAGAGATGCAAGGGTGCGCCTTATGCAATTAAAAATTTTACATAGATTTTATTGGACCCCTTCTAAATTGTACAGGCTTGGTCTTAACGACACACCTACCTGCTGGCGCTGCCATTCAGAAGATGGAGACGCAACATGGGGGTGTCGTAAGAAAATAATTATGGTTGAAGGTGCAAAGTTTTGTATGTGATGTGTTGAACACTCAAATCTCGTTCTGCCCCAGACTCTGTATTTTGGGAGATGGGGCAGTCATAAATTTGGAGGATAAGTGCATATAAAAATGCTGATGATTGGTAGGAAGATTATTTTAAGGGGATGGAAGTCAGATGGAGCACCCTCGTTCCCAGAGTAGTGTGCGGAGATGGGGAGGGTGGCTGCCTTCGAGGAGGGGTCGAGCAGAAGGATGGGAGTTAGGAATTTTTTCAATAAAAAATGGGGCAATTATTTCACATTTTTGGGGGACTCTCGAGGAGGGGCGGTGGAGAGAGTAATTTAGAGTTTGGTTTTTAATTAAACTTGATTATTGTATTTTCTTTGTTTTGTTGTTTTAGTTTTGTGTTTTTTTTTATGTGTATGTGTCTATATTCTATTGACCACAGGGATGTTGGTGAGGGAGTCAGGGTGGGGTGGGAGATTCATCATATATATGTTGTTAGTTTCTTTGTGTTAACTTTTATCGATAAAAATGTTAATTGCATAAAACAGTGCATCATAGTGTTATTCTCATAACCCCAGATTAGACATTAATTTGAATGAAAGTTTCACTTCATGTACCGTTGGTTACAGTTTCTTGCATAAGATGGTATCGCTGTGGTTTTCATCACTAAAACAGCACAAAATAAGGCCTTATGTCTCACCTCAGTAAGCTGCTCTTCAGGCTGGGGCTGCACAAACTGATTGTAGTGTTGAAGAACAGTCTTAAAGAAGTCCAGAACATTCTGGCAAGGAGCTGTTACAAGAGAAGACAAAACCAGCAACACTTGTTGATTGAAGAACTTATAACTTAAGATAAATCGGTGTGTTTTGGCACAGCTGTTGCAAACAAACTAATGCAGAACAAAAATTAATGCACTTTACACTCTGTTATTCTTTTTAGATCTTTTGGCACTCTATGTGGCCTTGAAAAAGCTTTTTTACCGTACAGCTGCCATATTCTGATCGCAAGACCAGGCAAACACAAATCACTTTATCTCAGTAACACCCTTTTGGTTGAGGAATAAATTAATGGGTGACAAATTGCAAACAATTCTTTTCTACATTGGCAAGCAAACCTAAATCTTTTGCATGATGCTGGAACCATGCCAATAGGTAGGATTGCCACTTTTGAAGTTGTAAAATATGGGACACTCCCTGTTAAGTTGTTGAGGGGGTGGGTATGAATGGGGAATATATATGACATATTCAGATGGCCCCTTACCACATCCTCAACAATTATTTATTGATTTGTATGTATATTTATTTATTTTATTTTCCCTTCACCTCTGCTTCTTGTTTTTATGACTCAGTGATTGTATTCATTCAAAATAATCAAATCTGGCTTTATATGTGCTAGTTTAATACCTGGTATGCTGCCCAGTTTGTGTCTCAGTTCCTCGTTCTCCTGTTGTAGACTAAGAACTTCCTGTTCCAGCTCTATACAGCGTGGACAACATCCTTCCTCTTCTTCATCTTCCTCAGGCAGCGTGGACGAGGGGTGTCCATATGTCTCAGATGGTGCTGGTGATGCCCAGCCGCCCAAGTTTTGTCCAGGTGACCCTGATACTGCTGGCTCAGCATCTACTGGCCGGCATCTTTCACCGTCTGATGACTGTGTTCCAGAGAGCAGGTAGTTCTGCAGAGACTCTGTGAAAATCTGGAGGAAAGTGGAAGTCTGCTGCTGGTTCCAGTGGTTCCCCGGTTGGTTCCCCTCACTTGCGTTCTCCAGAGATGATGACTCTGGTCTGGGCTTGGAACTGAGCCTATCTCCTGAAGATATGCAGATGTCCTCTTGTTTTATGAGAGTGGAGATGGATGAAGATGGAGGAACCATGGAGGTCTGTGGTTCAAGGAGCCGTCCGTTGCTGTTGAGGAGGCTGAGGACTCGACTGCATTGCTGGGCAAAAGCATCCAATATGAGCCGGTTTTCTGTGAGGGGGAATAAAGATCACACACATAATTCAGTATAACATTGCTAATGCCTCAGAAAGCATGGTTATTTTGGCTTGACAAAGACAAAATACTGTTGTTCTACAGACTTGTATTTTTTTTTTGCCAAATCCCTAAACTAAGACCAAAATTTCTAATTGTAAGTTGTAACCTGTCCTAGAGCTTTCAAGCTACATTCACCAAATTTGGCACAGACCTTCAAGACTGTTCTGCTTTAAGTTGCTATGTTCTTTTTAAAAGTCTTCTGCCATTTTCCCCATAACCGACAATTAAAAATCCCACAAATCCCATGAATTACTTATTGATGGAACGTCTAGCAAAACTCTAACAACTAGATAGAACACCATAGCAATGCAGAGCAACCAATCAAAATACCATAGCAATAATCTGGATCTCACTAGCAACAAATAGCAACCAGCCTAAATACCCTAGCAGCCACTTGGTAATACACTGTCTGTCTGTATAACCTTTAAACTTAAAACTTTTTAAGCTATTTTAAACAAGGCTTTATCAAGCCAGCATCAAAGGTTGTCTTGACAAACTTTACCTATCTAGTTACAGTATATTCACATTACATTTAAGCATTTGGCAGATGTTTTGACCTGAAGCAATTTACAGTGCATTCAAGCTACAGTATACATTTTTTCAGTTTGTGTGTTCCTAGGAAATCAAATCACGCATGCATTGCGAGCACCATGTTCAACCAACTGAGCTACTGGAATACATCAGTTTTCTTAATTTCATTAATGTTGCTTGCTGGCATTGTCTGTGAGTATTGATTGTAATTTACATATAGTAGTTTTTGCCCTTTTATTTCTCCACCTTTTCTCCCCAATTTGGCATGCCCAATTCCCAATGCTCTCTAGGCGCTATCTTTGTTAGAACGTCAATCCGCACATCTTATGTGGCTTGTTGTGTGCGTTACCGCAGAGACATAGCACGTGTGAAGGCATCACGCTATTCACCACGGCATCCACGCACAACACAAGCCCCACCGAGACCGAGACCCGCATTATAGTGACCACGAGGAGGTTAACCCATGTGACTCTACCTTCCCTAACAACCGGGCCAATTTGGTGCTTGGGAGACCTGGATGGAGTCACTCAGCATGCTCTGGATTCGAACTCGTTACTCCAGGGGTAGTAGTCAGTGTCAATACTCGCTGAGCTACCCGGGCCCCCCTATTTTTTTGACCTTTTCAACTATTATGCTTCCTTTTTTCATAATAGACTGTGACTAGATAATCTGTAGGTAAATAATGCAATAAAGGGCTGCAACAAAAAGCTAAATAATATATAGAAACACACCAATGCTTTGGCCAGACATCGGCATTGGTTGATAAACAAAATGATCTGCACAATCAGACATCAGCTGATGATTTAAAAACAGGCAATGATCAGGGCTGATTATTTCCTGTCAAAAGTTATTTTGTATAAGTTATATATACACTAATTATCAGTGATGTGACAGAATGTTAAAAAGAAGATCCACCAAACTATCGATTGTATAATGGCACGTGTTGTTCTAAATGTTGTCCACATATCGGTATCAACACACACATTTTGTATCTGTGCATCCCTAAAATAATATTTACAAAACAACACTGAACAATCACAATTTTATTTTTACATTTTAGCCCAATTTCGCCGCAGCTTTTCTTTTTCGTCACGTCTTTCTTGTCCTCTATTTGCTCTTTCCATCCTCTCTCTATCTGTAAATCAGCAACCTGAAGTCTAAAAATTGAAGAGATACTGGAGGAGATACAGATCTGCACACACATACACACCAGTGTCTCATTTACTTGCCGTCACTGTTCTAATAAACACTATTAATCTCTCCCAAATCCCTTTGATATGAAGAGAGGAAACGGGGAGATTAATAAAACAAAAATGCTGAGTGACCAACCGACAGCAACCAATTATTCCCTCTCCCCACATCGCTGTGGCCACACCCTGATGCAGAATCTAAAGCGTCTCTCAGAGGATGATTATGAATATGCCACCCTCACACAAAGACACAGGGCAGACAATTACCAGTTCAGGCCGTTGCTGTGGCACCCGTATGTATGAATGATGAGAGTGAGTAAGTCTATCAGCCGTCGCCTGGATATGTCTATCAGGCTTAGGCAGATGTGGCGATTTATTTACATGCACCGCATCTCTGTTTACCCTCAGCGAGAAGGATTTGAAATCTTTTTCATCCATCTTTCCCTCTCCCTCCTCCTTTTCTGCTGTCATTATCTCTATCCTTTCACTTCCCCTCTTTCCATCTATCCCTGCCTCTCTTTTTTTCCTGTTATGCCACACAGAGTCAGCCTCATGAAATTTCATTAAACACAACATGTGCCGCAGAGCAAAATTTATGAGCCACATTTGTTTTTAATCACAATCCCTTTGGATGAGCTTTTAAATGTAATTTTGATTATTGCACAGATCTCAGAGTGGTGTCCTTGAGTGTCTACAGCTCTTTTCCCTGGGGCTGGAAAGATGAATCCATTAGTACTTTACAATTGTCCAGAACTCCCAAAACAGGCACCATGATCCTTGGTGGAAAGATCTACTATATAAATCCAAAAACAGTAATGAATATTTGGCAAACCACTTTTATCTAAATCAAGCAAAATGGACAGATGTTGATCTTAAACATTTCCATTTCCAGTATAATTATTCATTTGTAATTTTGATTCTGTTGTATCTGAACAGTTGGCTTTATCCATCCATTTGGAATAAACCCATGTATCAACCTAACCGATCAATAGAGTGTGTAAACATAACAAGAAGCTGTTGTGTGACAAAAGCAATTGTCGCACATTAGATGAAAACGGTGTCCAGCGATGTCATTGGCTGTAGTGAAGGTTGTATGAATCCTTACGATTTCGCTGTGAGAGTGTGTTGGACAAAGTGACAAAACTCTGGCAAGCTCATGAGAAACACTTACCACTAAAGTTGGCAAGTCTGGTTAAATCAAGTTATTAAGAAAGACACTTCCCACAAATGCATGCTGGGAGTATTGCCAACATAGAAAAAAGTATCATGCACTTATATGCTTCAGATTTCCTATGATCATGGGGCCAATTTGATCATATTCATATAAACTCTACATTACACCCTCATTACTGATCCTCATTAATACATTTTGTTCTATTTTGGTAATACAGGAGATCAGTAGTGTTCATTTCAGCAATGACCTAAATACAATATGTGTCTCTGCTTACAAGCAGATCATTTTCTACCCATATAATAATGAAAGATACTTATAATATCATCTCAACAGGCTATAGAACATTGAATTACTTGAAGAAAATTTTTTGAATTATTAGTGCACTGTTGTTGTTTTCAGCCATTAATATGTTTATTTTCAGGTCACAACTGTTGTATCAGATATGAAATTAAACACGTCAAATGCAACCTGCTTTAATTGACCAAATGAGTCGCATAATTTGGGCGTGGGTCTCCAAATTATGGATGTCTTTGCGTCTAATGATGAAAAATAGATGCATGCAGAAAAACATGCATCAGCAAAATGCTCATTCTTCATTGTGTCAAATAGGTTAGACACTTTAGTTTGTAGCTACTTCAGCCTCTTGATAAAATCATGGCTTAAACTTTCAGGGGTCAATTTGTACAGTTACCTGAGCTTATTCCGTAAGTGCAGTCTGGAGACTGGACAAGCTCGGCGCGACCCGACGGGTATCTGCTGGACACCAGGCCGGCGACCCTCCTCTGGCTGCCAAATGATGCCGCCGCCGCCGCTGTTGCGCTCCCCGCGGATGATGCTGCGCTGGATGTCGCGATTCTGCTGCTGCTGGGCCTGATTTCGCAGGGGAGACGGTGCTGCTGACTGCTGCTGATGGACAGGGATGTTTGCTGAAGCGGCATGCGCTGTGTGTACTGCTGGTGCTGATGACTGAGATGATGAGGATGCTCTCCTAGCTGCGGGATGTCCACCATTGTGGGTCTTTCATATCTCGCCTTGCCCGCCGCGCGCTTGCTCGGGAAGGTCTTGAGAGAGCTGTATGGGCTTCGCTGCTGCTGCTCCTGTCTGCAGATTTTGGGCGCAGAGAGACCTTCGTCCGCTGGGTGCATCTCCTCCTCCATCTCTCGCTCTCTCGGAATACCAGGAGAATCTCCCGTCGCTTCAGGTGTCGTTTTGTCCGGTGTGGATAAATCAATTATCTCAGTGTCTCGCCGCCTTGCACCGTGTCTCAAACACTTCTAACTCTGTCTGAGATTCTCAGAGGGTGGGTGACTTTAATGACAAGTCATTGCTCCAATCCCCTGGCGGTAAAAGCACGCTCTGGCTTTATTCTACCAACAGGGGAATACCGGCGGGTGCACGCGCCTCTGCCGCGGGGTGTGCAGCTCGTGCTCCATCAGTGGGAGTGTTAAACAAACAAGAGGTGTAAAGAGATATGAAGAGGTGTGCACCATCCCTCCATGTTTTTACATATAGCCATCTTTCTTTTCTGGTTTGTTTATTTGTCTGTTGTTGTTCTGATTGGCTGATCTGGGGGACTAAAATGACTCTCAGATTTGATAGCGAGCCAAATGAAAATTTAGACAAATATATGTGCAATTAGGCTATAATAATTAATAATTAGTAACAGAGCCCCACATTCACAAGGTGAATAGTTAAAAATAAATAGTAAAAATTAATTAATTCATTCATTCATTAAAAATAAGACAGAATATGTTTATATTTTATAAAAATAAAATATTGCCTAAATAAATACAAATGTTCATAAAGGTAAATAATTCACCATTTACAGGAGCACTTCAGATTATGACACTCAACGATGTTTATGCAAAGTTAAGTGTTAAAACAGTTGGTGACATTTGACAATAATTAGTACACATGAACTAACAATGAACAATTGTATTTTTATTTACTAACATTAACAAAGATTGATAAATGCTGTAAAAGTGTATTTTTTATTGTGTTCTTGATATCTAATGCATTAACTAATGGCAACGAAAAGAACCTTATTGTAAAGTGTAACCATGATTCACCAATTGCTTCTTGTCATGACATAAATCTTTTTGTTCATTTTCAGAGAATACTTAACCTTCGCAGATGTGTTCATTATAGACTAATTTAATATGAGCGCACAACAAAGAGCGCAGTCCACCGTCCCAGTTAACAATAAAGAAAATTACCAGAAGAGGGCGACAACATGACATAAAAACCTTAACATTCCGCACTATCCAAACATAAATAAAATTCTGAAAAAAAAAAAAAAAAAAAAAAATTATATATATATATATATATATATATATATATATATATATATATATATATATATATATATATTTTTTTTTGTTTTGTTTTTTTTGTTTGTTAATATTATACACAACTTTCAAAGCCAAAATGAAAACCATGTCATAAAAGTGAAATGTGCCCATTTAGGCTGTATAAAACACAACAAACCAGTTTAAGCAGCCTATATAAAAATGAATTAACCATTCAAAAGGACTTTAGAAATGGCAAATAAAATGACGTTTTATTTTAATAACTAGATTCACAGAATCAAGTTATGTCAAGATAAAATACTGCTGTCCACCTAATGTTCCCTGCTGGACAACTGGACGCAGTGATGCTACATGAATGCGCACGTCCGGACAGCCAGCTGCGTGCGCGTCAGAGAAACGGGTGAGTGAGTGAGTGAGTGAGTGAGTGAGTGAGTGAGTGTGCGTCCAGACTAACACCAGCAGCACATTTCAAATGTCACCTCAGTGCAGGACAGGTTTCCGTAGTCAATGCATCGTTCACCAACTACAGAACTTCTTTGGCAAGAGATACATGATGGCACAGTGTTTCTGTACCAGCCTCTGATACATATTTGAAATGTTTAGGCAACAGATGAGTTTTACGCAACTAGTGGATTTCAAAAGCATCAGATCAATTGAAAAACAACGGGAGCGGATGAACTGCGGATAAGACCAGGGAGTTTCTGGATCAGACCTGCACTGGATGATTCATTTCAGAACTTGCACAGCTTCAACCTCTGAATGTGTGATTTGGACAATCCTTGGATTTGACTCATGTCTCGTTTATCATGACTGAATGAAATCTGATGGAGTGATGGATTACTTTCCCAAATCACTGTTAATTGTTTAATGCGTGCTTAATCCCATAGGGAGACCCCCAAAACGGCCAGTTTATTGGGCGCATGCTGTTTTGAGAGGAACTGGCACACAAAGCTGCATCTTGCCGGTATGGTGCGCCTGTTGAATTGCCTCTTGCTGGGGTATTTGACGTGGATTCTGCGGATATCTGATGCCCGGGGAGAGTACTGCCACGGGTGGTTGGACACCAGTGGGAATTACCACGAGGGCTTTCAGTGTCCGGAAGATTTTGACACGATGGACGCGACTGTGTGCTGCGGGACCTGCTCATTGCGCTACTGCTGCGCCGCCGCGGACGCGCGCCTCGACCAGGGAACCTGCACGAATGACAGACAAGAGGAGAATAACACGCAATATGCTGCCCGTAAGACGCAAGTTATTTATTTATGACTATATTTACAGCGCATATAGGATATCTTGATGCGTCAGAAGCCTGAGTGAACACATCACCGTTTTATTAACGGAATGTTTTAATATTGACATACTTTTATTTCTGTTTTAAGTGTTTCTGAAAGTTTTTTTGTCCTCTGGACAAACTCAGGCTATATCACAGGGCAAGTGTAATTAATGCTTGTTGAGCAGTAAATAGGTATATAGACAGGGTAATAATCACCTGATATCAAGTTAAATCACAATGACGTGTGGTTGAATCACTGCTTATATACTTGTTGAAGCTAAAGTATTATACTAGGCCTACAGAATGTCATAGCAGGATTATGTGAATATGAGATATGTGTTCAACACTAATAGTGAATTACATATTCATATAAAAGTACAAACAGTCATAACTGGATCCCAAAATCAATTCTAACCAAGCACCTGTTGAAACCTTTGACACTTACTGAGCACAGGTGAACCTGGCACACCTGAACGATATCTCACTCATTCCAATACTTTACTATTATATAATATAGGTATACTTAATGATAATGATTTTAAATTATTTATATATATATATATATATCCTAAACGCCTTGGATGTATTTTAAGATGAAATTTCAAGTACGATGCTAAAAGACCGACTAAATAAACAGACATACATTCATTTTTGTGGAAGCATCTACCTGCATTATCAAACAAAATTTGGTAAAATGTAACATACAGCCTTAATAGCCTTCGTCTATTGGCTACTAAGCACAAAGTAAATATTGCCACATCAAATGAAGTTATAAGTACATTGATGTAGGCTACAATCTTGGTTGAGATATAATTAGTCAGCGGTGATCTGTATCGTGACCAACTATAATCTGCATTTCCATGTCATTTCCCTTTAATCACATCAACCTAATACAGCGACCTGAGCTATAGTATATTTTCTTAGAAGCAGTAATTGAAGTGTATTTTTTAAGGACAAAACTCCTTTGTTCCTGGAAAACAGACAAACCGAAATCCGGCGTACAACAGTCAGTCTGTGCAATCTGATGCCTCAACATAATCATGCTGATATATAGGATTAGGAAGAAATACATTTTTGTTGTTGTGTAACAGTAGATATATCATAGCTGGCTTAAACATTGAGTTTACACAAATACCTCATGAAGCAGTTAATAAGCTGATCTGGACACATTAAAAAAAAAAAAAATGTTTTACATCCAATGCCTCAAGAAAAAATATAAACTTATTTAAAAAAAAAAAGTCTTCTTCTGTATTGTTATTGTGAATTATATAAAGATTTTAAGACAAATATGAAGAGGTGTTTCACATATGGACTAGAGAATTACAATATTTTGATTTATTTAGCTGTTCTATGTGCTTATAGTAACTGATAAATGACAATCCTTCAATGCTGCAACACAACTAATGTGTAAAGCTACAAATATCACACACTATCAATGAAAACAGAAATCAAAATGGAATGAAACAAAATAGTTAGGAGGGCTGTAACATGGGGCATTATCTGAAAAAATAAAGGTTATTTTTATCAAAACTCTTTGAAATTTGGTACACCTTGATATTATGTGGTCATTTCATTATGAGCATGATTACACCTTTTGAAGTCTCTCTAACCTCATGTGGCATTTCTCTCTGTAACAGAGCCCATCTACGTTCCCTTCCTGATGGTGGGCTCCATCTTTGTGGCGTTTGTCATTGTGGGCTCTCTGGTGGCTGTGTATTGCTGCACCTGCCTGCGCCCCAAACAGCCAACTCAGCAGCCAATCCGCTTCTCGCTCCGTAGTCAGGGCGAGATAATTCCCATGATCCTCACCACGGCTCCGCCCAGCCTGCGGACACCATCGCGGCAGTCCAGTACGGCCACCACCAGCTCCAGTTCAGCAGGAGGGGGGAGCTCGGTCCGTCGCTTCTCCCTGGGCCGGAGTGACGCACTTGGGCCATGTTCTCAACAGCAGCTCCTAATGGTCTCATCCTCCTCAGCATCTACTCCTGTATCCGTGGCCCCACCTCAACCCCTTCTGCCCCCACCACCTCCACCACCCTACACCTCCCAACAGGGCTTACAGGGCAGTAACTCTCTGCAACACCCACACAGCCAGTTACATCTCCAACACCAGACCCTACTGCCGGCACAAAGCACCGGGTTCCTTCTGCCTCAGCAGTACTTCTTTCCATTGCAGCAAGAACCCTTTTCCGGAAGCAAGGGCTTTGCTGATTTCAGCCAAAGCTGAACTGGGGTTTGCTGGCTGCTGGGAAATGCTTAAAAGGACAGACACCAAAGGCTCAGACATTCACAATGGTGCTGTTGTAGACTCCCATTCAATCACTGCATTGGAAGATAATGGGCACTAATATGTCTTTCAGCCAGCAAGATTGGCACTTTTGAGAGCGGTAATGGACTTTATGAGTAGCAGTGTGGGTGCTTGCTGGCTGTGAGATAGCTGAATGTGAGGTGTGGCTTTATAGTAAAGCAGTAAATAAACTTGACTGGAATCTGCAGACGCTCAAGCATGAAATACAAGATGCCAGAACATGGTTGCCTGCTTCAAAGCACCTAAACCGACTATGGATCAGATATCTTATGCACTTTTCATTTGTTAATATGATAATGACTTCAATAATACTCAAGACTGTATCACACAAAAAAAATGGCCTCTGTGTCTGAGATAACAAAAAGAACAATAACGGCAACCTGGTCTCACAGAATTACCTTCCAGAACCTAATTTTTTGCATAAAGTTTTTTTGTGGCTTGTCATACGTATCGCAGCAGTTTCCTGGTGAAATGAACATGAGGTGCTACAACAACAACTTTTATTCACTTTCACACAATTCACACCAGTAAAATGGTAGATTATCAATTCCTGAACACTTTTCGCCCCGTTCCTCACACAAACGTATGACTTCAAAACACATACTATAGTGCTTAACTGACCTTTCGCTAAGCCCCGCCTTAAAGGTGCTTCTCACCAATCCTGTTTTAGCAACTGGCCGTGCCGCCATTACTCTGATATGCATTTGCTATTTTCCAATGACAGCCTATGGAAGTAATGTGTGTGTTTACTTTTAAGTGGGATTTTATAAAAAATAATCAAAAAATGTATAACACGTTGTTGCCGGCAAAGGTGCAGCAGCCGCACGTTACCCCATACTCTTTAAAAAGGTGAGTTTTGCCCCCTGCACTTTTCCAAGCTAAACCCATACAGTCCAAATGGTGGATTTGTACACAGTATTCTTTGCATTGTGTTACTTTGGGCTGATTGAGCGACCATCCAGCCAATCACAGGTGAGTTTCATGAGCCAAACAACCCTTACGTAACAGGCCATCAGTCAGACAGTCTGATCAATGTGGTTCCGTTCATTTCTACAGTTGTTTTCAACAATGCTCATTTATCCATGTTTTTTTATCCGCATTGACGTTGATCTAAATGAATAATCTAGAGACGAGGAAGCGTTATTAGCATATCGTTCTCGATTGGCAGCATTACGTGAAATGCACTGCAGAAAAACCCCCAAAGGTCAATCCTTCTTTTAAGCACACGTTGTAAGTGTAGTTTATATCAGTGTATGAGTTGTCATTAAGTTATGCTTTTTACATTATGTTTGTGGGATAATAGTTTGATCGGTTGTTTTTGCCAATTTAAGCAGATTACTAGATCTGTGTTAAATATATAAAACTATTTTTAATAGCACCTCCTTTGTTTACCTCTATATTGGTGTGCAGTCGACAAACTGCAGGAAAAAAGATAGATCTGCCGCGTTCTTCACATTTTACTGAAGAGAATAGATATGCAGACACACTTTTCATACATAAAAACATATGGACATTATTGAAGCTCAATTATTATTAGACTATTATTGTTGTCTTTTGATAAAAGTCATGCTCAGCAGCTCACAAACTGGAGGGAAATTATAGATTTGCTTTGTTCTTGTGCTTCTTGTGTTCTAATGCTTAAAAAACTTCTATTAAAGTCACTTTGTATGTCTGTAGGCATCCAAATATTAAAGGATTACACTTTTCTTTTGATTGTTGATTCAGTGACTAACTCGTTTCACACAAGACATTCATTTGTCACCACCTTAATGCATCACCAGAAATAGTCACCGAATCATTAAATGGATCTATAATATCAGACCGATAAACAGTTCACAGCATCAAAAAGAGTGTTATGAGGCGGAGCTTAACGAGGAGCCAATTTGTAAGGTAGCTCACAAAGGAACAAGATACAAGTCCTGAAAAGCATGCGAGTTTTGACAAGCCAAACGTGTCTTAGAAACGCCACAAAATTACATTCATGCTTTAGCAATTGCTTGTTCTATTACATTTCACATTTGCTTTTTATGAAACTTTAGGTTAGAATTAGGTTAAGGAGGAAGGTTTTGTTGATTTAAAACTCTAAAGTTGAGTTCTAAAAGTGTCCCTTTTAGCACCATTCAGTAGACATTTCACCTTGGATCTGCCACAATACACGTTATGAGCCACATAATGCCATTCTGTAAAAATATCACCACAGTCACATCATTTTCATGAGATCAGGTTGACAATGGAAATAGTAATCCACTTCTTTTTTTTTGGACAATCTCAGCCCCATTTTAGGGGTAGGGCACATATAGTGCCATATATGAATGAGGGTTTCTTAGGAATGCTGGAGTTTTTTGTAGGTTATCTTATTTTTCTGAGGGGGTCAGACTGAGACAGAGATTTTTCATAATGGTTAAAATAGGTATTCAAATGTCCATGTATTTTAATCTTGTTTAAAACCACAGTGAGCCACATTATGAACGTTCCACAGTCTTCATATGAATTAAATTCACTATCTGTGGGACGGCTTCTGTTTTAAATGTCTGCAGAATGTTCTGGAGAATGCTTTTTTTCTTCAATTTAGTATAATTTGTAGCAATATGAAAGCCATTATTGTTTCAGTTTCACATTACATTAGCAACACTGTTTATATCTGTTGCCTATGATATCAACACATTTGTGTTTCTAAATGTGCTCACAAGCAGCAACCGCATCATGTGGTCATGGGAAAGACCCTGAACGAAGTATTACAGTCACTAACCAACAGTGTTTTCAAGTGAAATTAAACCGTTTGTTATTTCACCAATGGTTTGTCTTGTTTTGTGGATGGGGCACAATGGAAAATGGGGGAGTATTCGGAAAACCTTCTTGAAACCACTCATTATTTTGGAAGTCTGTTTGGTGATGTTACTGGTGCAGAATTTACACACATCACAGTCAAGTTACCAAGCTGAACACTAACGCTTGATAAGCATTTGAGGTCTGCTTTTAGAATACAATAGTAAATGGCCTTCTGAAATCCTTTTAAGCTATGGATTCAAACTTAGTTTTTCCATAGTCTTGAAAATGTCTGGTGACAGTCTTTGAATACATTTAGATAGCATCGGAAACATAAAACAAACTGTTGTTAATAAAATATGTAACAGATATCTCTAAAAAGATCACTGATCAGCAGTGAGAAGGATGAATCTAACTGTAATGATGGAGGGAGGTCATCTATTTACATCCATGTCATGAGCTGTATCATTACGCCCTCTCTGCCTTTTCCTGTTTACGATGACACTGTTATGTGCAGTACATCCTGTTCTGTACCACACACGATGACCAGCTTCACGGCTACTTCTGCCTTTTAGAAAGAATTTAAATTTAGACATTTGTGGACATTTTAAAGTTGTTTCAAACCCCAGCAAATTTCATTTGAATCCTTTTGGAGAAATGAGACTTTCTGGCAATAAGAGCTTGTCAGAATAGTTTCTAGGTTGGTGGTTTAAACTGGATGTTGAGATCAGGGTTCCCACACTTTTTGACTAATGAAATTCCATTAATTTTTCCAGCAAATGGCCAGTATAAGAGATTCATGCACATATGTTTCTGCAAAAGAATCATTTTGTGCTTTTGCAGTAAGCATCAGACCTGCATTGGTCTGGACAGGACATTAGCTATGGGAAGTTTACAGTATGGAAACAATAGAGATAGTTTCCAAATTATGAATTTGTGTTCAATGAAAGCCCAGTGGAGAGTAAAGCTGGCGTCTCACTAGCTGATATTTCCAGTTATTTTCAGGTGTGAGCCTAATTTACATAATCGGCAGCCAGTAGGTGAGAGACAGAGCGCACATTAGGCTCTGCTAGCGGGAGGTCCTTAATCACTTGACCGTCGGGACTGCCAGCTGAGTTAATGGCTTCAAAACTGAAAAAGCACATCATTCTGTCACTGAGTCAGGCTCTTGTGTTCTAGTCAAGTGACCATTGAGCAGCTTCTTTTACTGAAGAACTGACAAGACGTAAAGATGATCTGAATGTTTTCATCTGTGATCGCACTCAGCTGCGTATCAGCACAATGACCGTAATCCAAAGTGACTCTGTCACCAAGTGTTTTATTCCTGCATTTTTCTCCTACACTAAAGTGACTAATGAAATCAGGAAGCGCAGACACAACAGTCTGTTTTTATTGAATGCAATTTCTTTACTCGCTGAAAGCTGCATATTGACATATTCCTTCTACGGCAAGCCTTGAGGGGATAAATACACAATCACACGCTTTCACAAGGAGAAGTTACTCTAAGAATCACATCCTAAATCACTCTTTTACAAAGTTTATGCTCAAGCGGTACTCCTGTTGTTATTTTGGCAAGCTCCATGTGACCGGGAACAGGAGAGTGTGTTGCGGTGAGTTGTTATTTCTGTCACCCCTTCACCATTTGGTATCTGCAAGTGTGTCATACCTCAGACTGAAGAGAGTGAGATCTCAGCAAAACAGTTGGCAAGTGTGACACCCTTGGCAAAAATCGAGTTGTTCATTGTCTGCTAGTGTGGTGCCAGTGTAACCGGTCCAGCTCCAGCCGCACAGCTATCACGTACCAGCTGGCTCCTGTTAAACCAGTCTGATCTGTATTGGGATTATTTTGTTCAACATATGTGATCCTGAACATAACTACTACATTACTAATATATCATGCACACCTAGAATCAAGCTATTCCTCAGCACATATTCATGAGAATTTAGTCATTTAGAAAGAGGCAACAAAAAAATATGAAAGAAGAATTTCAGTTTCCATGTTGAACTTGTAAAGTTTATTTCAGTAGTCATTAATGGCAGTTAAAAGACAAAATACTTAAAAGTTTGCAGTTCCGACATGCTAAACAATCATTGAAGAAAAAGACATAAACAAAAGATCTTAAAAGCAAAATAAAACACCTAATAGAGAATTCAAAACAACATAAGTGCATTTTCGTTCTTTAAAGTGACCAACACTAGTGAGAATCAGAGCACAAATAACATTTAGCCTTAACCAAGAAGAGACTTTTCCATTCATGCAATTAGTCACTTTGACAGACAAAATGTTAGAAAGCAACAGTCCAAGCCTTTAACCAATGTCACATTTTACCTGGAGTCACATCAGAGGGCCACATATCCAGTGTTTGAATCAGTGAGATGACACACAATGGCGACGATTGAACAAGAGAATCAATTCAAAGCACAAAACAAAATGCACAATAGCTATAAATGTACTATTCTTGTTGTAGAAATAAAAAACAAGATGTCGTTTTCAGCTGGAAGATTTACACTGAGGTTTAAAACTAAATTATAAATGTGTAAATCAACCAAGATAAATAATACTGCAACTGAAATGAACTAGATAAGATCATTTTCATCACATATGTAAAGACAAAAGAGTGCCTTCTGCAACATCTCCGTCAAGCTGTAGCAGAGCCTCATATGCACTGAAATCCCCAGACAAGATGGGGCTGAAGGACAGAAACAGATACAGATGACACATGCGCTCACACACTTACATCTGCACAGACCTGCTTACGTACAGGGCCATGCATCGGCATATAGCTCACCAATAGTATATCTGGATTCGTGCAGACGAAAGAATCAAGCAGCTTCAGACAATCGGAAAACAAGTACACCCACACATCCTCAAAATATTCAGGAATTTCATTCAAGTAAGCCGTCTCACTGGCAAATAGTGGTTCACCATGAGACAGTTTTAGAATAATTAATCAGACATGCATACTGACAGGATTACAAACACACACGTACACGGTCACGCATACATCAACGCATTCAAACCTTAGCTCACATGCACATGCGGACGACACACATTGCGCAGACGCACAATACAAAACGTGCTCTCCCACGGGGAGAAGAGAACCAACGCACAAACTCCACCATCAAAAAAGAAGCATTAATAAGAGGCAAAGGCAAAGTAAGCTCATGAACCACAACCAGTTTTTGAAGAGGAACCACAAATAAGAGGGACAACATTTTCATTACAAAGCAGATCAATCCAAAAAGTCACACTTGGTTTAATATAAAAATATAAATTCACATAATAACTATTGAGACAAAGTCGTATCGATCCTGTGTGTGGGTGTGGCGAAACCCTCTGCTCTTCCCCTATGCTAATGGCACTTATGTTTGAAGGATTTACACTCTGTTCTAAGGGAATTACTCAAATCAAATAAAAGTTGCTGTGATCATCTATGGTAAAATAGCTTCATACGAGCCCCTTAGGATGAGCTGAACACATAAAAGGGGCCGAGGTTCAATGTGTGGCTTAAAAATCTGGCATTACACTCTTGTAACAGCCTGATACGTGATGAACAACATCATTATTTTGGTCTAACGTGTGAGCGTGCCATAACACTGCCTAGCTAGTCTCTCTGAAATACTATTTCTAAAGGGAGGAAAAAAAGTTCCTATTAGGCACCTTTGTAATCACTGCAGCCGTGTAAGTTGTGGAATGCAGGAACTTGTTCAAGAATGCATTTGAAATGTTGCCAAATTGTATGAAGTGAAAAATATCGGTGAGCTGCAAAGGATCTGAAAGAACCAGGCACAATAAACTGATTTTGATCAATAAAAAAAATCATTAAAAAATTAACAACAAAACAAAAACTAAAATGAAAGACAAACTAAAATAATGAACTGATTTTGATCAATAAATGTAAAACCAAAACAAAACATAAAACCCACAAAAGCAAAGAAAACAAAAAAAATAAATAAATAAAACTAAAACAAAACATAAAACCCATAAAAGCAAAGAAAACAAACAAAAAACCCACAAAAAATAAATAAATAAAACTAAAACAAAACATAAAACCCACAAAAAATTAAATAAAACTAAAACAAAACATAAAACCCACAAAAGCAAAGAAAAAAACAAAAAAAAACAATAAAATAAAAAAAACTAACAAAACATAACAAACAAAAGCAAAGAAAACAAACAAAAACCCCACAGAAAAAAATAAAATAAATAAAACTAAAACAAAACATAAAGCCAACAAACCAAAGAAAACAAACAAAAAACCCTCACAAAAAATAAATAAATAAAACTAAAATAAAACACAAAAAAAGTTAAAAAACAAATAAAAACAAAACTAAAACACCCAGTTTTAGCTGAAGGCAACAACAAGGCCGATACATAAAATTTTACATGGAAAAAACAATAGGTGTGAAGTAGTCAAATTAGTGAAGAGTGCATTTCAGGAGTGTATAAATGACCAGTTTATAACACTTATTTAAAACTTTTTTAAAATAGAGACTGCATTCATAATGCTCTTTGGAACAATTTTCACTGGTGATCTGGGATTCGAATCTAGCTTATGTCGCAAATAAAACTATAACACAGTGACAACAAAAGGGAGCATTCTTACCAACAGAGGAGTTTTATGTGCCATTAACAATAACAGTCACAGTGAAAGACCATTACCACAATATTTCGCAACACCTTTATCACCATCTTCATCATCACCACATATTTGGCTGTAACACTCCGAGCCGAAGGAATGGCAGAGGAAAGAGGAGTCAGTTTTTCATGCTGTTCTCCTCCGTTTAATAGATCACAAACCATACTGACCGCAGACTGGGCTAAAATATGCGAGCACAGTGCTTGTGTCTGCTGTTGAACGCACAACTACAGCAGAGCAGAACTTATTATTATTTTTTTCCTTTCAAAGAACAGGACAATTCCATCTCACACTCCTTCATGTTTTTCATATCCGTTATTGCCCAGGGTGTGCCCTAGACTGGCCAAAGTTAAACTGACAGGCTTCAGCTTTCTGTCAGCCTTTAAAAAGTAGAGTGACCGTTGAGAGGGGGCGGGGCTCAGCAGGCTGAATCTCACCACTCATTGGTCCGCTGCTTGGTGGTGTCATAGACTCTGATGACCTCAGACTGGGAGAGCACTCCGTTCTCATCCTGAGAGAATGCGTAGCCATCTGCAAACAACAGAACAGGCATCAAACAAACATACTGAATGCAATGTTCTTGTCTACGGGCAAACTTATAGGAATAGTTCACCCAAAAATGCCAATGCTGTCATCATTTACTTCAAATCCAAATCTCAAGTGACATATGATCAAATATGCTGCATGGTAATGTGTCAGGTTTGAAGTAAATGATGCCAGATGCCATTGGTTCTCACGTGTTACATGAAAGTTATAAAGAAAGTCAGGAATTTAGAATGACATTAGGTTAAATGCTGGAAAAAGTGTCATTTTTGGCCAAACTATTCCTTAAAAAAAAGAAAGCGGTAGAACAAATCATAAATTAAAACGTGAGACAAAGGGGGGGAAAATCGGCTAATTCTGTACTTATCCTTCACAAAAAGCCCTCTGCTACCAGGATGTGCTCTGCTATCTATAAACTCATATGGGATCCAAGGGACTGTCTGGATTATGCACTGTGTGTCTAATAAGCAATGACCTACAAACACAAATGGGACTAAAATTACTGAAAATATTTGTATTGGTCCAAATTAAAGGAGGTTAGTTGTCTGCATAAAGATACATTCACAATGACATCAGTATGCAAGCCATCCTGACTGCTTGTTCCAGAAATAAACAGAATTCAAAAATCGCTCTCAGACGGACCTCAAAAACCAGCAAAGGCTATGTGGGTGGGCTGGCAGAGGTGATCAGGGGAGCCAATAGTAATTATCTTGGCAGACTCCAAATGGAAATTGGCAGGAAATAAGACACTGAAAGTGTTGTAATGTTATTGATTCTACCTGGAAGAATCAACTACGTTTTCTAATAAAACAAGAAGAAATGTGGCTAATTTGATCAAGGGTGGCTCTTTGAAGCCTTTGGAGGTAAAAAAAAAGCTATTGATCCTCTGATTTAGACCCTATATAGAATTATTCACAGTCAATCTAGCGCTATGGTCTCTACATCACTGCAGACTGGGATTGGAGCTTTAATCTATGACTCACCTTATAACTCAACAGACTCGACCTCTACCTGGTGGCCTGGGGGGGGGGGGGGGGGCACATGCAAGAGGCCAATACATTGTGGAAATGACAGCGGGACATTGAAATGATTAAATGTGACTCTTTTTGTCAATCAAAACACACCAGCACAGCAGCACATGCATAGATGGAGAATGGGAAGGACGTGATGGAAATCTCAGGTTTAAGTGTGGTGTTAATGTGTGTTGTTCTGTTGTGCAACAGTAATATGTTTGGAGGTATGAGATAAGGGTCAGAATGCATATAACAACATCAGACTATCATTGAACGTCCCCCATCCTCACCTAAAAGCAAACACATACACACACAAAAAAAGAGAAAATAGAGGTAACTAAAAGAAAATGAAGAAAAATAAAAAAAATATACATATAAATGTAAAACTAAACAGAAAATGTAAAGCATATGAGAAGTTCAAGAGTAATATGGCACTTTCCTAGAATAAGGAGCAAATATATGGTCAGAATTTAATTTCATCGATAAACGTGCATTGAAAGGAGGTGTTTAACCTGCAGAAAATGTACATCAACTGCCTCAAAAGGTCAAACTAAATATTGTAATTTTAGCTGTATTACTTTCTATTAATTTTGTATGAGGTTTGCAATCCTGTTACCAAACATTTAGGACATGTCTAAATACAGTTATAAACCCTGATTTGTGTGTTTTAGTTATTACCTAACAGTAAACATGAAAGAAATCTAAAAATTAAAACTACAAAAATAAATCAAATGCAAAAACACTGCCAGAATAGGTGCATTGCAAGTAACAGGGTTGCAAATTCACCATAAATTAAGCTATCATTCAGTATGTGCAAGCACGCTTTGGACCAAATGTTGGTGTGTAGTTCATGATAAACTTGTATTTCTCAGAAATGAAAGAAAATGAATTAATTTGGGAAATAGGGTTGAAAATTTGAGCTTCACAGTTTGTGTGTGTATATAAATATATTAGGGCTGTCAATCGATTCAATTTTAATCGAATTAATTACGTGGTGTCCCAATTAATTAATCGCGATTAATCGTATATACAAATATTTGCTGAGAAAGCCCCTCTTATCACAATAACTCAATATATAATGATTATACATATTTATATCTATATATAATTATACATAGTTATCTTTAAATATTAAAAAAATTATAATATATATATATATTATATATATATATATATATATATATATATATATATATATATATATATATATACATACATACACATACATATACATAAGCACACATAAAATGGAATGCCATTCTTTACTTGTGTTTATATTATGCTGTAAAAAGGGTCTAAATGATGTGACTGCTTGTGCCACCATTTTCAAGAAATATTCCAGGTTCAATACAAGTTAAGCTCGATTGACAGCACTTGTGGCATAATGTTGATTACCACAAATATTAATTTCGACTTACCCTCCTTTTCTTAAAAAAGAAGCAAAAATCGAAGTTACAGTGAGGCACTTACAATGGAAGTGTATGGACAATATGGGACACAGCTAAATAGTATTTTTGATTTGGTAATAAGCGAATTAAAAAATAAATAAAAAAATGTATTTTTTCCTATGGACCCGAACAGATTATGTCAAACACATGACATTTATGTATGATTTTAATTGTCAGATACAGTCGAGGTGGTAAAGGTCTCTGAAGTGATGCCAAAATCTGAGACCATTTAAAAAAAAAAAAAAATCAACATTTTATTCCCATAACAAAAAAAGGGAATTGTGTCTAACGCATTAACTAAAGTAACAGGACACCAAAGTGTACCATATTTAAGGAAATTGCCATATAACAGCACCTCCGGGAAGGAAACTTGATGCGCTGTGTATGTGAACCATCTGACCCCACAGATATTATGACCTCATAAATCAGCAGGTGCTTTAATATCCACAGCCAAATTTTCCAGCTCTGACACGGAAACCATTGTGATATTCCGAATCCTGAGTATTATGACTCCACTGCTTCAGCTCTGATCTACAGCTCTCAAGCACAACCATCCTCACCTAATTTTCAGGTTTTTGGTTCAAGTTTGTAAATCAGTGAGATTCTGTAGTTCTGCATCCATATGACCTTGAGTGTGAACGTGAACTTGCATTCTGATGCCACAGATGGGAATGGTGGGGTGTGTGTGGATCAGTGATTCCTCGTGAGTCTGTTTGTGTTGTTTGCGTTGTGTCGAAAATGTAGGTGTGTCCACATGCATGTGGGTGGCAGAGCACATGTATGTCGCTGACGTACGGAGTAGATTCTGCTGCATGGATTCAGACCGGTACAGACTGACGGTACTCTTCTTAAAGACGTTCTTCAGGAGCTGGGCTTTCTCGGTCAAACTACAAGGAACAACACAAAGAAAAACAGTTCTGAAACACAGACATCATTATACACATAAAGGGCGATTATTCTCTCTTGCGCAGAAGAACGATCCAATGAAAGACAAACTTCCTGTTAGACAAATGTGTCTCCAGTGAGAGGTAGAGGAGACAAAATGAGACACCCATAGTGGTGGGCTGGGACAGCAGCCAGTTAGAAAGTTTACAAAGAGAGGTGATCCCTGCTGATCCACTGTTTTTGATTCAGTTTTATTATGAATTCATGAGGAATTGTCCTCACCTCTTCCCATGCACCACGGCTCCTGGGTCTTTGGACAGCGCCTCCAGCTCTTGCACCTCATCCACCAGGGTCTTAAAGCACACCCTTTTCATGCTAAAACATGAAGAAAAAGACAAAATCAGAACTATGGCAAAAATGGATGGTTCCAACACAAATATGGTGATTGTCAGCACAGGTTTCAAACAGACGAGATGGCGTGTGAGCCAGTAGAGTCCAATCTGGCCAATGATTGAGATAATTGTAAATTTCAAATAAAAAATTATATTTGTCTTAAAACAGCAAAACCTTTATTTTTTTTAAGCATGGAAGTTTCACTTAGCTGAAACTGGATCTGTGGCCCATTAAACTGTCCCACAGCAACCCACTTTTGTTTGAGTCTCTCATGGCAATAATGACAACATGGACAGGTTTAAGGAAAAATATTAGGGCTATTAAATAGTTCATTTATCAATTGTCTCCAAGTATCTGAATGGTTATAGGTATAGGCTATGATATATTAATAATGATTCAATGCTGTTAGTTTGACTAAGCAACAGCCATGTTATTTGTTGCATAGTTCTTTTGTTCATGTTGGGTTTCAGAGATTCAAGTTATCCAGCCTAGAGCAGTGTGATTTTCTCTTTCTTTAGTCAATTTAGTTGTTTGCTTGATGTTCCTGATAACCAGCTGTATATGAATATCCAATCTAAGGCTTCTGTTGATTGAAATGACTAAATTTAATATACTGCCCTTTGTTTTACCCCAATATTTATTATTAAAGCAGTGTCAATAACATGGTCTACATTTAACATCTAAAGGTGGTTAACATGGTCAACATTTCACAATTTAAACACGGAGCCACAATGAGAGCCCCATATCTCAAGGATTTAACTACATAGGAGCATACAAATAAATATATAAAAGGAAAGCTTGTTATGAACTAGAATATAAAAGGATATTAAGATATATTTAATACTACTGAAGTTATAGGCACTCCAACTTTGGAAAACCACCACTACAAAAAAAGTGCTTTTTCCATTGTTTGGATTCACTCCATTGGCATACAATGCAGCAAGGTGTGCTTTTTTACTTGAAGATTTGCTCCAAATCACAGGTGAAAATTGCCATTTTGACCACCCTCTTAAAAAGAATTGGAGCTAAAATTTGATTTGACATGAAATAACCCAGCAGCATAATGCTGATTCTGAACTTGATAAGCTTCACAAAAAGCATGCATGTACATGCAATAATCAAAAGTACATCAGGGTTTGACAAATATTAATTACAAATTATTATTGCGACCTAAAATGTGTTTGACACCCCTGTCTGATAAATTAATTATCAATCAAAACGTATGAACTAAACATGCAAAGAAAATGGAAACCCTAATCTACTGCAGTAAATCCTACTACATAGCAAGATAAAATAAGGTCTTATACTTGGTACTGAAGAAACTCGACTCACACTTTGTAGGTCACGTCAAACACCAGAGATGTGATGGGAATGAAGATCAGACCCATCCAGAACACTCCTGAACTGAACATCATGTCTGCCTGGAAACAAAACACATATACAAACTCAGATGAGAAAGCAC
Organism: Moxostoma hubbsi; assembly: GCA_032164185.1. Classification (NCBI taxonomy): domain Eukaryota; kingdom Metazoa; phylum Chordata; class Actinopteri; order Cypriniformes; family Catostomidae; genus Moxostoma; species Moxostoma hubbsi. The sequence continues at coordinate 28,815,906 of JAVLUX010000016.1, read as the reverse complement.
ACCAATGATAATCTGCAACAGATTTCAAAATTTTATTTAGCTGGACTCTCACACTCCAACACAAATTTTAGACCAGAGCTCTGCTTTTAACTACAAATCTAACCAAACCTTTAGAGGTTAAGGTTAATCCAGTTAAGGGGGGCTTGAATGTGAACTCGCCCTGTTACACTTTAAATGTGTGTGTGAGAGATGAGAAGACAGACAGACAGACAGAGAGACAGAAAGAGAGGAAAAATGAGAGCGGCAGACAGCCTGCAGTGTTGATTTGTTAGTTTCTACTGATACTGCCCAGATCAGCTCTCTAAAACTTGGAGACAGTCAACCTGGATCCCAAATGATGACCTTGACCTGCTACTGCTAGAAGGCCTTCTTCATATGATACATATGCTTGTGTGTGTTTGTGAATGAAGGCAAGACCAGTAAATCCATTGGAATGCAAACCACTAGCATAGACATCAACAAAAAAATTAGGTGTTCCTAATTCTTTTGCCAATTATTTTAAAATGGCTCGAAGATTTGTAGGCTAGAACAAAATAAAGCAGTAAGGACCATTATTTATGCCACATTTCAGAATGGATGGCCTCAAGTATGCACAAAAAGCACTGTCCATAATCATACTCATAGTTACCGGAGGTTGCCGCCATACATCTTAGTAAATACTGAGTGGTTTTAGGTGCAAAACTGGTCAGACACTTAATCTTCTTTACTTTAATTAATTAGTCCAGATTTGGAGTGGTATACATTTTCAGAAAATTTCAAATTGGAACAGAATTCACTTTTTATCTCCCAAAGATTCCACAACCAAAACAAATGACCAGTGTATTCCTAAATGAGAGTCAATGCAAGGCCAGTATCAGAACATCCATCTGCCAAAATACACCCATGAATTAAATAAACAGGCGGTGAAAAGAAATTCAGCGGTCTTGGACGGTGTGAGATGAAGACAAACATATCAGTAATGGTAATGGTATTACGCTCTTCAAAGTCATTCATCTTTTAATTACAACAGTGTGAAGAGAATGTATCTCTTCCATGTAAAACATGTTAAAGGTATAGTTCACCCAAAAATGAAAATTCTGCAGTTTTTTAACACGCCTTCCAAAACCTTGTTACTTAATTTCTTCTGTGAAACACAATGGGGTAGCTTTGAAGAAGGTCTGGAAGAGAGCATCTCGAAAAAGAACAAAAACATTTTGAAATGAATAATAAAATGTGTCCATATGACCCATGCATATTGCAAGCCTTCTGAAGCAACATGATTGCATTGTGTGAAAAATATATGAAATTTGTTTTCTCCGAATACCTTGGTTGACAGCCATGGTCACCATTTTCTTTCATTGTCTGGAAAAAAAAAACAGCTCGGACATTTTGATATAAATAATTCCTTTTGTGTTCCACAGAAGATAGTAAGTCAATGGAATGACCTAAGGGAGAGTAATAATAACAGAAATTACATTTTGGGTGAACTATTTCTTTAATCACACCTGACTTGGTCAACACTGAACAGTGTGAAATTGTGTGCAATCTTTGGGGAGCTAGGAGGGACAGTAACAGAAAAAGAAAGGGTCCTCTGTGCTTCCACGATGTCTGAGTCAGGAGACAAGGATACTCTGGTATGGGCTAGTTGTCTACAGTTGTCTGAGCTTATCCTGTTTGCTTTGGCCCAGCTGTGCTGTAAATACCTGTCATTAAATGTCAAAGAGCACCAGTGCACCGATCCACCCCCCCCCATCAGCGTTCAACGTACATGCTTGTGCCACTTGTCCAAACTCAACAACCCAGACAATAAACTTCCTGTAATCAAAACCAGAAAAGGGCTTAACACAGAGCCAAGAGGCACACCTGCTTACGCCAATTTAATCTGAGGTTTCAGGTGTTCCAAAATTAGCTAATCTGCTCACCATTACAGGATGTCAGACTTTGATGTCGTATAAAACATAAGGGAGACAGGAAATCCTAGATGACTGGAAATCAAAAGGGCTTCCTCCCCCCACTAATGTCTTCTCTAACCCGGAATGAACAAGCATGTTCTGTGTTGCCAAGAGTCATTAGAGAAAATTGTGCAAGGGTAAAAAGATTTTCATGTCATGCTGAAATTTGGAAGTCCCAGTAGAAACATACGTTTCTCTTTGATAATGGCAGTTTAATCATTTTCATTGTGAGCTAATACCAAACAATCAGCCAGGAATTTCTCCCAATTTGGAATGCCAATTCCCACTACTTAGTTGGTCCTCGTGGTGGTGCGGTTACTCCTCAATCCGGGTGGTGGAGGACAAGTCTCAGTTGCCGCCGTTTCTGAGACAGTCAATCCGTGCATGTGGAGGCTCATGCTACTCTCCGCAATCCAGGCACAACTTACCACACGCCCCTTTGTGAGCGAGAACCACTAATTGTGAACATGAGGAGCTTACCCCATGTGACTGTACCCTCCCTAGCAACCGGGCCAGTTTGGTTGCTTAGGAGACCTGGCTGGAGTCACTCAGCACACCCTGGATTCAAACTTGTGATCCAGGGGTGGTAGTCAGCGTCAATACTCGCAGAGCTACCCAGGCCCCCCACAAGACACATTTTTTAAAAGATCCATACTACCTTTAACTTGACACAGCATCCTTAAATGTGGCATTCATGGCAAGAAACACTGAAAACCAATGAAACACAACACAAGCACAGTGAGATGCTCAAAAAGCATCTGTCTGATGCAACGTCTACCTCAAAGAGATTGATAAACTCAATTGCAAAATGTATTGCTGTAGACGGTAGGCCAATGATAGGTTTATGTTTAATAATATGGAGACAAACTTACAAATCTTCTGACTTCTAACGTGACTCTTTGTAATGTTTATTAAATGTTTTACTCAACCTCCATGGCTCGACTGCAGGGATAATGTAGTCTTTGAATTAACTGAATAAATATATATTTATAATAATTATTATAATGCATATTGAATTTAGTCTATTATCAAGAAATCAAGTAATTTCATATAATTAATTAGATTACACTTTTTAATTGACAGCCTAAAAAATCGAAATACAACACAATAAATTTATGGTGAGCATACAAAAATAATTGTATTTATTTTTCCACCATTATTTATATGGAGGATTTTAGTACAAACAGTAAATCTAGTTGACTCCTGGGACTATGCAGGCCATTTGTAGATTTTAAGGGTAGAATAATAAACTGCTGTGCTCTCATCTGTGCAGAAGGTCAAGAGTGTCTGCATCGATGGCCAAGACTGTTCTGACAAAACAAAAACTGGACACACATTCTCAAACAAACACACAACATACACACAATCACACATACTCACCTACCTTAAAAACTGCATGCAAACTTCATGCATGGACACTATGAAGTATGCAAATAAAAAGATAAGTAATTCATTACACATCATTCTATCCTTTGCCATTAGCAGAGAAAGCACTGAATGTCTCCACCAGAGCTGGCATAAGAGGTTTAGCAGATGAAGAGTTCTTCACTAAAGCTGTCCATAGTTACCACTGAATGGAGTGCGACTCTCACATTAGACTACTGAATCTGGCTACAGAAGTTGGGCTTGGGCAAAAGCGGTCACTGAATAGAAATACAGCTGAAACAAACTCAAAGATGCTTCCAGAAGTGACTACAATATTTGCTCTGGTAGCTCAACGGCACTAGCAACATCAAGTTAATGGGCTTGATTCCCACCCAGGTAATCCCATTTCCTGTTAAAATGTACAGCTTGAAGTCACTTTGGATAAAAGCATTCACCAAATGCATAAATGTAATGCAAAATGCCTTTATAACCACGTGCTGTAAACCACAGTAAGCTGACACATACATAGTCCTTCATGCTCTAACTGTAATTAATCAAAATTACTTAGTTACTAAGTCAGAACCACAAACTAGTGGACAATTTAAAATCTTCTTTCAAAACCTGAAAACTAATGTTGACAGATTCTATCAGTGCTCAAAACACTGAATTGAAAACACTGAGTGTTTACCATTCAGCCCCACGTGGTGACATCCTCTGCTGATTGACAGGGTGGATTAACTATGCCTGAGCGCTTTAATCACTGGTGCTGTGAAACAGCAGAGTTTGGCTGCTCATGCCTGCCAGTGATAATGTTGGCCAAGAATGTTAATGCTGCTCATTGTGATGTTAAATATGAGAACAATTCAGACGTGGTCATTCACCCTCGGTCTGGCCCTAGGGACTAAATACAAACGGTTGGGCCAATCACACACACACACACACACACACACACACACACACACACACACACACACACACACACACACACGAGAATGTCCGCTGCCATTTCTCCCAAAAACTAAACATTCCACTTGGAATTCGTTAAAATATGCTTTTATCATCAGCCAAGCCAGTCATTCAACTATCTAATGTCAACTTGTATAAATAAACTACCTAACCATTGTAAATGTTCTACCAGTGTTCCTCTAGTCAGGCAAGATTGTGAGTCTGAAGAACGTGTCGAACAAAGATATCCCAAAGTCCCCAGGGGGCAGATGGTGAAATGCATGGCTGGATTTCCATCTCATGCCTGTTGCTTTTAAGACAGACAGACAGACAGACACAGAGAGAGAGAGAGAGAGAGAGAGAGAGAGAGAGAGAACTAATTCCTACAGGACTTGCAAATACACCAATTCTCAGATGCTGTCATAACAAGGCAGGAGAGAGGAAGGCATTCACAATGTCTTGGAGAGTCTAGTATGGAAAACAAACACCAAATATCCCATCACCCAATACTCTACTCTCAGCATGGAACTTCACCATGAACTAAGGGAAACTCAGGAAAAATTATCTGAAAACACAAAGAACTCAAATAAACTAACTCTGACATAAGCTCCGAACGTGTAGAAAATGAGTCACTCAGTTGGGGGAATAGCAGAATGTATTCACAGCACATTACATACACACCCCTACTGTATGTACTGTAATAAATTGGTTTAAAACAGTTAGACCTCCGTCTGGGCCTTTTAGGATTTAAATGTGTGTCTTACTGAAGAGCGTACAATAGACTGTTCAGTGTAACCAGTTTCTGGGGTTAGAAGTTTGGCCTCCATCACTGAAACATTGAAATAAAAAATCCTCCAGACACATGTAATGCACACAGTTCCTTTTTTTTTTTTTTTTTTTTTTTTTTTTACCAAGGACAGCATAAGTCTTGTGAAGCCAGAATTTTGAGTAACGGCCTCAATTGTGGCTCACTTGTCGTTTCTAATAGCCAAGAACTGGCTATATAAGCCCTGATTACATCTGGTATTAAGATGTGTTTTGGGACATGATCACAAGTGGACAAGCAATATACATTGCTGTTTACAGCTGATCGTAACATGCATCTCTTTTGACCACCTGTGTTCAGATTTCAAGGGGATTTCATGAATGCATACATCATTCACTACGTCAGTGTTTTTCTGCATGATAATCAAGCACAAAAAAGGGAAATAAAATGAAAGATGCACTGGATGGTGCATGTACAATTTCAATTTTTGAAATTTTACAATCAGACTGTTATTTCCGTTTAAAGCTGCTTGTAACCGGCAACATTTAAACTCTTGTTTTGCGCAGCAGTTAATGAACAGCTGAGTAGGCACTTCTCCGCTGTTCGAATGGATGGGCGTTTACACTATCAGCCTAAATACCAGGTGTAAACAGGTCCTGAGACAAGAGGAGACCATCTGACTGACATTGATTTATCTGAAATAGGGAGTCACAGAGTAATAATGGCGCAACAGTCTCACTTCATTTGAAAATTTGCAGAAAATGTGGGGAGACTTTGCGATCAGAATTTAAGTGTTCAAAAGTAATAACCCTCAAAATACAGTAACTATCAGAACAAAGCAGAAAATGCAGATCTGTTTGTGGGTATCTAGGTTACTTGCTTCTAAGTGTCAGTAAACTAAACAAAACAGTATCGTCTAAAGATCTGATGCTACTGAGATGGCAAATCCAGCGATTAGTTCTTTTTAAAAAGTGTTCATTGTAGACATATTCGACTAAAATGAACAAAGTTGTGGCTAAGCTCTCAGACATGAATCGCTTGACAGATCTTGGAAGACAGGTTTAAATAGTTAAAAATAAAACAGATCAGCTCACACACACACGTTTCCAGTTAGCAGTGTTACAAGATGAGTTGTAGGCAGACAGTTGTTTTATCTAGTGATAGGGAGAGTGAGGCTTTAAAGGTGAAATCTAGTACATCAAAGAGAGTGGAACAAGATTAATGGCCTCACACACACACACACACACACACACACACACACACACACACACACACACACACACACACACACCCTTATGAGGACTATCCATAGACATAATTATTTTTATACTGCACGAGCTATAGATTCTATCCCCTACCCCTAAACCTCAAACACTTTTTTTACATGCTTTTTAAGTGATTTGAATTATGGAGCCTTGAGAAATGTCCTCATAAACCACATTTATAGCATATTACCCTTGTAATAACCAGTTTGTAACCTGAAAAAAAGTCCTCATAAACCACCAAAACTTGCCCACCACCGCCCGCATGCACACCCACACACACCAGGTGCACTTGAATAAAACAGACCTGTCTGTTGGATTCAATGGAAGAATGGACAGGAATGTGATACAGAACATCCCTTTTTTAACCTCCAAAGAAGTTTTATGCATGATTTTATCACTCATTTCATAAACTGTGACTTTAGAAAGTTTACTACACTTTACATGCCTTTTCTCTCTGGAAAGACACAGGATGTGATGCGTGTATGTTCAGAGTCGAAATCATGAAATTATTGTTTGAATGTGTGTGAGATTAAGAATGGGAGCGGGTTAGTAGCATAGGTGTGTGAGATAAGGAAAGCTTTGTTATGGCAGGAGAGGTGATAGCTGGGAGATCGGCAGGCTCTTGATGTTAAGCAAAGTATCTATGAGGCTCAAGTTGACTTAGTGGGACATACTATGATAAGACTGTCTGAGCTGCCTTGATAGATTACTTCCACTCTACAGAGAGCAAGACTATATTGTTGACATGCATTATAAGGGGTACACAGCGACTCATTTTTACTAATTACCTAACTAAATCAAATCACTGTAAACACAAGTGTAATGGTGGGTCAAAGTCATGGGTGCATGTTTTACAACAATGCAGTGGTGCAGTGATTAGTTTTCAGCACTAGGCATCCAGGAATGTAGTTGAATTGTTGTTTGAGTCGATGTTTACCTCATGTAAATGACTGGAGAATATTTCCTAATGCTTGCATAGCTAAAACACTTGCATATCACAAGATTCATGCAGTTTGCGTTGTCATAAGCAGTGTAAAAAACAGCCATGACCCACTAACTCATGGTTTTTGAAGGCTTCAGGATGGAAGTGGTCTCAGAGACGTTCACAAGAATTTTGGCTTCTATTTGCACGTTTTTCCATCAACTCAAACCATCTAAAAAGTGCATAGCAAATGCAAAACACTTTCACATTCATGTACTTCCAAATAAATTTGGCCATTCTAGGTTACAATACAAAGCTATGATATGCGACAACACACAGAACATTAAGTTAGATGATAATACCATGGTTAACTTCAAAGGTTTGGCAAATAAACCCAGATATGCTATTATTTAGGTAATGCAGAGTTTACACTACACGATTTTAGGCCCGATTTTTACTCGGACAGTTTCATAGAGATCGCCGACAACAGCCCGAAATCATAGGCAAATCGGAGCTCGCTGCCATGAGCGACGATCGCAATGCATGAATTATCAAAGTCGCGGTTTGAGAGAAGCACCGACACGTCGCAGATGTCAGCGAGATATCTAGAATGTTAAATATCTGGACCTGCCTGGGACTGATGTGTTTTGACTGAATAAAACTGCAGCGTTGACCTACAGCCATTGAGAACGTAAGAAACAGGGCACAGGAAGTTTCAGTGGGAGGAGTCCTGATGGAACTGCAACAGAACAACAACTAGCATGGCTGGGGTAACAAGAAGAAAAAACTAGCCATAAAAAGGTCAAAAACACTGTCTGCTATAGCGTTTGTGTGCTTGGCAGAGTAAAGTTTTGGTCTTTACGTTCAGACCCTTCAAAACAACTGCTTAAGTTAAACAAATGTCCAAGTCATGTTACACATCAGAGGCAATAAAAAAAAGTTACAGTACAACCGGCTCATATCTGCTCTCTAAAGACAAAAAGAGAAGCAGAGCACTATTCTTCTGTCTCTACATCTATCTTCAGCCCTCAGGCATCTGTGGCTGCACAGTCAGAGATCTGTGTGAGGTGGCACACAGTTAGAGGTGTGTTCTTTCTCAGGTGTCCCCCGGCCTGTTCCTGTGCTCTGATGTAGTGCCGTTGCTATGGTTGGCCTCGGCATTGGGTTACCCTGAGCCTCTGGTGTATGATCAACTCTACCACCCAACATGTAGTGGGAAAGAGCTGATGAAAGAGTCCACCTGACTGGCCATTCAGGATGGGTGTGAGAGAAATTGCCTACTGTTGCACAACTCCAGATCCTGGCATAGAAAACCTGCATGTTTTTGTAGGCAAGCTTTTGTAATTTCAACAATTCTGACAACCGGTGATCCCACATTTATCTTGTAATAGTAACCAGTGTTACACTGTTATCCAAACCTGTGTGGTTAAGTCAGATGTTAATTAATCACACATTCATTAAAGCATTCATGAAAATGATTCAAATTGATAACAGTGACTCTTTTGAAAGATTCTGAATGACTTTTGACACCCTTAATAGGTGCTTTGACACTAGCACTTTTGGTGCACTCCTGGGTTGAATGATGTAAAAGTTTGGTTCGTTTGGATGATGTGAACTTGGACCACTGTTTGGACCCAAATTAAATTATGTGAACAGAGAGGGGGTGAGGGGGGAAATTATATCTTTGCTGTGGTAATACAGATTCAACAGCACCTGAGCAACACCGGGGAATAATGGTGCAGGAAAAACAGTCTACAGCGTGCGCAAACAGAGCAGTCTAACATTGACAATATTCAAATAAACAGCAAATAGTACAAATAAATTAGTTTGGATTACCTTTAAAGAAGAAAAAATACAATATTTCTGTACATACACAAGTACTCTGTCTGAACAGAGTACTGGTGACACAAATAGGGCATATTAGGCTCCATTAGTAGATTACAAGGTGAGAAAAGAGCCAAGACCTGAGATGCCCTGAGGCCTGAAGGAGGTGTAGTTTCCAGTTCACTCCAATGAACACACAGAAAACTCTTAATGCTCAGATTATGGCACAGATTGTGCAGTGCCCCAGGCCAGAGAGAGGGTGGTCTGTGTGTGTTTTACATCACCTGACACATCCAGAGCCCCAGGGATGAGCATGGGATGGGCTGTGTGTGTTTTTTAGAGGAATTTTTTCACAAGATGACAAAATCTGATTGAACCTCCATTTGGGGATTTCTTCAAAGGGCAAAACAGTTTGTAAATATGCAAAAAAAAAACAAAAAAAACAAAAACAATCTTTTCTTTTTTTTTTTGGTGAATTTGAAATTTTCGATTTGTATTTGTTGAATTTATTTTGAAGAACAAGACTATGGTCACCAATATATTTATTAGATTTTTTAACCTCGTGTGACCCCACGCAATTCTGTGTGGATGTTATATTTCGTCTTTGCTATACGCTACGCATAATTTAATTTCATTTAAACTGTCAGTAAAGGGTTAAACTTTTGACACCGAATCATTTGACAAAACATCATGACTCCTATAACAGCAGAGTTTGTCTTTGGGAGAAACAACAACAAAATTACATCTGGTAAGAATGTGCTACATTGAAACTTGTTTAAGTCAAAAGATTAGAGCCTCTAGTTTCATCCAATATACCACTTTTTAAATTTGAGCGACTTTTCACGAAATGGCACACTGCTAAACATAGTGACACTGTATTGGACAATAACACTAGTTTTACATTTAAATCATAAAATATATATTTACTGTGCATTTTCACATTGAGAAAATAAAAAAGCTTTCAGAGGCTTTATTTGGAGTTAGGATGAAAATTAGGTGCATTTCAAACTGTTCTGAGACCATTGCAGACAGCATACTGGAGGTTAAGACATTCACTAAATAGGGAGCAAACTGTTTCTTTTCTATGCAGCAAATTGCTTTCACTCCTAACACCTGGTCAAAAGTTCAGTTTCAGGGTGCAGATGATATTTGGAGCACTGAACATGGTTGGCAGACATGGGACAATGGTAATCAGTACATAGATTCAGAATTTATGATTTTATAACATGGTTGGCAGTGATGACGATGCTAGCCATTACTTGAATCAGAATTAATCATGCTAATTTCTGATTGGTAAAATGCTTCAGCACTGGTTATCATTAGTTTATCTGACAGTAAAAAGAGTAGAGAAAAAGTAGTTTGCCAAAGTAGAGAAAAAACATAGTAACATGTAAGTCAAATCAAGTCAAATAATTTGTATTTGTATAGTTTTACGTTTAAAAAGCATGAATAACCAACACTCCAGAAAACATAATAAACAATTTAATAATACCAAACTATAGAAAGTTTAAAATTTCATCCATAGAAAATGCACAGAGGAGTCACACTCGGATCTCTAACTAAATCTGTTAACTAAATCTGACAAAACCTTCTTTTGGGGATGTGATAAAAATAAAAATATTTTTTTTTTATAATAATAATACATTTATTTTAGGAGTACGGTTGGGTCAGGATTAATCTGTGCCAATATTAATTTGAAAAAGTCTATAGTAAGACCCCAACAGATTTAGGGTATTTAAACAGTATAAGAATGTAAACACCAATGGAATCAGGCAACAGAACAGATTGCCAGTTGAGGTTTTTGAATTTTGAAAGTTAGGTAAAAAATTACATGTCTGTTTCTAAACAAGCTGTAGTTTGATCTAAATCTGACAAAAATACAAAAAGTATTTTTACTTTAAAAATACATGTTTTCTTTTAGGAGTAGAGTTATGTGGTTGGGTTAGTCTAAAGTACAGGAATAACAGCTTTATTGCAAAACAATAAACTTATACATTAAGTCCGAATTTAGATCGTTTGTGTAGTCGTATGTGTGTCTTACCTCTCCTGACATATCTGGAGCCAGAGGGATCAGAGGCCATAGAGAAGAGTAGATGCCAAAGAAGACTACCCACAATCCAATGCTGCCCCAGATGGCAATGTGACTGAACTGTGAGCCAGAGGAGATTAGAGAAACACAACATTCAGTTGAGAATGATACGGCATCCTTCCACTCACACATCACAAAAACTCATCCCACAGATAAAATAATACAACATATATCCTTCCATATCACATCGGAATAATTTATAATACATAATTTTATGACTAGTAACAATTGTATAAAAAATATTTTGAGAAACCATGAATTTCACATGTGGACACATGTTGATCACATGTGGGAGCATGTTAAATTTAAGCACTTTTGTTTTATCACGGACTCACATGAAAACAGCCTTTGAGGCCTGAAATGTGCACATGTGAATCATTGGAAGCATATGTGAAAGATTTTAAAAACACACACAATTCATGCAATTTTGTGAAATTAATGTGCTTCTTTCATGAGGAAATAACAGCAACAACTAGAACGGCATTTATCAGTCGTAAAGGAAATGGCAATGAAATGATGACAAAATGTTCAGTTTTGGACGAACTATCCCTTTAAGAAAATACCATTGCTTGCAAGGCAGCAAAAAGCTTAAGTTAATCAATTAAATAATATATATATTTTTTAAATGCTGCATTAGAGCCGCTCAGCACACAACTTTTTTTTTGTAAAATGTGCACAAGAACACAATGCGATATAATCTTTGAAGAGTAAAACCAGATATAGCGGCTTAAATATATGCAAGAATGTATGAACCAATCAACCACAATTTAGAATGCAAATATTACAATGACATCATCACTGCTGACTGCATTTAGAAAACTAAACATTCGCATTGCAAGCACTGTAGTAATATAAACTACAAAAACACATGATATATTTTTCATTTAAATAATATGCAAAGATTTCATATACATTTATTAGATTTTGAAGACTACATTAAAATTGCATAACTGCAAATCTGAATCTGGAAAAAAGCTTTAATTACTGATGAAACCATGACATCATTTTTCAATGTTCTGAACTTTACCATGACATCAGAGCCAGACGAAACGTGTGAGTGAAAGGAGAAAGAGAGGGAGAAAGGTGGAAGGGAAGTAGGATGTTTCTACTGACTGCACAATGAAAACAGAGAGAAAGATGGAAAGTGTCATCCAAGCCCTCACCATGGTCCAGGAGGACGTCTCCAACCCAGCCTTCAGACAGACTGTGATCACCACAAACTGCAGAACACACACAAGTTCTTATCAACCGACTTTGCATATACATATAAACATTAGACTGCAATGAATGTAGATATATTGATGCTCAACCGTCAGACAGGAATTGCCAAACACTGTTTGAAGTAGAGTTTGAAACCGCTTTTGCAGATCAGCTTTGTTTTCATTTCATTGCATAAAAAAAACTGGTACAAAAAGTGAAAATCCTCAGTGCAGCAGGACTCAGTCCAGAAGGAACATTTTACAGCAGGACAACCGGGACAGTGTGACAAACAACAGACAGGACACAGAGACGCTTTGTGAGGACTTGAGTCTTTCCTGATCTAAAGGCCCAAACACACTTACTGTATAAACCATGTTGCCTAAGAGGAGATAGTCTGGTGTCTTTCCATTTCCAAAAACGGTATCTGTGAGGAGAATCAATAAGAGAGCTTACACAAGATTACACATTTGAACATACAGACATAAATCAGAGAGACGTCCTAGGCTAGATTCCATTAGGATGTTGAACTCAAGAGGCAACTAATGCACAGGTCCAAAGAGAGAGCATGTATTCATGTGTATCTGGACATGACTGATGCTTTAAGACGCCATACTGGCTCAAGAGAGTAATAACTCTTCAAATCTGTATTACTGAGAATTCATTACCATTATACACTGTGGCTCTGGATTCTGATTACAGTGAGATACATGTGAGCTGGGAAATGTTTGAACAGTCAGAAAGATACTTTCTGAACTTTTGTCTTGGCAGGTTTCAGTTTTCAAGATCAACATAGAATCTCAGGAAGAATTTAAATAGAAAAAGATCAAGGAATATTTTACCCCAAAACTAAATTTCCAACCCGGTCTCATGATAAGTTGTTGTAATAGCATGAGATGGTGAAATCTTAAGAATTAGAACAATGCACACCCTAAGCTAAACCATGATTTTAATAGGAAAACCACTGTTGTTTACCACTGAAAGAAGAGAAATACTAGGGACAAGCATTTTTCCTAAGTTTAACCCCTAACCTGAACCCTAAATCTAACCATAAAGTCTAACGCTGTACCCAAACTCTAAACCAGTACATTTGATAATGAGGATTTTATTCCCAAAATACAGCATGATGATCCCTTCCTAAAACATAAAAGCAGCTAGAAATGAACAAAGTCCCATTTTACAATTAGAAAAAATAGTAACAGTGATATTATAAACAACACATGATGTTTGCACAATTAAATAATTAAAAATATACAAAATCCAAAACTCCAATATTCAGTTTAAATAAAATATATAGGAAACTTTTACTTTGTATTAAATTGACAGTGACAGTTAAATTATCTGAGGATTTTTCAGAAAGAAGAATGAAAAAGTAATAATGTAACTTGCAAAAAAACGTTTTAAAATCTACCCCCTCCCAAATTTTTTGGACCCTGAAGCACCTCCTTGCAGCCCCTGTAGGTCCTTGGACTCAGTTTGATACCCCCTGCCCTAAACTAACCATGATCTTAATAGGAAACTAACTTTTGTGCGCCATGGAAGAAAGATATTCTAGGTTAGATAAATTTGTACTGCATCATTATATGGAATGAGTAATGAAATTTGTTAACAAAACATTCCCTCACTTAAAATAAAGTGTTGGATAGGAGGCTAGCTAAAATTTGATGCATGTATTGTATCGATTTGAAGTTCTGTTTTTGATTGGTTGGTCTAAAAATCGTACCGTTGAGTGAAGTTGTACGATATCTTATAGTTTTGCCATCTCGTATGAATTTTTATGAGTACTAATATTATCATAAGACCACATTGAAACTTCTATCATCATTTACTCACCCTCAAATTATTATTCTTTTTTTTTTGCAGAATATCTTCATTTTTTTTTCTCCATACAAAGAACGTCAATAGGGACAGACAATGCTGAGCTCCAAAAATGACAAAAAGCATCATATAACATCATACCCTCTGTCATAGCTCTCAAAGCAATTTTTGCTTGCATCCAATGAAATATGAAGCATCAAAACACAATGATGGTCAATGATGACCAGTAACAAGGACCAATGGTATTTGATGTCAAACCTGTCATAGCCCAGACATTCTGCAATATACTCATGTGTTCCATGAAAGAAATAAAATCATACAGGTTAGGTAAGAAAATTACAATTAAAATTTTTGGATGATTCTTTCTCAGATATGACCAAAATATCTTCAAAGTTTGGCAATTTAGCCATGGCATAGTAACTAGGGCATGTGCTCTGACACATTGAGATGTGGTGCTCATGTGAGAGCACCACATCAAATCCAGTTCAAGTTCAAATCCAGTTTGTGATCTTTCCTGATCCTATTTGCCTTCTCTCTCTCTCTCTCTCTCTCTCTCTCTCTCTCTCTCTCTCTCAAAATTGTTTTCGGTCCTCTTTTAACTGTCCACAAAGAAGTGGGGAAATTTAGAAGTGCTCTATTGGTCGTGTTAATAAAAGGTAACGATTAATGTAAAATGAGCTGATGGCAGCCGTACAGAGAGGTTAAGTCAACGGATCTGCTCAAATCATTGAGGATTAACTGACCATAGAGACTAGCTCTGTTGGCCAAGTTAGAAGTGCTGTATGATAGATATTGGCTCAATCTAACTGCTTCAGCAAACAGTACTGATTGGACAGTTGAGCAAATAGTGGATTGTTTAAATAATGCAACAGTATTAGTCATTCTCTGACTAAGTAAGAGTGGAGAATCCAAAAATATCAACACTCTGGCAAAACAAAACACAACCGACAGCATGTGGATCTGGAAGGCTTGTGTGTGTGTACAGTGCTGACAGCCTGTCAGTCAGAAACGGCAGTCTCCGCTGCTTTGTTTAAAAAGCAGGTCTGAGTCTGACTGTGTGGTCCTGCAGCCAAAGCAGCCTCACACCCTGTCTACACCGGATGCACGCGCTAGCGCTTCTGCACAAACGAAACAGTTTAGAATGTTTGTGTAGAATGTCCAGTGTAGACAGCCTCAAGCCGGTGTCGCACCGCATAAACGGACGTGCCCGGTATAGACAGGGTGCCATTGTCACTCACACACTCACTCACACACTCAAGACATATAAAGAAAGACTACAGAGTAATTTAAGATTCCTCCTTTCAGTAAGGATGCTGCCTTAAACTGATAGTTTACCCAAAACTGTAAAATCACCATACTCTTAATGTTGTTCCAAACCTGTTTGATTTTCTTTCCTCTGTTGAACACAAAAGGATTTGTAGATAGACTAGGGATGCTGCAATCATACGGTTTCACTATTAACTGCTATTAAAATTGTCAAGATTAATTTAACCATAATAATTTAGAATCTACAGTTAAAATCCTTGACATTGCTTGTTTACATGCGGCAACAATATTATACAAATGATATATAAATATATAATATAAAAGTGTTTTTCGGTGTTAGCCTAAATGTGAAGATATCTTGCACTTGTACCTGGCTGGTTAATGGTTGTTTCTATGGTTACGGATGGTGGCAACGTGGTGCTCTACCAGGTTCCTAAAACTGAACGTGAACTTTCAATACATGTAAATCTGGGGCTAAAGCAAACAAACTCCATAATATAACAGAGGAATTTGATCTACCTGACTCATTTCCACCAAAAAAGTGACTTTAATAATCTGTTTGGGAGCATTTCAATGACTGAGGGTTACTGAAGACAACGGATGTAAATAAGTCAGATGACAGAAGTCATATACTGTAAGATACAGTTCATTTAAATGGGATGGGGTGTTCCACTAGTCATGCAGCCTCAATGTGGGTGCGATTATAGGCTGATGGTCATAGTTGCGTCGCCCCATCCAGCTCTCGTTGGATCTTCTCCTCGGCTACCTACAAGAGGTATGCTTGATATGATATAACTCATTTGCCTCAGTTCTGTTGCATAATGAGAAACATGCAAATTAATCATAAAACTGATTAACCAGGATTTTTTCTCAGAAGGTAACTTTCAAAAACCGGGGCACCCCTAGGATGGACAATCACTTTCACTGTTGGAAAAAACAGCAACAAAATTCTTGCAAATTTCTCCTCTTGTGTTCCACAGAGGAAAGCTAGTCGAATGGGTTTGGAGCCACGTGAGAGAGAGAGAATGATGACAGAATCTCCTGTTTTGAGTGAATAAAACAAATAGACAGCGCCTGGCATGCGTGTTTGCGATGTTGAGATATTCACGGCAAGAGAAGGCCCGCTTTCACTCTGACACCCACTGACCTCAAAAAAACAAAAACAAAAGTTGTGCGAGAGTGTGTATGTGTGTGCTTACCGTGCTGGAAGGCCTTGAGGGGGAACCAGAAAAGGATGACTGAGTGAAACAGGCCGTTCAGACAATGGGCCCAAAAGACCTGCAGCAGAGTGGAGGAGGGGAGGGAAGAAAGAGAGAGAGAGGAGAGGCATGAGAAAGACGGTGGCCACCCTAACCCTGCTGCTGGCCCCTGACCCCAGGCCTTTGTGTGCTCTCAGAGCTAGGCTAAGTGGAAGGTTTGTCAGGCCTCCCTGCTCAATGGCCACCCCGCTGACAGACACTTTGTATGTCCTGTGAGTGCAGCGCAAGAGAGAGCCAACTAGCTGAGAGATGTCAGTAAGGGCCAATTTTCCGCAAGCCTTCCTTTATTCTCCGGCATTAGTTGCCTCATCAAATATCCCCCAATCGTTCCTTTGTGAATTATGAAAAAAAATTAAATAAATCCTTCTTGGATACTTTTAGTACAAACACAGACAAGTTTCAGGAATTAAGATGTATTAGTCTGTCACTTCAGAGCATGGTAATTTGGGAGCATGGAAGAACTATCGCTTACACATGTACAGCATAAACTCTTTTGAGTGTCCGCGTCTGTATACAAGGGCATGTGGACTTTGGATGTGCCATTTAAATAAATATCGTCCTCCAAAAACGCCTTGTTTTGAATTTACATTATGCACGGACTTAGCCAAACAAAACACTAATGGGCGATGTAGCATGAAACAGCCGTGAAATGAAATCAGGCCCACCGGTCCTGTTTCCAATCCCTGTTTTTTCCCCAGCGCTGCTCTTTTCACCTTTACAGAGACCGTTCACAGACCTCAAAGACAACAAATAATTCCCATATTAATATGTAAAGCAGTATTGAATGTAGAATTTTTACATTTATTCATAAAAAAAAAATAAAAAAAATAATTCTCCATACTAATAATAATGTTATTGAATGAGCCGTGAATGAATAATTCTTTTGAATTGGTTCTTTTCAATGAAGAGAATCATTTAAAGAAACAGCCAATATTACATTTCGGTCTTAATCTACTTTAAATCATGTTGATCAAACCCTGCATGATTTCTGCAAATTAAGAACTTAAATTTGAATCTATTCCTCGCACAAAGATATCACATAGCTTTAAATGACGTACTATTTAATATAATATAGAGAATATTCTATTAAATATAAAGACTACAAAGACTATTTATAAAGGATATAGTGCATACGTTGTACAGAATACTTTTATGGTGCTTTTGTGTCCTTTTTGGAGCTTGACAGCAACCGGTCACCATCTACTTGTGTTGTACAGGAAATAGCTGCATGAACATTATTAAAAATATATCCTTTTGTGTTTCACGGAAAAAGAATCTGGAGGGGAAGTAGATGATGACAGAGTGTACATGTGAGTGAACTATAACATTAAAATGACATGACGATAAAGGAGAACTGTCACGGGTGACATCAAAAGGATAAACAACCAAAACAATTATGCAATGTACAAAACTAATGGAAAGAATAGTGATAGAGTTAAAACTTTTTATTCAGAGTGACTATTTGCACTCAAACTGTCTGGTGGAAACAGAAATTAAAGACAAACTGCTCCCCCAATGTCGCTTCAATGTCGAGGTGTTTAAAGACACTGTGGATATGCTTTTCTTGTACAGACGACCCGGGTTCGATTGCCACTTTTGCCCCAGTTTTTCCCATTCATATTTTCTTTAATTCTACTTAAAATGGACTACCACCCCTGGAGTCGCGAGTTCAAATCCAGGGCGTGCTGAGTGACTCCAGCCAGGTCTCCTAAGCAACCAAATTGACCCGGTTGCTAGGGAGGGTACAATCACATGGGGAAATCTCATCATGGTCACTATAATGTGGTTCTTGCTCTCAGTGGGATGCGTGGTGAGTTGTGTTCGGATGCAGCGGAGAATAGCGTGAAGCCTCCACACGTGCTATGTCTTCGTGGTAATGTGCTCAACAATCCATGTGATAAGACTCACAGATTGACAGTCTTGAAGACGGACCGAAGGCAACTGAGATTCATCCTCTGCCACTCGGATTGAGGCGAGTCACTACACCACCATGAGGACTTAGAACGCATTGGGCATTACAAATCGGGGAGAAAAGGGAGGAAAATCCAAAAACAATTTCTACTAAAAAATAATAAAATAAAACATTTACATTAAGGTTGATTTCCTTGCAGTAATTTGGTCACTGTGCGGTTGGGGAGTTGAGAGAAAGGTTTAATCCGGATCAAATGAACCATGCTTTTGCTTTAGTAATATTGTAGCAACTAAGTTTTTGGTGGAAGCCATAGTTTTAATGCAATTAAACTTGGTCACTACAGTAATACGGTGTTAATAATATAGTGACCTTGTTTAATTTTGTGGTTACTATTATTTTACTACAAAATACTACAGTAAATGGTAAATGGTCTGCACTTATATAGCGCATTTTTCTAACCTCAGAGGTTACCAAAGCGCTTTACACTGTGTCCCAATCACCCATTCACACACACACTCATACACCAATGGCGGCAGAGCTGCCATGCAAGGCGCTAGCCTGCCATCAGGAGCAACTACAGTGATACTATGGTTACTGTAGTAATGCCATGGTTAATTTTTGTAATTGAAGGTTAGGGTTAGGATTAGGGCATGGTGTAAGGTGTCTGTGGGGCTCTAAAAAAACACAATAAACACACTGCAGTGATGCCCCTATACTTTATGTTAGTATTTAATAAGGAGTGCAAATACTATGTGCCACTATTTGCACAGCCTCTTCCTTTTTTTTATTGTACTACAACCATTTTAAGTGTAATGAAAATAAAATGCCATGCTGGAAATTCTGGGAACAATGAATGTGTATAATTTTGTTGCAACTGTCTGATTTCAAATGAATCCTCTTCCCAATGCTAGTGCCTGGTAGAATAGTCTAGTTTTCTTTTGAGGGGGATGGTATACAGAGCCAGAGGAGAGAAAAGAAAGAATGAGAGAAAAGAGGAATACCCTGAGATTGTCTTGTACTGTGTTGTTTCTCAGAGGCCCTGTGTGACCTCTCACCCTTTTTTGCCCTAACCCTCTCACCTCCGCTATCGGCAAAGCAAAACAAAGCGCAGGGATCCGGCCCTCAGATAACATGCTCATCCTACACCAGCATTACTCTCCACAGCACACTATGGACATACCACTCAATTTTTAATCTTCGATTAATAATCTGCTATGCCTCGTACAAAGCAATACGCCACTGCTTTCCAATGAATGCTAATGAAATCAATAAATGTTCATAATCATTTGTCACAGAGAGGCCCTCTGTATCCAAGCAGGTTGCTAAGAATGTATGTGTGAATGGCTGTCTGTCCTGCCTGAACCAAAGGACTGTAGTGTGTGTGGCAGCTTAATTGCTTAAACTAGCATGAAAGGATAAAGTTTATTTTGGGCCAAGTATTTCCAGACTCTTTAATAGGCCCGCTTCAATGATGTTGGGCTACAAATAAAGCAAGAAAGAGACAGAGAATGAAAGAGAGAGAGGAGGGAGGGATGCAGACTGCAGTGTGTTGAATGTGAATGTGCTTTGGCGTTATAAGGGCGACTTTAGTGTCAAGACTATGTAATTAAAAGTGAAAGGGTGCACAGTGAGTGATGCCCTAAATATTTCACACTTTGTTTCACCGATCTAGTGCATGCTCTTTCTCTCAGTTCACATATCCATTAAAGCTGAAGTGTGTAGCTTTATCCATGTTAAAATATGTTCTATTCGTAAGTCATTTGTAGTTTAATTTTCTTGAAAACGGCAAACACTGTGTCTCTGTGGTGCTATAAAAAAAAATCTAAACTTTGACCAATAGTGTAAATTGGTGTGGGACTATCTATCTGTTTGTGGCGTATTCAGAAAGTTGTTTGAAAACAATCATTTATTTTTGCAATTCCGTTTGGTGCAGAAAGTACACACTTCAGCTTTTACTCACAAAGTTTCTGATCTATATACAGATGAAGGCATGTAAAAGAGAGATCAAGTGCTCACAAAAGAGATGTATCTGCAGATGATTCTTGAAAGTATCTGATCCTTTAACCACTTTCAAGAAACATATAAAAGACGCATCTCTTGCACTACTAATGAACTAACTCTGTTCTAACTCTGAACTAACTCTGTTTAAAAAAAAAAATAATTAATAAAAAAAAATCTAGAGAAGCAGCATATTAACAGTTGGACAAAACATAAAATTCTGAAGAGAAAAGTGCATTTTTACAAAATGCGAGTGGTGCTTGCCCATACAAAACTCACCACCAAGATGATAGGATGTCATGGATGCTTACCATGGGTGCTTCTATGCAGTTACTACGATGATTTAAAAGTTTTTTAACAAACTGCTACACGATTGCAAGGGTGTTTTGGGTGCTTGCATACTGGCAAAGGCAAAAGAGCCCATTGACCAAGTCTCTGACATTTATGTCCCTAGAAATGGGTTGGGTTATGCCCATATGCCCATTTTATCAGCTGGATGAAAGTGTTTATATCCAATTACTAATAAAGTTGTCTTTGGTTTTTATTTCAAGCAATCTCTTCTTTTCACTACAACCACACTGGAAAATGTTGTAACCCAAAAATATGCTGAATTATTCCACCTGAATTATTATGTTACGCCAACAAACATATTTAAGGGTTAGATAGTAGAAATGGCACCTTAAGGTAACAACTGCATGCTACCACATTTTACAATGTAGTGAGATAAATAAAACACAGCCTTTTATAAAATAGCTTATTGTTAGAGAGTTTTTAATTTTTACTAACCCTGTGCAACCGGTTACTGGCTATGTTATTATATCGATCTACATTCAAACTTTATTGCAAGATATTTTGCTTTTAATGTGAACATTGAGCAAATAGATTAAGAATTATGGTGTTTGTGTTACAAATAACCAGTAAATTTGTCTCTCTGCTGACCCCAGGGGTTGTGTTGTCTATAATCTGTGTCAGTGTGGTGGTAAATGGGTCTCCACGCCTGTGGAGCTGGGGCGTGAGGTGACACTAGCAGACAGACACGCCGGGGCTGCAGATGAGACAGCTTTATTAACACAGACAGACAGATAGAGAGAGAGAGAGGGGCAAAGCTAATGTCACAAACACCTGGACAGAATGGAAATGTGTACTATATACACTATTAATGTATACATGATATGTGCACAAAGAACACCTATAATAACATAAATAGCATTTTATCAACATTAGAATGCCTAAAAAAGGTATACAGCCTGGTAAGGTGTAAAACCTTATTGAAACTTTCGTTAATAGCAATTACAAATATCACATTATGTAATGTACATTCAGATGTAATGAAACTTTGATTTTTCATATACAATCATATTTAAATGTCTGAACTACTTATCTATTTAAGCATTATATAAAGCTTGTTTAAGGGTTGAATGAAAGTTGTTATAAATTGCTTTCACTGTCTGAATTTCACTTCTGAATCCACCAAACTAAGCCATAAAATATAGGAAATTTGAAACTAGAGTTTGAGCTAATCATTTTCAAAGACTGTATTACAAACAAGTGTCAATTTATCAGATTCTGTGAACACAGATTCACATTCATACTTGCTTTTAATAGTTTATTACCTGCTAAAGATGGAGAAGAATACTCAAAGACATCTCAGATTAACAAAAAGACTGGGAAAGAGACAGTTTTAAGTATGGCTAAACCAACAAGGTCCTGCCGTTGACCTAAGTTTTTATGGTGTACTCGTAACGGGATCTGTTTGTTCAGTGGGGCTTTTAGCCCGATTGCCAAACTGTTCACCAAAAACAGGTCAGTAAAGAGTGCACAGTGTGACCTGCCTACTGGGTCAAATTCATCATTATCATCATAAGTGGCATTTCAACAAATCACAAGATCATTTATATACAGTTTTTATGCATTTGCAAGTTAGTGTATTACTTGACTGAGTGCATTTACCTTGGTGTTGAAGCCCATTGCATTCTGTGAGGTTTTGTAGAGCTCTGGGTATTTCAGCATGTTCTCTTTCCTGCAGGAACGCTCAAAGATGCCCAGAGTCAGAGGAGGCAAAGCTGTGAATATCTAATGAATGCAAAAAAAATAACAAAAAAGGTTATTTGTTAAAAAAGCTCAAGGGAGATTTAAAAAGTATATTTTCAACATTTATGGAGATATTAATCTAAAATCAGCAAGTTTTAAAATAAATAAATAAACCACATTTTGGAAATTATAAATTGCTATACATAGAGGGGATCAAATTACAGTTCAAAAGTAAAACATTTTAAATGCATTTTTTTTTCTTAAAGAAATTATAATCAGCATAATAGTTGAATTAAACTATAAACATGAATTTCAGAATTTGTTAATAACTGGTATGTTTCCCTTTAATACGGTGGCATGGAGTCCACAAATCTGTGCAAACCCTGATATGTTATCCCACCATGATTTGAAAATGTTCCAAAAGGAAGCACAGAAATCTGACCCTTTGTATAAGTATTTAACATGATCAATGACACAAATGTGCTGATTTGATTGACCAAGAAATACCACAGAATCTTAAATGTGTCATATATATGTAAATACAGTTAAAGAAAGAAGTTTACATACACCTTAATCAAATACATTTAAACTCAGCTTTTCACAATTCCTGACATTTAATCGTAGAAAACATTCCCTGTCTTAGGTCAGTTAGGATCATGACTTTATTTTAAGAATGTGAAATGTCAGAATAACAGTAGAGCACATTCCCAGTGTGTCAGAAGTTTACATACACTTTGTTAGTATTTGATAGCATTGTCTTTAAATAGTTTAACTTGGGTCAAACATTTTGGTATCCTTCCACAAGCTTCTTACAATAAGTTCCTGGAATTTTGGCCCATTCCTCCAGACAGAACTGGTGTTACTGTGTCAGGTCTGTAGGCCTCCTTTCTCGCACAAGCTTTTTCAGTTCCTCCCACTAATTTTCTACCGGATTGTGGTCAGGGAGACCCATTTACGACCAAGCTTTAACTTAACTTAAAGATCTTTGTCCCCATGTGCACTTGCAGAAGAAAGTGGCTTCTTCCTTGCAGAGCAGCCTTTCAGTTTATGTCGATATAGGACTTGTTTTACTGTGGATATAGATACTTGTCTACCAGTTTCCTCCAGCATTTTCAAAAGGTCCATTGTTGTTATTAGATTGATTTGCACTTTTTGCACTAAACTACGTTCATCTTTAGGAGACAGAATATGTCTCCTTCCTGAGCAGTATGACGGCAGCGTGGTACCATGGTGTTTATACTTGCATACTATTGTTTGTACAGATGAATGTGGTACCTTCAGGCATTTGGAAATTGCTACCATGAATGAACCAGACTTGTGGAGGTCCACAATTTTTGATTGAATTTGGTTGATTTCTTTTGATTTTCCCATGATGTCAAGCATAGAGGCACAGAGATTGAAGGTAGGCCTTAAAATACATCCACTGGTACACCTCCAATTCAGCACATCTCCTTTCAGAAGCTAATTGGCTAATTGCCTAAAGGCTTGACATAATTTTGGGAATTCTCCAAGCTTAAAGGGACAGTTAACTTAGTGTATATATATATCACACACAGACTCTAGAATTTACATCCGGTAAGTGGCAGGTCTGCGGATGGAAATGCCTTGTTGATGAGAGAGGTCAACAGAGAATGGCCAGACTGGTTTGAACTGACAAAGTCTATGTTAACTCAGATAACCGCTCTGTACAATTGTGGTGAGAAGAATAGCATCTCTGAATGCTATTCTGAGATGCGGGTTGGCGCTGCTTTGGCCTACACAATATTAGGCAGGTGGTTTTAATGTTGTGGCTGATCTGTGCGTGTGTGTGTGTGTGTGTGTGTGTGTGTGTGTATATATTAATCCAAAATCTTTGTTCGTTTCCAAATTTAAATCAAACTTTGAAAACCAGATTTTTTTAATATAGACTCTTATAAGCTCCAGTCTGAACGTGCTCTATGATATTTTCCCCTCCTGTACTGTACTCAGTCTGAGCTCCAGACAGCTTTTCCCTTAATGTGTTTCCCCCCCCCCCCCTTTGCCTGCTTGGTGCAGCCCATTGAGCATGTAACTTTGGCATTTATCTGATTTGCACTCTCTCACTCCATGTGCAAAAACATTTTTCAAATGAACATCTGCCACTGTGCCTGTAGCCTGTGGTTTACCTGTTTTATGCATTGTATACAGAGATACAGGTACAGTGTCCCTGAAACCATTTACTGTAGACACTTAATTTAAGCCTCACATAAAAATGAGAATGTCTTGCATTATTTAACATATTATCAAACTAAGAAGCATTTATTTTAAAGATAGCACAAATACATGATTCAAGCAAAACCAGCGACGTTTGCTAGGTTCTAATTGATAAAACAGAAATGTACTGTTATAAAAATGTATTTGGACACTTCACCTTCTCAAACATTAGTGGAACATGTTCATAGTTAATGTGCTGAAATACATCAGTAGTTACAGCTCAAGTCACCTGAGTGACTGTGAACTTGAGAGGAACAGACTTCATACATCTACTTAATCTTGAAACCAACTGATTAGACGTTATTGCAAAAATGTCTCTGAAAAGCCTATTTGTTTCTGAGAAAAGAAACCCATTTTTAAGCATGGATTAAGTGTCAAAACTGTCCAAATTCTTTTTGGGGCACTGTATCTGCAATTGTTTATTCAAAAAGGAAAAACAAACTCCACCCGGGTGTTCTTTTCTTGAATAAATTTCCTTCCTGTTGAAAACATGTTAATTAACTGCATCAGTTTCTGTCACCAAACCCTAAGGCAACCCAGTTCAGAGGACCCCACCCAAATGACCATATGTGTGTATTTAAACGTGTCTAGATTCAACCTGTTCCTTTATCATCCACCGCTGACCTGTTTAACGCAGCTCTTTAGGGCATGAGCGTCTGTTGTTGCAGTAGATTCAGGACATAGTTCTGGGCACACAGGGAATATGGACTTGACAAGAGCTCATAAATAAGGAGGAGATTTTTCAGGATGGTGCTGACACGGTCTGCAGTAAAGGAGCCGTCTGGGGTGCCACGGCTAATGAGTTTCTTGCCTAAGCGCGACAGGGGAGGTGTTTTAACACATTCTCTCTCACAGTAATGAAGAGAGGAGAGTAAATCACACACACATGTGCACACTTACCACATTGTACAGGCCGATGCACCAGCGCTCAAAGAGAATCTGACCAGAGAAGCCGTTTACAAACGCAAACCAGATCTGAAAGACAAAAAGACAAAGCAATGGTAAATTAATCTTCCAGTTGAGAGTTTTGGATTTGATGCTGGAATTAGTGTTTTACTCAAAATTATTACATGCAAAACCAAAATTACATTTAAAATAATTAAAAAAAAAAAATCTAATATTACAAATGTACAAAACCAAAAGAAAATAACAGACATTTAGGTATGTGTTGGTATGACATACTTTTGGAAGTTTGACATCCAGCGGTGTGACATGCTATACCTCATCTAACCTTTTTAAACAGCATTTCACCCCCAATATACTTATAATTATGGATTTTAGACTAATTATTTAAGACACTACATAGAATCATTTCATAGTGCATTTAACAATTCATTTGCCTCACTGCAGGACCACTTCAAATTAACTAGTGAAGGCCAAGCATATTCAAAATGGTGAAAACTTCAATGCAGAAATGGTGATCAGTTGTAATATATGCTTTTCCTTATACATTCATATAAATCTTATCTTGATAAAAAGGTGTTCATGGACATGCTATGTGTCAGCTTCACATATACATAGAAGTTGGAATTAAATGCACTGATACTGAATAATAGTAAATGTATACTATCCAAGTCGTCCTAAAGGAAATGGTAACATATTAAGGAAAATGACAGGACATATGAAAATCATTAATACATAAATGTGTGTCTAATGTGTAAATATATACCCTCATTAATCACATATTCCCAACTTTGTGTGTACTTAGTGGATTTTAATTTAGGTTGATGGATTACTGTTGTTTTGTGTGGGGCCTCTCAGTGCTAGAAATTGCCCGAGAGAGACTGATCTGCCATGAAACCCAGGCTGAGCTCACTCGCTCCTTTTTACAATCTCACACACTGTATCACTGCTAGGGACTCTGTCCAATATCAGTCTTAGAGGAAAAATAAGCCATGTGCAGGTCAGCTTTTCATAAATAACTTCAGGTTTGCAACTGATGAAAAAAATATTATATTTCATTTTAATAAATAATACATTAATCAAATTATGATGGCTTTTACTGTTCAACACTAAGTTTATTAGTGAAATTCAAAATTCCTAAACAAAGACCAAATTTCTAATTGTAACTTCTCCTAGAGCTTTCAAGCTAAATCCACCGATCTCAGCACATACCTACAGACTGTTCTGACTTGGGTTGATTTGATGACTTTTCTAACTTTTCCGACCTGCTAACCAACATTAAAGTTTGTCATGACCTATCTGGTTATAATATATATATATATATTAGGGCTGTCAATCAATTAAAATTTTTAATTGAATTAATTAAAAATCGCATATAAAAATATTTGCTGAGAAAGCCCCTCATATAACAATAACTCAATATATAATGATTATGCATTACATTCTTGTGGCAGAAGAGTTAATCATTGATAAGACAATACAAAAAGCAGCTTTAGAAGAAAATGTATAATTTACTTCCATATTATTGATCATAAGTCAGTCATTGGCACACAGTTCACATCAATCCATTTCACAAGTGAATTTGTCAATCAGTTGGAGATTTATTATGAGGGCTTGTTTAAGGACACGTCAATTTACACCTACGTCACACATGCTTGTGTAGCGTGTCTTGGGTGTGTTGCATCATAAACATAAAATGTTTAGGTCACCGTGTCAAGTTAAATATAGTTTAATACTCAATCTTTAAACACATCTTGGTTTAAGTCCCTTGGTTCGGATTTGCGCTCCTTCGAGTGTTTTGAATGCAAGAGTGTAACGCATGTTTGCGTTGTTCTTCCTACTGAAGTGTTTTCTTCACTGTATAAACTGCACGTTGCTCATACAGCTGAAATTTCACTTACTGCCCTCTGGAGTATACAGGTGGTACTACAAGCTTGGATTTCCCACCCCACCCTGAAACCCAACGAACACCCCCGGGAATGAGGGCACTCTATCTGACATCCATCCCCTGCCTACCAATCATAACACTGGTCAAAACCCAATTTTTCTATGTACTTATCCCCCACATTTATGACCGCCCCATCTCCCAAAATACAGTCTGTGGCAAAATGAAATTTGAGTGCCCAACAAGTCACACACAAAACTCTACCTTCAAACAAAATTCTTTGATCTTACCACACCACCAAAAGACATGTGTTGTGTCTCCATCTTCTGATTGACATCGAAGGCAGGTGGGGGTTTCTTTAAGACAAAGCTTATACAATCTAGAGGGGGTCCAATAGAATCTATATAAAATTACCCACCCTTGAATCTCTAGATGCACACTTGACCTTTTTATTTGAATCCTAGCCCACACTCCCTCCTCAAATACCAAGTTTAAATCCTTTCCCCATAATCTCTTGATAAGAAGTTAAAGCTCCATCCTGCAGACTCTGAATTAACAGGGTGTAATACACTGATGCCTCATGACCTTTTACAAAAGCAGTAATCACCTCTTCCATAGTATCTGCCGCTTTAGGGGGATGTGTGCTCCTCCCAAAAACAATACAGAGCAGGTGGCGCTGTAGTAAATAACTATAGAACTGAGATCTAAGAATCCCAAAAAGTTGAACCAAATTTTCAAAAGATCTTAAAACTCCACTCACATATAGGTTACCGAGTGTAGTGACCCCCCTCACAATCCACTCTAAACAGCAGAAAGGGGACTTATTAATAAATAATTTAGGGTTCAGCCATAAGCTCGAGGCAACATTTAAATAAACGTCTGAATTAAACAATCTGGACACTTTTGTCCATAATGAGTGTAAATGCGAGATAACGGGGTGTAATTAACTTCTCAGATTAGTTTGATAGAAAGGCTTTGCAATGGCAAAATACGAAACAAGGGAGGGGCTCTCTCAGGTGGAAGCTACCAATGAGCCAAATATCTGAGACCTAATGCATAACAATAAAACTAAATCTTGGCTAGGCCTACCCCAACTTTGTCAATCGGCCTATGTAATTTACGGAAATGTAACCTGGGACGTTTACCATTCCAAATGTAGGACTTCGCTATGCTATCAAATTGCTTGAAATAAGAGAGGGGGACATCTACAGGGAGAGATTGTAACAGGTAGTTACATTTTGGAATACAATTCATTTTAATAACATTAACCTTCCCAGTCATAGATAAATGTAATGAACCCACCTGCCCACATCGCTCGATTTGTTTAATCAAACAAATTTGCTGGGAATAAAATGTTATATATAATAAAATATTAATGCCCTGTTTGGGCCACTGAAAGGCACCCAGCTGGAAAGCCAAAAGCGATCGATCAAAGTATTACAGCAAGATCCTCAAAGTCTGGAACGACCTTCGTCAGCATTGCCGACATGTTCGACAGTTGACGCTGAATCTCTGCCACCGCACTGTCCAAACCATGCCCCCGGTCTGTGGCCTTGTCAGGGGTGTCAGCTTGAGCACATAATGTCACTCTTTTCCAATTATCTGTTGTCCAATGTCTGTGTTTCTTTGCCCACTCTAACCTTTTCTTTTTGTTTTTCTGTTCAAATGTGGCTTTTCCTTGCAATTCTTCCCATATGGCCTGCACCCCTGAGTCTTGTCTTTACTGTTGTACATGAAACGTGTTGAGCAGGTAGAATTCAATAAAGCTGTCAGCTGAGGACATGAGGCGTCGATTTCTCAAACTAGAGACTCTGATGTACTTATCCTCTTGTTTAGTTGTACATCTGGTCTTCCTCATCTCTTTCTGTCCTTGTTAGAGCCAGTTGTCCTTTGTCTTTGAAGACTGTAGTGTACACCTTTGTAAGACATCTTCTGTTTTTTTGGCAATTTCAAGCATTGTATAGCCTTTACTCCTCAAAACAATGATTGCCTGATGAGTTTCTAGAAAAAAAAAAATTCTTTTTTTGTCATTTTTTTCCCCTAATATTGACCTTCCAGTTTATTGCATACTGTGGCAACTCAAAAACAAAACACAAATAATGTGAAGCTTCATTTAACGAACCAAATACCTTTCAACTGTGTTTGATATAATGGTGTGAGACGTGATTTTCTAGTATGAAATTAGCAATTTAGCATGATTACTCAAGGATAAACTGTTGGAGTGATGGCTGTTGGAAATGGGGCCTGTCTAGATTTGATAAAAAAAACAAAAAACATTTACATCAGAAATGTCCTGACTATACTTTGTGATCAGTTCAATGCCACTTTGGTGCAATAAAGAACCAATTTCCTTCCAAAACAGTCTCTGACTGTGCAAATGGTCTAGCTCCACCAACCTTTACTAACTGACAGCCGATCTCCAGCTAAAGCAGAAAGATGAAGAATAATTGGGATTAAGGGTGTAGACCATGGAGAAGACCTCAAATGAGGAGAGAAAAGATCACTAAAAATGAATGAGGAAAAACTCATTCTAAACTCAAGTTTAGATCTCTAGTGGCACTTTTCAATTAGTTCTTTTGATAATCACAAATGACATCAGACCACCATTATTGCAAAGATGACTGTACGCTAACCAGCTCTTCATGTGTGCGAGAGGCGTGCTATTGAGCAGACCCCAGGGCTGCTGTGCAATGCCACAGCCAGGCAGACGTTTCCTTGCTTCATTTAACTCCATTTTGAGAGCATGAATTGCTACAAATTTGGGGGTTTTGACAGAGCCCCCCGGCCACGGCCCCTGCCTGTACCAGTGGCACTCCTCACACACACACAGCACATCCACCAGCCCCTCTCATTCAATAGTGTGAGCCAATGCGTGAAAATGTTCCCAAAACAAATGTCTATCACCCCTCCCCTCCCTCAGAGAAAGAGGAGGATAGGCCGTACTCCCCCAATACAACCCCCCCACAGTCACGCCCACCCGTTCAAACTCCTGTTTCTCTTTCCATCAGGTGCATTCTACCGTGATATTGTTTTTAAAATAGAGCTGCTGCTTCTGAAACCCTGATTCACTCTCTCACACATACACATGCGCACGCACGCAAACACACTTTCCTAAATAAGGAGATACCAAAGACTTCTAGAGCTTTAATATAAAGCTAAATAGATTTAATACAGACTAACCCTACTCCATACACTAACTCTACCGTTATAACAAAACTTCACACTTTAATAAAACTCAGATCTACAGTGATGTGAAAAATTATTTGCCCCTTTCCTGATTTCTATTTAATTTTTTTTTTCACAATAAATTATTTTAGATCTTCATATGAAATATAACAAAAAGCAACTTGAGTAAACACAAGTTTTCAAATATACACACTGGCGGCCAAAAGTTTGGAATAATGTACAGATTATGTACATAATCTGGTTTCTCATTATGTACACAACCTGGTACATACATTTATGGAAGAAATTAATACTTTTATACACCAAATTGTCGTTCAGCTGATCGTGAAAAATTACTATTACAATTAGAATTTTGTTTTTCAGAAGAGTTCTCATCCAAAAAATCCTACATGTGCAGCAATGACAGCAATGCACATCCTTGGCATTCTAGCTGTCAATTTATCCAGAAACTAAGTGACATTTCACCCCACACTTCCTGAAGCACTTGCCATATATGTGGCCTAGTTGATCCAACAAAAACTCAATGAGATTAAGATCCATAACCCTCTTTTCCAATTATCTGTTGTCCAATGTCTGTGTATTATTGCCCACTCTAAATTTTTCTTTGGTCTTTTCTGTTTTAAAAGTGGCTTTTTCTTTGCAATTCTCACATAAGGCCTGCAACCCCGAGTCTTGTCTTTACTGTTGAACATGAAACTGGTGTTGAGCAGGTAGCATTTAATGAAGCGGTCAGCTGAAGACATGAGGCGTCGATTTCTCAAACTAGAGACTCTGATGTACTTATCCTCTTTAGTTGTACATCTGTACTTCCACATCTCTTTCTGTCCTTGTTAGAGCCAGTTGTCTTTTGTCTTTGAAGACTGAAATGTACACCTTTGTATGAAATATTCAGTTTTTTTTTCATTCCTCAAAACAATGATTGAGTTTCTAGAGAAAGCTGTTTCCTTTTTGCCATTTTTGACCTAATATTGACCTTAAGACATGCCAGTCTATTGCATACTGTGGCAACTCAAACAAACACAAAGACAATGTTAAGGTTTTTTTTAACGAACCAAATTACCTTTCAATTGTGATATTAACTGTGTGATGTCCTGACTATACTTTATCATCAGCTGAATGCCACTTTGGTGAATTAAAGTACCAATATCCTTCCGAAACAGCAAAATCTATACATTATTCCAAACCTTTTTCCACCAGTGTGTGTATGTATGTATGTATGTATATATGTATATTGAAGCAAAAAAGTTACCCAACACCTATATCACCCATGTGAAAAACTAACTTCCCCCCCTTAAACTTAATAGCTGGTTGTGACACCTTTGGCAGCAACATCTGCAACCAAACACTTCCGATAACTGGAGATGAGTCTTTCACAATGCTTTAGTGGAATTTTGGCCCACTCTTCTTTGCAGAACTTCTTTACTTCAGCCACACTGGAGGGTTTGAGCATGAACTGCCTATTTAAGGTGCTGCCACAGCATCTAAATTGGGTTCAAGTCAGGACTTTGACTAGGCCACTCCAAAACTTACATTTTACTTCTTTTGAGCCATTCAGAGGAGGACTTACTCCTATGCTTTGGATCATTATCTTGCTGCATAATCCAGTTGCGCTTGAACTTCAACTCACGGATTGATGACCGGATGTTTTCCTTTAGGATTTTCAGGTAGAAAGCAGAATCCATGTATCCCTCAATTACTGCACGTCATCCTGGTACTAAAGCAGCAAATCCTCCCCACACCATCACACTACCACCACCATGCTTGACCGTAGGTATGATGTTTTTTTTGTGGAATTTTGTGTTTGATTAACGCCAAACGTAACTGGACCCGTCTTCAAAACAGTTCCACTTTCGACTCCACAGTCCACAGAACACTCTCCCAAAAAGGTTTGTTTCAAGGTTAATATTCTTCTGGGTTAGCAGTGGTTTTTGCCTCACCACTCTTCCATGGATGGCATTTTTGGACATTCATGAACAGTGACATTTATTGATGAGAGAGAGGCCTGCAGTTCCTTGGATGTTGTCCTTGGCTTTTTTGTGACTTCCTATATGAGTCGTCGCTGTGCTCTTGGAGGAATTTTGGAAGGTCGGCCACTTCTGGGAAGGTTCACTACTGTGCCAATTTTCTCCATTTGGAGATGATGGTTCTCACTGGGGTTCTTTGGAGTCCCAGAGCCTTTGAAATAGCTTTGTAACCTGTCCCAGACTGATGTATTTCACTCACCTTTTCCTCATCATTTCTGGAATTTCTTAGTGTGCTACTGGGTGAGACCTTTTGGCCAATTTCATGCTGCTGAAAAAGTACCATTTAGGTGTTGATTTGATTGAACAGGGCTGGCAGTAATCAGGCCTGGGTGTAGTCTAGCTGAACCCCATTATGAATGCAGTTTCATAGATTTGGGGACTTAGTAATTAAGGTGGGCAAATACTTTTCCACACAGGCCCAGTTAGTATAGGATAACTTTTTTGCTTCATTAAATAACTATTATTTAAAAACTGAATTTTGTGTTTACTCAGGTTGCCTTTGTTTTATGTTAGATTTTGTTTGAATTTTTGAAACAATTTAGTATGTCAAACACAGCATACACAAAAACAGAAGAAATCACAATGGGACAAATATTTTTCACAGCACTGCTCATATTTATAAAACTTTATCTCCTAACTATACTTTCTTACAAAAAGCAAATCTTAGTAACTACAACAAGGCTGAAACTGAGAAAAAATATAGTTGAGCCAGATCCATGCCCCAGATTTTGGTCTAAGATGGGGTTTTCAAACCTTTTGACCTGAATGACCCCCAAATATGATTATCCCCTTGCGAGGGACCCCTTTCTTAAGATATTAAGGCAGCTATATATAGTATTTCCAAATGTAAAGAACCATTTATACCATGTGAAAAAAATAATTAGTGTGATATTGTAAAGACAAAATCGCTTTGGATAAAATGGTCAGCTAAATAAATAAACTATGCAGAATTTTTTTTTTATTTCTTAGTTAAAAAAGTATGGCTATCAACAGAATAAAAATGTTTACCTATTTGTAAGATTTACACATTTGAATTAAAAAAAAAAAAAGTATCAATTTAATTTAATTTAATGTAGTTTTGTTATTAAATCAAAATGCATATATATATATATATATATATATATATATATATATATATATATATATATATATATATATATATATATATAAAAAAGTACATATTTATATATTTTTTTTCTTTGAGTGCATGATTTGAGCAGTTTTATTTTTTTCTTATTCTCTGAAATTTTCCACAGACCCTCAAGCACTGTCTTGCGCCCTCCTTGGAGGTCCCTAGACCCCAGATTTCAGTCATAGCTTAATTTTAACAAACTGTGTAGCTACTACATTTTGCCTTGCACGGCAGTATAGCCAAGTACAGAAACACAAATAAATGGCAGATGACTAATACCACATAATTTATTAAATTATTTTCCTCCTAGCAAATCACATGGTGTACAATTCTGGACAGTGAGGAGCCTCACATACACAGTTTTGCCCAAAAGCCACATAACATACAGATTGGTTGTGGACGGTGGCATGCTGGTAAAGGAACAGGCGGGTCAGAGAGCTGAATTAATGTGAGTCGCTCTCATTCAGAGGCTACAGGCTGCAGGATATTGTTGTGCTAAGTCAAAATAAAGCCTCTATTCATGGAAGACGGTACATGCATATGAGAGAGCATTTTGGCCTGGCCTTCTGTGTCCTGTGAGCACCCCTCTCTCCCTTTTCCTTCAATGAGACAGATTCATTGATTTTCTCATTAGAGACTGAGGAGACAGACTGGAGGGTCTCTCCCTTTCTTTTTCTTCCCTCGCTCATTCAGAGCAGTTCAGCGTGGAGGTGTGACTGGCCTCTACCCTCTGCTGCGCATTCTGAAAAAGCGAGGAGCGTGTATGTGTGAGCGAGATTGTGTTTCCCCATGAGACGCAACAAGAGGGCTCTAGGCATATTTTTCAGGGAATTCTGAAACAGTGATTCCACGCCCATCCTAGGTCCTGAGGTTTGGCGGGAAAGATCGAAGGGAAAGAGAAAGAGAGAGAGAGAGAGAGAAAAAGACATACAGACAAGCCCCTATTGGCTTCCTTTTCCTGCTTGAAAAACAAGCTAAAACCAGCTTAAAATGACATTGGTGTTCTAGAACGTGATGGCTGGTTTTTATCCGATCAAAGCTGGTCATTAGCAGGTTCAGGCTGGTTTAAGTGGTTGATTACCTATTCTAGAAGCTGATGCGAATCTGGGTGAGCTGGTAGATCATCTTGGACCATCTTATGAGCTGGCTTTTATAGTGGGGTCCATGCCCAAGATGGTGTACTAACTCACCTAGATCCCCACTTCAACCAGCTAGACTCCAGCTTAAAGAAGGAATGTTCCAGGTTAAATAAAAGTAGAGCCCAATTAACAGCATCTGTAGCATAACGTTGATTAACTTAATTTATTTTGCCCCTTGTTTATGTAAAAAAAAAAAAACATGGTTACAGTTAAGCAATTACAGCAGTGAATTGGGCCAGTCCATAAACGCTAAAATACAGATTTCGAAAAAGTATTGTATAGCGACAATAAGTAAACATTATACGTGTTAAGCTGTAATTTCTACACTACTAGCACCATCAAACTGAATAGCAAAAATAAATGTTTTCAAAACAGCTTTCTGAACACACCCATGTCTTCCATTGATCAAACAAAAACAGACAGTCCCGCACCCAACTTATGCCATTGGTCAAGTCAATGTTATTGTCTCTCGGGACAGGTCACTGAATAAAAATGGGAATTTTCAGAGCGGCACAGAGACAGTGTTTACAATTTCAAGAAAATGAACCAATGAATGGCTTACTTATAGTTGTTTCTGCATATTAAGCTGGGATAGGAGAATGCATTTTAACAGAAAAAGTTACACTTCAAAAAAATTGAACTGCATTTTAAATAGCTTACTTTTTTTTTTTTTTTTTTTGAGTCACAGATACTATCAAATGTGAATTACCTTGCATCTACATAAAAACACATGCAAGACCAACAATACTCCCCCAAACGATGTCCCAGCTAGCCTAACAGAGATGTCTGAATAAACAATTTCATTCTAAATAACTAAGAACTTTTGATTTAGTATACAAAAAATTTAAAATAAATTCACATTGACTAAACAAAGCAATGTTACTGAGGAAAATTAAACAGAGCTTGAGAGGACTCAAAAGTCTTACTGCATCATGTTGCCCTGATTTTTTGTTTGCTCTTTTTTTCCTCCGTGTACTTCAGCTTTAAAATGATGATGAAAAGTGAAGGGAAACTAAAACACATTTTTAACCTTATCCGTGCAAAGCGATCTACAGTACAGTACAAAAGAAACAAGCGTTTTCTATCCTGTGTTGAAATATTTCCCTTTGAAACAGTAATTTTGTTTGCAACATATCGAAGGGATTGTTCCTTTTAAAAAAAAAAGCCAACAGGCTTTACATAATTACATTCTCAATCTAGAGACCAATTCCCTGGACAGAAATCGGTTTTCGAATCATCAATATTTTTGATTTGTTTTCCCTGAAGAGACAGACTGTAAAGACTGCAAAACATTTTAAGAGTACACTAGCATATAGATGGCTTCAAAGCTAATAGATAGCAACTAAAAGCCACAAAACTTTAACTTGGATTTCATTGGGTCTTTAAGCTGGACAAGGGGACTCAAAATTCAACTGAAGGCCCTATCCAGAAAAACCTAAGAAATGAGGGCAAGACAATACAGAAGGGCCATTAAATTGCATTAAGTGTGTGTGTGTGTGTGTGTGTGAGAGAGAGTGACAGAAGAACCAAAAGAACCAGTTGGGCGTTTTACAATGATGGCACCAGAGAAATTGCCAGGCCCTGGGCCTCTTCTTAGGACTGCAGTCTTTCTTTAAGCCTGCTGCTCTGTCTGAATGAGGCCCTTGTAATTACCTCAGAAATGCTACTCATCCGTCAGCCCTGCCGGTGCCTGTTGAAGAGCTGTCAATCAAGCTCTCGAGATCCCAGCAGGATAATGACAGCACGCACAGTAATTTGGTTGTACGAGAGGCTTTCTGCATGTCTCAAAGCAGCTAATCCAACTAACTTTCTAAAAAGTTTTTTTTTCATGTGGAAAGAATGCATGACCACAAAATAAGGACTAAAAAACAGCATAGCAACTACTCTGAAGTTAATGATGTTAACTTAGACTTAAATGACTTTGAGAACAAAAAGGGGAAGATTACAGTATGTACTGTGATGTGGTTACAGTTGAACTGTATGAAAATAACTCTAAACAAGCTCTAACAATTCTAGAGGTATGTTCCAAAACCTAATGAGCTGCCTTGCTGTCTACAGTCTACATAGGCAAATGCATTCTTCTTTCTTTTTAACCTGCTGTCTAGGTAGGCACCAGAGTATAAAATTGCAATCACAAGTTGAGCCACTAACATCCTCATCCTACTTCCTTTAGGTTAAAGACTGGAAATATTAAATGAAGAAAAGTCTTCATGGACTCAAAGGTAAACCTATTAGAGCGACAAATGTATCCCTTTAAGCGACACTTGGGAAGCAAGTGTCTTGATTGTCAGGCCCTTACAAAACAGAGCTGGTTTTGGTGTGAGGCAAGGAAACAGTAAAGCTTCACCCTATTATACTCCAAAAGCCCCTTACGGAGAGGGGGGGAGAACATTTTCTGCTCATAACAAAAGCAGATACATTCAACTCCAAGAGCTGGGGTGCACTGGGTGCTTTTCTGTTCTCAAAGAAGAATTTATAGAGAAAAAGGACAAAAAGAAAAGTGGCGAGAAGTATGCATGGGGCGTGCTCGAGTAAGACCTTTTACTGTATGTAGTTGTTGCTGGTCTCCTCTTATGCAAAGTAAGAAAAACAGGCAAAGAGAATTGGTTGTTTCTTGATTGATGAGCAAGCGTGAAATGTGATCACAACCATAAATGTTTGTGTTCAAGGCAGACTTTTGTTGAAGAACAAAATACAACAACCCACGGCAAAACCCAAAGAAAAGAACATGAAAGCAACCCCACGCAACATGTACCAAAATGTTTAAAATATCAAATTCACTGAGCCATAATTGCTTACAGCTACAGTGTTTCGAGAGCCCGCATATTCCCACGGATTTAATCCAGTCTACGTAGAATGCTAGGAGGAGGGAAAAAACGAGACATCTCTGCTACATTTAGGAAACAAGACCGCAGAGCAGCTTCCCAAATTCCCATATCTAAATAGGACAAAAGGATGTAAACAGGAAAAGGCCATAACATAGAATGATCTAACTCACAAACCAAACCTCACTGAATGACACAGCACAACATGACAGGCATAGTTCACCCAATAAAGAAAATTGTCAATATTTACTCACCCTAATGTCCTTCCACACATACAACTTTATTTTTGTCTTGAAACACTTGCCACTCTTTCCATATAATGAAAGTGAATGAGGGGTTAAGTTCCAGAATGTCTAAAAAGCAACATCCTGAAAAAGTTAAATAAAATATCCATATGATATGCGGTATATTGCAAATCTTCTGAAGATTTATGCATTGTCATATGCGATTAAGTGTAATTTATTTAATTAGAATCGAATTAATTAGTTTGATTAAAAAAATGTATCAATTGACAGTCCTCATAATTATTTTTATTTTTATTATATTATACACTTTTCTCCCAATTTGGAATGCCCAACACTACTTAGTAGGTCCTTGTGGTGGCGCGGTGACTCACCTCAATCCGGGTGGTTGTGGACAAGTCTCAGTTGTCTCGTTATGTGGCTCATTGTGCATTGCACCACGGAGACTCCCAGCATGTGGGGGCTCATGCTACTCTCCGCGATCCAAGCACAACTTCCCACGCGCCCCACTGAGAGCGAGAACCACTAATCGCGACCACGAGGAGGTTACCCCATGTGACTATACCCTCCCTAACAACCCGGCCAATTTGGTTGCTTAGGAGATGACCGTCCTTGTCATTAATCTTAAACCTGACATGTTGCGTCTAATGTATCGAACAGAGTGGCCAGTATATTCCCCTTTTTTGTTCCATGGAACAAAGTTACTTGGGTTTAGTACAAAACATCGGTGAGTAAATCATGACCAATATCTTTTTTGGGCAAACTATGCCTTTAAGCGGTTTTATGTCATGAACTATTCCTGTCATGCTGTATCATTCAGTAAAGACTGGTTTGTGTGGTAGTTCAGCCCATGTCATGGCCTTTTCTTGTTTCCTGGGTGAACCATTTCATAGGGGAAAGAAATGGTTATGTGAAATCTTGATTCATCTCTACATGTTTTTTCTCACAGTCCCAGACAGTCTTTGGATG
The DNA here is from genome assembly GCA_032164185.1 of Moxostoma hubbsi. Taxonomy (NCBI): domain Eukaryota; kingdom Metazoa; phylum Chordata; class Actinopteri; order Cypriniformes; family Catostomidae; genus Moxostoma; species Moxostoma hubbsi. The sequence goes on along the minus strand of JAVLUX010000016.1, from coordinate 28,776,781 downwards.
CCAACAGGCAGGAATTTGTGGGGCTTTTCAGAGATTTACCACAGCACATAAAACAAAATGAAGATGAAGGAAAAGAAGGGTTCATGGGTCAAGTGGCACATAAGAGCTAGAGGGCTGAGGGGAAAAAGATGGATTTTTGAAGTGCTCATTTTCCAGTTGGGGTTGCATGGCTCATGAGTGCTGGTTTCAGACTGCTGCGCATGTGTTGCTTTTATTCTTCAAGGTAAAGACTCTTGTGATGTTGGACATATCTGATGTCATGTCTTAATTTCAGAAATGCAAGAGTGTGTACTGTAACTCCTAAAATCTCTGTCTTTTTGAGGGCAATGGCCAATTTACAGAGTACTTTAATATAACTTCATATTAAAGGCATTAGTTTTTATAAAACAAAAATAAAAAAAATGTATTAATACCACAGGAAAAGTGCGAGTAGGTTTTTCTCCATTTCCACTTTCTTGTAGTTCAGAATTTGGCTAAAATAAAGGTTAAAGGGGATAGTCCACCCAAAAAAGAATATTCTCTCATTTACTCATCCTCATGCCATCTCAGATGTGTACAACTTTCTTTCTACTGCAGAACACAAATGAAGATTTTTAGAAGAAATGGGTCATAAAATGCAAGTGCCAAAAAGTTGATGCTCCAAAAAGCATATGAAACAAATTCATACACACACATGGTATAAGCATGAGTAAATGATGAGAGAATTTTCATTTTTGGGTGAACTATTCCTTTAATGTAGTTAGCCGGTCATGATCACAAAAGAAATCCCTTTAGGGTGATAAGACACTGTATAACATCCTATCTTGGTTTATTTTGCGATAATGACCGGCTGATGGCATATTACACGGCTTATTATACAGCTATTTACTAAATAAAGTAAAAGGACATGAAATATTAAGGTGAGTTTAAATGAATTTGTTACTGCATGTGAGAAGAGCACATGTACTATTTATAGGGAATTGCATGGGACAGTACAAAACCCAAATATTTGATCACAGGATGCCATGGCTGACCAAACAGAATCAAGTGTTCCAAAAAGCCGAGTAACAACAATGTTTATGAGGAGTAAAACTGGATATTTTTCATCATACCTTTGGTTTGATTTACAACAGCAAATTACTTTTGCCCGAAAGATGACTTTTTAGATGGGCGGGACTTTAATGTTCCTTTTTTTACCTCTTTCTGCTACTAAGTCAGTCTTCTTTCAGCTCCCGAGAAAACCTAAAGCTTATCGTCAAGGTGTAAGGTCTCCTAAACCAAGTGTTTTCAGCTGCAGATCAAAACGGCCAAACACCTCTTGTGATAAAGCTGGTGCTGATAGCAGCCCTTTAACTTGTCAGGTTGCTCTTGGACAAGTCTCTGAACCTGCTATCAGCACCAGGGCTGGAAACTGTCAAATTCCAGAACAGATGGATTGCCTGTGGCCTCCACTTTGACAGACCTGCATTCCTACAGCAGGACAGAGTCTCACCACTACCGACACATACAACGCCAGTGAATTTGATCAAAAAGTTGTTATTCGGCCTACTTGAAAACAACATTAAGCAATAAAGCAATAAGAGGCTTGTACTTTTAAAACAACAAATGAGACATAGGGACCACTACAACTCGTAATGTTATGAAACTCTCCTCTTAAAGGAATAGCTCTTCCAGAAAAGAAAACTTGCATTCTTTACTCATACTTGAGTCATTCCAAACCAGTTTCTTTCTTCCGCAGAACACAAAAGAAGTTTAGCTGAATCTTCATGGTGCTCTTCCTATTCAATGAAAGCATATAGTGACAGTGTGCTGTCAAGATCCAAAAAAAGAACCATAATCTCAAATATCATTTGAGCTTTTGCGTATTTAAACATGACAAGTCATGACTGGTTACAAACTACACAATAACAAATGGTGTTTGGCAAAAATCCCCTTCAGGTTTGAATAAGTGCAAATGGAACCGAGAGATACTTCAAGATGGGAAGATTTTAAGGGAATAATGACACATTTTGGCCAGTTGATAACACAACACTAACATATGGATTCAGAAGACATGGCATATAGTGTAGCAAGTCATTTGGATTACTTCTTTGGTGATTTATTGAGGCCTTTTATTTTTTTAACTTGACCGCCACTGCTCACTAAATGCTTTTACTGTATGGAAAAAAGGCAGGACATTCTGCAAAATGTCTTCTTCTGTGTTCCATGGAAGAAAGAAATTCACACGTTTGGAACAACTTGAAGTTGAGTAAATGACAAAATGTTATTTTATGGATGAACCATCACTTTAAATATGGTGGGTTTAAAAGTACTTCAAATCAAATTAATTATACATGTTGTTACATGTCCTGGCTTTGTTTTGAGGATTAAACCTTTGAAATGCAATATACTCTAGAACATACCAATGGTCCAACCCAACTTTCTTATTCTTCTTACCTCAATAATGTACAGCACAATGTTCTTGTAGAAGCAATACAGGATGCACTTGGCCACGCGGTTGTAATTCCAGGCGCCGTGAACCAGCAAAAGATTCTTCAAATACTTGAACTGTGAAAGTGGAGGGAAGACACATAGAGATAAGTTAATGAAAGCTATTCGTTTACACAAGATCGATATTATACAGAACTGCAGTTCTTCTGCCAAAATTGAAAGGATTTTGGATTCAAAAACACAGAGATAATCTTTTCGGTGCTGGGCAATGGGAAGCTTGGAGATGGAGGGACAGGACTCCAGCTTTCTCACAAACATTCTTGTGAATTCCAGCAACAGACTATTTTGTAAGACTTCCTTAGTTGTTGAAAAGCAGAGGAAGAGAAGATCATTTTATTGCCTTCTCTGGGCTGAACTGAATCATAATACTGTTTTTTAATGATCCCAATGTCTTGTTTTAAAATACGCTGACAAAAGTGAGAAACTTCCACTATGTGCAGACATGTGATGTACCAAGCAATGTGGGGGGGACAGCGAAGAACCGAATGTAATCTTTGTTTATCCTGATTCAATCTTAATTCAATCCATAATGCTCCATTAACGGATATAATACCAATGTCTGAGAGGTCAATGTTTACAGGTTTTACAAGAGATTTCCCACAACATGCACTAAATGTAAGTGATGCTTTTACAATTGTCATGCTGATTTTTCCACATTCATTTGAAAATGACAATGAATAAAAATATTACATTATATTTTCTTAGGAGTGCCGCCTCTTCATCGTGTGGCTAGTATTATTTCTGGATTGTGCGTTTAAATTAACAAAGATTTAAATTTAAAGAGAGTGGTCTCCCAAAAACTCATGTTATGTCCGTAACCCAAGTTCATTTCCTTTGTCATTCAACTTTGTCTATACTGAACATTTTTTAATGTCTGGACTGCATCTGCAGGGTTTTATTATTATACAGACAAACGGTTCGATATGTGTGAAGATAAAATTTCACATCAGTACTGCTGGAATTGCAGCTGTAATTTGTAACCAGTCAGCAGCGGCAACAGTTCAAGCCCATTTTATATCTCTTGATGAATACAAATAAATCTGTCTTACTTCAATGAAGTCCTGACGGCAAAATCAGGAGCTTACGTCTCGCACGCTCACAACAAAGTGTGTGCGTGACGCGGAAGCAGCAGTGAAATTTAAGCGAGTGAAGTTGTTCTGAGGGAAGGTTGAATGACACTGAAAAATGCTTATTGAGAATGCACCGGATAGGACATTGTAGATAACCTGATGAAATATGAATAACCCCCTAAATATCACTCAAATATGAATAAATGAGGGGTCATATTTTTAGGTTGAAAAAAACAGAATTACACATCCCTATATGTGGCCAAAATTAGATGTTGGAAAATGGCTGTGGGTATTTGCTCCCATTCAGACACAAGAGCATCAGTGAAGTCAGGCACTGATGTTGGGCGATGGAGCTCGTAGTGTGCATTCCAACTGATCCCAAAGGTGTTCAGTGTGGTTGAGGCTGGGGCTTTGCTCAGGTCAGTCACATTCTTCCAAACCAGAGTCAGTAAATCATTTCATTATGGACCTCACAATGTGCACAGAAACATTGTCATTCTGCAACAGAAAATTTATGCCCGATTATAATAAAATGACTGTTTTGATTTTATGCTCCTGTTAGTAATGACTGTAGCTGAATTAGCCAAATTAGAAGGGGAGTCCACATATTTTGGACATGTAGTGTAGAATGTAAATGTAAACATGCACAAAGTCATAATCATTGAATAAGGAGTGACAGGGGATGTTTTAGTTCCTTGGGAGGCACCTGAACCTGACCGTGTTGTGAACATCACTCCTGTAAAACTAACAGCTAGGTCACTCTACAGAGGCAGAAACAGCAGTGTGGGATGTAAGGGGTACACAGGGTGTTTGAGGGGCACAGGGATTCATTGATCTCTGGATGTAAGGAGAGAGAGCTGTTGAGAGACAGACTACAGCTGGAGTCTGGGTGTGCAGTTCTGGATCTTAAATTCTGCTGATCTGTGGAGGACTCAGTTTGGGTCTGAAGCACAGGATGTTTTGAAAGTGGCACACACAGCAAGGTTTTGCATTCTAATGTATCCTTTAAAGTAAATTTATATAAATCACACCTAAAAGCAGACCCCAAACAAACCTAGAGTCTGGGTGCAACAGCAATTTATAAAGCTGTGAGTGTTCTGTGCATGAATTACACTGTATCAGAATGTGGATGATCCTTTTTTTAGGGCTGGGAATAGTAAGGTATTTAACGATTCGGTTTCTGATTCCGATTCTAATTAACAATTCCAATTTCTTAATTTCATTAATGATTCTAGTACTTCTAAGAATCTGTAAAACTACACAATAATAATAAAAAACAAAACTACTTTTGATAAAAGTAAAAAAAGTTTTTTAAATGCTAATTACCATTTATTGCATTGACCAATACATTAAAAAAGGGTTTCCGACGCTGTACGCTTGATAAGTGTAACCAGCGATTGGTTTGTCACCGCTGCTGAATACTAGTGTAGATTACACCGGATTATTTTAGTACAGTGTCCCATCTGCTTGATAGAAGAATGCAAATGCTTAAGAACCATTAATAACAAAAACAAGACCTTTTAAAGGAATATTCCGGGTTCAATACATGTTAAGCTTATTCAACAGCATTTGTGGTATAATGTTGATTTCCACAAAAAATAATTTAGTCTCGTTCCACCTTTTCACTAAAATTCAAGGTTACTGTGAACATTTGAAGTGAATGGGGCCAATTGTTGGAGGGTTTAAACACAAAAATGTGAATCTTATTTTATAAAAGCACTTACATTAATTCTTCTGTTAAAGCTTGTGTATTATTCGAGCTGTAAAGTTGTATAAATTGTAATTTTTACAGTTTTTTTTAGTATTTGTTGACATTACGTCATCATATTAATGGAGTTTCTATACACCGAAAAGGTAGATATTTTACAGAAAGTGATTTTATCAGACTTAAATCATGTTTACACGCATATCCTTTATGTCTTGTGCCTATACTTTTGAAATAGTGAGTATTTTAATGTTTGCAGATTGGCCCCCAATCACATCCATTGTAAGTGACTCACTGTAATGCAGATTTTTGCTTTTTGTAAAGAAAAACAGGGACGAGTCTAAATTAATTTGCGTGGTAATCAATATTATGCCACAAATACTTTTGATTTAGCTCAACTTGTATTGAACCTGGAACATTCCTTTAATGAGAACTAGATCTCCATTCCCAACCAGAGACTTTATTAAAACTGTTCAGTCCCTTTTCTTAAAGCCAAGATCCTTTACTTGTTGCCGAAAGAGTCAAACACTAGCGGCAAAAACTCTTTCAACCGTTATAAAAACTTAACAGACCAAAGCACTTAATTGGGAAAGTGAAACTTAAACTTCAGTCTATATAACATCATCTGCATTAAAAGTCTTCACCTAGTTCAACAATTTAAGTAAAGAAGCATTGTGAAAAGTTTTATGGTGCAGTACATCATGACATTGGATACAGATGATGGATGAATGCAAGTTGACTGTAGTGCACATTAAAGTCTGCTGTCTGATCCAGCAGGCATCATACGAGCCATTTAGCTGGAAGGAAGTTCAGACGACCCGCCTGCATTTACTGGCACCTCCACCTGCCTCAACCTACAATACGATGAGGGTACTTAAGAAAAGACAAGATGCTTTCTAGAGTAATCCGATGCATGAGGCCAGAGAAGAGACTGCTTGAGGCTGCATGTGGTTGTACAGAAAAACGAGTGTGACTCCTGTTTCCAAGAACCGCACAAAACATAAAATGAAATGTGGGACAGAGATGGAGAGCAGTGTTGACAGCGATCCACGACACTTGAGCTATTCTTTTGTTACCTGGACAGTGAAGATTATGCTGTATTAAAATCTGTGAATAACAAAACATCTTTTTAATTAAGTTTACATAAGAGGGAAAGGTCCCGTTTCACTCCAGCTATATAAACTGACATTACATACCCTTTTTGCTATCTCAGACTGCAGAATCTGAGCAAGAGGTTTTAACCTTTCACCCGAGCAGCATAATCTAGATCCAGACTGATTTCCTGGGAGTCAAACTATAGTGACATAAGGCAGAAGTGTTTTTGAACCAGATAACTGATATACATGCAGTTTTACAAGTGTAGTTGCATACTTTTTTAAAAAAAAATAACTAATTTATTTAATTGTTTGCAGTTTCAAATCTTATTTAAAGGTGACGTGTGCAATTTTCTGCACCTCTTGGACCACCTAATGGAATTACAAAAATAATGACTCTTTTCAAACAGGTTTCACAAACACTTTCCTTATCTGCAAGTGGTCAAACAAACAGACCCATCCACAAATCATGGCATTGATTTAACCAATGTGGCAACAATGTTTTGTTAGTATCACAGAGCCACAATCAACCCACAAATGGCATACTTATAGTTGTGTCTGCACATTAAGTTGTGATAGGAGAACATATTTTGATATCAAATCTTCACCTCATACTTAACTTTTATTTATAATATTTTATAATCTAAAAAAAAAAAATGGATATGTTCAAAACCTGTTTCTGTTGGAGTTATTATACATTCAGTTATACATTTATTCTATATAGCCAATTTAAATATTATAATTTCTGATTATTTATTATACTTCAGCAAAGCATCGTAAGTATTAAACATCTCGCAGCACTGAACCATTTGGTCCAATGTTAATATGATTACACATTCTCTCTGCAGGAGTCTGTAATCTGATCATTTCTCACCTGTGCAATGGAGTAGTCGGATGAGTTGGCAGCCTGCAGTCCTTCATTGCCAGAGATGCCAACACCTACATGAGCGGTCTGGATCATACCTACATCATTAGCTCCATCTCCAATGGCTAGAGTTATAACTTTCACCTGTTTCTTCACCATCTCCACCACCTCAGACTTTTGCAGAGGAGAAACCCTGCACAAAGACAACAAGTAAACAGAGTGAACAAACCGAGACCTGTGTGGTTAGTTTGTTGGTGCTAACCAATTACCCAAAAGTGGATTTGCTCTCAGGTAATCTAGCCAATGAACTAGTGTGGGACATTGTTGAAACAAATCTTTTTTAAACATTTCTCCAGAGTTGAAACTGGAAATTACAAGTAGCGAGTTTAGGGATTTGTAGCACAATAGTGAATTTGTGATTATGCCTACAGAGAGATCTGAAGTTAGTAGTCTTGTTGCCAATAATTCATATTGACAGCCATTTGATTTCTTGGTAGACCGTTGTGACCTCTACATCTGTGGTCACAAATCACATTGTGATATAATGTCTCTACTAAAATGTCTCTACGCAAAGAGAGGTTATAAGAAGTCTCCCAACTTTTTTTCACTTAAATTCACTGTTCAAATAAGATAAAATGAAGTACTATAAATAATAAGGGTAATATTTCAAAATTGTAACTTTTAGAATATACACTATATTCTGTTCTGGGAAAATGGATCATAAATATTGATGATTCTGCAAACGATTTAATGGGTCTTTAAAGCTGCCAATAATTTGTAAATGACAACAAAGAAAAAAAGAACCCTATCTTAGTGTTAATCATTTACAGCTAAATTTACAACAGTCAAAAGTATAAAAAAAAATGTGTATATATATATATATATATATATATATACACACACACATACATACATACACACACAGTATATACTGTATATAAAGTCAGAAATGAAGTCAGAAGTTTACATACACCATAGCCAAATACATTTAAACTCAGTTTTTCACAATTTCGGACATTTAATCGTAGAAAACATTCCCTGTCTTAGGTCAGTTAGGATCACAACCTTATTTTAAAAATGTGAAATGTCAGTATAATAGTAGAGAAAATTATTTATTTCAGCTTTTAATTATTTCATCACATTCCCAGTGTGTCAGAAGTTTACATACACTTTGTTAGTATTTGATAGCATTGTCTTTAAATAGTTTAACTTGGTTCAAACGTTTTGGGTATCATTCCACAAGCTTCTCACAATAAGATGCTGGAATTTTGGCCCATTCCTCCAGACAGAACTGATGTAACTGTGTCAGGTCTGTAGGCCTCCTTTCTCGCACAAGCTTTTTCAGTTCTGCCCAAAAATTTTCGGATTGAGGTCAGGGCTTAGTGATGGCCACTCCAATACCTTGACTTAATTGTCCCTAAGCCATTTAGCCACAACTTTGGAGGTATGCTTGGGGTCATTGTCTATTTGGAAGACCCATTTGCGACTGAGCTTTAACTTCATGGCTGATGCCTTGAGATGTTGCTTCAATATATCCACATAATTTTTCTTCCTCATGATGCCATCTATTTTGTGAAGTGCACCAGTCCCTCCTGCATCAAAGCACCCCCACAACATGATCCTGCCACCCCCATGCTTCACGGTTGGGATGGTGTTCTTCGGCTTGCAAACCTCACCCTTTTTCCTCCAAACATAATGATGGTCATTATGGCCAAAATGTTACATTTTTGTTTCATCAGACCAGAAGAAATTTCTCCAAAAAGATCTTTGTCCCCATGTGCACCTGTAAACTGTAGTCTGGCTTTTTTATGGTGGTTTTGGAGCAGTGGTTTCTTCCGTGTTGAGCAGCCTGTCAGGTTATGTAGATATAGGACTTGTTTTACTGTGGATATAGATACTTGTCTACTTGTTTCCCCCAGCATCTTCACAAGGTCCTTTGCTGCTGTTCTGGGATTGATTTGCACTTTTTGCACCAAAATACGTTCATCTCTAGGAGACAGAATGTGTCTCCTTCCTGAGCAGTATGATACTGTGTGGGCTCATGGTGTTTATACTTGCATACTATTGTTTGTACACATGAATGTGGTACCTTAAGGCATTTGGAAATTGTTCTTAAAGACAAATCAGACTCCTGGAGGTCCACCTTTTTTTTTCTGAGGTCTTGGCTAATTTCTTTAGATTTTTCCATGATGTCAAGCAAAGAGTTACTGAGATTGAAAGTTGGCCTTAAAATACATCCACAAGTTCAAATCCTATTAGCTTCTGATAGGCTTGTCTAAAGGCTTGACATAATTTTCTAGAATTTTCCAAGCCGCTTGAAGGCACAGCTATCTTGTGAATGTAAACTTCTAACCCACTGGAATTGTGATATAGTAAATTAAAAGTGAAACAACCTGTCTGTGAAAAATTGTTGGAAAAATTACTTGTGTCTTGCACAAAGTATATGCCCCAAACGACTTGCCAAACTATAGTTTGCTAATACGAAATCTGTGGAGTGGTTAAAAAAAAAAGAGTTTTAATGATTAATACACACACATATACATATATATATATATATGTATATACATAAATATACATATACATATACATAAGTATATATATATATATATATATATATATATATATATATATACGTATATATATATATATATATATATACATATATATATATATATATATATATATATATATATACGTATATATATATATATATATATATATACATATATATATATATATATATATATATATATATGTATATATATGTATATATATATATATGTATATATATATATATGTATATATATATATATATGTATATATATATATATGTATATATATATATATATATATACACACACACACACACACACACACACACACACACACACACACATATATCCATACACACACACACACACACACACACACAGTTACAATTTATGATTGTTTATAACAATTAGAACAATTTACATAATTTGCCAATAATCCCAAACAGGCACCAAAACAACAAATTCTTACAGAATATTTTGCATCTTTTAGATGGCCAAACTGCCAAATTTGTTTCTGTTGATAACCTGAGCCCAGTATCCTTGGTCTTGAAGTATACTGGCTGCAGGGTTCAGTACGTTGTAGCATGCATCATCAGTGTCAGCAAATTATATTAAGGTCTCACTTTGGGCTAGAAAGACTCCTCCGGGACTTAACACTGTCTTAAATTCACAGGTCATTCTATATGCAATTAATGTAGAGTGATGTAAGGCTCTCAAGTGAACCGGAGATTACCGCCAATATAGAAGACCTCTAGAGTCCATTTAATGTTAATTAATCTATATTCAAAATCTGTTCTCCTCAGGATAGAAGTATGGCTGTGTGTGTGCGTAGTGAGTGAAAGCAGATCAGCTAGATTACATCATTGCATAATGGCTGTGGCACCTGTGGTGTGTGTTGTATCTGGAAATTGACACTGATTTTTGGCAGTTCCTTGTCATGCTCATTTGGTAACTCATCTGTTTCCTTCTCTGTGTAATGTTTTTTTGGCCCATTCTGGTCTGCTCATAAATGCAGTTTAACTTCATCTATATCTGACTGACATTCTGACTACAATCTGCTATTATAAAAAATAACACTCATTAGTAAATTGCTGCTTTGAGAGCTAGTGTAATTATGTTTATTGGGAAGGTTGTGACCTAAAGGGAAGGTAATTTGTTCCTAAAACAGCATGGTGACATTTACCAGTAATTTTCTGCCAGTCACTTGATGTTTTTTTAAGTGGAGAGAAACGACTCGTGATGGCGTCAGCTCCCCAGAGGGCAAAATAGGGTTATTAAGATGCAAAGACATATTTAACACACACCTGTGAAACAGTAAACATTAAACCAGAGCTTGACAGCTCCACAACTGCTGTATATCTTGAAGGTTTAACAATGGAAAACACACAAATAAAATGTAAATAAGTTTAATATAACCAGTATTTCATTTAAAAATAAATAAATAAAATTTCCTTTTAGCAACTTTTTCCCTAAGTTTTTTTCCATTCTCTCCCATTTCATTTGGCAGATGATTTTATCCAACTTACCATAAAATACATTCAAGCTATATATTTTCTTTTATCAGTGCGTGCGTTCCCTGGGAATCGAACCCATAACCTTTGAGTTGCATCTGAGTTTTTTTTCATTCTCTTTTTTCAGTTAAGCATTTCGAGGACAATTTTATAAAAACCTCTAGTTGCTCATTCCCTTATTATTAACAAATCATAAATAGTACAACTGGACTGCTCAGAATTTTGGTTTAAAAGAGCTGTGATGTTTGTTGTAACACTTAATAATTCTACAAGATATTAGTGCTGATTTTCTTTGTTTTTACAGTAGTCTCCAGTACAGTTCTGTGGCCATACCTGCAGCATATCACAGCCTTGCAGGAAAGGGCCAAGTCCAGGAAGTACTGGCAGGCACCGAAAGTGAGGGCGTACTTCAGCGTCTTTCCATCAATAATGAGAGCAAATTCATTTTCCTTGTGCAGGGCATCTCCCAGCATGCTACAGTGATGGCTAAGTGTTTCTCTGGTACCCTGCACACAAACATATAGATTAACTGGTAAGTTTTGATCAACACTTCATGCAACAACAAAAAAGAAAAATCCCCCATGAACTGATTTAGTCAGTTACATTATTAAAGGGGGGAATTCACTAAGAATGAATTGGATCCACTGAAATTGTTTATTTTTCGCATTGTTATAGCACCCAATTCACTAAAGGAATTATGAAAATCAGGTAATGGTGCAAACGCTGCACAAACATTGGTGCTGAAACTAATTTGCTCAGTGCATAGTGATAGGTATTGGACGATCCAGCAGACTTCCGCAATCTGGCACACTTTACTGGGACTGTACAGCATTGCTAAACCACAGTGACTAAAGCAACTCAGTTAGCTCTTTAAAATGCAATAAGACCGCTAGACTGCATGGTGCGTCAGGAATATATGCTTGACTATATTCTTCTAATCGATCATTTGATGAATTAGGCTCATGTTGTCATTATCACTTTTCAACAAAATTATTTGTATTGCCAGCTTTCTGCAACACAAATGGTAAATTAAATAAACACATTTGCGTGCTGCATTCCAGCACAAACACCTGCATCTTATTTGCTATCCATGCCAAATGTGCTGAAGTAGCAGTGCACTGCTTTTTAATCATTAACATTATGTACCATGTAGTTTGTGTTGAAAAAAAAAAAAAAAAAAGGCAATTACTTAATATAAATACAGCGCAGCTCTATTCCAGCACATTTAGCACCTTTTGTGGGCAGTCAGTGAATAAAACGCAGGTATTTATGCTGAAATCCCACAGGCAAAAGTGGTGCAGCTGTTTATTGAATTCACCCCGAATTGTGCAACTGACAAAATGAGTTTCAAAATGATTGAAGTTCCTCTGCATGCTCCGTTCATTTTGACGGAAACCTTTAATGCTATAAATCAGAAATCTGTTCACTGACGAGACACCACACATTAACACTGGGATAATTTCCCCTTTTCCCTCAATGCCAATGTCAATGCAATCAAACCCAAAAATAACATGGAATTTCACATGCACAGTACCAGCCACTTTTGCACATGAAGTTTACATCTGTTTATTGTCAATGCATGGGGGCATTAAAGTGAGAACACGCATATGGCACGCTTCATTACGGAGAGAGCAACGGTGAAGCTGGGTGTGATGGTTCATTTGTTAGAACAAGGCCTTTCCGTGGCCCTGACCAGGAAATACAACGGCATGGGAATTTACCCCGAGAACTAGCAAAACTGCAGACCACCCTATTCACTCTCTCTCTTTGAGAGTGTTAACAGAATCTGAGAGCGTACGTCTGGATTTATGGGTTATTTTGGAGGAATGTCCTGTACCAGCTGCATGCGCTCAACTCGGGAGCCACGAATATATCTGTGCGTTGATTAAACCTGGAAGATTTTAATCAACATGCAATGGGCCACAAAAATTAGGACCTTTGACTTGACCCGACTGTTGTTTTTTTTTATGAGATTCAAATGGCGAAAACTGTGCTTTCAGCAGAATATATACCTCATAGTAATAGGCTGTTATTGTAAGGATTGGGGATGTGTGGGAGGACGGTTCCATGTTTGGATTAGGAATGCTGCTGCACTCCATATCATTTCCCATAAAAGAGACGCACGGTTCCTGCCTCTCATGAGCTGGAACGATAGGGCACTCATAAAAGCGGTCAAAATCCAAAGAGCAAAACCTCTGGCTCACAGGTCTAAACACAACATTACTACAACACAGTAAGTGAGAAAGCAGGAGAAATAGGCAGTGAGGGGCCGTTCAGACAGGACACATTTTTGAGATTAAAAAAAAACAAAGAGATCTGTCTGAGCAACAATTAAAAATAGAAAAGATGGACACAAAAACGCATTTAGAAAGGACCCAGAAAGCAATTAAGACAGCAATTTCCACAGGAGAACTTTTCATCAGGTTTCTGTCTGTGAAGGTGAAGCAAAAATGGGTGTCATAAATCGTGGTTCTGACATCACAAGCATGAATACATTCAAATATGACAACCATTTTACACAACAACTAGGCGGCAAGGCAAGTCAGGACACTCAGTGGCCATATTCGTAACATGCCAGTCATTTTCTAATCATACAAGTACAGCTCCTATCTATTGAAATAGGGAAATTCTTAAATCTCTAAAATGTGACATATGTTGTATCAGCAAATACAATGTACATATTTCAAATCAGCAATAAAATCTGACAACACTGATATTTTAAATAGTATTTCTTAAGCTCAAATCACATGCAGGAAAAATAATGCAATTTACACTACTGGCTGCTTCGGCTAATGTGCATGCACATCCTTGAGTAAACAAACAGGCGATATCTCCATCAAAGAGGCAATTTAAACTAATAGGCTGAACTTCTATTCCTTCAGTGGCCATATTTTGCAATCGGAGTTCTCCCATTCACTTGCATACCAGTGACCCATCTCATCCTATAACATTTTTGTGATAAAATCCCTTAAAATCTCTTAGAATTGCACGTAAACAAACACAGGATTGTCACTATCTGCAGCTCCTGTCCTGCAGCTGTCCACCATGATAATTTCTGGATTAACATTCCAACTCAGTGAAGACCACAACACCAAAAAAACACAACACAAACAAGCCCTTCGGTTTCCAAGGGCTAAAACAATGGCTTTAAAAAGCAGCTTTACAGACCAAACAGGATCGAAGGATAAAGGATTTAACACAGTGGGTTGCAAGTCTTAAAAGTTCTTCAAAAATAACCCAGGACATCAGAGTTAGACCTTGAAATGTTATATCTGTTCCAGTGTGTACAAATGCAATTCATTATCCATTGAAATCGGTCAGTTTTTTCTTTAATGTCAGCTATTGTCATGGCGAAGCAAAGTTTTGAAGAGAATCTTACTAAACAAATCAGCTGAACTTTCTACATATTTAAAGCTACCTGAATAATTACACATCCAGTTTAATTGCACAGACATAAGGTAATTCGATCACCCTCTTGAGTACAGACGTTTTTATAGTCACAAAAACGCAAGATATCAACTATGTTCAAAAGGACAGCACTTGCAATGGGTTGGTCAATCATTCATGCATCCAAAGTTAAGGTGAAAGCATTCTTTGGTTTTCTGCGTAACATTATGTCTCAAGAATGGTTGAGCCCTCTAGCCTTTCAAAGTACACTTCTTTTTTTTTTACTGAGAGCATGTAAAGATGCATGCATTCTAAGAGTGATTTCTGAAATGTTTAGTACAGTCCACATCTGTGAAAAAATGGGTTCCACGTGAACAGTCCATGCATACATACTGCACTGATGATAAAATTTCCATCACACACACGGTGCACGAGATGTGCCGCTGTGCAGATAACTCAAGTATACTTTAGTTCAAAGTTTCTGGCCACTAACGTACAGAATTGAATGCGGTTTCCAAGATTCTGTTGGGCCCTTAACACATGTGAGGAGAACTTACCATAGCTATTTGTAACTCTGTTAAACCGAAAAGCATTAACACTGATCTATGCTGCAGATTGCCACTAAACTACCCAAAATACACCAGGATGGGGACCGTATGTGTGTGTATGTTTGTGTGTGTTTGGGGGGCAGACGCCTAAGGGCAGTGAGATTACACCTTTGGGACCAACCAAACCTCCGCTGGCATAACAAGGCTCTGAAACCCAAGCTCAAAGGAAATATTTAGAGAGAGGAGTCATGGGTTTAGAGGGAGAAAGGCCTCAGGTTTCAAAGAAAGAGAGGTGCAGCTGTAAGAAATTGGCCATCCATCCCCAGTAAGGGATCTGTACATGTACAAGACTCCAAATAGGCCTCTGTGTTATGGCTGTGTTAGCAAGCTGGATCTTGATGACTCAAGAGCGTTAGGTTTGCAAGTGTTGCGAAGGCAGCAGTTAGGATATACAGTACATCAGCGCTTCCATTCGCTGCCAAGATCCAGCAGATAACAGCTGACTTAGACACTTAGGAAATCCTTTTATAGGGATGCCTGGATTGAGGCATGTGAAATCGGACATTATAAACACGGAGCGGAAGGATCTGTAGGATGGCTTACATGTGTCATGGAATGAAGACATGAAAGATAGAAGACTGCAAGTGCATACTGTACATTCAAGGACATGTATATAAATACTTTAAAACAGACGTTCACTTGCGCACTAATGACTAACAGAATCGACTGTCCAGCTATGGAAATTTGAGCGAATATGCTTGTCGCAAACAACAACAAAACAGTTGCTAATGAACCAAATGTTTTTTTTTTTTGGGCAAACATTTAACAGGAAAGACAATGTTCAACTTTATTCAAATGCTCAGTGATGCCATGTGGTGTCCACTACCAATGAAGTTCACACGAGCCATTTCATGAAACAGATGGATGCTGCAGTCTAGTAAGAATGCATATTAGTAACCAATAGTACATGACTTGGCAACCTCTTGTGATTAAATCGTTCTTGATGTGAACAGCTTTAAAGAGTGGAATCATGTCCACATTGGAAAAAAAAAACAGCTAATGAGCTGGTCTCCACCAGCCTGGCTTGGCAAGGATGCCAACTACACTAGTCTAGACAAGCTTAAGCTGTTTTTAAAACTGAATTACGACCATTTTTGGAGTAAGAAACCTCGAAATATTAAAAGTGTCCCTTATATAAAGACAGTGTTCTGTGCTCTTCAGTGTCTCTATTTTCAGCTCCATTTCATTCATTCTTTGTACTCTTCCACACAATCTCTCCATTCTCTACGTCATCTGGCATTTCTGCACACTACTGCCCAATTTCATGTGTGAGCAGCAGAAGGGACTGCGGTCTGCTGCATATTTAATGTGATTATTGAGTCACTGTTCTTTGACCCTTCCCATAGTGCCTTGCATTTCCCTCTACTGAGATAATCAGCCCCTTTCCGACATCTGGAGGAGACCTCAGACCCCTCTATCTGGGGTGGATGAGTAGCTTCCTTCATTCATCTAGTCTTTACTTACATGTTTTCATCTGTTAAAGGAATAGTTCACCCCAAAAATATTTTATTTCACACAACTATTATGTAACTATTATTACATTCACATATATTACATCTAAAATATTGTTCCAGTGTTTTTACTTGCAATGCGAGAGCAAGGCATTTCCCACCACTGCTGGATGTCCGAGCACTAAGCTGCAGAGAGAGAATTCCTCCTTGTTTTCTTTTAGTGTGTTGTTTGAATTTTGTGCATATGCATGGGAGAGCGGGCACTGACATTTCAAACGGCAGCTGTCTGCTTTATGGAGTGTGTCTCTCTTTTCTCTCCTCTTTTTCCTTCACTTCATCTATCATGCTAAACGGCTGTTTGACAGACTGAGAGCCGTCAGTCATCACCTAAATCCCACCCCCTTCGCTGCGGGACGCACTCTACCGGATCGGGGGTACCGCTGCATGTGAGAGAGTCATTTGAAAATGGTTTCTAGAGCCCTTAACATCCACAGACAACAGACGAGACCCTCCCTGCAGGGGCCAGCTGACCTGTAGGGTGTGTGTTTCAAATGGTTTCCTTCTTTCAAAGCAGATGGCTTTGCATTTCATAGTCAACAGAGATTCCCCATCAGGGAGTTATTGGCCTGTACTGTGTGTATATAAAAGAGGGTCCCAAACCCTTTCTCTAAGTACACGACCCCTTACACTCTCTTAAATAACACCATGCTGTGCAACTACAGTGTGGTCCAAAAGTTGAGACCATTAGTAAAAAGCTTCTATTTTGCCTTATTTCCCTTCAAATAATTCATTTAACAACAAAATTAAATATTTAACTTTATTTATAAAATCAATATTAATAAATTAATTAAACATTTAAGCCATTTCACATGAGCAACACGGCTGTTGTAGTGAATATCAGCTGTGATTCTGGCATAGATATTTAAAGCTACACTATGTAACATTTGGCCGCCTAGCGGTTGAACTGTTTTGGTAATTATGTGAGATGTACTCCAGCTCTGCCCTTCTGCGCAGATGAATCTGATGGTTTGAAGAGTACCAGTGTAACCATGGTTACAGATAATCATCTTATCAGAGCAAATGTCAACAACGAGAATAAAACTTGCCCCATCCCCTAACAAAATAAAATAAATAAATAATGAAAAGAAAAAGACGGATATCTGAAAAATTATCAGGTAAGTAGCATATCTTCCCATGTTGTTTTGAATGATTGAAAACAATTGTTTTCAAATAAATAGCGTTACAAATGTTAGGCAATGATGACATTAGACATAACGAATGCCAACTATTTCAGATAAAGTCAAACTTTTCATCAAACTTTTCAGATAAAGTTTTCAACTTTTTTCTGTCAGTCATTAGTGCGCAAGCACTGCAGTACCACAATCCATAATAAAATGGCCCATTAGAGTGGCTAATGCTAACAAACTATTGCGCTAAGAGAGCTACCTGGCTAACTATTGGTAGAATAAAATATCTTACCTTTTGAGTAAGTAAATCTGCATCTCTGGGTCGGATTACAAGCTTTCAGCTTCAAACTACTACCACACCTATCACCGCACATATCCATGCGCTATATAGCAGGACCTTCTTTTCTTTATTTATGGACATGAGGTAAACAGGCACGGACAAATGACAGAAGTATACAAATTCTTACCAAATCTGTCCTGACTGCTCTAAATAAAAATAATTATTATAGGCTTACCATAGTGAATCAGGGTAAGGCAAATACATGGTTTGGATTGTTGGTGTACTTGCTCAATGAAATTTTGTTAATTTCCTTTTTTTTTTTTCGCTTTCCCCTTTTCTCCCCAATTTGGAATGCCTAAATCCCAATGCACCTCAAATACTCATGGTGGCGTAGTGACTCGCCTCAATTCAGGTGGCAGAGGATGAATCTCAGTTGCCTCCACGTCTGAGACCGTCAATCCACGCATCTCATCACGTGGCTTGTTGAGCATGTTACCGTGGAGACCTAGTGCGTGTGGAGGCTCACGCTATCCTCTTCGGCATCCACACACAACTCGCCCCACCGAGTGCGAGATCCACATTATGACGACCACAAGGAGGTTAACCAGCATGACTCTACCCATCCTAGCAACCAGGCCAGTAGTTTATGAAGCCTGACTGGAGTCACTAAGCATGCCCTGGATTCTCTCTTGAGGTGACAATGAGGGTACGTGAATTATATTCTGACATTTACCGTTCTATTAATTTCATCTGTCTAACATAACATTCAAACCTATTTCATGTATTTCTCACTGGCAAAAATTATTTTGTGTGCCCTCTAGTGTAGAAACACCAAAATGGTTACTTTAATTAGGTCAGATAAATATGTAGTGAAAAAAACCCGTCTTCGTGGTTAAAAAAATGCACCGACTCATGCGCCATGCATCACACATGGATCTTTTTTTTGCCAGCTCCGCATACTGCTAGGTGATGTAGCTTAGTGCTTGCAAGTAAAATTGATACCTCACTGTTTTACCAGACTTACACATCAGTTTTAGTTTCTCTGTTTTTTTTGTGTTTTTTTTTGCAGTTTAAAACTTAATTTGTGCTTAAGTTTACATGCATAGGGAGTTTTGATTCTGATGGTGTAAGTTCATTGGATTTGATGACAGATGTCAGACATCCGGTGCAGCCAAATCATTTTCCACATTCACACATAATTTTAACTCACATTTGCTCGCATGCTAGTGACCTGTTTTTACATTGTTGCACAATATTTTTTTCAGCAAATGAGCTCAGCCTTGCTAACAGTGTAAAATGTGACATAAAAATGCACCTTATGTTGACCGTGCAAATGCACAAATACTTACCCGCAATGCTCAAAGTCGGCCGGCAACACCATACCTGCAATGATGTGCCGTTTCAGGCACAGAACCGAATGCTATTCTTGCGTACCGCGATATTGCAGTTATATCATATCGAGCATACACATCACTGTATTTGATTAATGGCGGCATGGTGGCTCAGTGGTTAGCACTGTTTTTTTGGCACAAGTATATGTGGACTATCACAAAGCACCTGCACCTACATAGGACAAATGGAAAGATCAGCAGTGGCAAACCCCCCCCGGTCAACAACTTTGGGGCGTTCTCATTTCGAATCACATATACCCCCCCCCCCCACCGGTCAACAACTTTAGGGCCGTGTTGAAGCGAGTTTCACCCAGGGGACCAAACAAGCTAGAACCACTACTGTATGGACCACGTTTATGACACTTTTATAGGTCCTTTTGAAGCTCCAGTCCCTTATAATGGTTATTGCATGAAAAGTGATTGGTACATTCTTCAAATAAATTACAGAATTGACATTTTTTGTTGAACTACAACTATGTCAATATCACAGATTTGCTTTAAGATTTCAGAATCTTAAATACCTCTATATTTAATATATTAACATTTCTTTGTTAAAAATATTTAAATTCTAAAACTCTTATTTCCAGACTTAAATTCAATTTTGAAACCTAGATATTCAATGCAGTCTCAGACTTTTGGACCCCACTGTCTGATCCCTCTCTCTGCTACAGGCCTCAAATCACTGTTTCAATTTCTTTCCAAGAAGGGAGAGAAATATAGCATAGACAGAAATGTGAGGTGAACACTTTGGATGAAAACCCAAAACAAAATGTGTAACTGCTGTGCAAAAGGGCTCCACTGGGAATTTTATCACATGCTTTCACGTACCGAGGGAGTTGAAGCGATCTGTCAGCTGCCATGTCATTTCATCTCTCCTCAGAGCTTACATTACAAACGGTGACGTGTAACTGCTTTTTAAAATAAACATACACCTCATTCTCCATACTCACATCCAGGGTGTCCTCGTTTATCACTAGCAGGCCCATGTTCTTCGTGAGCAGCTTGCAGGAGTGTCCTTCAGAAATAAAAGAGAGAAAAAAAGAGAACTCATTACTTAACTCTCTCACTATGCCTGAAAACATACAATATGTTTGCGAGGAAAAAAAAAATAATAAATCGCCTTGCTTGGCATTTGAAATATGACTAATGACTTGCCGCAACTTAGTATTTCAGTAATACATCAACATTACACAGATATGCGATGTGTAACCACAGCAACGGATGAAAGAAATGACTAATTGGCAGAATGCACATTCTGTGATTAAAGTTTACAGTAGACCAGAATGGAACACTCACATCTTACTGGTTTAACTTGTCTCTTAACTGTTCTTATGAGATCATGACTGGAAGGATGACAGCAGGCTCTTTCAGCACAATTAAAAGCATGACACAACCCATCAAGAGCTCTGAGCACCAGAACCATCAGGCACAAGAACAGTTTTTTCCCCTCAGGCCATCCATCTCATGAACAGTTAAAACTGCACGATTGAGCAATAATTACATGCAATACACAGCTTAGTCTATTTACATTTATCCAACATATCCTACGTCTTCTGCCATTACATTCCCTTGCATCTGTATATAACAGATTTGTACATACATATATATATATATATATATATATATATATATATATATATATATATATATATATATATATATATATATATATGTACAGAAGGAAACTGGCACTTAAATTCAACTGATCACAAAGTATAGTCAGGACATTAATGATGTAAAAAACAGCACCATCACTATTTTGAAAAAGTAATTTTTTATCAAATCTAGACAGGACCCATTTCCAGCAGCCATTGCTCCAACACCTTATCCTTGAGTAATCATGCTAAATTGCTAATTTGGTGCTAGAAAATCACTTGCTATTATATCAAACACAGTTGAAAGGTATTTGGTTCATTAAATGAAACTTCACATTATTTGTGTTTGTTTTGAGTTGCCACAGTATGCAATAGACTGGCATGTAAGGTCAATATTAGGTCAAAAATGGCAAAAAATAAACTATTTTCTCTAGAAACTTGTCAGTCAATCATTGTTTTGAAGAATGAAGGCTATACAATACTTGAAATTGCCAAAAAACTGAAGATTTCATACAAATTTCAGTCTTCAAAGACAAAGGACAACTGGCTCTAACAAGGACAGAAAGAGATGTGGAAGTGCAGATGTACAACTAAACAAGAGGATAAGTACATCAGAGTCTCTAGTTTGAGAAATAGATGCCTCACATGTCCTCAGCTGACAGCTTCATTGAATTCTACCTGCTCAACACCAGTTTCATGTACAACAGTAAAGAGAAGACTCAGTGGTGCAGGCTTTATGGGAGAATTGCAAAGAAAAAAGGCACAAAAGAAAAGATTAGAGTGGGTAAAGAAACACAGATATTGGCCAACAGATAATTGGAAAGAAATGTTATGGATCTTTACTCCATTGAGATTTTGTGGGATCAGCTAGACTGTAAGGTGTGTGAGACGTGCCCGACAAGACAGCCACATCTATGGCAAGTGCTTCAGGAAGTTTGGGGTGAAATGCCACCTGAGTATCTGGACAAACTGACAGCTAGAATGCCAAGAATCTGCAAAGCTGTCATTGCTGCACATGGAAGATTTTTTTATGAGAACTCTTAATTTTTTTTTTCAAATAGTTATAGTAATTTTTCCACGCTATTAATGTCCTGATTATACATTCTGATCAGTTGAATGCCATTTTGGTGAATACAATTGTTTATTATTCTTATTGTTTATTTCTATAAATATGTATATTTTCTATTCACTTTTTATTTTTATCCTATTTTTATATTATTATTATCTCTGTCTTGTTGTTGTATTGTTTGTGCACTGGAAGCTTCTGTCACTAAGACACATCCCTTGTATGTGTAAGCATACTTTGCAGTAAAGCTAATTCTCATCACCCATCAGGATCTCTATACAATATAAAGGACTGAACAAATCCATTTGTTTTTAATGGGTTTCTGACACCTCACAGTTTGGTGTCCTTGGGGAACTCTCTCTCTCTCTCTCTGTGTGTGTGCATGTGTGTGTGCATGTAAATCAGTAGAAAAATGACAGACACTCGAATTAGGAGGGGAAAAGGTCCACAAATTGCCCAATTAGAGAAGTTATGTACAGTAATTATTGTGTATTAAATGGCTTGTGTATTAAATCTTGCGTCTTTGTCTTTATATAGATGCTTTAATTAAAATTCTTAGCCTGCATACTGTATATTAACTTTACCCATTACATACATTTTCTTCAAACGTGGGACAACAAAATAGTGAGTGAAGCCTTATATATACAACGTAAAGATTTTTTATTTTTTTTAAAGGCAGTTAATGTAACCTCCAGTTTTCACATATAGAGAGTTACAATTTTTTTAATATATTAATATATATTTGTATGTTTAGCATTTAATATATGTTAATATATGTTTCAGTTTTAAATATTTATAATCTATCACTACTGTCCAATTTTCTGGCCCATCCAAAATTGGCACCACTACTGAGATGGGAAGAGTGTTTGGGACACCTCAAACACATTTAAAAAAAACTTTATTTTTGTAATTACATTTGGTAACATTAGTTTTAAAGAAATTTCACCTGAAAGAGAATTTTTTTTTAATTCATTCCTGTAAATTTGTTCCAGTCCTGTCATTGCAGTTACTGTTCGCAAACTTGCATATTCACCCATGTTTCCCGTCTGTGTGGAAAACTGTCTGCTTTGGTATCCTAACAGCAACCAGAATCTTGACGCATTTCCTCAGCCTTTTTCTGACCACAAGCAGTCTCACCTCACCAAACCATCAATCTCCAACCTGCTGGAACTGAAAACCCCTTGCTAGACTAGGTGGATTACACCGAGACACCTGCATGTTGCAGCAAAATTCAATATGAATCGGGAAAGTGGGCATCGAGGTCGCACACAGAGGTTGCATTGGCTCCATGCGGCAGCAGGGTGGGTTTTCACTCAGTCTCTTGGCAGTGGTTTTGGGTTAGAAGAGGGCATGTTGAATTGTTTGTGTTGGCCGCATGCTGTTTGTTTGGGCTTTAAATCTCTTGAGTTTTTCAGTGGCACCCAGTGGACAGGAGCAACAGCACAGCAGTAGCAACACAGCGTGGCTAGCTCGCCTGTCTTCGGTCCAACTCCCTGCTTAATGGTCTGATACATTAATAAGGCAATCAGAGGGCTAGTGTGGAGAGAACTGGAGCGGTTTCATTTACTATGTGCAAGAGGAGGCCAAATAGCTCTAAGTGCCCGCTAACCCCAGATTAAACTAAGCTTTGACTTCACAGTGCTAGGGCAGCGGTTCAATTCACTTCTGATGCAATTTTGGAGAGCGCAACTGTGGGAAATGAAGAAACCATACATTTATAAACTTGCTGTGGTGTTAACATATGCAGTCATGTTTTAAAAGTGAAAACATAATTTTCGTTAAACTTTTTTCCTTATGTGGCTACAAATGAGCCAAATTTCACTGTGTGGCGCTGTCTGGTCCATTAGTCTGCATCCTTATATTATATGAGATACGGGTCAAACCAGAGGCAGCATACAGAAGAGAAGGACCAATCGTAGAAAAAATAAAAAGGAGAAATACCTCAATATGGCAGCTAAATAGAAGAGTCTCACCTTTGTTAAAAAAGCCAACTACTAAAAATGTATGTGTTTTTCAAATCTTTTAGTCTTTCTTCATTCAAGTACAAAGGAGCTGCCTCAGGAGTATGCTGATGATATGCGGAGAAAATGACCTATTTTACTCCAAAATCAAAACAAACAAACAAAACAAACGAATAATAATATTTTGCATATAGACAATAAAGACGATTTTTGAGCCAAATCTTAGAGACTTCATTTTTTTACATTGTGACATTATTTTCAAGACAACCATTTCACCCCCAAATCTCATTACTACAATGCAAAAAAGATGGTCATTACTATATTCTCATTACCGCAACATTAAAAAAGATACCATATTGAAATTGTAAAGCATTTATACACCATAGT
This sequence comes from Moxostoma hubbsi, assembly GCA_032164185.1. NCBI lineage: Eukaryota > Metazoa > Chordata > Actinopteri > Cypriniformes > Catostomidae > Moxostoma > Moxostoma hubbsi. The sequence goes on along the minus strand of JAVLUX010000016.1, from coordinate 28,752,202 downwards.
AGCACAAATACTGTATACTGTACCGTCTTTCATTTTTCACAGATTGGCAGTGACATAAATTGTGTGTTTCGCAAAGTTTTCTGCTCCAGCTAACATCATTTCACTAATCATATCAGCAGCACCTGGGAAAGTGTGAATGAGTACTAGTCAGGTGAAATCACTCTATCATTCTGATTGGATTATAAGAGCAGACTGTTTGCTATAAAGGGAAGGAAGAAGTGCTTCCACTCATTGTGTTCTTGTTAGCAATGGTTACCTCTAAAGAAAGACATGCAGCCATCATTGATTTGCATCAAAATGGCCTCACGTCCAAAGAAATTGCTGCAAAGAATATTGCACCTGAAAGAACCATTTACCAGATCATCAAGAACTTCAAGGAGAGAGGTTCAAGTGCAGTGAGGAATGCATCAGGACGTCCCAGAGTGTCCAGCAAGCGCCAGGATGTCTCCTCCTGAGTCGTCAGCTACAGAATCGTGTCACCACCAGTGCAGATCTTGCTCAATATTGGCAGCAGGTTGGTGTGAGTGCATTTGATTACACAGTGAGGCGAAGACATTTGGACAATGGCCTGGTGTCAAGAAGGGCAGCAACGAAGCCTCTTCTCTAAGAAAAACATCAAGGACAGACTGAAATTCTGCAGGAAGTACAAGGATTGGACAGCAGAAGACTGGTGCAAAGATATTTAATCTGATGAAGCCCCCTTCCAACTGTTTGGGACATCTGGAAAATCGATAGTCCGGTGAAGAAAAGGTGAATGCTACCATGAGTCCTGTGTTGTGCCAACAGTGAAGCATCCTGAGACCATCCATGTGTGGGGTTGCTTTTCATCCAAGGAAGTGGGCTCTCTCAATGTTCTGCCCAAAAACACTGCCACAAATAAAGAATTGTATAAAAACTTCCTGCAAGAGCAACTTCTCCCAAAGATTCAGGAGCAATTTGGTTATGATCAGTGCATTTTCCAGCATGATGGAGCACCATGTCACAAGGCAAGAGTGATAATGAAGTGGCTCAGAGATCATTACATTGAAATTTGGGATCCGTGGCCAGGCAACTCCCAAGATCTTAATCCCATAGAGAACCTGTGGCCGATCCTCAAAAGGCGAGTGGACAAGTAGAAGCCCACAAATTGTGATCAACTCCGAGCACTAATAAGGCAAGAATGGATCGCCAGCAGTCAGGAATTGGCCCAGAAGCTGATATCCAGCATGCCAGAGAGAATTGCAGAGGTTAAGAAGAACAAGGGTCAACACTGTATTGACTCTCTGCATATTTTGAACGTTTTTGCCAATAAAAGCCTTTAAAACTTATGAAATGCTTATAATTGTTTTCCAGTATACCATAGAAACATGTGAAAAAAATAATCTACAAATACTGAAGCAGCAAACTTTGCAAAACACAAAATTTATGTCACTGCCTATACTTTTGGCCACGCACGCACGCACGCACACATATCCATATATATTATTATTTTTGTTTAATGTGAATCACTTTATTACATAATGTACATAATATCTGCCGGGGCTTTTACAAAGAGTATTGTCTGCTGAAAGGGACTTTGCTCCAACCAGAGCCACATTCTGCTTTAAAATGAGCCTGCTTTTAAACAAAAAATTATAAAAAATGTCAACCTTTTTTGCCTTGTGGTCACCTCAGACCTCAAGTTTTGCAATCTACTTTGTAATCAGAGCTAACTGGGTGATTCATCTCTGCTCTTGTAGAAGGCATCCATATTCCTTTTCCACACACACAAAAAAAAAAAAATAAACAGTTGAAAAAAGTAAAAATACAAAGTAAATACTGAGATGGCCGTCTTTATTTTACAGTGTGCCTCGGCCAAGAGGAGGTCCAGTAAAATCCCTCCCCTTCTGAGCGGTTACAATTTCAAGCCCCAGCACAGCTGCTAAGTGGGCACAATGGGCTGATTCAGGATCAGTGCTGGTAGGTGGCCACAGACTAAACTCATCTAGGATCTGTTTTTCTGACCATAGCTTTTAGAGTGAGGCCCATTTGAAAGTCACATTTGTAGCTGTGCAGCTGTCTGGTTAAAAGGAGACGCCACATCACAGGGAGATGGGAGGGGGACCCTGGTCTGTTTTGAGAGCTGGTGGAGGTGGGGGGGGACAGATTAGAGCAAGTCAGGGACATGTGCATTGCGTCAGCTTTCGGATGAGAAAAGAAACCAAACACCCCCCGTACCTGTGCGAAAGCCAGTCAGGATGGTGTGTGTTTGTTTGTTGTTGTTAAGTGTGAAAAAAGAGAGGGCTGTGAAGGAACGTGTATATTTTTGGTCATTTAAATTAGACAAAGCATAACCCCACAGGTAAATGTCAATATACCAGCAAAAATGTATAATAAAATGCACCTTTTCTATCAAATTGACAACTTGCATGTTAACCAAAGAGAACTGAAACAATTGAAAATATGAAATAAAATGTATTAAAAGAATAATTCACCCAAAAATTTGAATTCTCTGATCATTTACTCATCCTCAGGCCATCCCAGATGTGTATGACTTTCTTCTGCAGAACACAAAGATTTTTAGAAAAATATTTCAGCTCTGTAGGTCCATACAATGCAGGTGAATGCTGACCAGAACTTTGACGCTCCAAATAGCACACAATTTAACTCCAGTGGTTAAATCAATGTCTTCTAAAACCATCTAATCAGCTTTGGGTGTGAACACACCAAAATATAACTAATTTTTCAGGGTTCATCTTTGCAGTTTATAGACAAAACCATGATTTCAAGCTCAATTACACTTCCTAGTAACAGATAGATGCGCAGAGTGCTAAATGGCACTAGGAAGTGTAATCAAGCTTGAAATTATGGTCAGTGGATTTACAGTGAAAAAGGAGTTATATTTTGGTCTGTTCTCACCAAAAACCAATTGGACCACTTCTGAAGATATGGATTAAACCAGTAGTCGTATGGATGACATTTATCTGTTTTGTTGAGCTTCAAAGTTTTGGTTACCGTTTACCTGCATTGTATGAACCTACAGAGCTGTGATATTCTTCAATAAAATGTTTGTGTGAAAGTCATACACAACTGGGATGGCATGAGGGAAAGTAAATGATGAGAGAATTTTCATTTTTGGGTGAACTACACCTTTAACACAATGTGTCATGAAAACACACTTTAAAAGATAAACAAGTATGAGCCGTGGCCATGTGTTTAGGACTATGATCTGACAAGTATGAGTCATGGTCCTCATATGGGCAAAAAGCTCTAGTCGGGGCTTTTGTTATCGCTTCTTCTCCGTTTACACATCTTCTCCTGTCTTCTCTCTACTATTGCCATCAGTAAATGCACGTAAATGTATGACACCACTAGTCAAAAGTTTGGACACGCCTATTTAGTCTTTACTACTATTTTCCACGTTATAGTGTGGAAATTGTGTAGTAACCAAAATGTTAAACAAATCAGAACTAGCTGTTTTACTATTATATTTTAGCTAACAGTCTGTCCAGACTTTTGACTGTAAGTGTATCAAAACATGTTTTTTGTTTTGTCTGTTCTCCGATCTACACCAACCTATGTTGATAGCGGTCTCCTGCTTGTCTCCAGTGAGGATCCAGATCTTAATATCAGCTTTCATGAGGGTCTCAATGGTTTCTGGGACCTTGTCTTGGAGTTTGTCTTCAATGGCTGTGGCCCCTAGCAGCTGCAGGTTCTGCAGAGAGAGAGAGAGAGAGAGAGAGAGAGAGAGAGAGACAAAACATCAGACTCACTCAGGCTCAACACACTCATAAATAAAAACAATGCCCATCTTTTCTGCTCATAAACAAAATATCTAAGGCATAACGTTCAGTCAGCCAGTCAGTAATACAAAATAAACCCAGACAGTTTGATTATGATCTTTTATCACCCTGAATGGACTCAATTCTAAATAAACAGACATGAAATATTGATTTAAATTAAAATGCCTGTATTAACTGAGAAGCAAGAGACTGCTGAGTGATACTGTATGAGGTCACGATTCTGATTGGTCGATGGCACCATCCAGAGGTCAGATTTTGCTCAGTAACAACCGCACAACCGGGGATTTAGACGTATCAGACAGCTCATCTGGGTTCTGCGAGCCGTCTCTCCTGCTTCTCGGCTCTCTGTGCAATCTTTTTAAGTAAACTAATAAAATAATTCAAATGCAAAAAACATTTTCATGTCCTTTATTTGTTTATTTGGCAAGTAGTCTTGTAATAGGCTGAACAATGAAGAGCCAGACGGTAATTTTAAAGTAAACAGCAACAGAACTCCGACACACACTGGAGATGGATTCAGTTGTTCAGCAATTTCTTTCTTCTCCAATTACATAATTTCAACACAAATCAATGTTTTATGTCCATATATTTATTTATTTGGTTAGTAGTCTTGTAAAAAGCGGGATAATGTTCAGTCATCTGGTTGTTATTGCAAAATAACACCCTTTCAGGGTGATACAAGACCCCTCCACGTTGGGCCCTGATCATCCTGTTGGAGTTTACTGTGTGATAACAACTGGCTGACTGTACATTATCCCTTACATATTTAATTCCAGAGAGCTGTTTAATAACTTTTCATACTGTAACAGCTGGGGGAAGAAACAGAATTACACTTTCACTTCCAATAATATCTTTAAAATACACCTTTTATTTTAATATCACAAAATTGTTGTAGTGGTGTGCTGAAAACAGAGCTTTATAATTAATTTCTGCTGGTATTTTTCTATGTTCACCTGACTATCTTTACAGTTAGATGCTAATGTAGGACCAGACGGGGTTTAAGAATATGTGCGATTTAGGTGTTGTCTGTATTTGATGACGTTGCAGGGTATTCCGAATGCACTAGTTTTGTCAAGTGAAGTGAACTTCAACAGATATCCCATGTGTAGGGAGCAGAGAACACAGCGCAGGGACCCTGTGAACTGAAACACAGCTAATGAGAAAAAGGAGACAGAGAGTGGACAGCGTGTTTTTCCCAGGAAGCACCAAGTTTTTTGACCAGCTATGATCCTACTTGGGGTGGACAAGATTTTGACAGGAGCCTTGAGAGGAAATTCAGCTGCACCAAAAGAGAGAATAAGTCAGAAAGAGGGGGAGAGGAAGAGAGAGCCAGAAACAATCTTCAATGAGACTGTTTGCTCTCTGCCGCTGAGTGACACATTTCAGGCAGGGGTTTGGCTTTGGTGGGGCCTGTACTTCACATATTCCTCTGTATACAGTAAAGCCCACACAAATTTGACAGAGTTTTGGGGGGATCGTGAGAGAAATCTAAGGAGTTCTGTAGAATGGATATAAAATATGATGTTAATTCGAGCTGAGAGAGCTCTACACTCTTAAAGCATGATCAAATTAGAAATACTGTATCTAATAAACAAACATCTATGTATAGGGTGGAGTTATGATCATTTTTAGACTTTTGCTCAAAAAGGAAATCAGATGTTTTAAAATACTTTTTCTACTTGCTAGAACATTAGGTGCCACGGCCGCCACCTTCTGGTAGAAAGATGTAATCACACCTGTCAAAGGAGAAGCTTTTATGTGAAATGATTGATTAGCTCTATTTGCTGTGAAGAGTTGGCAGTGCTGCTTTTGTCGGTGATTAACGATGGTGGTTGGCCATATTTGAGCAGCGCTTCCAGAGCCCAGCTTTCCACAGCTCCACCACTGTGCTCTCCTCAACATTTGAGCCTAATCGTTTATTCTTTACAAATGCCATGAGTGCCCAGTCTGCATTGATCAAACTGAAGCTCTGTGTGTCTATGGAACCGTTCTGAGACGCGCCAAACTAAACGCCCTACAGAAGACGACAGCCCGGCTGAACAACCTGCAAGCTGTCCTCAAATCTCCCTGCTGCGATGTTGTTTTTTCCTTACATCTGCAGGCTACATAGTAATTCATGAACAGGTAGCACACTTATAAAGGCAAGTTTTGATTTGTAGTCCAATTTAATGTAAAGAGTATCTTATGACTGCCAATTTTTTAATGACTACAAATACAGAGTAAGTTTTGAAAATGTAGTTACAGCTCTCCTTCGATTACACTGCACAGGCTAAAACCCATTCTTTCTTATAGACTACTCTTAGCATTACAAATGGTGAACTGGTTGCAGGAGATGTTATGGGCTTTTCAGACAGAATGCATTCTTGTGCTAAAAAAAGCTAAACACAGCGCAAAGAATTGAGCAGAACGCAGGTGTCTCAAGACAAGCTTGTAATCCCAAGCATTCTAAGGAGTGTTTGTGTACTTGTATAGAGTATGTTTCTGTTGTCTGGGGGACATCATGTCTCAGCGACTCACCTTTTCAATCAGCTCATAGCTTTCCTCCAGCTTGAGTGCCCTGTTCTGGAGAGACGTTGAGGCATGTTGATGTACCTCCAGCCACTGCTGGTATGACGATTCTGATATGTCTGTCACAGCGAAACACAGTGTGCGCAGACCTACAGAAACACACAAACACAAATATATGAGCTTTTCAGATATGCTAATAACAAAACCTTCCCTTCCTCCAAAATCCTTTTCTTGTAATCTTCCCCAAGAAGCAAGCCCTTCTTTCTGTTTTTAGACTGTTGCTAACACAACTGGGTGGATGATCTCCTCTCAACATTAATAAAACATACAGAATGTTTAAAGTATGTCATTTCTGGTTCACTGGTATTGCCAAATGGAATTGCAAAAATAACTAGATGGGAAAAATTTGGACAATCAAGACAAAATGTTGATGTTGGCCAGTGGTGTAGTTGTGAATGAAGAATTTTTTTTAAAGTATATACAGTATATATTTTGCATAAATTATAAAATGTTATGGTCTGCTGTAGTCCTGTATAAAAATACAAAATACATGACAGGGTAAGAGCTTCTTGCTTGCATTATGTCAAGTACAGTACTAAAAAGAATGGTGTGGTGGCTTCATACACAGTACTGTATATCTGTGTTCTTTTTTTACTGTCTCTTCAATGGTGAGGTGTGTAAAGACGCTGTGGATATGCTTTTCTTGTACTGACGACCCAGGTTCGATTGCCCATTTTGCCCCAGTTTTTCCATTATCCCATTTTCCCTTAATATATCCTTTAATACTACTTTTAATAATAAATCAAATTCATATAAAGGTTGATTTCCTCACAGTGATTTGGTCACAGTGCTGTCGGGGAGTTGAGACAAAGGTTTGATTTGGATAAAATTAATCAGGTCTTTTTGGCAGAAACCAAAGCTTTAAAGCAATTAAACTTGGTGTCACTACAGTAATATGGTGTTAATAATATAGTGACCTTGTTTAATTTTGTGGTTACTATTATTTTACTACAAAATACTACAGTGATACTATGGTTACTGTAGTAATGCCATGGTTAATTTTTGTAAGGCAAGGTTAGGTAAATGCATAGATATGTTCACGTTTAACAGCAAAGTACATTTATAGCGCAATTTATGACAACTCTAATACTTCTGCTGCATCAGCATATGAGTAACGCTAGAAATATCCCGCCCTTACTGAAATGGAAAATATGATTGGATAGCAATTCTTGCCCATACCTTCAGGTCATCAATCCCGTCTGCCGCAACTCCGTGCACGTTTAGAGAGGAGCTCTGTACAATTCTTCAAAAGCCTACTCGTTGTTCTGGTGGCCATACGTATAATTACTCATTTTAGGTGAGCATGCGCAAAATGTGCTGCAGTATGAAAGATAGGCGGGAGTACACTTGCATATGTGCTAGACTACACTACTGATATTGGCATTTTCTGAAGGTTAAGACAGACAAAGAGAGAGAAAGAAATAGACCGACAGAGAGAGAGACAGAGAGAGAGAGAGAGAGAGAGAGAGAGAGAGAGAGAGAGAGATAAAGAGAGAGAGAGACATAGAAAGAGAGAGACATATTTAAATACAGACAGAGAGACAGACAGAAAGAAAGAGAGACTGATAGACCGCCAGACAGACAGATAGATAGATTAAAGGTATATTACTACAGCTTTAAAAGCAAAGGTATTGATTGCTTGAGGTTTCCATTTAAACTACTGTAACTTCACTCCTCCACCAGGGGGCAGTCTATTCATAAGAGATTGAAGTTGGAGCACCAACCATTCATACTGCAGCACAGCAATTCATTCAAGCACACACTGATAATAACTTCCTCCCCTGATATTCAGCTCCCATTGATCTAGTGGAAAAGTCCTGCTATGAGAGCATCTGGCAACATGTCACCCACACCTACAGTGATTTGATTCGATTGTGGGTGCAAAATATACTAACATACGATTGTGGTTGTTCAAAAAAGAGAAAGCTGATACTAGGTGTGTGTGTGGGTGTGTCAATCTCACCCTCTGTGGCAAACTGTTCCAGGTGTTTCAGGGTGATGTCCTTGTATCTGGAGCTGTCGGCTAATCGCTCATAGATCACTGTGTCCTGGGAGACAAAAACATGGGGTGTAATTCTGCTCTGCGTTTTATAGATCCATGAAATGTAGCAGAGTGAAAAAGAGTGATAACAAATGTTTGACTAATCCTACATTCATTCTCTCTCCATCATGAGCACATTTATTTACAGACATTTCTCCCAGTTTTGATGCATTACACAACAGCTGGGAATGGAAAGCATCTCCTCTTTGGATTCTCTATCTGAGCACTTAGAGCTTCCAACACGCTCTTATCACAGACGCTGCTGTTTTTTCACATGCATACACACTCAGATCAAGATTATATAGAAAATAGATGAAAAAAAAATATATATATATATTTTAGCTGAGTATAAAAACAATAGAAGTCAATGAAAACTCGACACCATAATATAAAAAAAAGAGGTTTTGTTTCTGTTTTTGTTGTTCACTGAGCAGCAAGAGAACACTCGAAAGCACTGCGACTTTGCTTGTAAGTGTCTGACGTCTCTCTATTGCCATAGCAACAGACAGATACTCACAGCTCCTTTGCAATAAAGGCGGATCTTTCCTGATGGAGTGCGCATGATGACTGACATCCTCTTTCTGGTACTGTTGGTGGGGGGGTACAGGGTTAGACACAGAAAACCACCATCATCCCTATCATAATCACTGACATCATCTTTACTTAAAGGAAAGATGGTGCTATAATACAGCAACATACAGCTGAACAATTGAAAATTGAAATTAAAACATGATCGAAAATGCTTCAATTTACCTTGTGAATTCCAAAACATGCAGCAGTTCATATTTCTCCTCCTTTTCAAGCTGAAAGACAGAGAGAGAAAGAAGACCGTAATGACAATTTCAGTAAGTATGACAGATTCCTGTACAATTCGATTTTTAGGGGAGTTAAAATGGATGTTCATTGGATGAGAGGCTCTAAACACATCATTTTATGTCCTGCCCGGATGCCATGCTTCTATGGGAGTATATTGTAGATTCCTGAGTGCTATTTGCATGGGAAATAGCATCTTATTTATCAGTATTTCTGTCCCGCCTGGAAGCTCGGCTTCTCTATATAATGTATGGTCAAGCCCTTAAACGGGCAGGACTTTGCAACAATCGATTGCTTCCCCACTTCTGAAAAGCACCAGACACTATGACTCGCTCTCTACTTTGACACTGCTTCATGTTCCCTATGTCATCAATACTCCTACCCACTGATTGCCATCGCAAATATATCTACTGCGGTTTAAATGTAATAGCAGAATCTCTACTGGATGACGCATTTCTAACATTGCATGGTATATACCATCATGCAACCCAGCCCCACCATTCTGTTATCTAATTTTAAGCACACACTTAAATTTTTATTGACACCAGAGAGCAAAAAAATTAAGTTTTAATTGCTTTTGCTGGACCCATGTGTCTTATAGAGTGAGTATTGGTTTGGGGGGGGGGGGCTGTCTTGCATTGAAAGACCAGAACTAGAGTGTTATAGCCTGGGGAGTGCAAGACTCACCCTCTTACACTGGTGCTGCCATCAAATTAAGCAATTACAGCTGCAAAGTGTGACTTCTCGCTCCCAGGTCTAAGAAAACAGCAGTGCTTTCAGTCTCACTAATTAAATTTTTTTCTAATCTTTGCTCACAGTAAGTTTCTATTAAGTGCCTGATGCAGATATCTGAAGAACATCGACCAGACCTCTGCTTATTCCATCCAGTGCTTCAAACAAATGTCTCACTTTTTTCATTGCAACTAAAGAAAGAATGAAAAACAGAGAGCTACTGCATGCTTCTGCATCACATCACATGATCCTTAGTGCTTCTTCATTGAGACAGTGAGCAATGTGAGAAAATCACGTCCAAAAGTGCAAAACATAGCCTAAAAAATACAGCATCACTCCTACAACCATCAATTTCAAACCAAAATGAACCACTGAATTTATAACAGCCAAGCTATAGGGTTATAATACAACCTTTCCTACAGAATTCAGGTTTTGCAACACTGGTCCAAGCTAAACTAAAATAATTTAAAAACTAAAATACAACTGAAAAGTTAAAGATAAAGATGTTCTGTGGCTCGTGTTATGACCTCAATCAGAACTGGTCATTTAAAATCACGGGAAATCATGGCGATTTTACGATTCAGATGGATTCCAAGATATTCAGGGACAAAAATATTGCAGTCTCATACGGGTGGAACATGGCTGAAGACCTACAATATGTGAAAACGCTCTGAGGAATCCTGCGCTCTCAAAAGAACACTTAATGTTTATCTAAAGATCCTCAGAAAAGTGCTGTGGCACCGACGTGTGCTAGTTTATTCTGGATTTACCAAACTTCGGAAGTTCCAGTCTGGGTCGAGGAGGTCCATTTCGCTGCAGAAATGCGCCAGACTAATAACTACTCACTGATGTTGCTGATCCAGCTAGCACTGCAGACCTTTAACCTGTTCGTCAACTCCTTCAGTTAACTACTGAGGGCCGCACCGGTCATCCAGCTAATTCAGTTCATAATCAAGGACATTGGCATCCTGTTTAACGTGATCATGCCATGGTTAGGTAAATGCATAGATATGTTCACGTTTAACAGCAAAGTACATTTATAGTGCAATTTATGACAACTCTAGTACTTCTGCCGCATCAGCATTTCAATAACGCTAGAAATATCCCGCCCTTACTGAAATGGAAAATATGATTGGATAGCAATTCTTGCCCATACCTTCAGGTCATCAATCCCGTCTGCCGCTACTCCGTGCACGTTTAGAGAGAAGCTCTGTACACTTTTTCAAAAGCCTACTCGTTGTTCTGGCGGCCATACGTATAATTACTCATTTTACGTCATCCAGCTAGTGCTGTTCATAATCAAGGACATTAGCATCCTGTTTAACGTGATCATAATTCTTCTCATGATGTTTAACACATACGTGTTTCAGGTGGGTCTGGTGTCCCTGTTAATGGAGCTATTCAGAGCACTGCTTATGCTGTCCGCACTTTACCTGACTTTCAGCATCTGCTTTCACTGTTGGGTCATGAACCTGAGGTGGATGGAATCCAAACATTTCGTAAGGATGGATGGTTTGCAGGTTCTCTTTGTCTTCCATAGACTGGCTGCTGTGTTGTGCTACTACTTCTACAAACGCACAACCGAGTACCTGGGAGACCCCAGACTTTACGAAGATTCTCCGTGGCTACGCGACGCATTCGCTAGAGCATGACAGTGAGCTCAGATAGTGACAAACTACTGAAAGTTAATGTTAAAAAACATTACTGATGACTTTTTTTCCAAAGTCTTTAAATAATGACCAGGAATTTCAAGAAAACTAAATACATGCTTTGAGCAGGAAACTCAAAACTCATTAAAAAAAAAACTGCTGAACTGCAAAGGACAGCTGTTGACAGTACGTTTCTCTTGCATACAAAGACATTTGTAGCTTTTTTCTGACCACGTTCTTGGCTTTTCTAAGTTAAGATTTTACAATCACTTTGAAGCTGAAATGTGCCACTAGTGCACCTTATAAAATTGCTAAATAATAACTTATTACACTCCCCCAATCAGCCATTGGTCAGTCTAGCAGGTAGCCCCAAACTCACACTATTGGTTGAGCCAGAGTTGTTATGTCTGGCCTAGTTACAGTGGTTTGATTGTACAGAAAGGTTTCATAAACCTTTGGGTTGGGGACCAAAACCGGAGTTGGGGAGAATCACCATTGTTTTTATAGTTTAATTTTATATGTTTCAACAGGTTTTTAACATTTTGTTTGTAAATGTGTCTTTTCAGCAAACTATTCAAAAAAAGATTGATATTAAACAATGATTTAAATATTGATCTGTTTGTCATCCACACTTATCATAATCACTTCTGAAGACATGGAGTAAACCTCTGGAGTTGCATGGATTCTCCATTCTCTTGTATTGTGAGCTGAGATATTCCTTTAAAACCTTTCATTTGTGTTCTGCAGAAGAAAGTCATTCACATCTGGGATGGCATGAGGATGAGTAAATAATGACATTGGGTGAACTATGCCTTTGAGAGAACAGTCTCAATTTTGTTTGATTCAAACTGATAACTTGTGAATTGGTGAATATTTTTAACTGACTCATTAAAAGAACCTTTTCATAAGAGTAATTTCACGTGAAGCAATAACTTGTTCATTTGAGAGTCATTTTGATTGATTCATTAAAAAACAATTTCATAAGAGTAATTCAATAAAATTGATTACTATTAAATTAGTGAGACTTAAAATAAAATATTTTCATTAAAAATAAATCTATTTGAAAATATTGAGATTTTCACTAAGGAAACAAGGGTTAAAACAATCATTTTCATTGATATGCACTTTTACATTTATATTTCATATACAGTGATATATAGTAGCTTAATATAAAAGCATTATTTACCTTCAAATGTTTTTACTAATACATTTTTGTGAATGAACAGGGTGTGCAAAGGCACTTCGCTGACTTATTTTTGAACCTTAATTGAACATTCCATAATACTAAATTATTAAAGTGGGACACGTCATGTTTATTATTATAATATAAATCTGAATTATAATTATTATTATGATTATTAGATTTTCATTATATAAAAGCAATATATTTATGTCCTGTTTACTTCATCACCTGGAGCTTTTATTTTGACACAGAAAAGGTGACGTGTATTTGACGGTTTACAATGTTCCGCATTTCCTGAAACGCTATAATCTTCTCCTATTCTGTTATTCTGTGCCGCATTGTAGATTTGTATAATAACTTAAGCAGTAACTAATGTTTGGAATTGCGCAAATGCTTGAACCTGCATTACTTTGATTTCACAATGCAAATTCAACGCACGTGAGGTCAGCAAGTCCCTGGTTTTATCTGAATCAAAAATGTATGTTATTTTGATTAATTGCGCAGCCCTGAAAGATCGTGAAATTAGTCTACTGAAGCGCTCTGTATGGAACTTTATAATAAAAATAAAAGCACATTAAAATTATGTAAATTTTACATCAGCAAAATTGCGATAGTATCGTTAATATTCTCTATATATTGGGCAGTGGTGACTCAGCGGTTAAGACTGTAGGTTACTGACCAGAAGGTCTGGGTTCAAGATGTGGCACCACCAAGATGCCACTGTTGGGCCCTTTACCCTATCTGCTCCAGGGTTGCCGTATCATGGCTGACCCTGTACTCTGACCCCAGATTAGCTGGGATATGTTGAAATTTTTTTCATTTCACTGTATATGAGCAAATGTATAATGTGTGACAAAAATAAATGCTATTGTCCAGCCCTAGGTCACGCTGCATGAGTCAATGAAACAGAAATGAATTTTATTCTCTCTAATGTCTTGGCTTATTTGCAGTCACCAGTCTTTTTCTCTCATCACATTAAATTGAGACTGCAAAAACACAACTAATCTCTACATAAAATTAATTTTCTTTTGCTGTGGTGCAGTTCAGGAAAAATGTAGTATAGATTGAGAGAGGGTTATTAATTTCAGACAACAAGAATGTTTGGTATTCAATGACTCAGTGGTCTTAATGCAGTTACCACAGGTCTGCAATGACTTCCTCTGTATCATACATTACAATAAGGAAATAATGGATCTGTTGATGTGGGACAGCGCCATACAAATTGCCTGTAATAGTTCTCCACAGTGTAAAGTGTGAGCGAGCTCTGCAGCTTGACAGAGGGTGAGTCATGCTCCCGGGGCAAATCATCGTCTATTCCCAGGATGTCTCTACTTACCAACTCAACAATAACACAGTCTGGAGTTCTCCCAGAAAACACGAATCCCAGGTTATGTGCTGCCCGTACCAGAGCGCCTTCATCTGTGAAACAAGACAGCATGTGGTCAGGGCAGGTGGTGGTTAAGTTGCACTGGATAAAAATGTCTGCCAAATGACTACTTCCTTACGACACTTCTTTCTTACAACATCGAAACTAGCCCTTAGTTTACATATTTTGAAGTGGTGGCTTAGCGGTTAAGGCACTAGGTTACTGACAAGAAGGTCGGGGTTCAAGCCACAGCACCACCTAGATGCCACTGTTGGGCCCTGGAACAAGGCCCTATCTGCACTCTGACCCCAGCTTAGTTGGGATATGCAAAAAAATTATAAAATATTTCACTGTATATATGCAAAAAAAAATTAAAAATTATAATGCGTTACAAAATAAAGGCTACTTCTTCCATGAACAATGATTTGTATATTGCAGGTGGTACTAAGGGGAAGGACATTCTACAGAGCATTTGATAGAACAAAAATCTGTGCTCCATTTTCCCATAAGACAGATTTGACATTTTAAAATGCATAAATCTGATCAAAGTTGATTTTGTCAACTCTAAGGTAGTACACTAGCTAATAGATGGCTTTAAAATGCCACAAAACGTAACTTTTTTTTATTTTATTTAATCAGGTCTTTAAAATTGTATCAATCGTTTAATTTCTCTCTAAAGTAGGTCTCACTATTATTCAAGATGCACTGCAACTCTGAAGGAAAATTAAAATGTCTGGTTAATGCAAAGGTAATTATGCATAACCACGAGGTGTCAAATGCAAACCAGCCAAGAGAGTGAACCAGCATTAATTAACTCATCTTTTACTTCGCTGCGATACGAGTTTTACATTCATCAATGCCACCAGTAGACTGTTGTGAGGCTACATGATTAATGCACCAGAACAGATTCATGACACGGTTCTCAGTCTAAGCTCGAAACTGATATCTGCAGGAGATTTGAAAACCAAATCAGTCCCATTAGACAGAGAAACAGGAAATTAAGAGTAAAGAGCAGCTGCCCTCTTCACTTCCTCTTCACTGTTTACCAGAACAAAATCTAAAAAAGCCACAGCTACCCATCGTGGCAAAGAGCTAGTCTACCAAGGCTGTGGGAAAGACAAAATAAGTGTTTAGACGAAGACCTAAGACTTTGTCTTGAGAAAGAACGAGATGAAGACTCAATCTTGTAGACAAAGACAATGTTCTCTTTGTCAAAGAGTTCTTGCAAAAAAAAAATTTTTTATTAAATATTGCTGCCTTCAAGTGCACATGGGAAAATTGTTAAAATTTTTGTCTAAATTGTCTAAACTAAAAATGTCTACATTTGTCAGTTGTTATTATGACTTGACACATTATAGTCTGAAACGAATACAAAAGCATTCCCAAACCAAAACTATGTCTAAAGCTATTTATTTCCACATAATGCATAAAGGCCTAAATATACTCTATGCAAGTACATGAACGCAAATACTTCTAGCTACGCAAGCCCGATTTTGTGAGTTGTTGCATTCAAAAATACTTTAGACCACACTTCATAACACAAGTAAAGCAAGTATGTATTGCATTCTAGGGTTGGGAATCGTAAGGAATTTTACGATTGCAGTAATTTCTTTAGTACTTTTTTTAAAGAATTATTTAAAAATGAGAAATGCAATTATTGTAGTATTTACTAACCTCTACTGTCCGTTACCAAATAATGAGATAATTTCAGATTTGTAAAGAGCAGCTATAACTAATCAGAAATACATTTAATGGAGTTCTTGTAAAAGGTGTGTTTGCAGACTTTTTAGAGAAATAAATACAATCCAATAATAGATCTTTAATCTATTTTAAATAAAGAAATCTAAACCAACACAAAATGTGATGGCATATTTCATTAATTAATTAAAGATACACAATTTTTGTAGTAATAAGAGGAATTTTATAAAATAAATTATTATTTTATAAAATTCCTCTTATTACAACAAAAATTGTGTATCTTTAATTATACATTGTCGTTTGAACAACCAGTCAGTAACCGCCCTGCTTGATTTGATAGACACAGATCATCATTAAATAAACAGAAACCGTTCCAGAGACAGTTTAGACTTGTGAGACTTCAACAGTTATTGATTAATTAATTTAGAGTTGGGCATTCATAACTTGCACATCATTATAAGATGACTTCTATATAGGAAGCGCTGTGCTTCGCGCTGTAGATTCAAAAGAACCGGCTCATTCACTGCAATCAATTGCATACATGCTTTCCGCTAGCGTACATGGTTTCTCAGGTATCATTGAGAATTCCCAATCGTAAATATGATTTCTCTTAGTAATTTGTGTGCATTAAAACGAATAATTATGATATTTTCAACACCGCTTGAAGGCTACCTATGTTTCACATTTGAACAATATACAGTAGTTCTGGTGTAATGAAAACAGCTAACCTGGAGATGCAGCTTGGTATGTAATCCTGTCGTCTGTTCGTTCAGGTACAGCAGTGTGACAGATTGCCATCATGGTCATGAACTCCATAATGACAGGAGCGGTGGGCTGCAGAGAACAAGAACAGAGAACAGAAAGAGGGAAAAGATAAGGAGATGTCCTCATTTAAGGGCACTCAGAACAACAAAGAAACACTGAAAGGGTTGTTTCGAATGCACAACTATTAAATACAAATTTCACTTACATACTCGTCATTTTAAACCATGTGTTCGGAAAGGTGGTCAATACAGTACACCAAATAAAACTGGCAAACTGGAAAGTACAGCAATTTATTTTGTTTTAGTGATGCTAATAAAAAATGATTACTATTCCTAATTCTTAAAGCTGAAGCGTGTAACTTTCTCGATGTTAAAATACTCTCGTATTCCAGCTTATTATGCATAGCAACTACAATTAAGCTGATCGTTGGTTGATTTCCTTGAAGTTGTAAACACAGGGGGAACAAAACTATAGACCATTTCAAGGACATAAACAATAACAAAGGAATCAGAATGCTACTGCGCATGTCTGGTCCTGAAGCATTTCCGGTAGAGGCATTTTTATAACCCAGAACTGTCCAAATATAATGACTAGCGCATACTTTTAGAGTCCAACTAATACAGAACAAACGAGACGTTTGCAAAACTGAAAATAAACAATGAGTTGTCATTACAAGATCCTTTAAATAAGACTCTGAGGGGCAGATTCACTGAACAGTTGCGCCACTTTTGCATGTGGTATTTCAGTGCAAAAATCTGCATCTTATTCACCAACCACCCACAATCTATTTTAGCAGGAGCAATCAGCACTGTAATAGTGTTGCTCCTTGAGTATTTAAATTTCGTCACTGTCAATCCTTTCCATGCAAACACAGAACCCATGTAATTACGCAACCTATGTAATTTAGGCTCATTGTAGATTGTGCTGTTACCATGAATGAAAGTAGGCAGTAACGCTATTGCCTGTTGTTGAAGTCAAGCTGTAAAATCTAGACATAAAATCTTTACAGCTCAAATGATAACATACGTGTATGCTTATTGCCTCTTAGGCAGTGAATCAGCTCGTGAGATCTCCTAATGAGTGATTATAGAAAGCATTGTTCTGGGCCTTTTGAATATGATTACAGTCGTCTTTAATTTTATATGCCCTTGTCTCATATTTTGTTAAGCTTTTGCTAAACTAACAAAGGCAAGAAAAGCTCAGGTGGCATTGACTATCTTCAGGACAATCATGCTATGATAATATACTGTAGTAATTAGGGCTGCACGTTTTCAAGTTTTTCATTAACCGTTAACCGAGGCCCTTAACGGTTAATACTCGGTTAACCATAGTGTGCGCCAGGGATGGAAATTAACTTTTTTGTCCACCGGCCACTGTGGATTTCAAAATCTACCAGCCACTCAATGTTTTTACCAGCCACTTTCTTGTTTTTAACCGACAATGTGTAACTGCATGTGAAAATTAATACTACAAGATCTACAATACTTAAGCCGTTTATTTAATCTCAAGTCTCAATGAAATACTGGTATTTTCTCTTTCTCTCTTATAGCCTACACACACAATCCATGAACTGATATTCATTTCAGTTCGCATACGAGGAAAACACAATGTTACGGACGTGAGCGCTCTGAAAGCGGCACTGAAAGATGCTTTAAAACTTCCACAGAGACATCAAACAGAAAGCACAAAACCTTTCTTTAAAGTGAATTTCGTTTTGTATTAATTGTGTCTTAATTTTAATCAATGTTTCATCAACCAATTGCCTGGATTTAATAAATAAGAATTAAATATAGCAGACGATATAATCACAAAGCGGAGGCGCCGGCGCGTGAACTGGAGCTCGTCTCATAAATGAACCGAAACTCAGTGTATAAGGTAGCCTTGCCTCACAAATAATTCAAAACTAAAGAAAACAGACACAGACTGCTCTCTGCTTATGTAATCCGTAAGAAATGTGCATTTCTCTCTGGTGCGTTACTGCGAAGACCGCGAGTCAGCATCCTCAACTTCATCTTTGCAAATGACACGGACAAAGAAAAGACTTGTTTATTAATAAATAATTAAAATATCTCCTTGCTATATTTTACATATTCATAATCATTACTTTTGCCGGTTCTTTGTGACAGATTTTAGGAGCTTTATTGGCAGCGCCACGCCGCCACCCTTACATGAGCGCGTCACCGCACCCACCAGAATAGCCCTGTTTTTTTGTTAAGGATTTGTTTACTGTGTGTGTGATTCATTTAATGGAAAGCACATTCACTGAGTTGTCTTGCTAATCAGTGTCTCCTCGTTTATTCAGTCTCTGGTGGTGCAAAAATGTATTACAACTAAATTCAATGCACGCCATTGACGCCACTTAACCGAGCAAAATGTTTCACTCGGTTACGCAATTTTTAACGGTTAATCGGTTAACCATGGACACCCCTAGTAGTAGTCATCACAGCAGTGTTGACTTCCATCTCCTTACACAAAACCATGGAAATCAACAAATGGGTGGTTTACATGAAATGTTTTAGTGAGTTTGACATGTTCTGCTGTGTGAAATGTTTTATTACACCTAAAATGATTTGAAAAAGTATTTAGATACCCATACAGACAAATAATATATGGCCATATATGAAGATGTATACAATTAAAAAGTTAATATATTTGGGCATATATGTACATATTTCAAATTGCACTATTTGAGACATATATTCTAAAGTTTATGAGCAAGTGTGAAGCGTTAATATGATATATGTGATATGTTACTTTGATATGCACCATAGGAATTCATAGAAATACATGTGTCATATGGGAAAAACATATATTACACTTGCAATAATTGCCATTTTGTCGTATTTTGAAATATATGTTGTATTTATGTACAAATATGTGACATTTTATATCAGTGAAAACCATACATCAATATACATATTATATGTGTTTTACATGTGTTACCATACATCGCATTTCAGTGTGGGATATATATTATTTATTAGATTTTTTATTTATGCTTGTAGTTTTTATGACCTCATCATTTGAGAGATTGCATGGTATATTTGCTCTCATTTGTCACACAGGACCATTTAAAACAAATATGACCCGTCACAGCCCCTAAAAAACAGAAACTTTCCTTTAAACATTAATAAAAATTATAAAATCTTGATGTTGATAAAAAGGCTCATGGACATGTTTTGCATCAACTACCCACATACATGCAAAAGAGCAGGGTCAAATCTCACTCACCTCTTCGCTTAAGAGGCAAAGCTGATAACAATTAAAATTCATTCATCTATTTATTCATTGATTTTTTTTTTTGACTATTTGAAATTGACGCTTATGTATTCAAATGGCTTAAAATCTAAACCGCAAAATAAATAAGTGTAGATTTTTTTTAATTAATTCATTTAAGTTTTACTTAATGTAGTTAAAAATGAAAAACATTGATAAAGTCTGTTTTAAAACTAGATTAGGTGGGTAGTATAAAGAGCTGATATAGGCTGCAGGAGGTGTGAGCGTGTGGTTATCAGCCTGTGTGTAAATTTCTGTCTGGCTGGGCATGACTGAGCAGCTGTGATGCTATTACAGTACTTACATGATTGCTTTGGAGGTTTTCCAGAAAGCTGGGGTCATTAAATCCAGATTCCTCTGTAGATTGAGAGCTGTGACTGCGTACAGAGAAAATGGGCAGAGAAAGGAAGAGAAAAATAAATAAAAAGAAACTCTCCTTTATAAACACTCATCTTACTATAGAAAGTGTTTTTATTTTTCTCTGCCTACACTGGAAGACATCTACCATTTCTCTCATTTACAACATTCTCCATTTGTGATGAAGGATTGGAACACTTGAGACAAGACTTATCAAAACAAATACACAGATTGATGCATGCATCAAGTCAGGTTCATTTTGTATTTTTTTTTTTATAAATGCTTGAGTTTTCAAGATCAGGAAAATGTTGGTTCTAAATAATAGACTGACATTTGCTTTTATTTGATCAAATTTAAAGAGTTAAAGGTATAGTTCACCTAAAAATTCAATATCTATTCTAATGTACTCATTAGAATAGATGTTCCAAACCCATATGTCTGTCTTCTGTGAAATACAAAAAGGGGTTTGTGAAGGGGTTCTACGTGAAAAACATGTCCAAAATCCAAAAATGCATTTAAATTATTTTTTAAACGGAATATCATCCATTTTTCAATAATGACAAGTAATAATAAAAATAATAACAATATGCATCTCTCTCTCTCAAGCAGGCGGAGCGTTCCGCAGCATATTGGATGCTTGATTAGCATGTGGTGAGACAAGGAAGTGCATTGCTAAACCAGGGCTCTGCAAGCGATCTAGTTTTGCCTCGTATCACACCAACTTTGACAACAAAAGCAGAAATAGCAAAAATTAGTTGCGATTAATGCTACCAGAAACAAATCAGCTGCAGAAAAGAAACTTCCTGTTAAACACCTGATACTTCCCTCATCTCCATCCGACCTATACAGGTATTTTCTCTGCCTTGTTAATCAGTAATTTTAATAATAAGTAAGCCTGTGTACCGATTTACATAACATAAATAGGGGCCCATTAAATTATTAATAACTTGCATGTATGATATTCAAAATATCATCCTATTATCTATCTTTAATATATATATATATATTTTCAATAAACATCATAACTAATTTAGCAGCAAGGTCCTGTCTTTCAGGATTTCATCTGTTCATTTTCAGTGCATTTTTCAACTTTAAACTGGAGAGCATTGACTTATTATGTGTTTGCCAAGAACAAAAGTAAAAGTTTAAGTCAGCCCATGATTCTAGGTCTTGATGAATGTGACTGAAGAGATGGTCCATTATCTAGGTTGTAAACTAAAAAAAGCCACCCGAAGCCAATTCACATAGACTTTGCATCTTTGCATTTACTTTGTATGTAATCGTGCCACGCAAAACACTCGCTTTGCGTTGTATGTGAACGCTCCATTAGACTACGTGAGGGTGAATAAGATTTTGAAAGGTATCTTACTAATTATAATGGTGAATTAACCTTTTACATGTTCTATTCGAGTTGACTCACTTTGGATTTTATGTTTTGAAAGAATAAGAATCTGGACTCGGAGAACTTTTGATTGAATCCTGTTTGAATGATTCATGAACTCTGTTAACAGAAATTACTGCTGTTAAATAATGACCCAACGCAAAAATGTGGAGGGCAGTTATGACAGACCGATATTCAATATTCCTAAAAATTGGAAAGTATTGGTCCGATATTGGTCAACCCCTAATGTAACGGAACCATAAAGGAGGATTACAATGGTTTCACCAGAAATAAAGGTATGCAAAAGTCACTGTCAGCGAAAGCTCATATTTGCATAAGATTACAATGTAACGTAACTAAACGTAAACAAATTCTGCTCTTATTATTCATGAAGCATCATCATAGCAGAGTAGATACAAATGCCACGTGACCAACTATTGACATTTTCGCCAATAGAGGTCAACTGAATATCCAACTGGCAGACGACAGCGTTTTTTTGGAGGGATATCGATTAGCAGGTCTGTGATAAATGGTTCAGTGGCTCAGTAGTGGAGATGAACAGGACATTTTTAAGAACTGATCCACAAGCTATATATAACACTGAAGCAGGAGGAGGAAGTACACTTAATCAAACCAACCTCAGAAATCAGCATTATATTTATGCAACCATGATGGCAAAAATGTAAAAGGCAACCCAAAATGCTGTGCGTGACCCATTATACTTATATAATGCATTTCCAAGTGAAAAAGGCTATTCAATGAGAAAAAAAAGTAGGGCAGGACCAGAGAGCCATTTCATTCATTGTGAATATTATCCAAAAACTATCCTATAAAAAATAATCTATAGGGTTTATTTTACTTTAATGGTAATTTTAGAGGTTGGGTTTAGAGGGTTAGATTTCCAGTTCTGGCAAGGTAAAAAAAAAAAAAAAAAAAAAAAAAGTCACATAAACATCACACTTAGAGCTTATGTCTATGACAAGTAGCCTTAGCTTGCTCATCAGCTATCGATTTCATGGTTTCATCACGCTGTGCCGTAGGGTGCAGCATAGAGCATCGTTCCTCTCTCGTTGCACTATAACAAACAAAACCACAGCTTATACAAACTGTGGTCAGTGAGATTTAGTCACACATGGTTTTCAAGGTGGGCAGCCTTCATCTCCTAGACTCATGTGGAGGGTAAGGACAAAATCGCAGTCAGAGGAGGATGAAAATCAAATCTATCACACTAAGAGGAGCACATTATGAAACGGCGCCGGCACAAGCAAAATCCAATTTCCTGTCTCTCAGCACCTCAAACAAGGATACATGCAGACATGCGGCTCTCGCTCGCTCACTTCCAAGGCTTCTCTTTTCAGACACATTAAAAAGCATCAGCCGAACATTAGATTAGTCTGAATGTGCTCAAAGCAGGAAACAAGGCTTTAAAACACAAAAAGGCAAATATCATGCAACATAAACACTGCGATCATTCTGGCGTGCTGGCAAGAATGTGGAGCAAACGCAACGTTGTATATTCACAGAAACACAATGATATAGCACGTTTCACATTATATTGTAGTAAATGCATGGTTCAGATAATGTTCACCTTTAGTGCCAGATATGATAGCTTGTCATATGAAAACTGTTCATTTCTCATGATGGCTTCAGACAAGCATTAGAACAATATGTGGGTGTCCTAGTAGGGGGTTTTCCCAAATGTTCTACATTATTTCCTGAAAGTCAGGTAAGTATGCACTAAACATTGTAGGATTACACTTATCATTTGCACACTTATTTAGTCCACTGTCAATGTAGCCAGTGCACAGAGGCTTCTACTTATTTGCAAAGTCATTGTTTTACATGGCCGGACACAAGGATCTTACAATAGAATGCATAATAAAAAAAACTTCTCTAAACTGAAATTTCGAAATAATATTTGCTTACCCCTGGCTTCAGATATGTAGGTAGTGGCCAAAGATGTCTGACTTGTCTCTGGCTCAGGATATGTTTGGAATAGCATTCTAGCATTTACTCTTTATGCAGTGTGCAGAATTCTGTGCACTGTATGCAAATTTCTCTTTGTATGGAATACCCGATGTCTTGTATACTGAATAACTTGAAACTGAAAAATTATTCAGTATATGACAAAGCACACTGCACAGAATACTGTATTCATCTTATTTTCCTGTATTTCACTTGTATTTTGTTTTCAATAACAAGGTTTTCAATATACTGCAGTATATTCCTCCATCCAGTGTGCTTGATCTGACCTTCAATTTCCAGTATGACAAATGACACGGAATTAATATCAGCCAATCTCTTTATTGACTATTCATGGAGTATGTTTACTGAGCATAGTATGCACATTTTCTATAGGAATTGAATACCAGGAAGAACTACTGCATTAGACAAAATGCATTGTGTACAACAGAGTATACTGCAAAGAATTTAGTAATACACATAACTTGATCTTTCATTAAACCAGTGTGATGAATAACACAGAAGTTATTACTCTTTTTTTGGACTTCATCAAACTGCCAACACAAAACTTAATCAAACTGGATGAGTGTAATGAGGTCATGTGGCAACAATTAAGCATACTACTTTTTAATATAAGGGTTCATCATGGAATTGTGCCTGTTTTTTACTTAAATTTGTTAAATAATAAATATTGTGTATACTGCACAGTATTCAGTAAATAATAAGCTAGCATTCCATTCAGATCATACCCATTATTTGGTTGGTCTGCCAAGAGTTTTAAAATGGAGTGCCATTTTAATTACAAAATGACAGAAATACGCAAAATACCCATTTTTATTTCCTAATTCCTAGCTGATAATTCAGCACCACTTGCTGAATTCTACAAACATGCTATGAGCAAACTGTTCCTACAGCAAACTGTTTAAAATGTTTATTGCTGCATTATGCAAAAAAAAAAAAAAAAAAAAAAAAAAAAAAAAAAATAGTATTGAGTCAACACTGCACCGTTTGCAAAAGGCTTGCACTCCATTCCGAACATAGCTTCAGTTACTGGTGATCCAAAGCCCAGCGGGGTCACAGTCTCCATGGAGACAGAATGCAGCACTTATCAGACCTTGATGGCCTGATTTTGCTCATTCATTCACATCCCTCCTGCAATCTACTGCAGCACTGAACTATAATGGACTATAATATACATTATCTCTCCCTGTCACACACACGCCAATGCAGCATTTCCTATTACAGCTCCACTGAGAGGTAACCAGTCCCGGTGCAGACAAACCAGAGAGTTGATTAAATGTGTGTTTATGTCTAAACAGAATAAACAGCAGAGGTGGGGGGGGGGGGGGGGAGAAGGCATTTGCCAGTGTTGCTGACACAACTCCCCCGAGACGCGCACGCACACTTTCATGCACAAGGCTGGACTGCTCAAATAAATGTACATCCCTGTCCTTTGGACTCAATGCTCAGACAAAGACAGCTAATGCATTCATTTTTCAGTACATTACTTAATTTTTTTTTTTTTTCCAGAGAAGCTTTTGTCTTGGAAAAGAGAGGATACATCTAGTACTGTATTTTGCACTTGCAGGCAATCTAGGACTTCAGACAATAATTAGTATGTCTTTATAATAATTCAATAAAAAGTATTAATTATTTAATAACATAATTCATTCATTTTAACCTTGTTTGAGTCATGCAACTTAAGCTTATAATAAAAGTCCTACTTGGATATGTTAGACAGATCTGACAGACTTGAGGTAGGTTTTATTAATACCAGATGGGCTTAAATATATGAGGTAAATGTTTAATCCTAATCTTATGGACAGCAGAGAGGAATCCTGCTCCTCTAGGTACACTAGAGACCTCTAGAGAACCCCCATACAAAGTGCAAATTGAGGCCATGTCTATTCTCATGGGGTCCGTGCTGAATGTGTGAAAGCGATTTAATTTAGTTGCTGCAATACTGTAGTTTTAGAGGCAGAATTCATCAGAAGTCACTGTTTTTGTGAAAGTCTACTGTTAATCAAACCACTGTTCACAAGTATAGAACAATCAATGTAATAAAAATACATATGAAACCTTACATAAACTCAGCAAAAAAGAAACATCCCTTTTCAGCACACTGTATTTTAAAGAAAATTTTGTACAAATCTAAAAAACTTTACAGATCTGTCCCATGTTTTCCATGCTTGTTCAATGAACCATAAACAATTAATGAACATGCACCTGTGGAATGATCGTTAAGACACTAACATCTTACAAATGGTAGGGAATTAAGGTCACAGTTATAAAAAGTTTGGACACTAAAGAGACCTTTCTGTTGACTCTGATGAACACCAAAAGTGTAACAACACCTGCACAGGATCAGTACATCCGAATATCACAGGTACAGGATGGCAACAACAACTGGAGTTACACACCAGGAATGTACAATCCCTCCATCAGTGCTCAAACTGTCCGCAATAGGCAGAAAGAGGCTGGACTGGTGGCTTCTAGGCCTGTTGTAAGGCAGGTTATTACCAGACATCACATTACGGTTTTGTCTCACCAGGGGTGATGGTCGGACTTGTGTTTATCATCGAAGGAATGAGTGTTACACAGAGGCCTGTACTCTGGAGAGGGATCGATTTGGAGGTGGAGTGTCCGTCAAGGTCTGGGGCAGCATGTCACAGCATCATCGGACTGAGCTTGATGTCATTGCAGGCAATCTCAACACTGTGGGTTACAGGGAAGACATCCTCCTCCCTCATGTGGTACCCTTCCTGCAGCCTCATCCTGATATGACCCTCCAGCATGACAATGCCACCTGCCATACTGCTCGTTCTGTGCGTGATTTCCTACAAGACAGGGATGTCAGCCATGGCCAGCAAAGATCCCGGATCTCAATCCCATTGAGCACGTCTGGGACATGTTGGATTGGAGGGTGAGGGCTAGGGCCATTCCCCCCAGAAATGTCCAGGAACTTGCAAGTGCCTTGGTGGAAGAGTGGGGTAACATAGGAGGAGGAGATTCACTGCCGTCCATGAGGAGGAGATACACTGCAGTACTAAGTACAGCTGGTGGCCACACCAGACACTGATCGTTACTTTTGATTTTGAGAGACTGTTGTGTGTGAAAATCAATCAATTTACTCAGAATGGTGCCAAAAACAAAAAACATGCAATGAGCAGAAGTTTAGTCGACGTAAACGCTTTGTTGATGAGGGGGACCAACACAGTATTAGGCAGGTGCTTTTAATGTTGTGGCTGATCAGTGTGTGTGTGTGTGTGCGCGTGTGTGTGTGTGTATATATATATATTTTTTTTTTTTTTTTTTTTAGACACACATACACAGCATATATATAACATTTCATTTGGGGTAAAATATGACCTGCTGCTTCTCATCTGCTCTGGGAAAGACATCCCAGCTGATTTGAGAGTGGAAAACTAGAATTCTTGAATTGAAGCTCCATTCATAATTTATTAGTGGTGTCCAAAAACAGCCAAATCCATAGAAATGTGTTTTGACTTTGGTTCGTCTAGTTACAAATCATAAGGGGCATCGAGTGACTGCAGGTGGTGTAGTAACCTGATGATTCAGTATTTCATCTGCTCACACAAGGATCGCATGTTCACTACTATGTAGTGTTGACTCATGAGTTGGAGGGTTAGAGTGATTGCAAATCTACTTAACAACCACCACTGCGCCCTTCAAGCAGTTCCCCCAAGACTGTCCCAGCAACTAGAGTTCCATAAATCAGAATGTAAATCAGAAAACATTTGCAAAAGGGATATATCTGAAACACAGACTCCATGGACAACTCGATCTAAAGTGTTTGTTGTGTATCTATATAAAGAATGTCTCAAAGCACATTTAGCTATTCTTTAAAAAAACACTTAACTAAAAAGCTTTCATTCTTGGTAATATTTGTTGGAAAGGAAACATAATAAGTGACTGCTATTTTAGCCATCCAATACAGCCCAAAGAACAGATTAAAAGAGATAAGTCAAATGACACATTTACAGCAAAGAATATCAGCATATTATATCATTTGTAACATCACAATCGTACACTACTTTTGGATCACACTGCTGATAAAGTCCAGTGAACTCAATCACATCACAAACAAATGGTTTGAACCACATATTTCACAAGGCGTTACAGCAAGACCACATCACAGAAGCAAAATACAAACATCCAATAGTGTTGATTCTTACCAGTCCTCTTCTGTAAAACTACCATCCTCAACTTCAGCTGCATGACTGTTGAGTGAAGTGAACAGAGTTACAGACTGAACAGGACAGGAAAGACCACGTTTGCTCAGCATGTCTCCCAGTGCATGTATATTTGAAACACAATTTTTATTTTATTTTTTAATTATGTTTGCAGAGGCAAACATGTAAAACAAATCTGGACCAAAGTATGAACGTCAGGAAAAGAAAGCGCATATATGCATCAACTGTCTAGGAGTGCTGATCCAAGATTAAAATGCAAAAAACCCAAATCCTGAAAATATCATACATTTCATCCAGCTAGCTGGAACTGCTGGTAATAATGTTATAGTAGTGAAGTGAAAATCTACTTATGCTCCATCAAAAAATCTGAGACTCTTTTCTGATCAGTTTACCATTCCTCACTATAAATTTGTGGTAATTGAAGCCTGATCTCATGAAATTGGGGGGGGTGAAATGGTGTCTGTAGAGCGGAGGAGGGCGGGGCCAGGCTGGAACAACACATGCCCGGTCCCCAATCAGCCTGATGGGACGTGCGAGGGATAACGGGATGGGGATGACGACGGTTATCAGACATATGAGAGAGAGAGAGAGAGAGAGAGAGAGAGAGAGAGAGAGAGAGAGAGAGAGAGAGAGAGAGAGAGAGAGAGAGAGAATGACATGCAGCTTCTCTGTGTTTATGTTTGTTTTCCATTCAGTTATTAGTTTAGTAACTATTATTTATATAGTCAAGCCTCCTGCTTTCCCTTAACCTGCTTTACAGTGTCGTATTCAGACATGGTTAATGATTATAACTTCCCTAACCTAAAACTTTAGCCTGAACCTCACCAATGGTGTTTTAAAATATAAATGAGACATTAAAAAGACATCCTGGGGGCCTGGGTAGCTAAGCAAATTAAGACGCTGACTACCATCTCTGGAGTCATGAGTTCGAATCCAGGGCATGCTGAGTAACTCTAGCCAGGTCTCCTAAGCAAACAAACTAGCCCGGTTGCTAGGGAAGGTAGTCACATGGGGTAACCTCCTTGTGGTCACTATAATGTGGTTTGCTCTCGGTGGGGTGCGTGGTGAGTTGTGTGTGGATGCCGCGGAGAACAGTGTGAAACATCCACTGGCGCCATGTCTCTGCGGTAACACGCTCAACAAGCCATGTGATAAAATGTGTGGACTGACGGTCTCAGACGCGGAGGCAACTGAGAATCGTCCTTCGCCACCCCCATTGACGCAAGTCATTACGCCGCCACGAGGACTTAGAGGGCACTGGGCATATCTAATCTGGGCATATATAATCAACATGTAAAGTATACCGATAGGGTTTTAAAATGCAAACGTGAAATGAATAGGACATTTTTTGTAGCACCCACATCATTTCGTGTCGCTTGTATAATTCTGTCATGTCATGTGTCAGTTTTAGTTCATGACTGGTCTTGAAACACGTTCCTCTGAATAAGTCTCTATGAGGGGAGCTACCATGCAAGCTTATCACCTTGGAATAGGATTATATATATAGGTGGGTCTGTAATACAATCATTAAATTGTATCGTTTTTCAAAAGATGCGTTAGAGTAAATGTGTGTCGACATCATAACATAGCAGGGTCTGAGTAATAGAGGGGAAAAATAAGTATTTCTAAATTCATAATCAGTCATTGAAGTCATGTTTTGAGTGAAAAGGAATAAAACACACAGTTGATCTAGCACCTCTAGTGTTGTGGAAACTGCAGGGAATTGTACCTGGACACACATATAACAAGTTCTGCAAAAATTTTGATAAGTCACGTTTTCACTATGAGACCAAGTTGGGTAATTCTACGAAACTATAGTAAATTACTGTATTTCCATTACGCATCGTATAACAATGAAAATGTGTATCTGTTTTGTGGCGCATCACGGATGCATTTTTTATGGTTTAAAAAAGGACAGTATTGTAACGTCATGTACAGTACAATCTCATTTATATATTTTCATAAGGATAAAGCATAAAAAATCCATTCACTAGCAGGCAAAACTTATCCCAGATCAGCAAAATCTTATAATATAACACCCAATAGAGAATTCATGACAATCATCCATATCAGATTTGACACATAGTAACAGATCTGAAACATGAAAGTGACTTTGAAGGGTAGGGTGGGGTGACTAAGCAATAATCAGTACGATTATAGCTAATTAAAATTTTTTATAGGTCATACTCTAAGCCACATAACTAGATAGATATTGTGGAATGGCTACATTATCTTTTGACAGCCACTAGTAGAGGGCAAGTGGATGAATTGTTGGCTGCTAAACTGTGTCTGTGTCTGCTGGGATATGGAGACACAGACACTGCTGCAGGCCTGACAGCAGCAAATTATTCTTGCATCTTTGCCCCGGTCAACAGTTTCGGGCGTGGGGGCTTTGTTAATTGTAATATGAGTGGACACTGGCCTGACCAAGTGTTTAACGGACAAGACACTGGTGAGGGAGGAAGACAGGATGGGGAATGCACGTATTGTGGCAGAGGGAGAATAACATGCCACAAAGGAAAAAAAAATGGCAATAAATAATGTTCTGTGCATTGAAGAAAGCATTTTGAATGAGAAGTATACCACAAGTACCAAACAGTATCATGTGCCCCAAAAAACATGGTATTACCACATAACAATGTCCAAACATTTTATTTGACATGTACCACCATACTAATGCCACTTTATACTTTGAAGTGCTTTGGAGTAGCATGCAAATACCATGGAACTTGAGTATGGTAATCATTCAGTAATATGTAAAAGTATTTATATCAAAGGATCATGGTATTATGTTGTATTATGGTGCACAGGAAGCTTCTGTCACCATGACAAATTCCTTGTGTGTGTACGCATACTTGGCAATAAAGCTCATTCTGACTCTATTAACATCTGATCCCATCAGCATACCATGGTACTGCCACAGTACTTTTTAAATATTTCTTCAATATTTTGGCTAAAAAGGGAAAAAAACCTATGCCATTTTATAAATGTAATTTAAGGTATTGATGGCATTATGTCATTTCACACCCAAATTATGACTCAAGATAGAAAATATTAAAACACAGGGCAAGTTGAATGGCCATGCACATATATTAGCCTCTGTACCATCAGCCTCATGGGGCAGAGCATTGTTTAGCATTCTGAAACAGAATGAACTACAATTCAACAGGGGAGATCAGTGCATTTACACTAATATAGGACAACACAAGTCCTGCAGGTATTCGACTCTACTACCTCTACACATCCAAAAAAAAAAAAAAAGTATTTTTGCAGATGTGCGTATTTGTTCCTTTAAAACAAACGTGCTTTAAAAATTACAAATGCAAGCATATTAAACCCTATGGGTTGATACTATACAAGAGCTTTGATATGATTAAGAAGGTCAAGAGAAAAGAGGAAATCTCAGAGTGGGCATGAGAGACTTGCATGAAAGGTAGACTCCAGAACTGCAATGCCCCACAGACACTTCAAAGAAACTCTCAAAAGAATTAGTTAAAAAGGTGGTGCAGGCTAGTGGTTAAAGACCTTGGCTGGTGAGGTTGTAGTATCATACCAGAGTTGGAGATAAGATACAGACCCAAACAAGTAACAGATCCCCAAAGAATCAGACCAATGCCAGATCCCCCAAGACCATGATCAAGACAAGATCGCCCAGGTCCAGACGAAGGCCCAGACTAATACTAGGTCCCCCAAGACCCAGACTATAACGTTTGAGATACAGATCCAGACCAAGATCCAGGCCAATCCCAAACTTTCTAAGAACCAGATAAAATTTGAATGCTTGGGGTCCAGGTCCAGACAAAGGCAGGGAACAATTCCAGATCCCCTAAGACCCAGACCAATACTAGATCCCCCAAGATCCAGACCAATACAAGATCCCCTAAGACCCAGACCAAGACTAGAACAATTGAGGCCCAGGTCCAGACCAATATCAGATCCCCTAAGAGCCAGACCAAGATTAGAACGCTTGGGGCCTAGGTCCAGACGAAGATCCAGACCAATACCACATTCCCTAAGATGCAGTACTATACCATATCCCTAAGACCCAGATCAAGACAAGAACATTTGAGGCCAAGGTCCAGATCAATACCAACTAAGCTAAGACCCAGGACAATACCATCTCATCCAAAACACAAACCAAGACCAGAACGCTTGAGGCCCAGGTCCAGACCAAGTCTCAGACCAAGACATGACAGTCCTAGAATCATTTAATGAACTAAATAGGGCTGTCACGATTATTACATTTAGCTGACAATTAATTGTCAAACAAATAATTGTGATTATGACTAGTGTAATGATGACTCATTTTCTGTTTTAGGGCTATGACGATTAATTGTCTCTTGTAAGGCATAGGGCATTCATGATTAATTGTCATATAAATTGTCTCATTTCATATTTAACTTAAAATAAAATGGGGATATATGATTTCCTTTCAAGGCCTTAAATTCTGAACGACATGAAAAATAATGGGTCTGTTCCAAAACCTAGTGAACATCCTCCGAATGCAGCATTTTAAGACATAAGTGTGCTACCGACGAGAAGGCTGTTCCAAATGGTAGGCATCTTGATTATGCTGCCTCTTAAGGTATCTCATTTTGGCCAAATTCTCAGGTAACATCATACGTGTCATTCCCTGGGTAGGAAATCCCAGAAGGCACCGTGATGAAGATGGGAGGACGAAGCGAGATACATTTTGATTATAAATATATTTATAATAATTTCACTATGGAAAAATATTGATAAATAACAGTTTAATATGACAAAAAAACGGACTATTTTACCCAAAATGTGTGTGTGTCGTGCGTATTTATGCTCATTAGAGGATCGCGTTGAGTCACTTGCATTGAAATCAGTTGTGAGTTGAGTCGCTGCGCGTGAGGAGCGCTATTTGAACGATACGTGGAGCTGCCACCAATGTAGTGTGTTCCAAATCCAAAGTCTTATGAGACATCATTTAAGTAAGGATGATGCAAATACTTGAAATATTTCTTCATTATATTTCTATTATATTATATTATGCAATATGAAACTTTTTCTGACCAATTTCTTCACTTTCACACGTTATTTGAATGCTCTTTGATTTCTCATGACGCTAAGCCTTTGTAATAGCTGTAGAGTAATAGTGTGCATCTCCTCGGTGTTACTGCGTGACATTAACACTGTGTGTATGAAGCTGCTATGAATACTTGCCATTACACGATGTGGCAGGGCGGAGGGCGGGGTCGGGTCGTGATGATACACACCCGGTCCCTTATCAGGCTAATCAAGCCTCCGAGAGGGATAAAGGCTGATGGCAGACGGTGGTGCGAGGAGAGAGAGAGATCATTTACGGACATGTCCGTCGTGTGTGTTTGTGTCTTAAGTTTACTATGAGACCAAACTTCCTCCAGACCTAGACACTTCATGGCCCAGATCCAGGCCAAGATCCAATCCTAAGACCTGTCAGTCCAAGAACGAAGCTGCCCATTCTGAATTTATTGCTGACACTTTCTATAAAGAATAAGAAAAAAATCCATGGAATTCTTTGCAAATTCTGTGTAATAGTGACAATAAAATACCACTATTACCGACCTGTGGTTGAGGTAATTAACACCTTAATTAAGTTGGAAATGGAAAGAGGCGTTAAGATGAGAACCTGATTCAGATTCAGACTGTAAGTTTTATGTCTCTGACCAAGACACGATGTAATGAGACTCAAACTCAGAGGTCTTCAGACCAAAATGTCAGTTCTGGTTCAAACCCCATTAGAGGTGATCAAAGAGGTATCATTATTGTGCCTTTGATCCAGGCACTTATCCCAACTTCAGTCTGAGGGGAGACTGATCCTAAAATATGTCATGTTAGGAAAAAGTGTTCGCTAAATTAATACTCTGTAATTAGAAAATACTTACAAATGCACAAATTATTCACATACGAATCCGGATAAGATATAATCCCACCTTACACCTGACCTTGAAAAGTAGCCTTCATTAGATTCTAGGTCTGTTACCATGTACAAAAATAAGCCTCTGTCTAAACCAAGAGACATTTTGGGGAAGGACAGCATGATTGCAACTGGACATTGATACATAATTCACAAACAGGGAACAAATGGGGTGTAAATAACACTTCTGCTACATCTACTGCATCATATAGCCATCTTTTGTCAACCATTTGTTATCCATATCTCTTCCCATGTAAAAGTACATTTCTCTATATTTCTCAGACAAAAAAATAGACTTTCAATGGTTTCTCCTTAAATTTTTGGCATACATGCTTTCTTTTTGGGTGAAGTGCCAAGCTAGATTCAGGGTACACACTTTAAAGTGTTTTTAACAAGTTGAAGGTCTTGATGAAGGTCCATAAATAAACTGAGAAAAAGATGAGAATTTGGCAAAGAGAAAGTGTAAATTGTGATGAAAAAAGGCTGCCCAACTTCGCACCTCAAAGCAGTAAGTACTAAAAACAAAGCAAGCAAAATTAAAAATTGTAGGTATATGGTATAAGGTACATAAGGCCAACTCCCTTATGCTGAGGGCTAAGGAATTATTTAAAAGACAGAAAAGAGAGAGAATAAAACACACCTCACTAATGCCATCATGTCTGTATGAGAGAGCACCTCAGCCACATATAATCAGATTAACTAACATCTTCACCCAAAGGGATTTCATCATTTATTACTGTTCTGCTTAATTAACTGTGTAAGGAAACACAAGTGAAGTGGGAGAGAGACACGGGGGAGAGGGTTGAGGAAGAGCAAAGCACGTCACACCCTCTTGTGAGTATGTTAAACATCTCTAAGGCTGCTTTACGTGAAAAAATTAGGATTAAGAGTAAAGGGGTGTTTGCATCAGGATTCAGGGATTTAACCAAACAATTTCCAAGATTTTTCCAGTGGAAAATAGATACTCTATAGCAACTGCACTTACATAAGAGCCATTTTTAGCCAATAAAATATTTTTAAGCTGAGCACACGGAGAAAAAATTTTTTTAACTAGAGATTTCCATGACTTTAGGCTTGTGTAAATTTCTAAGGCTTTTAAAAATCCCTGATATACCCAAGTTTCCCATGACCCTCATAATGAAAGGAACTTTCAGCGATAAAGCAACTAAAAGTCATTAATTTTTAAGCCTAGTCTCATAGAATCATATAGAGTACAATACCTACTTTTTTGCAAAATGATTTTCACATGGCTCGTATCGCACCAGCTTCCTGATCAAATGAACACCAGAGGCACTACAATAACCAAATTGTATTCCCTTTCAAATTGAAGGGGATTGTCTCACCCCTGACTGTTGGCCTGATGAGCTGAATATTTTTCACTAGCAGCTGGTATAATCAAAGGTTGGATAAGGCCTATGTTCCAGTGAAGCCTGACTCAAACTTTGATGGGAAGACTCTGTTTTGTTCCTTTTAATGATGTCATTGCAGGGATTGTTTGGAGTTTTGAACTGTATGCTTAAGAGAAGAGCACTCTTGATTCATGACTCAGACACATATCTGGTGACCAACCCTGCTTAAGTCACAATGGCCACCCATGGGCTTCCCCTAGGTCTCCTATCACATATAGCGTTTACTAACTTTCACTTATTCTGACAATCCATATTGTTGACACCGATTTCAGAGAGAATATTTTTAAAAGTTTTAACAGGAGAATGTACATCTTATCTCTGTTTTGGAAAAGGCAAAAGCAAAGCTTTTTGGCCACAACCTTGTGAGCTGTGTGTTTCGCTCTCTTAGATTGTGTGCAGCTGGAACCCAGAGATGGCGAATGACCATATAAAAGACCTCTCCTATAGGAATGCTGACTTGTTACCGCAATTGGGTCATGTAGTACTTAATTCAGAACTGTAACTGCCAGCGACAGACTGCTGCTAATGCATCAAATTTGAGCAGAGTTCAACTTTATGCAAAAGCAGAGCAATGTAATATGACTGCTACTAATGGGAATGATCAGCCTCCTGATACAGTTGAATACAGCAGTTGAGTAGGAATGCGTACTAGTGACCAACAGAGGAGCAACTTGGAGTGATGGATGCTTGCAATATGAACGCCCCTCAAGAAACCGAAAGGTCTGGTGTTTTATTAAAGACACATACACATGCAATATCTAGTAAGTCTCCCGCATTCAAATGTCACTGATATTTTAGACTTTTTTGCTTGTGTACTGTGTCACATCAAGCAAACCATTTAACCTCACTTTCCAGATATAACACTGTCCTGTCAGACTTATCCAGATTTACTCTAAGCTTAAGAGATAAGTTTGAAGATGTTTATCTTCAATAAACAGAATAGAGAAGTCAATGCAATGGATTTAGGAGTCGCCATGAGTTTTATTTGTTTGTCAATGGTGAGAGCTTCAAATAAAGCCATGCAAAAGAAAAAACAGAGGACTATAACCTGACACGAGCTCGTCTCAATGAATAAAAAATACAGCATTCCAGCATGGTACGTATAAATTATGTTGTTTTTCCCCTCAAACAAGCATGTCACGTCAAAAATCTTGGCTATATTGCACTTGAAACTCTACTGTGGGCTTGCTCTTAGCTTCCATTTACTAAAAAAAGATGCCTCAATTCAAAAACATCAATGACTTGGTCTGGTGGCTCTCCTCACTCCAAAGCACAGTGAGAGGACATTTGGAGAGGGCGCGGGAAGGGAAGGAGGGATGCAGCATCAATAGAGACCAAGTTCGTTTGAAGCTGATTAAAGACCCCATCAATATTCATGAGACTGACAACAAGGACTTCTTCAGAAAAACTGCTGTGGATATACTTGTCATAGATAAATCATGAGCTGCAATGACTTCATTAAATGCTAAACAGAAGGATATTCCTGATACTAAGATGTCAGTCTCCTGCTCGTATACACAAATAGCCATGGGGTGGCCTGGGGGCCACATCTGTGAAATTCTGCCTGGCTCAAAGATAAAGGCTGCAGGATTACAGTGTGAAGGTATGACCTTGATTTGAGCATTTATTCTTTTTCTCTTTCTTGCATTTCTCTTTCTTTTTTCTCTTTTATTTTCTCCTTCCCCTCTTTCTTTACTTCTTTCCTCCTCTTTGTCTTCCTTCTTTGCTTCCTTTTCTTTCAAACTTTCTTCTTTCCTTCCTTTCTCCCTGTTAAATTTTTTCCTTTCGTCCTTTTCTTGGCACAAAATATACATTGTGCTGATTCTTATGCACAGGAGACAGACAATAAGATACAACAACAATGTTTGATGCAGCATAGTGCCAAAGCCTAAAACTGTAACGCTTTTCTTTTGCGGTCTTGCAAGCTCAATTTCCTTATGGAAATAAAATTCCAACATTTCTACCTGCTTTAATATTAGAATTAAGCATCTTTAAGTGTCACATAGGAAGTGTATCTGTAATCTGTGTTCTCCTCATATCAGAAGTATTTAAATTGAGTTAATGGGATTAATGCTGCTCTTTCATGCCCAATGCTGGTGTACACATCCTTTAGATCTCTAGATATGAAACTGCTGCAGTATTTTAGTCTCTGAAAATAGAACATAAAGCTGCACCATAAAGCATAAATGTGAAAACTAGGTTGTATTTTGTGATGGTTGGTGTGTCTGTGATTAAATCTAGAGCAGCAGTTCCCAACTGGATGGCTCTCAAAGATCCATAAAATGTGTGATACAAGCAAGACAGCATCCTTTTCTAATGAAAGGATGCAAAGGAGCAAAATCTAATAACATCCAAAGACATTGACACCCAGGAAACTGTAGCAAAACTTGATATTTCGCTAAACCAACCAGAGCCTCTTTGCACAACTGCGTGAGGATGAAGTGCACCAAACATTTTCTGTTTCTCAACGGAGGTGCAGCGCTCTGACTGTGGCATGGCCATTCTTGCCAGGTGCGAGAGTTGAGTTTATTTATTTTTGGGATCTTAAATTCATGGAATTTCTGCATCATAACCACGCACCTAAACATTTAGAATGAGACTATCAAGCAGCTGCAGGGCCCTGAATGGGGATGAACATTGTGTACAAAATAACACAATGTAATTGTTTAAAATTTCAACTTAACATTTTATTGTGGATTACTTTCTTATTTGTAAATTGGGGGGGTTACAAGGAAAAAAGTTTGGGAACCACTGATCTACAGTCCCTTGTGCATGTAGACATTCAATAAGCTTAGATCCGTGGCCCTGGCATGACCTCGAACCGTGTAATGTGTCTCGTCTTTTGAAAACTGCTTACCATTAACATCACTGTGGTTGTAAAGACTATCTGGTAAGAAGAAAAACTGCAGATACAGGAGAGTACTATGCCATCTTACTTTATCATCTGCCTAATGCTGGGCATACATTTGTTTTTGTTTTTCTGGAGGGGAATTCCAATGAACTTCAATTGCTTTAATACTGAGCTAATGATATGTTCTATCCCCTAACCCTGCCACTAACCTAAACCTAACCCTTAAAGAAAATATTTAAGGGCAAAACCTGATCCACACAAAGAAACCTCAGTAGAGCCATTATTTGTACAAATACAACTAATGTCTAATGCAGAACTTGCAAAATGTCAGGTTATGAAACACACACATACATACACAACCAATTAAAACACCTTAACCTAGACAAACAGGCAAATTGAAATGCACTGTTTGAAATCAGCAAGTCCCCCACTCTGTTATTTATAGATCTGGCTGAGCAGGGAAACAACGAGGCAGCTGCTAACAAGAGAGCCGAGGACAAGACAGCTAGGGCCAGATGTACACTCTACTGATGATGAAAGCAATGCAGGGTATGTGCATGTGTGTGTGTGTGTGTGTGTGTGTGTGTGTGTGTGTAACACAGCCTTACCCGTAGGCCACACCTGCAACAGTGCATTTCTTAAACTGCATGACGTTGCAGGTCAGGGTGCCCGTCTTGTCCGAAAAGATGTACTTCACCTTGTTTCAAGAACGAGAAGGAATAGAATAAGGAATCATTCACCCAAAAATAAAAATGATGTAATCATTTACTCTCCCTCATGTTATTACAAACCTCAAAATCTTCCCCTTTGCCATATCGCTCATGAATCTCATTCACATTTGTGTACATTTAAACATACTGCATCAAGATGCGACACGTCAGGTATGAACGCAACAATTTGTCATGACATACAAAAGAACAATTCTGTCATTGACATCAAACGTGGTGGGATGCAATTTATGCTATAGATTGAAAATATGCAAATGATATATGAGAACAAAGATTTTCAGCAAATAACGAGCCTGACAGCCCCTGGTAACGGTCTACTGTCATTGTATGAAAGTGCTTCATGAATGATCTGCTTAATATCTCCTTTTTGTGTTCCTCAGAATGAAATAAAGTCACACATGTTGGGAACTGCATGAGGGTAGTTTCTACAGAATTTGCATTTTTGTAGTTTCATTTCATTTTCATGTCCAAGTAACAAATATTTTCTCTTAAATATCCTGAATAGAAATGTGCATTTCTGATTGTGACAATGAGTACCTGTCCAAGTTCTTCATTTAGGTTTGATGTGCGAGCCATAGCTGGTGTATTGGTGACTTCATACAGCATGTCAGTGTCCTAAAACGCAGTAAGCCACCAAGCAGAATCAGTCATCACAATCTTTTTTATTATTAATTTGTCATGATGACTTCACAACATGCTTGTACCACTTTTAAAAACTCTTTATAGGATTAACTCATGTGATAAAAGCAAAACGAATGAAAACTGCACTCAAAAGGCTTGTTATTCAGGGGAATTCTAAAAACTCCACTGCATCTGAAAGCTACGTCTGTGTGCTGCAAGTACCCTGCCCCAAATCCAATTTTGTCATCTCCAAATGGGTTATTTTGATAAAGCACTTTCATTTTGGCTGTGAATTTTTCTTGGAGCGGCCCTGGAGGTTTAGGCAGCCTGCATTACAGAGGCAGCAGATTCATCACAGCGGAGCAGCGGGAGCGCTGTCTGCCTCACACTCACCCAGTTGATGAAGAAAGCTTGGATGAACTTGATGACCTCCAGAGTCACTAGAAGACTGATCGGAATCAAGTTGTTGAAGAGTATGATGAAGGTAAGGAAGTTCAGGCCAAAGTTAGCCGCTCCACCATCTGGAAAAAGAGGAGCAGGGGAGGAAGAGAAGAGCGGTAGTAAGGTGGCAGACAGGCTT
This sequence comes from Moxostoma hubbsi, assembly GCA_032164185.1. Classification (NCBI taxonomy): domain Eukaryota; kingdom Metazoa; phylum Chordata; class Actinopteri; order Cypriniformes; family Catostomidae; genus Moxostoma; species Moxostoma hubbsi. The sequence goes on along the minus strand of JAVLUX010000016.1, from coordinate 28,712,324 downwards.
TTTTGGGTGCTGAAGAGCAAAATGGGAGAGGAAGGGGAGGTGATAGAAGTAGGTTAATGCCACAAGCTCATCTTGTCTAATACGCAACGTTTCCACAATGCTCCACAAGTGTTGTGCCAGCGTTGTGCAAACTGAGAAAACATATTTCATCCACAGAAACTCTTCAAAAAGCCTCTAACCTGAATTAATTTACATAAACTCCAATTAGGGCTTTTATAAATCAACTTGCGAGAGCTGAGAACTGGTTCAAAACACAGTCTTTGACATCGGAGCAGCAGGCTTGGCAACATGTGCAAGATTGGAAGCAACAGATTTTCTCACAATGCACTGGGGTGGATGATCATGAACTCCGGTCGTAATCAACAAATTCAACAGAGACATAAGCACGAAGATAAAGAAAAGTGTGATGACAAATAGAAACAAGACCACAGACACAAGACAGCTCACACAGATAAAGTCAACATGAAACTACATTTGCAACCCATTTTACTTCAGTAATGTGATTTAAACAGAATATTCATGAAGGGCAGAGTTTCATTTGATTTGTCTGAAATTTATTGGATTGTGAAAAGTGTGCGTTTTTACCAGAATAGGGCCAGAATTGAATGAGAGTTTGCAGGTGATTGTGGAAGTCTGCATCCCTCTTAAAACACAGCTTGCACCCAATTTGAGAAGGCTTTTTGACCAGGATGTGGAGGTTGAAGTTCACTCCTTAAAATCTTGAGGTATTCGAATGGTAATGCTTATTTTTCAAATCTACTGCTATTTTAAAAAATGGCTGTCAACTTAATTACATTAACTGGCATTAAATGACTCTAGTATTTTACATTGGCAAGATCTTAGTAAATCTGCATTATCTACAACAGTCCCCTAAAACAGTGCATATAAATAACAGACTTTGCTCAGCAAGAAAAGCTGGCAAAGAAAGTTGACATTTTAATGAAAGATGACAAAGCCAAAAAATTGTGCACCAATAAATCATTCACAGTGAGAACTGAAATGTGTATTAAGAAAGTAAATGGGGTCAATTTTGAATTCATGTTGACTTTAAGCATAAATAAAAAGCTTTACCTGGGGGATCCGTGGAATGCAATAATGCTCTTTTCGGAGCAGTGAGGAGAGGAAGTGATCTCCCATACCAAAACATAGAACCAAATAGGCTTATCATAGAGACAATGGCTATTGGTACTGACTCGCAGAGAGAGGAAGAGGATTTGGCTAGTGGTGGGAAGGAAGACAATCAGTTTGGATGTTTCAATGTAAAGGAGGGGGACTCAGTCAAAAGCATATTACTATCAGAAGGAGCCGGGCAGAGGGAGGTGACATTTGGAGAAATTTCAATAAAAGGTCATTTCGGAAGGTCACCGACTGTTCAATGATTCATTGTCTGAACCACTGTATTAGCAAGCCATGCAGTGATAATGAACTAGCTTGACGATCTCTTGACAGTCAACTAAAAGGAACATTTTTATTGCAATAATTTTTACTTTACACCAAGACAAAAAAATTAAAGGTTAGTTAGTTAAAGAATTCAAGCCTAAAGCTGACTACACTTAAGATCAGAATAAAGATTAAAGATGAGATCATTTATAAATCACCAAGACTGAAATGGAGCCCATCAGTTTTTCATGCATTCAATATCAATGAGATAGATATGCTTCACCACACTATAGGGCTAGGCGATATATTGAATATTCACAATAAATTTAAAGAGCAGTGCTGTTTACAAATGAGTAGAAGGAATGCTGTACATTAGCTTAATTGGTTTTGGTTTAGATCTGTATTTATATGTATCTTTACTCACAATGGTGCATTTGTGTGCTCATCCTGGATGTCTCAACCAAGAGGAGAACATGAGATTACGTCCATATCATGGCAATGGTAATACATCACACGAGAGACCGCATGATCTCCACCCTCTCTCAAGCTTACCGGATGCGATGATTTAGAGTTCAAAAGTACTTAAGTATTTATCTTTTTTCGCACCAAAAGTGATCGTACTGCTTTAGAAGACATACATTTAGCCACTGGAGTCATTTCGATGACGTTTACAATGACTGTCTGTGATTTTTGGAGCTTCAAAATCAGATCAAATCAATCAGAATGTAATCTGGTGATGAAAGAAAGTTATACACACCTGGGATATCATGAGGGTGAGTGAATAATGAGAGAATTTACATTTTTGGGTGAACTGTCCCTTTAAGATATGACACATACGTTTCAATATCATCTCTACTTTAAACGGAATCATCAATAATGGCATTAGAGTTGGTAAGTTATGTTCTTTTCTGTATATCAGTTCAAACTGTCCGTTTCAATAAATCAATTCAATATTCAATGATTCATGTGCATTAATCACTCAAAAGTGTTCATGGAAGTCATGGAAAATGTACAGTACATAGGTAAATATTGCTTTTTATCATTTTGTATTCTTATTTAGACAATATACACTCACAGAGAACTTTAATAGGAACACTATGGTCCTAATAAAGTGCCAGACGTGGTCTTCTGCTGTTGTTGCCAATCTGCCTCAAATTTCAACATGTTGTGCTTTCTGAGATGCTATTCTGCTCACTACAATTGTACAGAGTGATTATCTGAGTTACCATAAACATTCTGTCAGCTCGAACAAGTCTGGCCATTCTCTGTTTACCTCTCTCATCAATAAGGTGTTTCTGTCTGCAGAACTGAATGTTATTACTAGATGTCTTTGTTTTTATAATAATAATAATAATAATAATAATAATAATAATAATAATAATAATTTATTGCCATGTCAACAAGTTGATAGGAATTTGTCTTAGTACAACTCTCAGACATAACAAAACAGAGTAGTACCGAGTCGCCATTGAACGGCGCCATCTTAGAATGGATCCACCATTTTGGCACCAATCTAGAGACTGTTATGCATGTAAGTCGCAGGAGATCAGCAGTTACAGAAATATTCAAACCAGCATGTCTGGCACCAACAATAATGCCACAGTCCAAATCACTGAGATCACATTTTTCCCCATTCTGATGGTTGATGTGAACATTAACTGAAGCTCCTGACCCGTATCTGCATGATTTTATGCACTGCAGCCACACGATTGGCTGATTAGATCATTGCATGAATAAGTAGGTGTACAGGTGTACCTAATAATGTGCTCAGTGAGTGTAAATAAAAATGATCAAATATCATTCTTATGTACATTCAGTCAAAAACAGTAGAAACCTTGATTAACTAAAATGTTACTGTATTTTATTTATTGCTTTAAACATTTAGAATCGAATTGGCTACTGGTGATTGAAATGATGGTATCTCTGATTTAAGAAGAAAAAAAGAAAAATCACCCATTTAAGCCAGAGCGAATAAATAAATATCAGAACACATTTTGAATATTGTTGAAAAGGGTGAAAAATATTGAGATTTTTTTTTTTTTTTATCTATATCGCCCAACCCTACATCACAACTCCTAATCACTAATACCCACTGTTAGACATGTTCACAGCAGCTTTTATAGCACTGCATTCACATTGCATCCCAAAGCAGTGAGAGATGTACCAGGCACACCCGGATCCAGTGACATCAGCGCAGCAAGGAACTGCGAAGAGAAGCGTGCAGTGGGGTCAGCACTTTTCAAGACATCCGTCAGCATTTGTGCGGCAAAAAACCTGCTACCTGTTATTTCATGGTTGGGAGTTCAACATGACCGTTGTCGCAGGTGGCGTGAATGCATAAAAAATTACTGTGTCTCAAGTCCAGAGGAGCCCAATCTGCATAAAGCCACGTGTGTTGGTTTGGCATGGGACAGAAGCCAGAGCAAAATATCACAGGGGTTCAAAGTCAAATGAATTATTTATGTTGAATAATTACTCATCTCCTTGAAGTGTGGCACACTCAGACTAATGAGAGGAATACATGTGTCTGTTGCTCCTCTTGACTTCTAACATCATCTAACCTGGAAATCTTCAACAACATACTGTATATATACAGCCAGAGTTGGGGAGTTACGAAATACATGCAATGGGATTACGCATTTAAAATACTAACTATAAGTAACTATATTCCACTACAGTTACAATTTAAATCATTGATAATTAGAATTCAGTTAAATTCAAAAAGTATTTTGATTACTGAAGAGATTACTTTGCATTTTATTGTCATTTGTCTCATTTAATATTTAGTCCATTCAGATGGAAAAATTTATACAAATAAATGATGTGATCCAAAGTGCTTTTGAACATCGGTGAAACACTTTCTTATGATGTGTTACATTCACACGAGCAGACAGAGAAGTACTTTTGAAGTAAGTTTGGAGCAGAAGAAATAGAAATAAACCCTGTGTAAATTGTCAGCTTTACGCTAAGCTAAAATGTTTTTTCTAGCCATTTTACATGCATGTTACCATGCAGATCATATTTTTTTAATCAAGAAAATTCACATAGGATCATATTTTTTTTTCTAGTAAGACCTCAAAAATCGTATTCTTGATGATAATTTTTGTATTGTTTTCCTGTAAAATATCTAAAAATCCTTAAAACAAGATAAATTAGCTTGATATTGTTTTAGAAACAACACTGCATAAGATATTTAGGTTTTTCAGAGAATGTATTTTTAACATGTGTATTTTGTCTTTAGTTTTTATAGTCAAAACAAGTGAAAAATCTACCAGTGCTGAAGAAGTAACCCATAGTATTTTGAATATGCTGCTGACCTTGAGTAATCTAACGGAATATGTTACAATTTACATTTTACAGCATCTATTCTGTAATCTGTAGTGGAATACATTTCAAAAGTAATCCTCCCAACCCTGTATACAGCAGTGTTAAACTGTGTCCTAACCAGGCACAATGCGACAAGTTTCCATTTAACACTGATGCACAATGTCATGCAGATTTTTCCCACCGTAATAGTGCAGAAATAGAGTCCAAGCGACTGACAAAATACCCTCTTGCTTGTCACGGTGATGTCATGGGCTGAAACTATATTATAGATTCTTCTTGATATAATCACAGTATTTGGCCCATGGACCGGAAGTGTCCATTGTTTATGAAGCAGATTTAAGATAAAACAAGTAATGCCATGTAAACGGACAAATCAATGCCACCTCTCTCTTTTACGGTTCCATTTGGAGGGCAAAAAACGAACGTAGCAGACAGAGTCTCCATCCTATAGAGGAATACTCATTTTCAAGATGGATACCTGCTTTATGACCTCACTGTTCCCTTAAATGGCACCCAACATCATCATTACTTCCTTTCCAAATAGTTACGCTGGATGGGAACGGTCGCACTTTGAACCTAGAGTTCACAGCTGTGGTCTGCGTATCAGCATTTGTAGACAACCAAGACATTTTTCCAAGAACTCAAGAGAGCATACCAAGAAGGGAACCGTGCAGGCCATAAAACAAGCGGGGATCAATCTGGACACAAACAGCCCCTCCTATTGAAATCAAAAGTAATGGTGGTGGTGACACGTTAATCAATTTGCAAGTGGCTCCAGGCTCAAATTTAACAGCTTTCCGTCTTTCGTTGTTTCACAGAGTGAATTTCTTGTTTATTTTCATCTTTTCAATTACCTGCAATGCTCCAGGGCTGCAGCAGATGTGTTGATCTGTTCCATCTCCGTTCATTAAAAATAAATAGCAATGCTCTATGTCTTACTTCTCCAATCTAAACATTAAGCCAATTAGCATGGATTTGCTTTTCTCCTCCAGAGCTGCAGCCTTTTTTTTCCTCACCCGGTCTGTCAGCACCGGTAAAACAAACATAGCAGGATGAGGAGGAGGATGTGGAGGTGGAGGAGATGAGGGGGTGTTTAGAAAATGTCAGATTGTCCCTAAGGCTCCTCTGCTTTTACATTAAGCAGGGGAACATGTATCAAACTCTTGCTCTGACAGGGACTGTGGGTAACTCGTTCCATGTGTGTTTTTTGCATCTGTTCGTGTGACAAAGGCTTACCGTCGTGTCTCATTTGTGAGATACATGTAAAAGGGCAGAGGCACGGCCGAAGCTATAGCTTGAGAAATGATTAACGGGTCACCAAAACAAAGGAAGGGGGAGGCACGTTTTTGACATCAGGCATTAAAGGAGCAGTTCACCCAAAAATTTAAATTCTGTAATTTACTGAACATTATGTCATTTCAAACCCCTATGATTTCTTTAGGGTATATGAGGACCCCCCCCCCCCCCCAAAAAAAAAATATATACTCTATATATGAAAAAGTGTGGATATTAGTGATATTCTTCAAAAGTTCACCTTTTATGATCCACAGATGATAGAAGTCATGTGGGTTTGAAACAATATGAGGGTGAGTAAATGACAGAATTTTCATTTTTGGGAGAACTATACCTTTAAGAGGGTCTACACAGTGTAGAGCTGGAGGGGAAAAACCTATCATTGGATTCCTGGTGTGTGTGGTTCTCTGCAATTACCCACTCAAAGTAGGGCAACCATATAAGTGGCTTCGGTAGCTTAGCAAAGCTGAGCTCAGTTAGGGGTTAGTAAGGAGGGGGTCATTCACAGATGGCCAAGGGTTTTAAATGGTTGTTACCTGGAGCTGTTAAGAAAATGACAACAACAAAGAAAAACACAAACCAAACAGAATGTTAGAAAGGAAGCCAATAACAGAACGAACAAAAAACAAAAACAAAAGAACAGCAGGGTTTGTGATATTCAACCATTTGTACAGTCTTTGCATATTAGAATTAAAAGCGAAAGGCTTTCCTTTCCCTTTTTATTGACAAATATTCACATATGCAATGCATATTTGTTTACAATGAGGGAAGACGAAAATTACTGACATTAACGTAAAAATGAATAAGCACACATAGACACCCAAGCAGTCTAGCAGGACACAAAGAAGAGGATGCTAGTTCTTACAGTTGAGGTCCATGTACCAGGCGTCATTTCCATACTGGTACTTCCAAATGGTCTGGCCGATGGAGCACACAAAAGAGATGGCCAACAGACAGCCGAAAAGCAGGAGGATCTGAAAGTTTGTGATGCGCTCCACATTGGACAGCTTCAGAGGAGGCCGTGTGGAGTTCTGGAGGACATAGACAGTCAAAACATTGTGGTTTTTCTGATTTAAGGGATTGTTGAAAATTCTGTCATCATTTACTGAACCTAGTGTCGTTTCAAACCTGCATTACTTTCTTCCGGAGAACACAAAAAAAGGGAGATGTTAGGCACAATGTTCAGACTCAGTCACCATTGTTTTCATTGCGTGGAAAAAGATGCAATGCAAACTGAGATTAAATTACTGCCTTGCATCTCCTTTTGTCTTCCATGGAAGAAAGAAAGTCAATACATTCAAAATTCAGATCACGTGATCACAAATGAAATGAGCCGTCAAACATCATAATCACTCTATCGCTTGATTTTTAACACTACAGCACTTTTTTCTACACTGCTTACAGGGTCAACACAAGGTCCTTAAAGTGCTTAAAGTGCCTGAATTAAGCTTTTAGAAACTTAAGTACTGGAATACCTGGAAAATCACCTTATGTTGAAAAGTGATTGATATTAAAATGGACCATTTCTTCCATGTAATGTGCGTCAATCATAGATGAGGTCCCGCACTCCACTTTCATTGAATAATGTGTCTTAATATTCCTTCTGAATAATGTGTCTTAATATTCCTTCTGAATAATGTGTCTTAATATTCCTTCTGTTCTTTACCGTCAGATAAAAATGTTAAATAAATTATACATTTTAATAACAAATAGCACATATGCGCTAAAATCAACAAGACTTCTCTCTCATCCATAAATGAACCACAACACCAGTGCGAGTCTGTGAAATGCACGTTGAACTCTTAAAGTGACAGTACCATTATAGCGCTTGTTATACAAATGAATGTAAACTTAATGTGATTACTTGTAAATTGTACACATTTCAAACATTGACAGCTCATATACTAATTATATATACAATTTCAAGAAATAATATTATTTAATAGAATATAGAATTTTTTTTTTTTTTTTTAAAAGTTAAAATGTGATTAAAATAATCGAGACAAACAAATGATTAACATAAGAATTTTCACATACTTTTTTGGGACAGGTTCTGTTAAGTTCTATTGCTTGTTCTCCACCCAATCAGCCTAAAAGTAGTCCACTATTTTTGAAGACTTATTTGTTTGTGATCTTTTCTTATAATGAAAAGTATATGAGAAACTTTATTTAAACTTTAAGCATTTTAATTGTGTATTAAAGAACTTTATTTTTATGAGAATTTATCATGTGCATTCCGTGCAAACATTTAAAAAAAAAATATATATATAATAATTTTCTGCCATACTTTCTGCCATGTCATTTAAGCGTTTTCATATTGAATCTAGATAATATTGAATCATGAACACTTCATATCTTATATTGAACCAAATCGTGAGATAGTGACCATATTGTCCCATCACTAGTAAATAATGACAGAATTTTCATTTTTGGGTGAACTATCCTTTAAGGATGGATTTGGGATTTGGCTAAAATGGTTGTGTTAAAAATGGAGGTGTTAAACTAAGATAAACTGACTACTCACCTGCATGAGTTTAGTGTCATGCCCCGTGTAGACCACAATACCGTGCACCCACTGTGTGTTCCTGAGTTGAGCACCTCTCAACAAGATCTGATCTGGACCCAGCGGTACAGTGCTAAATACACACCAAACATAACTAATTAGGCCTTTAGCTGAAACTTTTATCCAAATAAAAAAAAAACATACTGTTCACTACACTTGAGACAGTCCACTTAAAAGCAACCTGAAGTACACTTCATGAGATATCATCCTTTGCAGGGTCTGAATATACAACTTCCTCATGTGACAACTTTTGTGATACATTTTTAAGCTTTAAAAAGAGTCACTTTTAACTGCTATTGTATTGATACCATCTCCTTTTGTGTTCTGCATAACACATCAAGTCATCCAGGTTTAGAATGATATGAGGGTGAGTAAATTATGACAGAATATTCCATTCAACTTCCCTGAAGGGATCTGGGAGACATTTCTATTCTTAAAATTCAATCTAATCCACTCCGCTGAAATGAACTTTTTTAGCATTCATCAATATTTCAGGGTAATGATATAAAGTCTGTAGTCAGCAAGGGTCTGACTGACAAATTCAAAAGCCAGATTTTTCCAATCCTCCTCTCAGCAACTTTGCCTTGAAACTGTATTGCTCTCTCTCTCTCACCTATGTCCATCCAGGCGAATATTGCCCACAAATTCATACAGATGTCTGTTTGGACTCTCACATTCCATCCGTCCAGAGAGACGCATCAGATTGTCAATGTCCTTAATGTCTGCGGTGATCTGCAGACCCTGCAAATACAAAACAAATGATAAAAGAAATGACAATACATGAAATCTGATGGGAATAATATACATTTGCACTAATAACACCGCTGTATTACAGAAGGTATGTGATATATCATGAACAGCAGGAGTAGTATTAAATGAGAGACAGAAGTTCACCTGTCTGATCTTCAGATTTGTTTCTCCATCCAGATTTGAGGTTTCTATGTAGCACATTCCTTGAGGTTCACTAAAATTAATGGCAGTATTATGAGGAAAAACAGCATTTTAATACAGGATAAAAGTATCTGAGAGTTTTTAATTGCTTGTTCAGACATTTTAATATCTGTATAATAAATGTTGTCAATTAATCAGAAATGCAAGTGTCAGAAAGACCATTAAAGGGATAGTTCACCCAAAACTTAAAATACTCTCATCATTTTCTTACCCTCACGCCATCCCAGATCCCTTTCTTTTTTCTGCTAAACACAAAGTTAACATGGTCCAAAACTTTGAAGCTAAACAAGTGCATAAAAGTAATCCATATGACCCAAGTGGTTAAATCAATATCTTCTGACGTGATATGATAGGTATGGGTAAAAAAACAGATCAATATTTAAGTTCTTTTCTACTGTAAATCTCCATTTTCAAACAGCCCTCCTAAGCAATCTTCTCTCTTAAGAGTTCTTTTGTTTTTGGCGATTCACATTCGCGCATATCGCCACCTACTGAGCAAGGAGGAGAATTTACAGTAAAAAAATGACACATATTCTCAAGACATTATTTCACTTCTGAAGGCATGGATTTAATCGCTGGAATCTTATGAATTACTTTTATACTGCCTTTACGTTATTTTTGGAATTTTGTTTTGGTCACTATTCACTTGCATTGAATGGACCTACAGAGCTGTAATGTTCTTTTAAAAACGTTCAGCAGAAGAAAGTCATACACATCTGGGATGCCATCAGGGTGATTCAATGATTCTTCCATAATTTACACACCCTCATATCATTCCAAACCTGTATGACTTTCTGAGGATGAGCACATCTTAGTTTTAGCTTTTAGTGATAAAAACAAATCAAATTTGTTCCACTGTGAATAAGCCTCCTTCATTCACTCAATGAACGCACAGTGGACGACAACATTTTTGCTAAATAAATACTTAAATTGGTTGTTTCAACCTATTAAATACTTAAATTTCAACCTATTGTATACATTTAGAAGTCTTGGAATACGAGGCACAAGTCACATGGACTACTTTTATGATACTTTTGGGTCCTTATTTTGTGAGACACTATCACCCTCCATTGTACTGAACAAACAGAGTGGGATATTTATTAAATTTTCTCCTTATGTGTTCTGCAGAAGTATTGGTTTGGAACAACATGTGGGTGAGTAAAATATGACAGACTTTTAATTTTTAGGTAAACTATCATTTAAGCTACAAGTGTAAATAAATATAGCCTAGCCTAGTTAATAAATAGGAAAACATCTAAACATTTAAAATAAATCATAATTCAAAATATGTATCCCTACTGTAAAGTCTTCTCACTGTAAAAAAATTAATAAACCAAAAAAGTAATAAATAGAACTACTAAAGAAATGTAGATATCACACAAACTATTTAGATTGAGGTCACAAAAACAAGCTGAACGAGAGCCAGATAACATTTGATGACTTGTTGTGAAGTGCTTTTAAAAATGTGTATACTTATTCAGTCCGGGCAATCCACTAGGCAATCCATTATTTTTCGATATGGGACTGGGAATATTGGGACTTTATTAGATCTTTTATTTTGCACAGAGCCATTAGGAAACATTCAAATAATGCACAACAATGACATCTTTGTTTAAGGCTGTGCATTCTGCCGTTTTTATTTTTAGTGACTTCCAACCAGCTTGCAACAAAGGAAAGATGCAGCACAACAGACAAATGAATGTTCAGCGTTAATACTGAGAAGAGCTGAAGCAGGATAGCAGGCACACAGGGACACACAGGGACAAAGGTGTCACACATATTCCCATTTTTGAAGAATATAAAACTCAAACAAAACGGTCCTCATCTTTGAAAGAAACATTTCAGCAATTTATGCTCTGCATTTTGTCTGTACACAGAAAAATCTGTATCGTTTACAAGCCAAAATATCTAAACATCTTTAAAAAATTACATTTACTTGAGAAGCTATCTATCAACTTGGGGAAGATATAAAGACTTGTTTTCAGAGAAACAAGACTTATCAATAGGTTCAAGAATATTAAGAAACAGTCTCTCATAGATATAATGCATAAAGAGAACTGCATGATTTACTATGAAGGTTCATCACAATACTGTACATTGTGGTAATATGACATCATGCAGTGAGTCACAACAGACTTCGAGGCCCTGCTGAAGCCATGCGTTGTGCCAACAGCTGTGACATTTACAGTTGCTCGATGTGGCTTTTCTCCAGCTGTGTTAGAGAAGAGCTTTGTTTTTCTGTGTGTACAGTACATGCTGAAGAATCTCCAGTATAAGGAAGTTTGTAATAAACGTCTAGATACTGTAGTTACAGAAAGCGCCTCATCAGTATTTTCGGCTGGAAGTTGGACAGTTATATTCTGAGAAAAATCATCCTTTTGTAGAGCTTGAAATGAATTTAGGAATCTTGCCCCCAACAGCAGTGTGATAAAGATGCATACAGTAGGAGGAAGTCTCAATCACAGACGGCATGCTCAGTCTGATCACTGACCAGCTCATGCATATTGCACATAGTCAAAAACTGTGCAAATTAACATGTTAATTATTGTGATTAATGAAATATGATTAACACATTTTTAAAAGTTCATTTACACATTTATTCAGTTTTATGCATAGAAACGTGAACACCAGTAGAAAACTTTCACAGACCTGCACCATCTCTATACATGATTCCATTCATAAAATGTTGGAAAAGTTGCTATATTACATAATTACTGCAGGTTTAAAGTTCTGTGTTTGCATTTCCCATCTGTTTTGATGTAGTTTAAGAAAAAAGCGAGTGAGATTAGAAAACAGCACTTCAGTGATTAATGAAACATTCCAGGTTCAATACAAGTTAAGCTCATTCAACAGCATTTGTGGCATAATATTGATTACCATAAAAATTCATTTTGACTTGCCCCTCATTTTCTTAAAAAATAATAATAAAAAAAATCAAGGTGACAGTAAGGCACTTAAAATGGATGTGAATGGGGCCAATTTTTGAACGTTAAAATTTAACTTTTTCCAAAGTATAGCAACAGGACATAAACAATGTGTTCCAAAACCTAGTGAGCATCCTCTTGAGGCAGCATTTTAAGACATCATATGTGTGCTCCCAACATGAAGGCTGTTCCAAAAGGCAAGTATCTTAATTATATGCCTCTTAAGATATCTCATTTTGGCCAAATTCTCAGGTAGCATCGTACGTTTCCTCCCCTGGGTAGGCGATCAGTGATGAGCTCAGTGGAAAAATAATCCAAGATGGCGGACGAAGCGAGAGACATTTTTATTATAAACATACTTATAATCCTTTCACTACGGAAAAGTATAGAAAAATAACGGTTTAATATGACACAAAACTGACTATTTTACCCAAAATGTGTGTCATGCATATTTATGCTCAGAGGATCGCGTTGAGTCACTTGCATTGAAATCAGTTGTGAGTCGAGTCGCTGCGTGTGAGGAGCGCTATTTGAACGATACTTGCAGCTGCCGCCAATGTAGTGTGTTCCAAATAGCTGTCTTATGAGGCATCATTTCAGTAAGGATGATGCTGTTGAAGACAGCTGCCTGTGTAGGCAGGAGACAGTTTTGGAATAGACCTAATACGTATGTTAACATGATTTAAGTGTGATAAAAATCACTTACTAACCTTTTCTGTGTAAAGTTACAGCCACTTTTACAACTTCATTGCATAACGTATAACATATGTAATGTCAACAAACCCTACTATGACTGTAAAATGACAATTTAAACAACTTCACAGCTCAGTTTTGACAGAAGAATTAATGTAAATGCTGCCACAAATGGTGTCGATTGAGCTTAACTTGTATTAAACCCAGAATATTCCTTTAAATAGATAGATTAAATAGATTGACAGCCTTCAATTTTGTATATAATTATATAACATATTGGTCCTAAAAAAAACACAGTTTTCTTTAAGCAAAACAGGTGCAATAAGGTTTTGATTTTGTTCTTGGCCAGAATATAACTCGAGCTACACAAGACTACATGGGAGGTGTCTGCAATCATTCAACTTTGAGAGTCTGAATCTGCAGCAATTATCAGATATTCAGCAATACTGATCAGAGCATAGCTAAAAGATGGCATAACCAGCCATGAAGTCAATAACTCACAAACACAGGAAGCGCAAAAGAAAAAAAATATAGAGAGCGAAAAAAGATAATAGGTTCTCTCGACCTGTGCACCCCCTGTCCCCTTCCCACCCGGCCCGCATGCAAACCGGAGCTGTTCCTGACCTGGACGAAAGTAAGATGAGGTCGGCCGGGAGGTGATCTCCATTGGCTGCTCGGACTACCTCCCCTACCGACACCTTAATTTACCCAGCAGCACCGGTGCCATGGGAATGAGACGAGTGAAGTCGGGAGAAGGTTGTTGATCACATGAGAGGGGTGACAGGTGGAGATGAGAGGAAGGAGAGGACACAGAACAAAAGGCACACAAAACATTTAAGCTTTACTGAGGAAAAAACATAATACCACACACCCCTAGTTCACTGCTCAAAACCCCTCTGTACCTGGCCAAACCATCAGTTGATGATATTACACTACATATTAGACAATGAGGCCTGGCTGGCGAATGGATTTGGACAGTGAAGAGGATAATTTTGGATACAAATTCCTCTTGTCAGTGTTATTCAATGAGCAAACATCCGCAAAAGGAAGCGCTGATTGCGACTTTTCATTCATGCCATTTACCCTTGTGGATTTCAAATGACAATTTATTAATTCGATGCAACATTTTTACCATTTGTTATTTCTAGACTCCCTTGATTTGACTTGACTGGTTTAAGGACATTTCTTTAAGATCATTTCTTGAATTATATGTCTGCGCATCATCACTTCCTTTGGGTGTGAGAGAGGGGCATAAGGACAGACAGGGTGTCCACTGATGGGGGACTCAACTACCTGGACGACAGCAGTATAGCATCTGCTGGTACGAAATCTTTGCCATTTACTTTAACTATGTCCCCAACAACAACCTGTAAGACACAAACTAGTTATCAGTTTCAAAGATTTTATACCGCTATATGAGAGCAGCCACTGGCGAAGAAATAATATATAATTAGAGCTAATGTGCCTTTAAGATATTGGCCAAAAAGAACATGCATTCATACTTTTTGCATTTTGCAGATTTTATTTTGGAGGGGCTTGGATCTTTACACATGCTTTAGTTTGAGACCAATATTAAAATTAAGCCATTCAATCCGTAATCTTCTCTGTGATATTCATGAATAAATTTCACTCTTAGAATTTGCATTTGAAATCACCTAATTGGCCATATAATCTAGTAGGAATGGGTGAAAGCTGCTTCATAGCTACGATTTTGAACTTTGAAGTGGAGAGCTCCTTTAAAGGTGCTGTAAGAGATTTTTTTGTGAAATGACACGGATTAAACATCCCTGTCAGATATTACTAAAGAAGTGCCATTAAATGTCACACCTGTCACTGACAGCATTATCATCTAGGGGAAAAAATGGCTTTGGTCCATGGTCAGATTCTTTGTTTAGCCAATCAGAAGACTTCAAAAGCACTTTCAGCTCATCAATCATTTTGTAAATTCACAGAGCATCCCATATATTGGCAAAAGAAAGCTGAGAGAGTCACTTTGAGAGTTGTCATATTGTCGCTGAGAATTGTATTTGCTACTATAGCTTTTGACAGCTAGCACCCTGGTACCTATTGAAGGTAACTGTTTGGGTTTGCTGACAAAATGTTATATTTAAGTTTCTTTACATTATATCTAATGTAAAATAAATATGCTCTCCTGCTACATCTCTGATTATAATGGTCTTCAAATGTATGTGTGTGTGTGTGTGCGTGTGCGTTTAATTCAATGGCTAAATCTTGTTAAAAGTTCTTACAGCACATTTAATATGAATATGAGTTGATATACAACTTCTATGCATGTACTGTACACAGTATTATAATACTTTATTCACATTTTCATTAAAGTTCAAGAGTTTTTTTATTTTGTTGCTTAATTATAGGATGGGAAATTAAAAGCCCTGGTCCACAATATAACTGACAACATTGATATCCTAAAACAAAAACAATCTTAACTAGATTTATGTGGGCTAAAACAAAATTGTCCATTATAGCATTTATGCAGCTTAAGAAAATACTAAGATTGTAGAGTAAGCATTTACTTGTTGAATTAATGACATCTGTAATGCACTCTCATAGATGTGAGTTAACATAGCAGACGATAACGAGCACCCAGTTACCAGGTAATTCTATCTCTAGCCGTTTCCTTTTCCTTTGACTTTACAATTACGGACTGTGTTTCTGTCATAGTAATTAGCTCTACAATAAAGCACTGTATCCGTTTTACTAAACCAAACCCATCTCTGGTTAACGGGTGTCTTGATGCGTATTCTCATTTCACACTCCTTTTAAGAGTATGTCAACTTGTTTTCATGCTGGAACTTAGTATGGAGGAACACCATCTGCTGCAGTACCTTCTCCCAATGTACAATCTCCCAAGCTCCATTTCTCAACACTGAGAGAGAGAGAGAGAGAGAGAGAGAGAGAGAGAGAGAGAGAGAGAGAGAGAGAGAGAGAGAGAGAGAGAGAAGAAAGAATTGATTAAAGTAGGCAATTTCTGGAACATGGCGTGCAGTGAGCAGTTTGATACTTTAATGTGGATAAATGCATCTACCCTTACCTTGTGTCTCTTTTTTGTTGACAACATTATCAGCTTTGTGACGTTTCTGAGAAAATAAAAACCAGAGATGGAGTTGTAAACATTTTATAAATTAATTGATAAATACAACAAATTTCAAGCTAGAAAAGGCAAGTTCGCCAGATGGAAAGACAGACAGACAGACAGATTCCGGTCTTGGGTTAGGGTCCAATAACAGTATGTTTCTGTCAAGCCATCACAATTAATACAAGACACATGAATACAGCAAGTACTCAACCATTAGTCATTAAGATTATAGAACCAAGTGCTCTATAGAAAAACTTGTTCAATGATCAATAAGAATGGGTTTTATTAAGACATTAGCATGTTTCATTGAAACACTGTTCTGATGTGGATAAAATATATGTTTGATCAGCTCTAATCAAGAATCACTTTGAGACAGAAAATCTCAAAGATTATTAGAACAGAGAATGTGTGTGAACCAGAGAAAGAAAGAAGTGTTGAAGAAACACTGATTAGCCCCTATGAGCTCAGTAAGAGCTCAACATATATATCTGTACTCTAGCTTCCAGTGCTCTACGATGATTTCATTATCCTTTTGGCAAACACTGCCCAAATGTTTATGTCCCCTTGTCAACTCAGTTTGTGGTGGGACGATTGGTTAATATGCCGTTAGGCACTGAGGACATTCAGAAGTGTGAAGGGATGCTGAATGACTGTAATCCAGCACTACTACGCTTAAAACTCTATAGGATCTACATATATTAATGCTAAACATGTTTGTGCATTGGAGCAACAAAAATCAGTTTGCTTCCAAAACTACACAAAAAGACCCATTTCCTTTTTCTTCCACCACAGCACCCTTGTTTCTGTCTTCCTCACTTCCTCCTTTGCTCCACAGAGCCTGATCTCCAGTATTTATGTTGAGGTGAGTTGATGATTTGATTAAGTTGTATCAAATCTAAGAATCCTGGGGGCAGAGTGACTGCTTGTCTGTAGTGAACAAGAGAGCAATAGGATGGAGAATCCTTAATGGGCAAAGCAAAGTGGATACAGCTGTTTGGTTTTGGTGGCACGCACCAAATCCAAGTTAGATTAAGGGAGTATAAAGCGATAAGCAGACCAAAGATAAGGGCACTGGGGTGCCTTGTGAGACTGACCCCACATTTGAATATGCATACTTCCCTATGATATAGTATGCCATAAGCATTATGCCAATTGAGTGGTATGTCCAAATCTCAGTATTTATAAAACAGTTAAGTTGAGAAATACCCCCATGATCTACAGCACTACTATATCTGGCAAGATCTGAAGCGCTAAAGTTAGCTAACCCTAACCCTACTAATCACATAATGCCTCAGGAGCTGCAGAGATGTCACATTTAAAATGCTGAATTAAAAAATAAATAAAGAGGAGAAGAATGTGACTCAGGCAGCGCTTTTCAACTGTACGTGCTATATATACACAGAAAAAGTCATTCTTGTGGTTAAATTGTACTTGTTTACCAAACCATAGTAAATTATTTTTGCAGCTGTTTTTACGATGTCATATATTCAGGTCATGGGACAATGCCCATGTTTGTTTTTGCCCAGGTCAGGTTGCAGTTTGTCTAGAAATGTATTTGTACGACTTACCTGCATATTTAAAAGAAGAAACTGTACTAACTGCTGAAAAGTACTTTCTTAATCAAAAGCAGTCACCTTTGTCAGCAATGCGGATTATGATGCATTATGGATTATGGCGGAGACCACTGGCTTCTTATAGTTCATTTGAAACTCATACGAATGTGTTCAGTGAGAAAGTAACAACAAAAAAGCACAGATTAAAAAAGCATGATGAAATGGGCTAATAAAGAAAAAAGAAAAGGCATCTTGATGCAAGGAAAAAACTGGCACTCGAAGTTAACAAGCCATGCCTTTTTCTTGCCTTATGGGATATGTCTAAAATTAGAATGCGTATTTTTCTCAAAGGGAAAATAAAGGTTGTGAGACCAAGTCCACTCACAGCAGAGCAGAACACAACAGTAGAGTGGTGGATTTACCAATGACCTTCACGTGTAAAGCTAGACTTGACCTCTCAGACCTGCATAACAGAGACTCGTATAAAGTGCTGCGTTGGCTATTCTGACCACATCTTCCAGCTCAATATGATTAGATGGCTTTCCAGAGGGAACCGGGAGAGCAGGGTCTGATTTCAGAGTCACAGCACTATGGTGGATCCACTAGGGTCGGTGGTTTTGTTTTTGGCACATACTCTTATGTAAATGTCTATGTAAAAGGTCCTTGAATTAGTTTGCAAACCAAATGAGATTAACCTTTCGGTCAGGACGTAAAAAAAAGAAAAAAGAAAAAGAAATTCAATACACTTTTTGGGATAATCGGAGCGGGATGCATACTGCCGTGTACGTGATATCCACAGAATGAGTGTGAATTATCAGGAAGAGTAAAAGAGGCAAACCTGAGCACAGTTTCAGATAATATAACAGCTGTGAAGGGCAAGAGAGAATAAAACCTACGGCAAGCATGATTACACAGCAGCCACTGTGCAAAGCACTGTTCTCTCTCATTACTCGCTCATTAAAAAAATAATAATTACAAAATAATTTAGACAGTACATTATTAAAAAAGTGAGAGATATTGAGAACCAACATCATTTACATTCAGGCTTAATTTAATTTCTTAAGACGACTCCATAAAATTAACCTTTGAGTTTTGTGGCCATTGCCATCCTATTGTACTCCTAAAAATGAACTTTTAGCAGGTATAGACATTTAAAATGTACCTTTTTTTTCCTCCAGGAAAATAGACCAAAATATGTATTACTAATTTTGCACTACAAAGATTTTTTTCTCTCTAGAATGAGAAAGTCCCTCCACTTTGATATGTAATGCCCAGATTTCCCTTTTCAATGTGAAATATGGCAACACTATCCGTGTCAATAGATTTCATAGGGTCTTTAAGATACAGTAACTAGAAAACTAGAGTAGCATTTTTTTTCCTGTTGCTCCTATTCAAATCCAAAAGTAACACAGTAAAATTAAGACATCAACACCTCTAACCTAAAGCCAAAGACTCAACCAATCATAGACCGGTAAAAAAACTTGATGGTACTTTATCTACTACAGCAACCAGAAAAGGTACAATATCCATGCAAGAGGTCAATATATGCAGAGACACAATTGCATTACTCCCAGAAGGTATAAATTTGCATAGCATTAAAAAGGCTCATGCTCTTCAAATTGATATTGGTCAATATATGTGCCTGGTAAGCAATTGATTCTTTGCCAGACAATCTGACATTGATCCAGCACTAATCATCCAAGTGGTGTTCAGTACCGATTTGAGCATTTCTGTTTTATGTGTAATGCAGAAAATCTTAAAGCAAACACTTATCCTACTTTAAATAACACCATAACATCATAATATAACATATGATTCATGTTGGAATGCGTGTTTGTATATTAGCGTTTATATTTGCTGTTGCAAAATTAAATGTTTTGAATACTTCCTCACCAGATCCTCTATAATCTCCTTCACTGCAGCCACCACCAGGATGAAGAGTAACGGCACCAGTGTTGTCCATCGACCCGTTGGTGACACATCAGGGATTTGCTGGAGAAAAAAAAAGAAAGAAGAACTCGAAACACAGCTTTGTGGAACACAATGGTTTCTGGTTAATCACTTCCTCCAAACTCAAAACATGGACATGCGTGGTACGCAAGACTTTTAGATGTCACCTACAGGGCAGTCATACACAAGCCACACACAGAAACAAATCTAAACCCTGTTGAGAGTAACATTTTTGACTTCAGGAGAAACACTCAGGGTTTGACAAACTGTCCTCGTTTTGTAGCCCAGGAATCATAACAGTGCCGAAGACGGAGACCTGAGGGTCACCCTCTCTAGCATCACTAGTGGTACATGTATACATCATCAGAAGGTCAGGAAAACAAACCAAGGGAATGACTATATCCATCAGAGTGTTAGTGGCAGGGAAGGGGCTGGATGCAGTCAGCATGCTACATGGAATATCGGTCTACTCTGCTGATAAGATGAACCTAGCCTGGCATGAATGTCCTTGCTGGTCCTGTGAATTCTGTGGATACTGGTGACCATCAACGCTTGTCTTTTCAGCAGTTTTCAACAGATGCGTACTGATGTGTGTCCATACTACAATTGTACAGGACCCACACGCATCTATATTATTCAATCTACCTGAAATTCTGTCCTGATTTTGGCAAAAGATAAAGTATCAGTGCTGTGACGGGTTCAGGGAGAGGTCAACATTGCAGAGACATACAATAGGAAACATGAAACGGACTCAGTTTAGCCTGATGCCGACACACTTTCCCCTCAGCCTTACATATCACTTAAACAGGTGCATGTTCAGAACAAAACCACAGTGGAAGTCACATAGAAAACCAGGGCTGGGTTTCATAATATATATATATATATATATATATATATATATATATATATATATATATATTTTTTTTTTTTTATTATTATTTTTTTTTTTTTTTTTATTTATTTATTGTGCCTCCTATGGGCCAACAGACAAGTGCCTTTGGCCAACTGACTACCCTTGGTCCAGAGAAGGCCAGCTGGGGATAGAGGTGGGGTCAAAGTCAAAGGTGGAGATTACCCGAGTCAGGTCAGAGGGTCAGCAACAAGATACTAATTTCACAATTTTTCATCTTTAGCTCCAAGCTAACCTCAACAGTGTATGGAGAGGCATCAATACTGGTCCATAGAAGAAATTCTGAATGTTTGGGCTGATTCATCAGATCAACGGTATCTGCCGAAACGAAGATGTGATTAAGTATATCGTCACTGAACTAACAATTTTTTTTTATGTGGACGCAGTACAACTCTGCTAAGTCAAATACTCCAAATAATGCTGGATTTTCATGAGGTTCGTGAATTACATCAGTTTAAACGAGATATCTGCATATTTGCAAATGGTATATAATAGAAGTTTTATTGATATTTACCTTTTATCATTAGAAAAGAAAGTTAAGTGACAGGGAACTGCTGAGGAGAGACTGTTAGAATACATGCTACAAAGGAAGATTTAGGAGTGTTCCATAGGATGCTGGATCTGCTCAGGTTGTGTGAAGTTTGTGTATTACATCTGTTTAAACAGATATGTACATATTAGCAGATGGTGTTTTTAATAATATTTTTATTGATATTTGCATTTTATCAAAAAATAAGACAGTAAAAATTACAGGGAACTGTTGAGGCAAGAGAGGGAGAATGAAACAGGTGAGCACTTTAACATGCTCAAACGAATCTGCTGTGGCTCTGATATGCGGACCGTTTAAATGACACTGTGTTGCAAACCGGTCTATTATTGTAGTAACACAATGGCACGTAACAACAAAACGAACTATGACTGGTCATTTACATGTCTGTCGCTTCAAGGCCATGCAGACTATTTTCTGCACCTTCAAGAAAAAAAACAAATTGATGCCGATAATTAAAATAATTAATAGTCAGAATATCGACCAAATTAACGGCCTCTGCGATATATCGGTCAACCACTAGTAGTGAGGAACCATGCATGGTTTTTACATGTTTACCATGAACTAGTAAAAATATCATTCATAATTATGAACCAAGCTATTAGTTTTCCATCTGTGTAAAATCTGTATACTTTGTGTAAAAATGAAAGGTTATGAAAGTTGCGCACTTTCGTGCCTCTATATCCTTCAACAAAAATGCTATTAAAAAAAACAATCATAATATTGAGTGAAAATAATGAAAACAAGCTTGTGGAATATTATTAGATTTCCACATTTTACAGTAATACTACTTTGGAAAGTATTTGCCAAGTCATTTAGGAGTTATTACAGTCTACCGCTGAATGTGTTTGGAATATTGAAAACAAAATGATCTTAACCTCGTTGATATGGCCAAGGCTGAAATTGATTTTGACACCCAATTTTAATCTATTCTTCAACAAACACGTGTTATTACGGGTCCTGCGTTGCAGGCTTGTGGATGCGTGCACAACAGCACCACTGCTGAAAACATCCTCGGGGACACACTGAAGTGAGTGGTTTTGATGAAACTGCATCCATAAAGATCAGATGGTTGCCTTGACCCCCTTCTTGCCACAGTAAACCTGTCCCTTCTGTTTTTCTCAACAGGGTGCCTGTATATTCAAGGTCACTGCATTGACAGTAAAGTAATGAAGATGCAGAGAACATGCACTCCAAAGCCACCGGAATCCCCCCTCCCCGTTTCTTTCTTCTTTCAACTGTCTTTCTCCCAGCTTATCGAATTAGCCATCCCAAAACAGAGGCATTAAATTAATGTGTAGTGCATTCGCAGGGGCGTGCCAAGTTGCTCAGTTGTGGATTCATTGTCCCTTCTGTCTCTGAAAGTACAGCACATTTATAGCACTCTGGAGCCTTCAATGACTGCACTGTCTAGCAATTACACGGATGCAAAAGCAGTGGCATTAAAATCTGTAAATGTTTAAAAGCAACATACATTAATTGCCTTTACGAATATTGGTGCTCATGTGGGTCCGGCTTGTGCTGATGTCCTGTTCCCCCTTCTCTCTCTAAATGGTTGTTTTCAAGAAAGCAGAATTAAGGCCAAAAACAGAATTAAGAGACTAATAAAAAAAGTTTTTTTTTTTTTTTTCTCTCTCTCTTCTCCCCAATTTGGTATGCCCAATTCGCTCTCCAAGTCCTCGTGGTGGTGTAGTGACTCGCCTCAATCCGGGTGGTGGAGGACAAATCTTAGTTGCCTCCGTGTCTGAGACCGTCAATCCACACATCTATATCACCCGGCTCGTTGAGCACATTACCGTGGAGCCATAGCGTGTGTGGAGGCTTCATGCTATTGTCCTCGGCATCTACACACAACTTGCCACGCACCTCACTGAGAGCGAGAACCACTCTATTGTGACCACGAGGAGGTTACCCCATGTGACACTACCCTCAGCAACCGGGCCAATTTGTTTGCTTAGGAGACCTGGCTGGAGTCACTCAGCACGCCCTGGATTTGAACTCCAGGTGTGGTAGTCAGCGTCTTTACTTGCTGAGCTACCAAGGCACCATAAAAAATGGTTTAAAATAAGGACAGAAACAAATTCTCTAGAAACTCACTGCAAGCATGTGCAGCACATATTTTTTTGTGCTTTCTAGGGATGCAACCGTTTCACGGTACACCTTGGTTTTAAAATGGTTCTCATACCGTTGACATCTCATTAACGGTATTGCATGAATATAAAGTCAGTTACTGTACGTTTCTGTACTTTAAAAAAAAAATCTAAATCAATTCAACTGAGTAGGAATCGGCTATATTTACAAAGCACAATATAAATTAGTGATAAAATAAATCTTTAAATCGTAAATTCCTCAATTTGCATTAATTTAGAATAGGTATATAGTTATAGAATTTAGCAATAGTGTTTAGAAAAAGAATCAACTTTAGCTAAAGAAATTAATATAATGCAATGAATAATTTTGGCAAATTTTTAAATGGGTTTCAGTCTTTGTTGGCCTTCTGCATTTTGAGATTAACATAAATGCATATCCTCCATGCATGTGTCTTTTTTTAATGATAGTGACCACTTATATAATGTGTTACAGGTATTTGTGTTATAAAGTCTGTTTCATCACTGAATAACATTAAAATTTTACTTAGGCTATTTGGTATAGGCTTTATCAAATTTCTGAAACTTACCATACTACCAAAAACCCAATCTCCACCCCTGAACAAAGCAGATTTTATACTTCTCATTTATGGTTATTTTGGCAACATTTGTCTTTTATGGTCCTCTCTTCTTTTAAGACCCAAAATAAAATGCTAAAAAGTACAAAAGTCCTTACTGCTCAAAGTAACTGTCTAGAAAGGAGATCATAAAGTGCAATCTAAGGCTCTTCAATCAGTCCTATCAACTCAAGTACTTCTGTGCACAGAGGGTCAGGGAATCCTCAGACAGATGTTTATCTATGATTGTGAGAGCTGACAGTAGTAATCTCTTAGGCTTGTCATTAATAATCTTGCCCTAGAGAGTTGGAGTCTTACCTGCAACAGTGCGATGAAGAGGAAGAAGGAGTTGGCCGCTCTTCTGAATTGAGAGTACAAGAACCGAGGCAGGAATGTAAGCACATTGTACTTTGCAGTGCTGGATGAGAGAAAGGAGCAAAGATGGGGAGGGGGGTTAGAAAAAGAGGGAAAAATAGACTTGGTTTTAGTTCAGTGTTTAACAGCCCAATGACAACACCAAACGACGAGACAACTGCAGACTGGGCTGACATATGTTACCCATTCACATCTTGCAGTTTTTAGTTTTAGTTAGTCACTGTTGTTTCATAAAAGGTGATATTAAAAGGAAGCCTACAGATATAACAACCAGCACAAAACACACTTCCTCTCTGCGGCCCCACCCATTACTGAACCCCAGACCCAACAGCCTCAGCAGCAGCCCGAGACATGAGCACAAACACACAGTGAGTGATGGAATAATCCAGTTAATGACCGTAAAGAACAACTAGGTTTGAGACAGAGAGAGAGAGAGGAGGGCGAGTGTGAGTGAGCTATAGTTGGAGCTTGCCAGAGCCTCCATCTCTCAGACTCCTGACTGATTAATGCTCACATTAGGGCCAAGAGAGCAAGACCACTTTAGACTGAGATTAACGGCCCACTCTGAATCCTGACACCTGCCTATTTATCCTCCCACAATCCAAAAGAACAGCACAACAATAAAAAAAAAAAAAACACACTAATTTCATATTAGGGGTTTAACGATTCACTCATCTCATGATACACTTAAATCGCATACGTCATTATTTGCAGAAAAAGATGGCCAAATAAAAGGCAATTCATAAAAATAATGCATAATTAAAATATTTATAAATATAATATGCAGGACCTATAATGCATATATGGATTCAAATTCAGTTTTAAATAAATGTCATTATTGTGGCAGATGAATAAATCATTGCTAGATAGAAACAAAAAGTGGCTTAATAACTCAATATATTGTTTGTTTTATTAAAATATCATTGAACAAGAGTTGATGGCAATCTGTTTTGCATCGAGTTCGTCACTGTGTTCAGTTCTCACAGTATGCGTTCTGTCTGCATTATTTTTAATTGTCGCTCGATGTACATGTGCATCACACAGACATGTTTGGAGCATCACACTGGTATTTAGCATCATTAACTGCATTTGTAGGATGCTGTGTCAAGTTGAAAGTAGTGGAAATGTTCACGTCTCAAGATTCCTGTTTTCTGTTGTGCTTCCTCCTAAGTGAACAGTTCTCATTCAGTGGCAGCACTGCTTGTGAGGTTTCTTACAAAACAGTCTCCTAAAAAAACAGATGTACTTCAAGCTTGAATTGCTTGTATGGAAGGAAACTCTGTATTTTTTTGCGGAATTTACGTTCATGGCAGGAGGCAAGCTTAATTGCAATTAAATTTTAATTAACAAATATACGCATTATTTTTTATATATACACTACCGTTCAAAAGTTTGGGGTCACATTGAAATGTCCTTATTTTTGAAGGAAAAGCACTGTACTTTTCAATGAAGACAACTTTAAACTAGTCTTAACTTTGAAGAAATACACTCTATACATTGCTAATGTGGTAAATGACTATTCTAGCTGCAAATGTCTGGTTTTTGGTGCAATATGTACATAGGTGTATAGAGGCCCATTTCCAGCAACTATCACTCCAGTGTTCTAATGGTACAATGTGTTTGCTCATTGGCTCAGAAGGCTAATTGATGATTAGAAAACCCTTGTGCAATCATGTTCACACATCTGAAAACAGTTTAGGTCGTTACAGAAGCTACAAAACTGACCTTCCTTTGAGCAGATTGAGTTTCTGGAGCATCACATTTGTGGGGTCAATTAAACGCTCAAAATGGCCAGAAAAAGAGAACTTTCATCTGAAACTCGACAGTCTATTCTTGTCCTTAGAAATGAAGGCTATTCCATGCGAGACATTGCTAAGAAATTGAAGATTTCCTACAACGGTGTGTACTACTCCCTTCAGAGGACAGCACAAACAGGCTCTAACCAGAGTAGAAAAAGAAGTGGGAGGCCGCGTTGCACAACTGAGCAAGAAGATAAGTACATTAGAGTCTCTAGTTTGAGAAACAGACGCCTCACAGGTCCCCAACTGGCATCTTCATTAAATAGTACCCGCAAAACACCAGTGTCAACATGTACAGTGAAGAGGCGGCTGCGGGATTCTGGGCTTCAGGGCAGAGTGGCAAAGAAAAAGCCATATCTGAGACTGGCCAATAAAAGAAAAAGATTAAGATGGGCAAAAGAACACAGACATTGGACAGAGGAAGACTGGAAAAAAGTGTTGTGGACAGATGAATCCAAGTTTGAGGTGTTTGGATCACAAAGAAGAACGTTTGTGAGACGCAGAACAAATGAAAAGATGCTGGAAGAATGCCTGACGCCATCTGTTAAGCATGGTGGAGGTAATATAATGGTCTGGGGTTGCTTTGGTGCTGGTAAGGTGGGAGATTTGTACAGGGTAAAAGGGATTCTGAATAAGGAAGGCTATCACTCCATTTTGCAACGCCATGCCATACCCAGTGGACAGCGCTTGATTGGAGCCAATTTCATCCTACAACAGGACAATGACCCTAAACACACCTCCAAATTGTGCAAGAACTATTTAGAGCAGAAGCAGGCAGCTGGTATTCTATCGGTAATGGAGTGGCCAGCGCAGTCACCAGATCTGAACCCCATTGAGCTGTTGTGGGAGCAGCTTGACCGTATGGTACGCAAGAAGTGCCCATCCAACCAATCCAACTTGTGGGAGCTGCTTCTGGAAGCGTGGGGTGCAATTTCTCCAGATTACCTCAACAAATTAACAGCTAGAATGCCAAAGGTCTGCAATGCTGTAATTGCTGCAAATGGAGGATTCTTTGACGAAAGCAAAGTTTGATGTAAAAAAAAATCTTATTTCAAATACAAATCATTATTTCTAACCTTGTCAATGTCTTGACTCTATTTTCTATTCATTTCACAACGTATGGTGGTGAATAAGTGTGACTTTTCAGGAAAACACAAAATTGTTTGGGTGACCCCAAACTTTTGAACGGTAGTGTAAATTAATGTGTTAAATTGACAGCGCTAATGCATATATGATTGGGCCAACGAATCCAATGACAGTGACAGTGCATTCTTTATGACTGCGTATGCTCAAAGACCACTAGCAGTTATACAAAATTCTGAAAGAATTACTGTCTGGGAGATGCATTAATGTAAACACAGAGAGTTATGTCTCAAGTGAACATAAATTGCAGGACAACAAAAGAAAAATTTAAGAAGATTGGTATCAAAATATCAGACTTGGTGTAAATCCAATCAAATTTTTGTAAATATTAATCAATAACAAGAAAATTTTAAAACTAAACAATGTTCTAGGCTGAATAACTTTAGTAGCTTTAAAAAGTATTAATAAATTATAATCATACAAAGATGGAAAGTAATTTAAGTAGTTTTAAATGTTACATTCATTACTTTTTCAATTTCCAAATGTTTACTTGAATGCATTTTTTGCTGTAAAAAAAAATTAAGAACTTTTTTCTTGATTTGTATCCTAGATCTATTGTTTTTACTTGTTCAATTACTTGTCATTTGTTTCTTTGTTCTTTATGTAACAAATCCCTTGAGTTCAGGAAATGAGGAAGCAGGAGACGGTGATTCCAAAAAAGGAAATAACTCTTATTTAAACCACAACTGCTCACTCAGTAGTGATTATGGAAATACTGGTAACTCTCAAATAAATCAAAGATGGAAAACAAGTGAACACGGCTTTTCAGCACTGTGAACGGCACCACACAGGCAGCTTGTCAGCTCTCTCTGCCGCGGTCTCCTCTCCTTAAATGCTCCTGCCACTCCTCACTACCCCCCACCCCCACTACCTGTGATATAACTGCCCCCAACTTTCTGTCCGATGTGTCAATCTGCCAAAAGAAAAGCCAACAGGCTGGTGACGTCCAAATAATTAGGCACAAACCAATTAATATAGCCAGTCTGCCCCAGGAACTGTCTCACACCCTTTTTGGTCTTGGGTCTCGGACAAGACACAATGGCACTTTGGGGATGTCCGTATGACAGGGAAGTGAAGAGAACACGTCTGAAGACTCTCCTTGCAACCTCTGTGACTTGTGCCAGTGAGAGCTGGTCTCTGCAAATGACTGGGGTGACTCGATGGGGGTTGGAAACCCGAACAGGATGGGGTAGAGAAGGGGAAGAGACAGAGGGAGAGAGAGAAAAGCTTGACTGTCTCCTGGATGCGGAGTCAAGTAGTCATCATCCAACCGGACTGTATACTCCAGTGACACCGGTTGGTGGCAGTGACCCACTCCGCGGTCCTTTTCGGCAGCCGGTTGAGTGAACTGCTCCAGCACCACCAAGTTGACAATCTCACCGGGGTTGCGGTCTTTGGCTAGCAACCACCTCTGTCAGGCATCACAGAGCTGCTGGGTGAAGACAAACGGTTGACCGATTTACCCATAGGTCAGCCCTGGAAGCGCTGAGATGTTGCTCTGGGTTCCAGCCGATCCGCTGCAGGATGGTCCGCTTCAGGTCTGAGTACTCCAGCAGGTTAGCCACAGGTATTTTTTGGTCCACGAGCAGGGCCTCTCCCGACATGAGCAGCTGCAGGTGGACTACCCACTGCAACTTGGGCCAGCCTGACCATCCAGCGGCCAGTTCAAAGAGCTCCAGAAAAGCCTCGGGTTGTCCTGGGGGCCCCATCTTGGCAAGGGTTATCTGAGGTGGGGGGCACATGTTCGGTGTCACTGCTGGAGTACCCCACTGTGGCAGCAAGCACTGGAACACATGTCGGTCCTCCGCCTGGGCTCGCAGGAGTGCATCGAACCGTTGCTTCTGTTCAGAACGAAATTTCAGGAGGGCCTGGTGTTGTGTCTGGTGGATGCCAGTGAGGGTCTTGTTGATGACAGCAACCTCACTCAATCCTGGTTTTCAGCACCGGTGTAACAAATCCCTTGGGTTCAGGGAATGAGGAAGCGGGAGATGGCAATTCCAACATGGAGTAAAAAATTTCTAGCGTGGAAAGTAATAATTGTCCTCTAACTTGGTCTAAGTTTTACAGATCCAGATTTCACATAGATCTTTATCAGACCACGGCACACAGCACAGTGAACCACAGCAATTAGCAGCAGTGTACAAGATGAAATGTTCTGTCAGCAGGTGCCTGTCTCTCTATCATTTCTCTGCATTCTCTTGGCTGGTTTTCAGTGTTTGACCAGTGATTCTGCCTCAGGTGGAAAACAGTGACTAGCTGCAGCACTTTCTGTTCTTCAGATAATGTTGCTGGGCAACTCAAATTCATTAAGGATGGAGAGAGTGCAAATGAGATTGCAGTCTTTGTCCCCTCCTCTCGCCACCTCCATCTGTCATCACGCTTATTATTGAACACACATATAAATGCAAACATGCAACAATGCAAAACTCTGTCTTTCATGCACCCTAGTTGTTTGTGAGTGTGTGGGCCTCTCCCTGCTTATGTACATGAGAACATTTGGGTACAGAAGTACTCATTCCATTGACTTTAAGCTCAACGTGACATGATAGCATATGGCTTTCTCATGACTGTACATGTAGCTGACCTCTCCTCTCATTTTCTCTACAGAGACCAGAAACCGTTCTTCTTCTAGACCTCAACTGGCTGCTTCGCCCACACACTCAGCTCATTTAGCACTACTTAGCTTCAACATGCTTTCAAACAAACATGGATCACACACAGGACACAAGTGCTTCAGGATGCTGGCTCATCAGCCAGTCAACGGGGTGACTAGCATATTCGCTCATCAAAATATTACCTCTGGGTATATCCACGTGCTGCAAATGCATTTAACAGAGAAAAGGTCATGGCGGTGGCAAATTTGCAAACGTAACAACAAATAAGCTTATTGTGTCTTTCCTTAGGCAAAAATGGTGTGACGAGCAAACATGCTCTTTCTTGTTTATGATAAATAGACAGTATTAGATGATATAGTCTCATTTTACTGTTAGCTTGAGAGCATTAATGTAGCCTGTACATAACGTGTGTATGTTTGAGGTGTGTGTGTGTTTAAGTTCGTGTAATTTAATAGCTTAGTAAATGAGTTCTATTCTAGATCAAGAAGGTGGTGTTTGTTTAGTTTGTGTGTGAGTGTTTTGTTCAAGGGAAATGCTATGTGATGCTATGTGATAATGTAAACTGGTTTGTACATCTCATTGCCTCTGCTTTTCTCCTAATACACCAATCAGCCACAACATTAAAACCACCTGCTTAATATTGTATAGGTCCCCCTCATGCTGCCAAAACTGCCAACCCGCATCTCAAAATAGCATTCTGAAATGATATTCTTCTCACAACAATTGTACAGAGCGGTTATCTGAGTTACCGTAGACTTTGTCAATTCGAACCAGTCTGGCCATTCTCTGTTGACCTCTCTCATCAACCTGACATTTCTGTCCACAGAACTGCCACTCACTGGATGTTTTTGGTACCATTCATGAGTAAATACTAGAGACAGTTTGCATGAAAATCTCAGGAGATTCTCAAACCAGCCCGTCTGGCACCAACAATCCTCCATGCGATTATCTAATCAGCCAATTGTGTGGCTGCAGTGCAGTGTATAAAATCATGCAGGTGCAGGTCAGGAGCTTCAGTTAATGTTCACATCAACCATCAGAATGGGAAAAAAAACTGATCTTCGTGATTTGGAGCATGGCATGATTTTTTTGTGCTAGATGGGCTGGTTTAAGTGTTTCTGTAACTGCTGATCTCCTGAGGTTTTCATACACAAGACTAGAATTTACACAGAATGGTGCCAAAAACAAAAAACATCCAGTGAGTGGCAGTTCTGTGGACAGAAATGTCAAATTGATGAGAGAGGTCAACAGAGAATGGCCAGACTGGTTCGAACTGACAAAATCTATGGTAACTCAGAAAACCTCTCTGTACAATTGTGGTGAGAAGGATATATTCTCAAAATTTATAAATTATATACTACATATTTAAGATACATTCTCTTAAAGCAAGCCTAAATATTGTATATGTTGCTTCTCAAGTAAATGTATCTTGTTTTTAAGGATTTTTAGACAATTTTAAAAGGAAAACAAGAAAAAAAAAAACTATTGATAACAATTGGATTTTTTTGCAGTGAATTTCTCTACTGAATTAAATTTAATAAAAAGGGTTTTTTTCCCTTTAATTCAGTGAATGTCATTTAGAGGGTTTTTAAAAGATGATTTGTCTTCTATTGTTAGTAAGCATGTTTAATACAACCTTTTAAGTCGGGGGGACAAGCTGAATAATCGGTTAAGAGATAAAGATTAATTGTTGCACTAATCG
Source organism: Moxostoma hubbsi (assembly GCA_032164185.1). Classification (NCBI taxonomy): domain Eukaryota; kingdom Metazoa; phylum Chordata; class Actinopteri; order Cypriniformes; family Catostomidae; genus Moxostoma; species Moxostoma hubbsi. Next base: position 28,680,798 of record JAVLUX010000016.1, on the reverse strand, counting down.
CTGAATAGTCTAATAATCATACTATGTCAATTATCAAAATAATCGTTAATTGAACCCCTAATTCAAAGTAATGGCCAGCATCGTTCAATCACTGCCAACCATGTACAATTAAAATTTAGCATCATAAATTCTGAATCTATGTACTGATTACCATTGTCCCATGTCTGCCAACCATGTTCAGTGGTGCAAACATCATCTGCAGCCTGAAACTGAACATTTGATAGGATGCTCCAAAAGAATACATTTGGTTGCATAGGATAGCTATAGGATGCTCCCTTTCTCCTTATTAAGTGAATGACTTAACCTCCAGTGTGACATCTGTCTGCACTGGTCTCAGAATGGTTTGAAACACACATTATTTTCATGCTAAATCCATATGAAGCCTCTGAAAGTAACATTTTCCAGCTTTGGATGAATCCTTAGATTCTCAGTGGAATAATGACCAATTAATATAGGATTTCTAAGGGAAAAATTGTTCTATAGTCCATTGCGTTTAACAGAGTGCCGTTTCGCAAAACATCTATGAAACTTTCAAAAATGGCATATCGGATGAAAGTCAAGTTTCAATGTAATAACTTAAATACCAGAAGAAGTTTTGCTGGCGTTTCTCTCAAAGACAAACTGTTACAAAACATCATTACTGAATACTTTAATTTGTTTAAGCTTTTATTGTGTGCACTGCATTTAATAGTGCAGTTTATGTGCATTATCAACTGAGAATAATGCAATCTTCCACTGAACTCATATCTGCCATATAACGAGTTTCACATCACATGTAGTACAGAACAAATCCTCACAGAAGAACAGTGCCGAAACACAACTTGCATTAAAAAAAAAACATCTTCCTCCGCAAGTAGCCTAGCTTGCAATTTTAGGTTTCAACCACAGACGTCAATAGAGAGCTCAAAGTTCCATTATAAATTAGGGAAGCACCGATAGCACTTTTTCTCTTCCAATTCCGATATAGGAAATCTCAGTATCAGCAGATACTGATCCAGATCAGATGTTATTTTTTGCATTATCAGTTTAGAATATCTTTACATTATTGTGTGGAACTTATTGGGTGTACTCTTTAATATGTAAAGAAACACAAACCTATTACTACACATTATATCAATATAGGAACATATCTTCATTAATAACTAGTATACTGGATAAAGTAATTCCAGTATAAGTCATCAGTTTTTTTTTGGGGGGGGGGGGGGGGGGGTTCTTCTTTACTAGTATCTGGACTCCCTCACTCACTTTTCATTCACACGGTTATTTTTTTGGAACACATTCAACTTAAATAATAAATAAATATAATAATAAATATAATTAGATAATAATAATAACAACATATTATAATAGTAATATATCTCAATTGTGCACCTTTTGTCACAGATCCACCAGTCTCTCTTTCTTCCTCACTGCCGTCACAGCACTCACTCTCCCCAGAGTTCTGATTACACACATCTGCATATCATTAGAAGAAGCCTTTAGTGGCTAATCAAGGACTGCATATATGCCCCGCTTTCACACACACTCTTTGTTTATTTTCATCGATAGTATCTCTGAGACTCTAGACCTTTCTACTATGTCAAACATACCTGTGTCTTCATTATTGCCTGCAAGTATCATAAGACTGTTGTGAGTTATATGTTCATAGTGCCTATACTCTGTCTGGATATTACTCACCTGCTGTTTGCCACTCTGCTCAACTGGATTTACTCACATTGTTTACATCACTGTTTCAATCATATGTTCAATAAACCCTGCTACTGAGTTCATATCTCTGTCTCAATGACCGCTTTAACTTTTAAACCCTCATGCTTTTATTTTGACATTCTTAACTCTTCAGGAAGTCCTGTATGTGTCTGTTTGTAGGAAAGTTCACAGTAGTTTCATTTGCTTCTTATTCAAATTCTGGTAAAAATGCACCTCCGGTGCCATTCTAAATGCATATAAGTGAACCAAACTATTGAGCATCTACATCCGAGATGTTGTTCGTGAGTAGCGCTCAAATATTGCGCAACACTGTGAAACCTAAAAATAGCCACGTGTGTGTAAACAGAGCAGCGCCATTCAAAAACGCTCTGGGGCTGCACATACATTTTATATATTTACTTATTAAACACTGCCTTTTTGTTCACAGAGCTATTGCACATCTTCAAGTGGCTTTGAATAACTTGTGTCATAATTTATAGAGAGAGAGAGAGAGAAATATGATGTTTATGCTGGTTGTCTGTGATTGTTGGAGCTTCAAAAATTGGATCACCATCCACTTGCATTAAGGACCTACTGAGCTAAGATATTTTTCTATATATTTAAAATGTGTTCTGGGGAAGAAAGAAAGTTATACACACATGGGATATAATGAGGGTGAGAAATTTTTCATTTTTAGGAGAACTATCCCTTTAATATGGCAGCAGTAAAAATGGAAATCACATCTTTCAGTTAAAAGAGTTTGTTTACTCTAGAAAACACATGCACATTAATAGGACCAGCCTAAAAAAATGAGTAGATTGAGTTTATTATATCGTTATTGTCAAATTTATTTTCATCTTTGAAATATGATCAAATATATATCACAATCTAGATTATATTTTCCCCATTTAAGTAGATGGGAGCTGTACTTGAATAGCATTTATCTACATAAAAAAACGAAATAGCTGCCTGGGGGCATTACAAAAGAAGGCCACTGAGTAAACTGCCTTGTCTTAAAAAGACTTCAGCTAAAAGCACCGATAAACAGCCCAGAAATAATCATACAATGCCATAAATGGTAAGTACTTGTTTTCATTTCTAGGTATGATCACTAGATGGAACTATCAAATAAATGCTTGGAGTTTCAAGACTGAAGAGCTGCAGTTTGAGAGAGAGATCTCTGTGCATGACTGTTCTCACACTGCAGAGGGGGAGAAAAAAACTACTTGTGAGTAACAGCTTGTGTAAGTGTCTGACACGGTCTTATTCACACCTTTATATCTCACCAAGAAGATTAATTTAATGTGGTAAATTATCTTATCTTAAAAAGCTGAAAACTCATATATATATAAAAACATAACCTATCAGATAATTGAAAAGAAACAGCAAAGGAGAGAATTTTTGAGTGTGATTTAGCAAACATCAGATATGAAGCACTATAATGTTTTACTGTAAGATTGCAGTCCAAATCTTCTCCCTTCTCTCGGTCAAGCCATACATCACCATAGCCATCTCTATGAGTCCATTTTTCACTTGGACACTTAGTGTTACTGGGGGCTGGAACTTTGCTGCATCTCAGCAACAATTGATCAGCCCTGTCAAATACCGACACACTATTTTTTTTGTGTTCCACAGATACATCTAAGGGTGCAGACCACAGTTGTTTCAACGTCAGAGTTTGTTACTTAAAAAGCTGTCAGTGACTAGTACTCACTGCGATACTCAAGCATTCCCAAAAGTACTATTCACTCGATTCAAGCCTAAATCAACACTTAGACCAAGGAAAAGGAGCTCACTCCAAATCAAGATTCATTTCATACAAAACATGAATATGTTTCAGATTGATCGAGATGCAACTTTGACCAGAATCTTACCTGACATGATTACTGCAGAACTTTGTAAACTGTGGCTGATTGATGAATATTAGTCTGGAATCTTCTTGGTCTGCTAGAGAGGTCTTCTCTGATGTGTCTTCTGTCTTTTCATACCCTAAGAGAAGGAGGACAGGGAAGAATACGGTTAAATGCAAAATAAAGGAAGCCAAAAAAAAATACAGAGTGTGTTATAGAAAACACAATTCAAACGTGTTTCAAGCAATGCAAAAAAAAAATTTGTAGATTATTTGCTAATGGATTATTTGACAATGCCATATTTATAGACGAACTCACAACATACTTATGGACATTATAGACATTTCTGGACTCAGAAGACAGAAGCAATATTTCTCATAAGGCTGTGAGATGCCATTTCCCACTGCTTTCTAATGGAGTGTTTAGACATATGGGTGACTCAACATCTTTAAAAGACAAGATGTTCAAATCAGCATATTTGTTTTATGAAAGCAATGGTTATTTTACACCATGACAGATCATTCAGCCATTAAAAACAAATCTCAGGATAATGTCTTTAACTAATATCACACCTTGAGATGCTAAAGACTTGCCTTTTAACCTCTAAAGTAGTAGAAGATTCGGTGTGTCAAGCTTACCTGCAGACACTGGGAAGGTATCAAAACAATCACTCAAATTAAAGCGCACACAAATAAGAAAGATGATTCAAATCTAATGGTCCATCAAATCACTCGACAAAGTGAAAATGTGTCAAAATGTGTACGAAATTTGCCATCTTCTGCCTGTTTCCATTCAGAAATGTGTGTAAATCACTAATTGTGTATCTTTCGCCTTCCAGATGTCCTAAATTGTTTTCCTCTGAAGTTTTGGTAAAATGGGGAGATTATTGAGACAATTCATTGAAATTAGCCATTTTTCTGTCATTTTAATTTCACAAATAAAAGCAATCAGAAGACGAGGAATTGCAATCAAAAGGGAGCTGTTGCAGAGGTGGGGGAACTCGAGACTTGACTTGAACTGCATGACTCGACAATGACTTGAATGTTTTTTATTATTATTATTATTATTATTATTATTATTATTATTTTCAATATCTTATTCTAAAGAGTAATGAAATGTGTTTAAAAAGATATTGCGACATAAATGAATTAATAAGCAAAACAAATATTTGAGGGTTGTCAGTAAATTAAAATTATTCACGATTAATCTCATGTTTTGTAGCGCGACAAGTTTGAAATGACGCAATATTGCCTCGAAATCTGTGTGCCTTTTCTAAACATTCTCAACATTCAACAATATACAAAACCATTTGTTGGCCATATAAAAACATAACAGGCTCAACGCTTTATTTAAAACATGACAAGTAGTATAAAGTAAACAGAATGACTCGTGACGAAAGTGCTCTCATTGTGATTATGACTTCTGAAGACTTTAACTAAAGCCCTTGAATGCAATACCTTCAGAACTATTTTATATAAATGAATCTCTGAAGTAGGGCTGCACCCGACCAAAGATTTTCCTAGTAATTTAATCCATTAGTGGACTAGTCGCACATTTATGATATTAATTAAATAACTTGAATAGCTAAACATATTTTGAGGGGCATCAGAAGATGGTTTCAGTTCCAGACTGAGAATGTTATAAGTAAAAAAAAATTTTTTTGCATGAACAGTATCATCTATGAGTGCTGCAAATGACCTCAGTCATCTCAGCTCAGGTGGTGTTTTGAGTTCACTTTATTTCCACAGAGCAGTTAATTGTGAACGCAACTCTGCAGCCTCTATATCTGTGATTAAAACATAACATTTTCAACTTTGATTGAAAATGATTTTTATTTTAGTGATTATTATCATTATAAGTTTTTCGTTTTTTAAATAAATTTTGTTTCCAATAGAAAATCACTGATCACAGCCCAGGGGTTGCCGATATAATATGATTATAACACACACACACACACACACACACACACACACACACAACCCAGAACAACTATCAGCTCTGGTCAAGCGGCGTGAGCACAGAAGAACTGTATAGCGCACATCATTATCAACAGCGCTAACTGCTGCCTGGAACAATGGAGAAAAAGCTTTGTGCACAGAAATTAGATCTTTTTGTATTGTGGGCTAATTCCATGGCTGCAGCCTATTCGTCAAGCTAACGATTGGTGCAAATTCTGTTATATGACATTATATTTTTGCGTTAATGCTTATTTTCTCGACAAAAAGGGTTTCCAAACAAGTCTTTTGTGACATTTGAAGTATCGACATAGAGTTTATGAGCTAGAGTTAAACGGAAAAATATTATGTCAACATTTGTGAAATTTTAGCGATAATTAGTATTTCCATCAGCTATATCGGTAATCTTTTTGATGCACTACACTTTGTCAAAAAAAAAAAAAAAAAAAAAACCTTGGATGGAAACAGTATAACAGAATGCTTTAAATACTAAACATTTGTGGCACAGTTAACGAAGAGAACAAAAAAGGAAAGTGGGTTATCGTTTGTGCTTGAGGGCGTGTGCGAGTATTAGAGAGTGAGTGTGTGGGAGAGATAAAAAGAGAAAGAGGAAGTAAGAAGTAGTGAGGTGAAACAACAGGATCCAGTTGCAGCTTGACTTCATCCAGAACCAAACAATGTCCTCCTCAGTGAAAAGACTCTGTGCATGTAAACAAAGCAGCACTATTCAAGATATTTCTCAATAAATAATTCATAGTTGCTTTGTAAATAATGTAGATGGCACACAGTTAATTGGCTACACTCATCTTAGTACAGTTTTTATTAAAAAACAGCATGAGGCAATATCAAATTGAGACAGCAAACACGGAGAACGTTAGATTAAAAACAAGATGACATTCAAACTAGAGCCTAGAAATTACGTGCCGTTATGACAAACCCCCTTTCTAGTATGACCTCTTAACATCAATTCAAGTGAAATGTGGACGCTTTAGTTGACCACCTCTTCCATAGTGGCCTAAGAATGCTGCAACTCAAATCGGACACTGGCAAGTCATTGACTTGAGATTCATAATTATGGTTATGAATGCAATATCCAGGCCTGCAGATGCACAGCACCACATGAATGCACTGTTTGTTTTCAAAAGCTGGAGATGTGATATGGTGAAAAAATGTTCATCAACTGCAAGCAATTTAGAGAATTTATGTCCAGTTAATGTCCCCCTCCCTTTATAAGCATTTCACACACCCACAAACATTTGTTTTTCCATGTTTGTGGGGACTTTCCACTGACATCTATTGCTTTTATACTGAGCTAATTATAATTTCAATCTCCTAACATGACCCCAAACCATAAACCTAACCCTCGCAGAAGCCTTTTTTGCTGTTTTACATGTTCATTAAGACATTATATGCTATATGTATTAACCTGCTGTAACGCATTTAAGATGTAATGCCAGGGTGTTTCCTTTAACGAGCTCCGGCTCCTCAGTCAGGCACGAGTAGAAGTGGTGCTCTCACATGCCATCGTTAGAGATTAATGTGATCTCGTTACATTAAATGAGATGAAACGACTATTCGACAATGAAAATATTGTCGATAGCACCAAATAATCATGTCAGCCCTAATATATACAGATCAACTTATTCCACCTTATTTCCTCCAACCCAAACCCACACTGTACCTCAACAAATATCACTGTGGTCAAAGTCTAAGTTACACAATCCACACACATAAACAAACAAACAAACTATATTTAAGATAATATTTGAGAAATCCACAAAGAACAGAATCCACAATTACTACCACAATTTTGTCTCTCTCCACATGGACCTCACTGAGAGCCTTCCAGAAAGGACAAATACTTGTCCCATTTCCTACCATACGCATCCAATCTAACAAGCTGCTTAAATGACATCCTTTCAAATGTCGCCACCCTGCCCAATTCAGTGAACCACTTTTGAAATGAGGGAATGCCAAATGACTTCCATCCTCTATGTATTATCAGTTTGCCAATCATTGCACTAGTTTGGATTATTCTTACACGTTTTAAAACAAACCGGCATATTCATCTAAATTACAGCATGTCTGAAAGTTTAAATTCATGAATGGTTAGAATTGCCACCAACTAACCCTCCAGTGACCATTCTGTCATGCATTAAGGGCTGAGCAAGCACTCATTCATTAGAGTAGCAGTGTATACGTGTTTCAAGAAATATCGTCCCTTAATCTAGGTGTGATTGGCTGATCGGCAATCATGGATTTAAGATGAAAATCGGCCAATTTAGATCGGTGACCGATCAATCGGTGCCCTCCTAGTACAATTCGTAAAGAAACCTTTGGGCCAGGGTGCCAGGGAATCAAACTCGGATTGGTTCGTACCAAGCAATCGAACAAAGTTTGAAAACAGACTAAGAAACAGCCTGAGCAGATATATTCTGGTTCGAATGACAGATAAGAATATCAGAGAACAAGAATATGAGATGTCATCCTTTTTAAAGTGCCCAGTGCTGATGTGATCTGTAGATATGCAGTACAGCCGTTTGGTGCAGAGGGGGATATTACATGTTACAGTAAGCGTACACATCCACAGGGAATGCGTGCGCACCATGGAGCTATAAAATACCTGGAGAGAGCTATCCGTTAGCATCCCCATTCATCTCTATGACTGTGCTCAGCAACCGCAGGGTTCCCAGAAAGCTAGCAAAATGGAGGCTGCCATCTTTGCTCATGGGATCGGGTGGCACAAGGCTGATCACTCGTCAATGGGAATAGATAAGGAAAAATCTAAACACATTTCAAGCTTTTAAGAGCCCTCTAAAAACAATCAGTCACCAGATGACGATGGGCTATAATGTAATGAAATAATTTCAACTGAAATGGTTTTTGGAAAAAAAAAATATTTCGTCATAATTGAACGGTTGTTTATGTTGAAACATGCTTTTTGACATTGGATGGTGTATCTACTACACCATCCAATCTACCACCAGGTGCTACAGGGACCTGCTAACCAGCCAACTCCTGACCCCTGGTGTGCACACGTAAAAAGCTTTTCACGTACAACAGATCCTCAGAAGTCATGGTGCCTGATACTATGTATCTATTCCAGTTCACAGACACAGATGTAAGGTCAAAGCCATATGATACTCCAGCAGCAATCTCAGCATCTTTCAAATCACATCGTCATCTCTCCACAGTTTCACTTGTATGTGCTATTACTGTATATCAAAAATCTGTTCTTGTCTTTCTCATTGAGCTGTAAATGTTTGGCCACTCTGGCCAGGTTCCAAACAGGAAACAGCAGGGATTGATCGTTTCACTGGCGCCACCCTCATGGCTGCCAACACGATAAGGGCACTAGGCTTTTTTTGCAGGCACCACAGAAACAAACAGCCACAACAAACCAAGACATGCTGAGTCATGCTGACTTTAAGAAACATGACATTTTGGGGATTATGGCACACATTTACCCTACGTAAAAGGCCTACGTAAGATTTAAAGATGATTTGAAAATGCTCATCCACATTCTGTTGTTCGTTTTGCAGAATGAGTCAACTAATACTTTCATGATCACATTTACTCTATATTCTATTTACTATAGTCTATCAACTATCCAGCAGTGACCATGAAAAAAAGGGCAGTGATAGTGAGTGAGTGAGTGAGTGAGTGAGTGAGTGGAAATAAAACAGACATGAATCATTTATCTAAGAGGCATGAATCAGAAAATTTGTAATGAAATATGCGGAGGGGGGAGGCTGTAGTGACCACACCCAAGGGTTTCAATTAAACACAAGTACTTAAGGGATTATAAACATGAGTTTAGAAAAAACTGTTTACTCTTTAGGGCTAAAAGAGTCCAGTTCAAACGGAAGGGATTTCCCTGCTGAGGGTGTTCTCTGTGGGCGTAGTACAATTGGCAATGGAGCGGAAAGGATGGAGAGCAGAGGAGATACATGACATATAGCGGCAAAGTGGAAAATGTGAAAAGAGGGATTTCAGATGGCATTAACACATGTGGCCTTCTATGAATCAAGGGGCTTTCGGGAGACCAGAGGCTCTGATCGCAGTGCCCTATCAGGTTGGGATGAAGTTGGTGTTTCAGACTGAGGTGATAGTGAGGAGGGAGTCTACTGCCCAATAGAAGGCTTTGCAATTTTGTTTGGAAACTAGATGCGGGGGTTGGTATTTTACAGAACTGCAGTTGCATCAAGTCTTGCTGTTTCTTCAAACTTTGCATCATGAGCGTCACACTTTTAAGACATGTTGTGATTTAGATAAGTTTCTTTTACGTTGGAGTTTTGGGGGTTAGCACTATGGTGAACAGTGGTGTTTGAGCTTTGGTTGAGGACATGCTTTACCTTAGGATCATTTATGAAGTTATCTTGACATATAGGGAGAAAATTGAATGGTAAATTCAGGAACCTCAATCTGTGGAGTGGTTGTAATGACTGTATAAAATTAAACTTGATAGGGCATAATTAAATTAATAAACAGATGAAATCAAGATGTTTGCTTTGGTTGAAAGTCAGAATCTTGATTTTAGGATTGTTGAGCTTTTAGTTTTGGACAATAGCAGAAATTTACACTCCAACAGCAATGGATTAATAAAATGTAATTAACTTAGGTTTATTGAAGTAAATACAGTTACTTCTATGTAACTTACAAAGTTATGTAAATCAAAGATTAAAACTTTTTTTGAGTGCAGGTTGCTCGAATTGCCTTTCAAAGTATACTCTTTTGGCCACGAGCGAATAAGGCCGCAGTCATTGAATGCAGACTAAGATTGCTTTGTGATACTCTTTGGCAAAGACAAGGAATGCCTGTGTGTAGAGAAAAGCTGGGCCATGCGTAGATAGTCCACACAGGCTGAGCTGATGATGAATGCAGTCAACCTACTTTAGTCTTGATAATCGGATTCTTAAGTACCACTCGTTATGCCATCAACGTTTCAGTATTGAAGTAACGCAATTGTGTTATCACAATCGTTTTTGTAATTTCTGTATACTCGAGTACTTATGCCCATCCCTAGTATTAGGTTGATGTGGCTACAGAATAAGTTGGTGAGGGGTCAGATCAAGGGGTCCTGCCACAGAACAACTGGGCTATTTCCACACCAGACTCCTGTTGATGCATTTCATGGCACCGTGTTTACTTGTTGTTTTAATTACCAAGCCCACCCTGGTGGAAACTGCCTTTGATTCTCTCTAAACAAAACTTCCAGTAATTGAAGTGGTGCAGTTCAGTTGCGACACAACTGTATTGTGTTGTGATTGCCACAATCTAAAGGCGGAAGTATGATAAGAAGCTTTCAGAGGCTTGTTGCTTGGTTTTGCAAGGTTTGTGCACTTCAAGAATTGAGTGACAAAGCACTGGAAATGGATTAGAAGTGAATACATCTGCTTATGTTGCTGTCCAAAGGACTAAGCACATCTCCGGCAATCTTTGCTTCTGACGAGCATCTGGCACACAGTGCATTTAAAGCCCTGTTGAGTGTTAGGACATGGATGCCTAAGCAAATGCAGCCCTAATCGGAATCGGGGCACTAACAATACGGAGATGAAGCTCCATGCTAAAACAGGAAAAAGAGCTGGCAGGATGGTTGGGTAATTTAAACGTCAACAAACCAAAAATAGTGTCACGAGAAGCTTGAAGAGGAGCCTGGTGTGGAAATAGCCCAGTTGTTTTTGGGTGGGAACCCTTACTCGCCCCCCCCTCAAAAAGTTATCATAGCACAACACAGAGTGGAATCACTTGATAAATAATATATTGTGTGTGCGTGCGTGCGTGCGTGCGTATATATTATATTAATTTACAATATATATATACACACACACACACACACACACACACACACACACACACACACACACACACTTATTAGGGCTGTCGATTTAACGTGTTAATTCAGTGTGATTCATTTGATTAAAAATAATGCGTTAAAAAAATGTCATGCAATTAAATCGCAATGCCCCAGGATTGTAATGAGGAAGATTCTTGAGAAATGCAAGATTGTAGTACCACCAATTTACTCCAGAGGGCAGTAATTGAAATTTCAGCTGTATGGCAATGCACAGTTTATACAGTGAAGAAAACAACCAGACAGAACAACACAGACATTCGTTACATTCTTGCGTTCAAAACACTTGATGGAGTGCAAATTCGAACTAAAGGATCTCAATATGTGTTCTAAGTATTAAACTATATTTAACTTGACACAGTAACCTAAACATTTTATGTTTATGACGCAACGCACTCAAGGCGCTACTCAAGCATGTCTGGGCTTGTTGAAATTGACGTGTCCTTAAACAAGCCATCCATATTAAATCTCGAACTGATTGACAAATTCACATGTGAAATGGATTGCTGTGAACTGTATGCCAATGATTGACTTATGTTTAATAATATGGTAGTAAACAATTCATAATATTATATTATATTATATATATGTGTATATATATATATATATATATATATATATGTGTATATATATATATATATATATATATATATATATGTATATATGTATATATATATATGTATATATGTATATATATATATATATATATATATATATATATATATATATATATATATATATATATATATATATAAAATATAGTCATGTACTGTGCGCACTTCTGCGACTCTCCAGGACAATTTGCAGATGCTACGAAGGATTTCAGACCTGTTTGAAATGTGTAAGGTCAGACCTGTTAATCATGGGTGCGCACTGTCCCGACAAGCAAGAGACTACCAACAAGAGCAAGGCAATGGAAAGCACAAGGCAAAAATGTGAAAATCCAATAAAGCATCACTCATGGCTCCCTACACGCTTTCTCAAAAATATTTTTGACTCTTTTTCAAATTTGTTTAATCACATTCTGTGTAAATCAACCCATAAGCAATCCCCAAGCCCACATTGTTTTTTGACATGAAATAACTTCCATTGCTAAGTGCATGTGTTCGTGAATTAATTTCCAGATCGAAACTTCAGTTTGAAGAAGTTCGGAAGAAATATGGGGAAGCTATTATGCATCAAAAGCAGAATGCTGTAGTAGGAAACATTTCTAGGTAATTTCATACTAAACCCTTATCCCGAAATTGAACAACTACAAACAATTTCCTCTAAAGAATGATAACATATTCAACCATTGTTACGTTAATGTCATCTAACTTTACAAATTTTCAGAAATCTTATAGGCCAAGTCCTTCCTGTCACACTGTCTTAATCACTATCTTTCTCCAAAAGGTTAAGGGTGCTAAAAATATCCCCCTCCCCCACCTCCTCTCTCAAAGTTTTGATCAACAAGCCACCACACGCTTCACGTCTGGCCATCCCAGGCCAGTTACGCAACGGCCCACCCCTATGATGGTGCAGGATGAGGCTTATTGCATTCCCCCAGGCTCATTAGGAACTTTCCAACAGCACAGGCTTATATAGGTTCCCCAGCTTGAGCCTAGCTAGCTGGCGTGATACCGGTGCTAATCCTGCTAGTGCTCTAGAGGCGCTGGTTATGAGGCATGACTGGCCGCTAAAAAGAGGCAAATGCCCTTAAACCTACATCATCTGTTCTAATTTCAGAACAGAATATTGTGAAATCTGTAAACCACAAGAATAAAATATTGAACTTATAGTATAATTCACTTGTCTTTATGGAAGAATAACTGTGGTGTCTTTGTAACTATTAGGTTTGAAACATACTCTACACAAGAATGTGAATGCAGACACTTTCACTGTAGCTACACAAGCTGTTTTCATGCATCGTTGCATTTAAAATGTGTCCGACTGAAATTCACAACACAATGCAATTAATGCGTTGCATTTCCCACTCTGCTACAAGAGATGCTAGCGTAAACTGTCAGTTTTCTCTTTCAGGTCAACCACTGTCAATTAAGCTGGCAAGTTAAAAAAAAATAAAAAATTTACATGTTTCTAGCTACCTGAATAATAACACATCTGGTTTAAAAGCACAGACATTTGAATGGAACTTGATAGCCGCATCAAAACAAGAGCGCAAAAAAAAAAAAAAAGAGCATGTTCGCATGTACAATGGGAGCATGCACTTATAAGAATGGTTTGATGGTATCTCAGTTTTAAATTGGACAGATTTCATAGCATTTTCATCCACTGTACTGCTTGACTACAATACCAGATTTATTTCTAAACTTTACTAAAGACCGTGTCTGCAACATTTATACAGAATCATTATCGATATGTATTGATAAAATGATAATATAAACCTCTAAATTGAAACTTCCTTATTTTACAGAATACTTTATGTATGTGAAAGACCCAAGAGGTACAATCAATGTTTCTCAGTTACTTCATTTGTAAGGTGTCGGCTCAAGCAGGAAAAACTTCAAATCTGAAGCACCATTTCCGCAAGCATCATATTAAGGAATCTGTGAAGATGAATGTCAGTGAAAAAGAAAAACGGTATATAAAGTAGGATAATAAATGACAGACCCTTTTCATAAAAAACACTGGATACAATAGTGTTTTACATGATTTGTTATGACTCATTAGGTAGGTAGGCTTACATTATGTTTGTGCTTACTGTCACACTCACAAACATAGCAAATGCATACTAGCACTTGTATGTAACGTTACAATGGGCCGACTGTTTGTTCATGCATTATTTGCTAAAGTGCAACGCAACAGTAGGCTTATCATAATAATAATAATCATTTTTAAAAGTAATAAAAAGGGTTTACAAACCATCATGAAGCAGCTCTCTGACGGACTGGCAAGGATCGACCAAAGCCAACTCCCTGGAAAGTTTAAGGTCTGGTGTTACCAGTTCATACTCTACAGGAGGGTGATGTGGCCCCTGAAAATGAGTGAGATTCCCTCATCAACTGTAAGTAGGATGGACGGAAAAGCCAACTCATTCATCCAAAAGTGGTTGGGGTTGCCACGGTGCCTATCTGAAACCGGTCTATTTGGAAAAAACATGCTGCAGCTGCCACTGCAGTCTATACAGTTGGGCTACATGCAAGAAAAGACCAGGTTGGTTCTCGAGCTGAGGGAGTCCACAGACGAGGCAGTAAAGAACGCAAATGCCAAGGTTCCTACTGGCCGCAAGTGGAATACCCAAACCGAGGTCGATCAAGCTGTCGGTCGGCTTCAACACCGGGAGATCATGGGCAGAGTTCAGGTAGGAAGAGCAGGTCTAGGATGGGGAGAGACGCCACGCTTGTGGTCCAAGGCCAATCGCAAGCAAAGGAAGGAGATGGTGGTAGCAGAGGTGACGAGGATGGAGGAAGATCGCTACAAAATCAAGGCCATGGCGCAGGGTCGACAGGGAAGCTGGACAACCTGGGAGGGAATCATGAACCGGAACATCAGTTGGTCAGACGTGTGGAAGATCCCACAGGCAAGACTTAGCTTCCTTATTCGGTCAACCTACGACACGCTTCCCTGCCCTCGGAACCTCCATCAGTGGTTTGGGAATGAAGAATCCTGCGTACTCTGCAATGCTCCCAACGCAAGTCTCCAGCACATCTTGGCAGGCTGTAAGATCGCTCTCTCACAGGGACGCTACAGATGGCGCCACGATCAGGTCCTGAGAAAGCTAGCCGAAGTACTTGAGGAGTGTCGACAGGGTAGCAATCAACCACCATCAGCAGAGGACCCCACCATCTTTGTGTCGGAAGGAGGGGTAAGGAGAAGCACCAGATCAAGAGAAACAGCAAGGCCCTTCTCCCCCAACCAGGAGTGGGACATGAGGGTTGACCTGGATAGGCAGCTCCGGTTCCCCACGGAGATAACCACCACACTTCTCCGGCCAGACATAGTGGTGTGGTCATCCAAGGCGAGATCGACGCACCTAATTGAGCTCACTGTACCACTGGAGGAGGGGATTGAGGCCGCTTTCGAACGGAAGAAGAACAAGTACTCAGAGCTCGCTGCCGAGTGCCGGGAGGCTGGCTGGAAGACGACCATCCACCCGGTGGAGGTCGGATGCCGAGGTTTCCTTGGGGTATCAACCATACGCCTCTTGAGGGAAGCAGGAGTGAGCGGAGGGAGGCTAAGGAGGGCAACAAAGGATCTGGCAGAGGAGGCAGAGAAAGGTAGCTTTTGGCTCTGGCTGAGGAGGAAAGATAGGTGTTGGGGGAAGAACATCTAACCCCAGATAACAGCAGCAGGGAGAACAGCTATCAGCTGCAGGGGGTGACAGGGAGACGTCCCTGTCACTGCTCCGCCACCAGGAGACGTTCCAGAATTAAAGGAGCGAAACGTCGGTGAACGGTGGTTTCTGGCTGATGACCTTGCAGCTGACCCATGGGCACTGGAGGAAGTGCGACAAGCAACAATGCCCAGCAGGTGGTAACATCTTCCTGTGCAATTACTACTACACTTTAAAAGTAATAAAAAGGGTTTACAAAGTGATTTAGGAACATACAGGAAATTTTACTTTATAGCAGAAAATTTTCAAGTACTGGAAAAACTCCAATAAATAAACTGCAAATGAATACTCATTTATTTTTCAGTACACTCATAAAAATTCTTTAAGATTTACACATTCAATTTCATTTCAAAATTCCATCAAATTGAATTTATTAATCTTTAATGAAAAAATACAAATAAAATACATTTCTGTTTTATTAATTTAATTTGGTTAAGCGTTACACAATTCAATTCAATTTGCTGGAATTTTATAATGAAATTGAAATATGTAAATCTTAATAATAGGCTTTAAAAATTTTTTGCTACTGTGGCGAGCAGAGTGCTAAGGATGGACTCCTGGGAGGGGGAATTCTCAATCAGCCGGGAGAGCGATAAAGAGCATCCAGAACAGCAGCTGGGGCGAGAGACGCACGGAGCTGTGTGTATGTATGCTTGTCTGTGTAAACGGGACTGCTGGAAAGCAAACCTTTAAAGTAACTGCCAAAAAGCAAATCTGTGTGAATTTATTTATTTTACACTCACTATGGTATGCTTTTCAGCACGCAGGCAGCTTCAAGGTAATACAGATAGAAGAGAACATGGCCCGGGCATGCGTTTGTCACTTTGTGCACGTGTGCTGAACCCTGTGTGTGCTCCAGGACTTTACATTTTCCCCATTCATTTTCTCCACAGTCATTTCAACATTAACAGATGAGGGGATTACATGAGAGAAGGCACATTTCAGTAAACTGCACGTTCATTCATGTTTTTGTTTTTTTTGTGCTATAAGTGAGAGAAAGAGTGTGTTGTGACCCGCTCCGTTTGAATGGGCCGCTACTGCAATATGTCACACGCACCATTACAGAGCATGAGTACAACTTCTATAGATTGAATTTGGTGATAAAAGTTACATAATTTGATAGCTGAGACTAAAAGCGTTTTTTTTTTCTAAAAACTACTTCTGACTCAAATGATGGATCTGTGTTACAATTATGCATGTAGCTGTAACTGGTGCTGTCCTTTGCTGATATGAATGATGCCAGTATACAATCTCAAACTTGGCTTGTTTTTTGGTCGCTATGGATAAATCAAAGTATGTTTTTTAATTAATGTATTGTTCTGCGAATCATTCCTCTCAGTCTCAAGTTTAGCACAGACTGAGAGAGAGCAGCCAGGCTTAACCAACACGAATAACTACGGCAAGCGCTTCTGGCCTAGTTTTTTCAAAATAGAGGTCCCACATTTAATGAACTAATTGTGAAATAAATATGAACATAAATTACTGTGTAAAAAATAAAAATGTTCACAGCACAGACCATTTCATGATATCCCACAATATGGTGAAATTAACTTTATATTCATTAAAAAAATGTAAATATGATTTTTAATATCTGCTACATACCTAATGGTAAAACTGATATATATATATATATATATATATATATATATTATACACAGTGAGTCTATATGCAATTTTGAACAAGACAAATGTTTATAGTCACTGGGATAGATGGTAATTTTTTTAATTACAATCAGCTTTAGTTTCCGATGTTCCACGCACATCGATGACAACATCAAAGGAATACCATGTGGTATATCGAATAATATATAGCATTATCAACCAACTTATCGCCCATCATATTTTTTCCTCCATATCATGCAGCCTTATTCTGTAATTATGCAGAGTATGTTTCTGGTCTAAGAGGCTCAAATTAATAACTTAATATTGGCAGATGAAACATCTTTTTTAGTTTACATAGACAGCCATCATCCACGCCCAGAAAACTAATAACACTACAAGACGGCTTGAAGTTGGTGGGTTTCCCTTCTGATCGGATGCTCTGCCAAATTAATGACAAGAACTTCTATAATTAATGACTGCAGGAGCTGGAGAAGGAGGGTCATAAGCTCAGAATGAGGAGACATTGACTGATGCAGTGACTTTGTATTTCAAACCCCAATTGAGAAATTGAAACTAGAAAATGAAGTGATGTATGATTATGATGTCATAGTCACCACTAAAATAATTGATAATGAGCCTAAACCACTCACTGCAGTAATTATGAGCTCATCCTCTTTCTCAAAAATTAACAAATAATAAAAGGTAAATTCAGCTATAAATTCAGTGGCCTAAGGATCCAATGCCATCGGACATCTCTTCATTTATGTTTTAGAAGCTACTTTGAAAATGAAGCTCCCTAAGATACAGTACTTGTAATTTAAAGTAGTTAAACTACAATCAAGCTGCCCTTTTGAAGAAGTAAATGGCCCCACAACGATTTATTGAAAAACGTAGCTTGTTGCTGACAAAGCTAAATTATTTTGAAAAAACACCCATGCAATTATAATACTTAAGAAAAATGTAGTTAGATTAGTAGTGTCACTACATTTTGTTCTCAACGTTTGACTTTAGGTACATATTTAACACAATTAGAGAGGCACATGCAAGAAACATGAAAAGTACAATCCTGCTTTCAATGTGGCATGTTGGGAAAACATTGTTTTGCATTAGGTCTAAAGTAACCTTGCATTTTACATTTCCAGAGTGGCTTTTACTTTCTCCTTCCATCTCCATTTCACAGGTCTCTTTCTTTCTATAGAGACAGAATGAAGACAAAAGGCTCAGTGTCTGACACATTTCTCCAGTCTACATGATGTTCTCGTACTATTCCCTCATCGCCGCACTACCTCCCCTCTATAATTTCATTAAACGCAGGCGAATCACGCCTCGGCTATACGGACGCCATCATACAGTCCAGCAGACACAGGAACAAGCTCCAGATCTGTCTCTTTATAGCCGTTATTCTTCCGGTTTCATCTATTTCTCTCGGTTATATTAAATTCCCTTTCTTTCCAGGTCACTGATCATGTCCCAATGGCACCCTAAGCTCTTGCGGTCCTCCTTTGAGTCCACACTTTGGCGATGCGATGCCCCAGTCTATTTGCAAACAGGTCAGCTGTGGAGGTCACAGCCTATGGATGCCATGCAAATAACCAAAGGGAAGAAAGAATGAGAACAGGTGTGCCAACTGAGAGAAACAGAGAGAAAAAAAAAAAAAGAGTGAAAGACAAGAAGAGAGACTGAGTTATTGCAAGTGATAGAGGAAGCTAGTAAGAGAGAGGGAAAGAGAGCGAGTTAAAAGAGAGGGAAGTGTCACTGGAGGGGAAGCCTCTGGGGGCGGGATCAATGGTGGCAGGAGCTGTAATGAGGTTGGATGGAGGCCAGATTTCAGGATTATTGCTTGTGTCAGCCAACAGACAGCCAAGCAGAACAATGGTACAGGGGGGGTCACACAATCCAGAGGGGTGCCCGCTGGAGGAAGAGGGGCATAGAGGGTCTATCCAAGACTTGGCACTCACTGATATGCCCTGAAAGACTGCGTATGTGCATGTTTGAGACTGGCTGAATGCAGATAGAAAAACAATGGCAAAGAGAAAATGTTTGTCAAGCTTCCTTTGGCACACAGAGACATTCAAGAGAAAGACATTATGGTGATATTATCACTTCCTGATGGACTGACATTCCTTCTGGCTGGAGGTTCTCTTTCTGGAAGTTCCTGAATGAATGAGATTGTAAAGCAGCTCAATGGAAAGGAGGTAGGCAAGAACCGGCTTGACAATATAAATAATAGTTTAATGAAGAATTAAACCAAAAAGATACAAACACACACATAGGACAGACAGCTGCCGTAAACGTTCTCTCTCTCTGTCGCACCACCGTCCGCAGTCGGCCTTTATCCCTCTCGGAGGCTTGATTAGCCTGATAAGGGACCGGGTTTGTAAAATCGCAACCAGGCCCCACACTCTGCTCTGTCACAGAGATTAAAACTATTGTTTGAAATCCTGATTTCAGATGTGGTGGACTTACATATTGATCTTTTTCACATCAAAAGTTATTGCGTTTAACCACACCACTTTAATTTAACCACTAGAGTCATATTGATGATGTTTACAATGACAGTCTTTGATTTTTGGAGCTTTAAAAAGGACTGATCACCATTCACTTGCATTTTAAGGACCTACTGTGCCAAGATATTTTTCTATTTTTCTTCCAATTTGTTCTGCTAAAGCAAGAAAGTCATACACAACTGGGATATTATGAGGGTGAGCAAATTATGAGAATTTTAATTTTTGGGTGAACTAACTCTTTAAGTCCACTTTGCAACCTAAACTTCTTCAGAACACAGCACAACAAATTAAACAACACACGCGTTTCAAGATCCATTTATAAATTTAGACACTTGGGAGTCTAAAAATTAGGTGATCCTTCACAAGACACTGGAAGAAAACACAAAAAACTTCCAGCGCATTAACAGTTTATAGAAAAATAAATAAATTACAGATGCACACAAAAGCATGTTTGAAGAGCCCCTAACTCGCCCTTTACTTTTAAAACTGACTCAAACGGTTGATGATTTTGGTATTCGAAAAGTAGCGCATCGAACAGTAAACCAAATGTCGACTATCTGTGCACATCCCTAATATGAAGTGATCAAATGGCTTCCAAAGACTAGGAATATAGTGCATGAATACTATTGCCTACTTCTATGATGCTTATGTAACCTTGGAGCTCGATTATTATGGTACTTTTTGAAGTTTGACAGAGCCGAGTCCCTTTTCACTTTCATTTTATGGCAAATAAACCCTATGAAGTCTTTTTAAAAATTCATCTTTTGTGTTTAACGGAAGAAAGAAAGTCATACAGGTTTGTAATAACATGGTAAGAAAATGACCATACAACTTTATTTTTGAGGTGAACTACCCATTTATGCCATGGTGTTAATTCAGGCAATATGCAGTATGTTTGTGTAAGAAAAAGGTTCCACTAACTTTCACAACTACAGACTGGGAATGACAGCTGATTGTTTCCAGTTACTCCAGGCATGACTGAACAAATGCACTGCCATTAGAGAGCAAAGGTTTTTCAGCAAATGCCTATAGCACATCTGTTGACTGTCATCAGCTTTGAATTACAGTTTAGACAAAGCAGCCTGTCAAAATGATGCACAATAAGTCATAATTTTAATGTTTCTTCCATATTGCCTCTGGCCTCCCCTCAGCTCTCTTCTGATTCACGATGGGGCATTGCAGTGTTGACTCTTGTTTGTCTGCTGTTTGCGTGTGTATGTCGAGAGGGGGGTTGACTTCTGAAGGATTACAGTGGCATTGCTGTCAACACCAGTGAT
Source organism: Moxostoma hubbsi (assembly GCA_032164185.1). Classification (NCBI taxonomy): domain Eukaryota; kingdom Metazoa; phylum Chordata; class Actinopteri; order Cypriniformes; family Catostomidae; genus Moxostoma; species Moxostoma hubbsi. The sequence continues at coordinate 28,659,734 of JAVLUX010000016.1, read as the reverse complement.
ATTAAATGGATGCAGTGGCATTATGACAGAAACAACAGAGAAGGCCATTACCATACATGACCTGTGCGGCACTCTAACCACTCAATGGGTAAAAAAGATACATCCTGGAGGGCCAGAGAGCTGACAGGAGGGCGAGAAGAAATCTGTTTAAGTAAATGCCACAAGGGCATGTCTGACAATGCACATAAACACGCTTTAACAGAAGGCAGAGAGAGCGAGAGCGAGATTAAATAAATTCAAGGCTTGGTGTTGAGGTCTTTGTCTTGGATGGTGAATATTGTGAGTCCTCAAGGGTGATGGGCTGAAATGGCTGCTTTCTGACACAGACGTCTCAAGGGCTTTTGAAACAGGCTCTGAAATTGGGTTGCTATACCACTCAGAACACCCGCATTGAAAATGTTTTTCCAGTTAAGAACTGCAATACCTATGAATATAGTACTCTAATGTCTCAACCCTTCCAAGATGGCAGGCTGGTAAAATGGTCCCACAGAAAATATGTGAAACTTTAAGGCAGGGTGAGACTGTTGGCATATTCAAACTATGCATGTCCATGAATTCCTTCACACAGAAGCTGATAAAGTAACAGGGTTGGGAACAGAGAACCAGTTCTTATTCAAAACATGTTCCATTTAAAAAAAAAAAAGAAAAAAAAAAAAAAAAGAATACCAGAACCTTATGCTTTACAAACAAGAACCTTTACCAAACAAATTTACATTTTGTTTGGGAATCAAATTACATTGTTTAGAGTTATAATGTAATAATGTTTTTCTATTAATTCAAGTTATTATACATGGATATCTATGGATTATAGAGAAGAAATTACGTAGGTTCTTTCTGAATTATCTGGAAAAACAAGTTTTGACTTGATTCAACAGGCCTGTGTGATTATGTCGGATATGCAACGGGTTAATGAATACACATGCTCACACACTTAACACACTTCTAGAGCCTGAGAAATGAGGCATATGAAAATGAAAACTACCATCAGACATACAATATTCATCTTTACTGCTTAAATTATTAACCCACATACAATAAATCACCATCATATTCCATATTCCAACTTATTAACAGCCATTTTTGATTTAACAATTGTTACTTACTGCATTAAAAATACATTAAGTGCAAAGACAACATTTTAGCAATATGACATTACTTTTATTTGCACATACTTTCACAAACAGTAGCCAATGCACTGTGATAGTTGAGTTGGGGTCCTGTTCTTCATGTTAGATCTTCCATGGGTTTTGTTCATACAAGATAATCAGAATTTGTGCGATTCCTTCATGAAACGTTGAAATCTACAAACAGCAGCTGCGGAGTAAATGATCATTACTGGTCAACCGATATATCGCTGATGCAGATAAATCGTCCGATATTCTGACTTTTTTTAAAGGTGCAATATCTAACAATTTTCATAGAATATTTGCCTTATTTTTGCCAATGTGTGAATGGTTTCTAACGCAACATAAATAATTAGCCCTTCCCGAACTTCCTAGGTTGCCTATTAAAGCCTGCAGACCGATTTTCATGCGAAGGGAGCGGGTCGTTTTTGCCAGGAAGATGCCACAATGTGACTTTATGCACGCCCAATAGCCATGCCTCAGACAGTAATAGCTTCTCTTCCACTATTAAACAATGACAATAACCTGCAACACTAGTTAACATCATCTTAGAGATGGAATCCAGCACAACACTGACTCCTACACAAACTCAGAGTAAGCCAAAAAAAACAAATACAAAAAAATTGATCTACTGAATTCTGTCTGGCTAAGCGGATACGTGATCATGGTCAAGCGAAAACTATAGTGAACATCGGCAGGGCATTTGATTCCTGGAGGGACCTTTGTTTGGTTTTAGGGATCAAAACAGACCCCGAATTGGTGTTCTTCTTATTGGACAGGTAAACTTACATAACTGCAAAGCATGTGAAATACAGTGCCATAAGGATTGATCTGTGTAATTTATCTAAATTGATCTTGCCTGCTAACGCTGACGAATTGCAAGTTACCTTGCTTCATAACTTTTAAATAATTTAAACGATCTTCTATTTATACTAAAAGTCAGGTATACAGGATCAATTTAAGTAAATGCGCTTGTTTCTTATTCGTAGTACAACATATGAAATGCAAACCATACAATAGTGCAACAGTAAACTGTCTGGTATAGTTCGGTAGTATGTAGCTGCATGCGTGTATCAGTATGCTATGTTAGCTGATAAGTAGATTTAGTTTGTCTCAAAGTTTGTAGTAATTTTAATTATGCTACCTCATCTGTCAGCATGATGCCGGTGGATCACGTTCAGTCTCTTTGTACGTTACGTCAATGTTTTGGCTGATGCTCGCTCGCGCCCCTGTGGAGTGTGCACACGAGCAATAGGTAGCTGGCTGCAGTTCACTTAACGGCCACAGGTGTCATTAATAACAAGGGTTTCTGAATCTTATATACTGCACCTTTAATTATCGGCAGATACATTTATTTAATTTTTTAATGATAAAAGGCAAATATGAATAAAACTTCTATTACAGTATATTCCAACCCAACAATTTTTTGGGCATTTTCAACTCAATTTGAGCAAAGCGCCAATAGATAACAGTTCTTATCTCAAAAGAACTCGGAAGTGCCAGTGCAGAGCATTTGTTTGTAAACAGTAACTTCCACAAAAAGCAATCACACTGTGACCACCGTCATTTTTGTTTTATTGAGGTTGGGTTGATTTTTTTCATTGTTCAAATGTCATACAACTCACTTAGGTATCTTTACAACCTAGCGAACACTAAATGATAGATGCTTATTTTTCCTAGTTTTATGCTAATCGGTGCAAAAATAACTGCTAGCCCTTCCTCATGTTTGTGGACATCTCTAGAACATGTCATTGCGTTGCATGAGAATGCACTAGTTTGCATTACCACAGAATATCAGAATTGCAGCTTCAGTTGTGAAGGAGAATTGTGATCTTGTAATAGATGCTAATATACACTTAGTTTGACCTAGTCTGTGTTTAACTGTGAAGTGCACATGATAACTTAGACAACAAAGTAGAAGAACCTGTGCACTTAGCCTTCCTTTCTTCTGATGCTGAAGAAAGAAATTCATACACATCTGGGATGGCATGAGTGTTAGTAAATAATGAGACCATCCATTTGGGTGAACCATCTCTTTAATAAAGCTCTTGGTCCACAGAAATGTCAACAGAACAGAATGAAAGAGACTCAATGGAGCTACAGCATTGGAACTACCATTCAGTTTGCACCAGGGGGCTAAAACACGGAGTTAATGCCAGGTAATACCGGGGTGCCCCTGTAAAAGTGACATGGCTTAAAGATAATCGGAGTAGAGGACACGGAGATGTGGAGAGCTGCTTAATTAGTGAATGAGAAGGTGATTTGTTTTCCTAAGGGATGGGGCAGAGGTCATACAGGTACTGATGATTGGCATTTAGTTCAGTCATGTGCAAAGCTATATTTCAAAATCGATAGGTCAGTAGGCCGACTAATAGAATAATCAGAAGCCCTATATAATATATAAATATCAGACCACAATCAGACATTTCTTATGAGGCAATGTTTATAAAATAAGCATTATTGTTTTAAAAAGAAAACAGTTAAACAGAGCCCAAACGAAAGTCTCAAAACGTGTTTTTAAAAGTTTGACTTTTTTTATTTGGCGCTGCTTAAAAACAACACTCCCAGTAGGACGCTTAAAAAAAGAATGACAAGTGGTCGACCGATAATCAGTTTTATTAATATTTCTTGTGTCTAAAAAAAAATATATATATATATATATATATATATATATATATATATATATATATTTGTCATTCTTATATGCAATCTTATGCAATGGCCAAACAAGACCCTCTGAATGTGTATGACTGTAGCTTTAAAAGGGATAAATGGAGAGATTCCTTTTCTGAGAAGGTTTTACCGTGCAAACTGTCTAACAGTTTAACACCTAAAATCTAAAAACAAAAATGTATGTATACAAGCAAAACTCAGATAACCTAGTTAAAATATGGCTTCCCCCACCATCTTCATCATTCATCCAGTCCGGATTAATAATTTAGCACTCACTATAGAATATGCATTCATGAAGCCATACACCCATGCTGAGAAAAGGATTCAACTCTTCCATGGACACACAATGGATAACATTCCCACAAGCAGATAGTACCAACTGGTGTTTATGAACACAGCCCACAGCTGGACTGGCTGCTACAGGCAAATGGATGCAAATTGGAATAAAGATCCAGCTCCCACATCCAGCCTATACCAGCGAGAGTAAGGCGACGAATAAAGATTAAGACTCAGAAACCCTCTCCTTTCTCGCTCTGTTCCCTTGAGTCCGAGCTGAGACTAACTAGGACTGTCTGTGGGAAGGGGGAGGGGCAGATAAAAGAAGGCTTAACAGGGTGAACAGAGGGAGAGAGAGAGAGAGAGAGAGAGAGAGAGAGAGAGAGAGAGAGAGAGAGAGAGAGAGAGATTGGGCTGGACAGTTTCATGAATGATCAAGCAGATTTCATGCACCCTGCTTATAATCTGTTCAAAAAACAGAGACTGGAATTCTGCACACACACACTCACACACTATCTCTTTGACTCGCATCCATTATTACTTAGATACATTTTCAAACTCAAATAAATCACCATTTCCAAATTGCAAATGCTTTAAATGACACATGGCTGAACGTTTTACCTTGACGGGCCATAAACAACTCAACATTTTGGCTTTTTTTTTTTATTATGTTTAGTTACCACTTAAATTACAATTCTGCAGTCATCATTTAGCTTAAACTTTTCCAAAGCGACTCACAAATGAGAAAAAATAGAAACAAAAAAAATTTAGCCAAGTGATGGTAATCAAATGGACAAAACTTACAACTAAAAGATCAAACATTATCCCAATATAAATACAAGATGATATTACGGCAAGACGGTAGGCTGTTTCCGTGAATTCTGGTACCATAGGATCAGCCACATAAAGCAGACTCTCTGACAAGTGGTATCTCCCATATGACAATGTTTGCATTGGCAAAAGGTTTTTGTAGTTTTATTTATTTATTTAAAAATTTGCCACGTTGCATCAGCAGCATGGGAGACGCGGATTTGGTTCCCACGTTGACACCAGGAAAAAAAAACAAGTACAAGTGACAAGTCCAATTCGGATGTTGCATTTTGCCCTCTAACATCACATTTAATCCACTGATAGTTAGATTTAGGTTTGGGGGTTCAGGTTTTGGGCCTGAAAACAACTCGCTTTTGGTGCCGATCCATGGGTGTCACTACACACACGGAAAATGGAGCACACACGAACCCATACGACCAACAACACTTGACGTTTCACCCAACAACACAACGCTTTGGTGGCAGTGTTTTAAATTGTATTAAGTACAGACCGATTTTAGGGACTACTTAATGTATGGAGGAAGCTATAGGGCAGGATCTCTTAGAAAATTGAGGATGGAGATGGGGAGATGTTGCTAGAGTGAGGTAAGCAGCGGCTTATATACTCTGCAGCCTGCAGGTTGATTGGCAGATTAGATGATTAGATACAGCAACACCTGCTGATCTCTCCAACAACTTCTCTCACACTCCTCGACATACTGGTAGGGGTGGGGGAACAGGTTTGCTCATTCATAACAACTGGAATTTTTTTTCACCACAGGCTTCACTATGTAACAATACATCTTTTGAATTTCATGCCATTACTACAATGCAACCCACAAAAATACATGTTGTCATCTATCACCCTCCAGGTCAGCTGAAATCTTTCTTGAGGAGTGTCCTGCTGTCCTCCTTGTCAGAGGATGATAGGTAGGGCTGAAACGATTAGTCGACAATAAAAAAATTGTAGACAAACATTTTCATTGTTGAATAGTCATTTGATCTCATTTAACATAGCATGAGATCACATTAAACTCTAATTATGATGCAGGAGAGCAGCACTGCAGTTCACGACTGACTGAGGAGGGGAAGAATTACACCGCTCACAAATGCACTCTAAACTTTCCAAACAGCTTCAGGTGATGTAGATCGCAAAGTACAAGTGAATTATACAAAAATACCAAATAAGTAAATACAGAAGCACTCTCATTATTGAATATGCAGAGTCAGAGTTCTTTAAAGAAAATACCCTGGTGTTACATCTTAAATACAGTCATATTTAATGCGTTATAGCTTTATTAAAGTTCAAATAATATGGAAGTAGGTCATATAATAAACTACAAACTCCGAAACTGGCATTTTTCTGTGCGGTCAGCGCCTCTTCTAAGTTGCGTGAATGTACCGATATAAGGGGGAAGACATTGAAACTGCACCCGGCTGATGCACACTCTGGCATGGGGATGCTCGTCCCTCATGCGCGCACGCTTGATGCAGCTAGATTAGAACGCGATGGCTCGTGACTTATTTAATCATAATATATGTCACTATCCATATCTTATCGTGAAGAATATTAAAAAAACGTAGCTTTATTAATAAGAGAGGTTTTTTTTTGTGACCTAAAGATGGATTGAAGTGAACAGAAAGCTGAGAGACGGTAGTCTTCACCCTATTATACACTGCAACCAATATGCAAAATATACTTGTAAAACTTAAAGTAACTTATTTTAACTTATTTAAAATACATTCTCTTTAAGCAAGTCTAAATATCTTATATGTTGCTTCTCAAGTAAATGTATCTTTTTTCTTAAGGATTTTTATACAATTTTAAATGGAAAACAAGACAAAAACAATTGATAATGTTTTTTTTTTTTTGCAGTGAATTTCTTTAATGAATTAAACTTAATAAAAATATATTTTTTCCTGTTAATTCAGTGAATGTAATTTAGAAGTATTTTTAAAAGGTGATTTTTGTTGTCTTTATTGTTAGTAAGCACGTTTAGTACAACATTTTAAGTTGGGGCACAAGTTGAATAATCGGTAAAGAGCTAATGATTAATCATTGCAATAAAAATCGCAGAATAGTCAAATAATCAAAATAATCGTTAGTTGCAGCCCTAATGGTAGGCAACTTGTGGTTCTTGGTGATTTCAACATACACCAAGACAAGCCCCAGGCCACTGCACTGAATACTCTTCTGGCCTCATTTGACGTGGAAAGACTACACACCACAGCAACTCACAGATCGGGCAACCAACTGGACCTAATTTTTACACGTAACTGTGCCACCTCAAATATTCTTGTTACAGCTTTACATGTCTCTGATCACAACTTTGTTTAATTCAATATGACTCTCCCATCTACATTAAAACAGACTCCACCTTTGGTTTCCTTTCACCGTAACCTCTGTTCCCTTTCACCCTCTTGCATTTCCACTGATGTCTCTACCGCTCTTCCCACAATAAATGTTTTTTTCCACACTTGATGTAAACACTGCCACAGACACACTTAGCTCTACTTTAACAACCTGTCTAGACAACATCTGTCCCCTCTCCTCTAGACAAGCACGTACCACACCACCCAGCCCCTGGCTGTCTGACATCCTTCGTAAATATCGGACTGACCTCAGGGGAGCTGAGAGGAGATGGCGGAAATCTAAAGATCCAGCAAATCTAGGTAAGTATCAGCATCTGCTTGCAACTTTCTCAGATACCGTTAAAGCTGCAAAAACCTCCTATTACCAGACAAAGGTCAACAGCACCACAGACACTCGTAGCTTTAGAACATTCAACACACTATTCTGCCCTCCCCCTCCACCACCTGACACATCACTGACAGCAGATATCTTCGCAACTTCTTTTTACTAATAAGGTTACAACCACCAGCAATACATTCACAGCACCACACCCTGTCAAAAACCTGTCACCTGAATGCAACTCTTCTTTTTCTATGTTCTCTCCTCTAACTGACACGGAGGTCTCTAAACTCCTCCACTACAACCACCCCACCACTTGTTCCCTTGACCCCATTCCTTCTTACCTTCTACAGGCCATCTCTCCGTCCATCTCACCTGGACTCACACACATAATTAACACGTCTCTACTAACAGGCAGTTTCCCACTACATTTAAGCAGGCTCGAGTAACCCTGCTGTTGAAAAAAACCTGCACTTAAACCCACACAGATAGAACACAATAGACCAGTCTCTCTCATCCCATTCATGGCAAAAATAATTGAAAGGGCAGTTTTCAATAAAATCTCAGCATATATCTCTATGCTGCCCTGAGACTGCCCTGCTGTCTGTCACAGAGTCACTGAAACAGGCGAAAACTGAATCCAGATCATCCGTTCTGATTCTGCTGGACCTTTCTGCAGCCTTTGACACAGTCAACCATCAGATCCTACTCTCCACCCTCTCTTCTCTGGGCATCAGAGGAACTGTGCTTGACTGGTTTAACTCCTATCTCTCAGGTAGGTTCTTCAAGGTAGTCTGGAGAGGTGAGGTGTCCAAGCCACATCAGGGGTACCTCAGGGATCAGTGCTTGGGCCACTTCTCTTCTCTATATGCACAACATCACTGGTACCCACCATTCAGTCACATGGTTTCCCTTACCACTGTTTGTTACACTGATGACACGCAACTCTACTTGTCTTTCCAGCCCAACAACATCCCACAGTGACTGCTTGAATCGCTGCCTGCCAGGCAGACATCTCGGCCTGGATGAAGGAACACCACCTGCAACTCAACCCAGCAAAGACCAAACTCAGTGTCTTTCCAGCCAACCCTGCTGTTGAACACAACATCACCGTACAACTGGGTACAACTACAGTATCGCCTTCCAAAACAGTCAGAAATCTAGGGGTAACCATCGATAATAAGCTAAATTTCACAGACCACATCTCAAAGACTGCAAGATCATGTAGATTTACACTCTACAATATCAGGAAGACCCTTCCTCTCTGAACATGCCACACAACTGCTTGTTCAGTCACTTGTCATAACTAGACTGGACAACTGTAACTCAATTAGACCTCTGCAAATTATCCAGAATGCAGCAGCACGTCTGGTCATTAACGAACCAAAGAGAGCACATTACACCACTCTTTGGCTCTCTCCACTGGCTGCCTGTTGATGCACGTATTAAATTGAAGGCTCTGATGCTGGCATACAAAACAGTCACTGGATCTGCTCCGGCATACCTAAAATCATTTCTACAGAACTACACGCCCACCAGAATCCTGCAGTCAGCTAAGGACTAGCTTTCCCGGACTTTCAGTGTCATCGTACCATATTGGTGGGAAGACCTTCTCAACTCCATCCGTAAAGCTGAAAAACTCTCTGTCTTCAAAAAACGACATAAAACACATCTTTTCCACGAGTACTTAAATTATAATAATAATTTAATCTGTTTTGAATACTATTCTGATGCTAGTGAAACTTTGTAGTATGTCACTTTTCATACCACTGTCTCCTTAAGATGATTTGCTTATGTTTTCCTCTTTTGTAAGTCTCTTTGGATAAAAGCGTCTGCCAAATGAATAAATGAAATGTAAATGTAGATGAGCAAGCTCCCTCCAAACTTTCATTTAAGAACTCCATTACATGGAAACTTTCAAAGGGTCATCAATACTAGTGTTGTCATGATACCAAATTTTTAATGAACTGTACCGATACCAGTGAAATTTCACAGTTCTTGATACCACAACAAAAATGTGCCAATATAGTAATGTGCTATTTCAAGACACATTTGAGCTACAGACCCAGTGTGCCTTGTTAAGCCTGCTACCTGCTGTGCATATAAACAAACGTATTGGAAAAAAGGAATATAAGAGTGTATGCACATCTACATTGCATGGTTTAAAACTGAATGCACGTTTCTGCTAGTTTTTTAACTAGACATAACGCGACACGCTATAAAAAGCTCTCTTCAATGTTAAGACATTTTGTCCTAACGGAATCTTATCACATTGCATCTGGTTTGGACACTGTGTAAGTCTGATGTCTGTATTAATTGGAAAGACTGACTAAACATGTTTCGATTATCTCAAAGTGTTACGAACCTTCCAACTGCCGAAAAAATTATTTTTCGAATTAAAGCTATTGACAAAGCACATTAGGTGGTAGTGCTTAACAAACAACGATAGCCAATATGCACAGGCTTAATTGTGACTTTAGCATCTCCATGACTTCATATAGTTCACAGACAGCACCAACCCATCTGTGGCTAAACATAACACAGCATCCTCTATAATGATTTGTATACCCTTTAAGCTATTATGTTTGAGACCACAAACCAATAAGCCAGTGGTCAAACACCATGTGGCCATTTAAAATACAGTTCATGCAGGATTTATTTCTGCAAGTGTAAATTGTCAATAAACTGTTGCTATTTCAGCCCTCTCAAATAAGGGATCACAAGATGTACTGACAGATCAGACACATCCATCTCCAAAAGTGACAGGGTAAAAATAGCAAACCAACAGCATCATAAAACACACTCTGTCTAAGGGCATGGAAGATGTGACTGTCTGACACCAACTCTGCAGCCATTCACTTTGCAAATGATGAGAACACATAGTATATAAAGGGTTATAACAGCCAGACGTTATCTAAAAATTATCATAAGTTTAGCCTAACAAAACTAGCCATTTGAATTCTGATAGCAGTGTGGGAAAAACAGTAACGCATCATGCATTTGCATCCTTTGTACTCATTTGAGTCATATAATGAGAGACTTTATCTCAGAATGAAATGAAAATTCTCATCATTTACTCATCCTCATGATATCCCAGGTGTGCATGACTTTTTCTCTTCACTAGAACACATTATTAAAAATAGAAAGATATCTTGGCTCAGTAGGTCCTTAAAATTCAAGTGAATAGAGACATATCGATAGACATATTTCTAAGATGTACATTTATTTTAATACTTTCAGGTCAGCCAAGTCTATACACAACTTCCGTCAGGCAACCTTATTACATTAATTTGACTTTATGAGCTCTAAATATGCTTTTCATGTGGGACACGGATGTGCGCAGGGTCTCTGAAGCCAAATTGTGCTCTGCTATCTGTGCAGTGTGAGCACGCATCAATCTTCCCGTGAAATGTGAGCTCCATTGACAGGATCAGTGCGAGTGCCTCAACTGGGCACTCCTTAAAATGTGAGCTCTCGTGACAAACACAAACCGGCTTACATGCGCAATAATTCAGGCTTCCATAGATATCGTAGCGCATGCAACCCTATTTTAATTTTACATGAGAATTTTCTATATTAAAGTACCATGGAGCAGTTCAACCATGTGAAACATTTGACAACACCGAACAGCACTAACGAGGGATAGAGAAATCACCTACTCCACAGCTCCAGCATCAGTTATAACACTTTACACATCTACACATCAACACTCTTACAAAGTTTATCCCAGTTAAACGAGTGATGATCACTTGTGTGCGACTTTATTTTTTTATATTAGTTATCTGTATAATTTATTTCAAAATCTTAAGTACCTTATTTTGTTTTAAACAGTGCTGCTCTTCCAGCTGTGATGCATGTGCAGCATTTCACACGTATTTCAAATGCCAATGCGATTACGTTACACATGCATACCGCTGCTGAATGCAAGTATGAGTTCGAGTTAAAAAAAAAAGTTCTTAAATATTTATCTTTTTTGCACCAAACTTAACCATGCTGCTTTAGAAGACATTCATTTAACAGCTGGTGTCATTTAAAAGCGCATGCTTTTTGAACTGTTGCCCTCTGGCCGACGCTACAGCTCCAGGACAACCAGGCACAAGAACAGTTTTTACCCTCAGGCCATTTTCCACATGAACAATTAAACTGTCTCTGTAATTGATGATTTGCACCAAATAATAAAGAAAAGCAGCCAATAAGTGTCCAACATAGATGGGAACTTCTTCAATACTGTTTACAAATCATCCCAGGGTGATTCCTCAAGAAGTTGTTTGAGAAAATGTTGAGAGTACATGTCTGCAAATTCTAGGCAAAGGGTGACTACTTTGAGGATGCTAAAATGTATTTGTTTATTTAAATATATATTAATTTAAATTTTTGTTTTTATTTATTTTGGATTTTGTTTAGTCACAACATAATTCCCACAGTCCATTTATGTTATTCCATAGTTTTGATGCCTTTACTATTATTCTAAAATGTGAAAAAAAATATATATAATAAAGAATGAGTAAGAGTTTCAAAACTTTTGACCGGTAGTGTACATATGACATTCTATGTTATATGCCCTATTATTTGTATGTCTATTTTAGGGTTGCAGCAGTATACCGGTTTCATGGTATACCACGGTTTGAAAATTGACGTTTATCATACCATGTACATTTGCTTATCTGCGGTATTGAGAAAAAAATGCAACCGGATGAGAATCTAACATACGCTTGCGGATCTCCTTTATTCCTCTGCTGCGTCCCAATTCGCATACTATCCGTCCTAAATAGTATTCGAAAATAGAATTAGTACGTCCCAAATCGTAGTATGTTGAAATGAGTGTTCCAAAGATACCCGGATGGTCTACTATTTCTGGTCAGAATCCGAAGTGCAGATCGATGCACACTCTAACGGCTAATATTGCCCACAACCCATTGCGTGCGGGAGGGAGGAGCTTTGAGATGATGCAAACATGGCGGCCGGATGCGGCAGCGGAGATGCGCCCTCAGTTTTTAAGTGTAAGAACTTAAACGTTTAGCGCTAATTAAAGTTATATTTTATTGTCTCATAATATTAATGGATTTGTGTTGTGCAAAAAAAGTACCGTGTTTATCTTGTAGGGTCCGATGAAGACACTGAGCGCCTCATTAACTGGAGCATTGCCAACGACGATGTTTGTTTAACTGTCGCGGTGTGCGTAACTAGGCAACCACGTTCTCTTCCATTGCATGACGTCTTCGTAGTATGTCCCAGAACGTGCATACTCTTTTGCTACACACTCAAAAGTATGTACTTTTTTTTTTTTTTGAAGAAGAAAAAGTACAAAGTACATACTTTTAGGTCGTAGTATAAGTAGGCGAATTGGGACGCAGCCCTTGTCTGCCTGTCAGACTCGTGAACTTGCAACATGCACGCGCGCGCGCAGCGGAGAAAATGTCAGAGAGAAGCGAGGCGAGGGGGTCTGACATGAGTTAAAGCAGTGTTGCTCAACAGGTCTATTCGGATTGGGTCGCGGACAGCAGGGAAAGAACAATGCCAACAATGCTCCCATTGAAGATATTTCGGCGGCCGCCCAAGTGATCGACTATTTAAGACTGCCGACGTAGATTTTATGATAATCTCGCAAACAGCTAAAGCAGACATGGGCAATTTACGGCCCGCGGCTCATTTTATCCTAAAAGAATTTTTATTTTTCATTGGATATTTCAGTTAACTTGCATTGGGACCTAACGCGCCTCCACACGAATTTAACTTGCTTAGGGTTGCCAGATAAGAGACGAAACATCCCAGTTTGAGATTTATACGTGCGCAAATTGGAAATATCCCGCGTAATGTAATACTTATTTTGTGCCATCTGGCAACCATGCTCGCGAGTGTGCCATTTCTATCTGGCTTTCCCCTTTGAACAAATTTGAGGAGCCTTTCCTCCTGTGTAATGTGTATAAATATGTAATTTTAGGTAACAAACGGGATAATTATGGGCTCATATAAGTAAATATGCTCTTCAATTTTTAAAAGGTGGAGAGAAAACTTCCTGTAGATTTTCACATCAACAACAAAATAATGTCACTTGAGGCATTTCCTTGTACTGGAAAACCATGAACAAAACTCTGCAACATAAAAGGAAATGCGACCCAGGATACATTAAATACAGTTATGTTTAATCTATGGCAGGTCGACACTTGATGTCCAATGTAAAATCTGTCCTGAAGCAAAACCAGTTGAGAATCACTGAGTTACAGCTACAGACAGGAGCATTACATGTTGTTAACTGTTAATAATCATAGGACATTACTTTAAAAGCTCACACAGCCGATGTTATTTTTCATTCAGTAGTTCATTTAAAATGCTATGCTAACATGTAAACTAACATGCTTTAGTTATATAACATGTTATAGTTACATGCTATTTTTTATCATGTTTATAATTGTTTATTATAATTCTGTTAGCTTTCTTATTTTTTCTATTTAATTAATTTTCAAAAGGGAGACATTTTTACACGTTAAATAAATGGTTTCAAGTTTCAATTATTATAAAGTGTTTTGCTCAAAAATAAATAAATAAAATAACCCTTCTGTTTTCACTGATAATACCAATTGTATGATACCGTATAACGTGATATTTTCTGAGACGGTTATCATACCGTGAAAATCTCATACCGTTGCAACCCTAGTCTATTTATAATCTTACCTTGTTTTACTTTCTGTGTCTCAATGTAATATTCTGTGACTTAACCTATAAGTTAACTCCTATCACCAAAAAAAAAAAATATGTGTGTACATAAGCACACTTGGCATCAAAGCTCATTCTGATTCTGGATCACAGTAGGGGAGTGATGCTGTACAGTCCCGGCAGAATGAACCAGATCATGGTCAGAACCGGCCCTCAAAATCAATATCACGGCATGCAAATAAAGTTCAGTGTAAATTTTGAGGCTGCGAATGCACCGTTGCATGCATAATTCCTTTAGTGAACCCCCCCAGATGTTGTTCCTCAGCTAAAAACTCAGACATAGCTTCTGCGCAATCAAGAGACACAAACTGTTGAATCTCAAGACGATACCATACAGTATATTAAAAAGCCTGCTGGCTTTTCAGAGTATAGGAAAAAAAAGTTACAGCTGCATTGCAGATACTGGGTGGGCTGGACCATAAAAAAAAAGAATCTCTGAAAAAGACTCTGATCAGAACATAAAAACACATTTTCCTGAAGTCTCGAGCAGGCCAGCCCACCCTCATCTTTATGGGCTTCTGTGCCAAGCTCAATCTCTGACCTTGCTCTCCACACCCAAAATCATGCCACCTCCGCTTACCGACTGCCATGCAGATAAAGTTTTGGCAATAGCTCCAGCCTGATCTGGCAAGCACTCTAATGTACCCAAATTAAAAAGTCACATGGAGGCTGAGAAGGAGGTGGAG